>JALGPY010000060.1:0-600000 GCA_023055425.1 Linanthus parryae | reverse complement strand
AAAATAACAACCTTCTAGTATCCTCCTAATCTACCTACAACTACCAGTTCAAACCCCATTAGACCTGCACCGTTATTCCCAACTCAATCACACCATAACCAAAAACCCAGTTCAGCTCTAAAAACCACAATTACAGAACCTAACCTGCAACACCTACAACCAAATTATAGCCATTCACCCACAACCACCATCAATACCAATCAAAAACTAAATCACCAGCCACATATTTCCGCTGCCATAACCAGACCCAAACACCACTCAGAAACCCACCGGAGAAGACACCAGACCTAGGGTTGTAAACGAACCAAGCCGTTCGTGAACAACTCGTGTTCGGTTCGGCAAAAGTTCGTTCGTGTTTGGTTAGACTAATTAATCAAACAAACTCAAACATGAAAATGTGTTTGTTTGCTAAACGAGCCGAACACGAGCCGAACAAGGAGCTCGTTTGTTAGTGTTCGCAAACAAGTTTATAATAGTGTGTGTGTGTGTGTGTGTGTGTGTGTATATATATATATAGTTTGAAACCATTTCATTATTTTCTCTTCTTTATGAGTAATTTCTTAAATTCAGTCCTAATTAGTGTAGAGTTTCTATTTTAATAGAAGTTTGACTTCTTAATTAGGATTTCAGAAGGTAATTCTTTAATTTATAGTACCATAATATTTACTATATAAGAATAATACCGGATGATTTGATCCTTTCAATAGCACAAATAAAGCATATATCTATAGTAACATATTTTATGTTATATGTTTCCTTAATATAATCATTTTATCTTAAGTAATACCACCATGATATTTTAATTCAGCAATTATATATTATCATATATATATATCCAATAAAATACAAGTTCGTCGAGCCAAAGTCGAGCCCGTAAACGAGCTAGCTAAACGAGCCACGAGCCGAACAACAAACAAATCGAGCCCTAAACGAGCCGAACTCAAACAAAGTTTTTTTGTTCGACTCGAGTTCGTGTTCGACTCGTTTAGTAGCCAAGTTAAACGAGCCAAACTCAAACAAGCGATATTCGGTTCGGTTTGGCTCGTTTACATCCCTAACCAGACCACAACTCAACTAATGCACTGATTCAAAACCAATCACCTTAATTCCACCGTGACCCTACACTAGAGAATACGAAGACAATGGCGCAAGAAAGACCAGAGCTGTGGCAGTGCAACAGAGCAAGAAGATAAAGCAAAATAAAGAAAAGAAGAAGAATCAGAAGACTGGGAGAAGACACGAGGTCGCACGACCTCAATCCAAGGTCGCACTACCTGGATATGCCAAGACAGAATGTCAGAATCCTGAAAGGAGGTCAAGAAAGACCTCAATCAGAGGTCGTACGGCCTGGTACACGCATTACAATTTTCAGTAAATATTCAGGATGTTGAGGGTTTTTGTGTAATATCCCTAAACTTATTCGAACATGTTTGGAAACGTACGAAAAGACCCTAGGACGTGATGTCCTGGGCAGGAAGAGAGACACTACGGAACAGTAATTGGAGCTTGGAGAGCATTGTTGGAGCGTCGCAATTCATCGTATGGATTCTTTTCACTCTTCTCTACGTATTATTTTTTTATGAATTTTTAAAATAGTGTTATCATGTTAATAGCTATGAGTTGCTAAGTTTTTTTTATCGGGATCCTCTTTTTGTAGCTAGGGTTTGCTCCGGATTGCACATTTTGAGATTAAACTCACGTTTAGACTTAATTGATGCTGTTGATTCAAAGACCTTTGAATGTGTTTTGATTGGTAATTGTTTTGAGTGATGAAAGACAAAGACAAATACATAAGCAGCAAAGCATTTCAGATACTCCAAGGTCTTGAGATATTGACAGATTTTCAAAGACCTGAGAGTTATTCTATTCTGCTATATGTTCTAACAGTTCTGTGTTGCAGATGAGATATATGATTATACAGATCAGGGATTTACTGCATATACTTATAGTTTACACTATTTACATATCTAACACAATTGCAGATGATCAGAACAGGAAGAATCAAATTTATCTGGGTTTAACTTTGAATATCTGTGAAGCAGGTTCAGAGCTCCAAGGCCTTGAGATGTGCGTTGAGCTGCTGACAGTTTTTACAGAACTAAGTTGATTCTTTCTTGCAGGTTGTGATTCTTATTATTGTGATTATTCATTGACTTATATGAGTCTTAAACTTGTTTTCATGATTTATATGTATTAGAAGTTATACAGGTTAATGTTTTAATCCTTTAACCAGTTTTATCTGAAACTGGATAACCAAACAGTCATAGCACTGTTATCTTTTCGTATTTTGTTGTTGCTGTGTTTCAATGCTGTTGCAGGGCTGTTAAATGTGGAGGAGCAATGTCAAAAAACTCCAACGGATATCCACTTAGAGCTATTTGAATTTCAGTGGAAAACAGAAAGAGGATTTGTAGGAACTAAGATCCTAAAATCTCTCAATCAATTGCAGCTGTGGATAAAAGAGACTGGTTTGAATTTTGAAGAGGAGGAGAGGCTTGCAGAATACTCAGAAAGGTGTGACAAATTCGTGGGAGATCATTCATTCAAACAAAAAAACATTCAGGCTTCAATCCAGATTCCAGAAGATCAAATCAATCCAGTTTCCGGAAGAACACATCCAGGCTTCAACAACTTATCTCTTCTACTGTGTTCTTCACTTGTACTTTAATCTGTGTATCTTTAAATTATCTTAAACCTCACTTAACCTAGTGGTTGGTTGTTAAAGTGAACAAGAGGTTCTTTTTATCTCAACAGTTAGTAGCTGGAACTAGATAGGTTTGGAACCACAAGCTGTATAGGTGTAAGGGAAATCACTTAGGCTTGAAGATCTAGGGCTGTTTCTGTGTGAGTAATAAGAAGTGTTTGCCCAATCCTGGTGGGATTAGATCCCTCAGGCAGAGATTAGGTCCATTGGGACTGAACTCTGTAAATATCTTTGTGTTCTTTACTTTACAGTTTGGTTATTATCTGCTGCATACAATTCAAATCAAACAAGGGTTCAAAAGCTGTTTAGAATTGATTATAGTTCAAGGCCTTGAAGCTTTCTATTTTGCCTTTAAAAGTTTCAGATAGTTTACTAAAATCTCAAGGCCTTGAGATTTGAGTTTCACACAAAGTTATTCTGTTAAACTTTGAGTTTTGAAAAAAGTTTCCATACTCTATTCAACCCCCCCCCCTTCTAGAGTATTTAGGTCCCGTATTTAGTCTCCATTACACACTTTTAATTGGTATCAGAGCTTGTGCCACTGTTTTAGATCTAACAATCTGGTGACTATGAGTAATGTAGGAGATGGTGGATTCTCACAAGGAAGGGTGGCCAACAGACCTCCATTGTTATGTGGTGATAACTTCATGCACTGGAAGGCATTGATGAAAATGTTCATCATAGATCAAGACGTGGAACTGTGGTCAATAGTTCAGAATGGTCCTCATGAATACTATACTACAATTGATGGAGTCAGATGTATCAAGTCTGAGGAAAATCTTTCAGTTACTGAACTAGAAAAGTTATCAAAAAATTACAAGGCTATGAATCTGTTATACTGTGCTCTTAATGCAGATGAGTTCAACAGAGTGTCAAATTGCAAGAGTGCCAAAGAGGTATGGGATAAACTGGTGGTGACATATGAAGGAACTAGCCAGGTTAAGCAGACCAAAATTAACATACTTCTGAGGCAATATGAGTTGTTCAAGATGAACTCAGATGAGACCATCAAGGAGATGTTCAAAAGATTCACTTATGTGGTGAACAATATGGAATCATTGGGAAAGAAGTTCTCAAATGAAGAGAAGGTCAGAAAGATTCTGAGAAGCTTGCCAAAAGCCAAATGGGAGCCAAAGACAACAACCATTGAGGAAGCTCAGGACTTGATTCTTCTTTAGCTAGATGATCTACAAGGAAAGCTGCTCACTCATGAAATGTCTATGAAGGATGTGGAAGGTGATTTGAGAGAAAACATCAGGAACCTTGCAGGCAAAAGACAGTGAAAAGTCTCAAAGCCTAGAGACTGATGATGAGCCTGATGATGAAGAGGCTTTAGCATTGATCTCCAAGGCCTTGGCCAAAATTCTCAAGAAGAAAAGAAACTCTGGTAACAGGGATTACAACAGAGAGAGATCAAGACCTTCAGGAAGCAAGGACTACAAAGGTAAACCTTCATCACAGTCACATAAAACTAAAGTAATGAATTGTTTTGAGTGTGGTGATGCAGATCATTTAATAAGGGACTGTCCACAAAAGAAGAAGAACGGGAACTTTCAGAAGAAAGACAGGGACAACAGAAGGAAGAAAGCCATGATGGCTTCCTGGAGTGATTCTGATTCATCAAGCGACTCAGACACAGAAGAAGATCAAGCAAACTTATGCTTCATGGCAAAGCATGATGAGGAAAATTCATCAGACGGACATATTGAAGATATGGTAAAAAATGTACTTGCTAGTCCTTCTGATGTACTTCCTGAAATTCTTCAAAAGTAAGTTTTTAAATGAGGAAAGTTATAGAAATTAGATTTCTGCTTTAAAGATTAAGATTCATGAGCAGGTAAAAGAAAACCTGGACCTAGTTTTTTCAAACAAAACTGTTGAAGTCTCTAAGACAAAGCTTTAAAAGGACTTCAAGGCCTTGGACAGCAGGTTCAAAGCCTTGAAGGCACAGATAAAAGAGGTTGTTGATCAAAATACTCTTTTTACTGAAAGATATGTTTATCTAAAGACTCCTTCTGAGAATTTAGAACAACAAATCTGTTCTTTGAATGAGAAACTTCAAGAGTCCAAGAAGGTCCTAGCTAGTTTTACAGGCTTAGAACATAATCTGAATCTCATTCTTGGAGGAAGTCTGAAATCAATGCATAAAAGTGGGATTGGCTATAATCCAAATTTTCCAAAGAAAGGCCAAACTACTTTTGTCAAATCTGGTAGCAGACATTCTCCAAAATGTCATTACTGTGGAAAAATTGGTCATGTCGAATTAACTTGTCCCTTCAGAAGATCAGAACCTCACAATATGAGGAATACTTATCCTTATCAGCTTAAGGGACAGGTTAGGCAGATTTGGGTTCCAAAAGGAATTAGGCCACCAAACATGGCTGATTCTGAGTATGACTCAAAGTTCTGCACTTAATCTAACAGCCTGTTGAGGCAATGATTTGTTCTTTGCAGGATGTTACGAAGGAGAAATGTGTGGTGCAAGATGAGAAATCTGGTGATTGCATACTCACTGCTCCTAGATCATATAATCTATATGCTATGAATACTAACAATGTTGCAGGTGACAAGCTAAAATGCCTCAAGACCTTGAAGGAAGATTCAAAGCTTTGGCACAGAAAGCTTGGGCATATTAGTATACATACCTTGAATAAACTCATCTCAAAGGACTTGGTAAGAGGTTTACCATCACAGAAATTTTCAGATGATGAGGTTTGTATGGCATGTGTACAAGGTAAGCAAACCAGAAGCTCATTCAAGCCAAAGAACTTTGTAAGTACTTCTAGACCCTTAGAATTGCTACATATGGACTTGTGTGGTCCTATGAGAGTTCAGAACCCAAATGGTAAGAGGTATATGCTTGTTATAATTGATGATTATTCTAGATTTACTTGGGTGATGTTTATTAGAGACAAAACTGAAGCTTTATCTGAATTTTCTAGACTGTGCAAAGAGCTTCAAACTTTGAAAAATTTACATGTTGCATCTATTAGAAGTGATCATGGTAGGGAGTTTGATCAACTTGACTTTGATTTGTTTTGTGCAAAGCATGGAATTTCACACAACTTTTCTGCACCTAGAACTCCACAGCAAAATGGAGTAGTTGAAAGGAAAAATAGGAAACTTGAGGATATGTCCAGAACCATGCTTCTTGAGAGTAATTTTCCAAAGTTTTTATGGGCAGAAGCTGTTAACACTGCCAATTATGTGCTGAATAGATGCTTGATTAGACCTATTTTGAAAAAGACCCCCTATGAACTGTTTAAAGGTAGAAAGCCTACTGTTTCTTATTTCAAACATTTTGGTTGTATCTGTTTTGTGCATAATAATGGTAGAGACAATCTTGGTAAGTTTGATGCTAGAAGTGATGAAGGTGTATTTCTTGGATATTCTCAAACTAGCAAAGCTTATAGAGTTTATAATAGAAAAACCAAGATTGTGGAAGAGAGCATTCATGTAATCTTTGATGAAAGTACTAAGGATTCTCTTAGTGAAAGTTTTGCAGATCTAGATTTGAACAAGCATGAATCAGATGATGATGCTGTGAAAGAAGACAAAGGCAAAACTAATGTGCAGAATCAATCTGCAGAATCTCAAGGCCTTAAACCTCCTGCTGAACCAAAATCTCAAAGCCTTGAGACTGAAGCTGAAACTTTCTATGATGCTCCCTATACTGTTTCAAGGACTAAAAGCCTTGAAGGAGAATACTCCAGGGTACCAAGAAAGAAGTTTAATTACCTTGCACACCATCCAGCTGATAACATTATATCAGATCCATCAACTGGAACTCAGACAAGAGGACAGTTGAACAACTTGTGTGCTTTTAGTGCATTTGTATCTTTGATTGAGCCTAAAAATACCAAGGAAGCACTAGAAGATGCAGAATGGATCATTACAATGCAGAGTGAGCTGAATGAGTTTGAAAGAAACAAGGTATGGAATCTGGCTCCCAGTTCTAAAGAGAAATCAGTTATTGGAACCAGATGGGTATTCAGAAACAAGCTTGATGAGAATGGCAAAGTGGTAAGAAATAAAGCCAGACTGGTAGCTCAAGGATATAATCAGGAAGAAGGTATAGATTATGAGGAGACTTTTGCTCCTGTTGCCAGGTTAGAAGCTATTAGAATACTTCTTGCATTTGCATCTCACAATCACATAAAGCTTTACCAAATGGATGTTAAATGTGTTTTTCTGAATGGATATTTACAAGAAGATGTTTTTGTAGCACAACCACCTGGTTTTGAAGATGAAAACTTTCCTGATCATGTTTATAAACTGGATAAAGCTCTTTATGGTTTAAAACAAGCTCCAAGGGCTTGGTATGAGAGACTTTTAAAATTTCTACTTGAAAACAATTTCAAAAGAGGCCTAGTTGACAAAACTCTTTTCATTAAACACCATCAAAGTGACTTGTTAGTATTTCAGATTTATGTAGATGATATTTTATTTGGTGCTACTAATGATGCTCTTTCAAAAGAATTTTCTAGTCTGATTTACATGGAGTTTGAGATGAGCCTAATGGGTGAACTGAATTTCTTTCTTGGACTTTATATCTCACAGATGAAGAAAGGAATTTTTGTGCATCAAGGAAAGTATACCAAGGACTTATTGAATAAGTACAATATGTCACAGTCCAAGGTGCTTAAGACCCCTATGAGTTCATCACTCTCTTTAGACAAAGATTCAAATGGTAAGAGTGTGAATAAAAAGGAATACAGAGGTATGATTGGATCACTGTTGTATTTAACAGCTATTAGACCTGATATTATGTTCAGTGTCTGTATGTGTGCTAGATTCCAAGCAGATCCTAAGGAAAGTCATTTAAATGCAGTCAAAAGAATTTTTAGATATTTGAATGGAACCAGAGACTTAGGGCTTTGGTATCCAAGAGGATCTAATTTTATGTTGAGTGGCTATTCAGATGCAGTTTTTGCAGGGTATAAAGTAGACAGGAAAAGTACTTCTGGATGCTGTCAATTTCTTGGATCTTCACTGATCAGTGGGCATTTGAAAAAGCAAAATTCTTTAGCATTATCAACTGTAGAAGCTGAATATATTGCAGCTGGTGCTTGCTGTTCACAAGTGTTATGGATTGCTCAGCAACTTAGAGATATTGGCTACAACTTCAGAAATGTGCCTATTCATTTGTGACAACACAAGTGCTATTTCAATCTCTAAGAATCCAGTTCAGCACTCAAGGACCAAGCACATAGATGTGAGACATCACTTCCTTAGAGATCATGCAAAACAACGTGATGTTGTTTTAAATTTTATTTCTACTTCAATGTAGTTTGCTGATATTTTCACTAAACCTTTGCCACATGGTAGGTTTTTATCTCTAAGGCTTGAATTGGGGATGTTAAACAAAAATGAATTGGTTTAGGGGAAGTATTAGTACTTATATGTGATTATGTGCAGAAATCTCAAAGCCTTTAGATTATACTTTCTGAAGCCTTGAAAGTATAGCTCAAAGCTTTGAAGTTTCTCATACTACAGGAAATCTTAAGGCCTTGAGATTGTTCTCCAGGTCTTGATAATATCTGTTTTTTTTTAAAACAAAAATGGATCATCAAATATTATATCTTATCTTTTTAGATAACTGTATAATATTTGAATTACTCAGAGAATTTTCTAAAATATCCCAAAAATATTTTTCAAGATCCTATTTTGCATGTTGATATAGCAGAGTCCTTTTATGACTCATCCTTTTCAACCTACTTAAGCTGAAAGTCAGGGATTTTTCTTCTCATTCTTTCTCAATCTTCTACAACACTACTCTCTCTCTTAGTTTCTCTCAGTCACATTCTCCTCTCAAAACCCTAAACCCCAAAATGGAGCACAAATCAGCTAGAATTCAGCAAGAGGGAAAACCTTTTGGCAGATCCAAAAAGAGGGCAAATAAGAAGGAGAAGATAGTGAAATCTGATTCAGATTCAGAAAACACTCAGAGCATGCATGAGGACACTCCTCCTGCAAAGAACTCCAGAACAGAGAAGGGAGATTAAGGCTCAAGCATTGATCCACAACAGGGGACACAGGGTGGTGATCAACCTAGGTCAGAGAAGAAGAAATGGGGAGAAAAGAAAAAGACTGGTGAAGAGGAAAAAGGGAAATCTGCTCAAGAAAGCAAGAATAAACCATCTGAAGGAGTTCCAGAAAAGACCAAACCCTCAGAGAAGAAAACTAGGGTTAAGCAAATTGCTGCTGCAACTAAGAAAGGATATCAAGGTAAAAATGTACTTCCTACATACTGGTTTGTTAGTTCTGAGTTTAGAACTGTATGGATGAAAGGGTATGCTTCATCTAAGGTAGTGTAGATACTGCTTTCTGAGCTGACAGATCTTGGCCACGTGGCAACCATCCAGCACACCATATTGTGCTCCACACACACTGGATCACCAGCCGAGCTGATCCATGTGGGGGCTGCGAGACAGAGCCCTCGCATACCACTGCACGGGACTTGTAGGGACTTTGTGGTTTGGAGGCTAGAGTAAGCCCTGTCGCGTGCGAGCCAAGCCCGCACGCGACCTTTAGTAACTGTTTTGAGAGATTTATGGCACGAGCTCCATAAACCCGGTCAATCCGGTCAAACCCGGTCAACCTCGTAACGGTTCCGGTATTCGCGCACCACGTGCTGTAACGGTCCCTATATACTCGGACGAACGTGCCGTTATGGTTAAGCTAATTAAGCCGCCATCAATGGGCGCATTAACCACACTACAACGGTCATGTTCTCCAGTATATATAGATCGTCAACCTTTCCATACAAAGGAGAACGCACTTGCCATACGCGGAAGCTCTGCCAAACCTCTGTCTCTCTCTCAGACATTGCTACTGCCTTACTCTCTCCCTACACACAACCCCTCTCTTCCTGTGCGATCCCTGATCCACTACATACGGTGTACACGGAGGTCTCCCCGCCGGAATCTCTTGTGCACATTTTGGTGAACCCGACGTGAACTTACCAACAAAAGCAACCATGTCTCAGGAGGATGATGTCAGCAACAGATCGCCTTCCACCGAAGCACCATCGGGAGACGAGACCCGCCGTACTCCTACGACTCCCGGCGAGACACCGACGCTAGAGTCCTTGGACGCCACTGTTCAGGGTCAGGCGAAAGCTCTCAAGGCTCAGTCTGCGCAATTAGAACGGATCTTAGCCGTTCTGGGCACCCTTGCGCCAAACCCTTCGTCAGCCACCGCTGCCCCTCAAGGAGGAGGAGCCCCTACCGCTCCATGATCGGGAGTGTCAACCACACCTCCCAACTCCAATCTGCAGACTCTTCCGGCGACTACGCAGCTGCCGTCGGTTCAAGGGTCAACGGCTCAGATGTTGCCTCTTGCTGCTCACACTCCTCAGCCCTCGGCTTTGGCGTCTAACCCAACTGTGCAGTACCCTCTGCCTCCCCCAACGGTGATCTGGGGAAATACGGGTAGTCAGTATGCTCCCAACCCTCCGGCGGCGTATTTGTCGCAACCGCCTACGGCAACCCCTCCATCAACTACCGAGGGGAGCATTCCAGAATGCATGACATCTCTGCAGAAGCGCGTGGACACTATCCTGGCTCATCAGTCATTCGCGGATACCATTATCCCGAAGTTAGACAACGATCCACCTATTCCACGAGAGATCTATCTCATGCCTACCCCGGCGGGGTACAAGGCTCCTAAATGGGATAAGTTCGAGGATGTCAATGGAAACGCTCATGAGCATGTCATGCGTTTCATTGATGTCATGGGTCCGTACGGAGCCGATCCCAAGCTGCTGATGCGAGAGTTCCCAAAATCTCTTGGGAACGTAGCATACAAATGGTACCGAACATTGGAGGCCGGATCCGTGAAGACTTGGGACGACATGGTCCAGAAGTTCTATACCAAGTTCTTCCAGATGGAAGAAAAGGTCACAATGATTCATCTCTCGCGGATGTATCAGAAGCGCGAAGAGGACGGAATCACTTTCATCAAGAAATTCAGGGCGAAATCCTTGGAGTGCAAAGATCCAATGCTCGAAAGCCGGCTTATAGAGATATGCCTGCAGTGCATGCGAGATGAATACAAAGGTATGCTCATTAATTTGCAAGAACCTACGTTTTCAAAGCTAATCAAATGCACGAAAAACATCGAGCCTATAGTCGAGAGACAGAAAAAGAAGAGCGCTCCAGAGCGACCTGCGAGCGGCACTACTTACAAGATCGGGAGGTTTAGCTACAAGAGGGGACGCGAAGTTGAGGTCAATACAGTTTCGCCCCAGAAACAAGCGAAGGTTGCGAACTTCGATGTACCGCCTCTGCCATGCTCGGTAGAGGAAGCAAGCGACCTCTGCAGACAGTGGCGCAAGGACGGTTTCCTACCGCCACTCGAGAAGATACCCTCCAAGGAGATGGTAAGAGACCCTAAGTGGTGCGAGTACCACGGCAGGGTTATGCATCCCACGGCCGAGTGCAAGAAGCTCAGATTCGCGTTCGACCAGAAGATGAAGAACGGCGAGCTTATCGTCAGCGATCACCGGAAGGATGTGCGCAACAACCCGCTTCCCGCGCATGCGGAGCAGGGCTCGAAGGGAAAAGAGGTCGCCATGATCTCGATTGTCGACTTGGAAGAAGTCGCAGAGGATGGTCTACCCATCGTCGCCGAGGTCCATGAAGATGAGGACTACAGCATGGACACGGAGGAGGAACGTGCCGACCGCATGAAAGGGTCGCACGACTTCAACAAATTCTTCGACGAGATGAACTTCTCCGAGAAGTGCCGGACTGATATGACGAAAGCGATCTTGAGAATAGCGGAGGACTACGAGGAGGACCTTGTAGTCTCCAACGGGAAAGTCATCAGGGCATCCCGCTCTACAGAAAAGATTATAACCTTTTCTGCCAGCGACAAGAAGACGGATGCGAGTCACCAAAGGCCTCTGTACGTCACCGCCATCATCAATGGCGTCGAGTTCAAACGAGCGTTCGTCGATGGAGGAGCAGCAGTCAACATCGTTTCGCTCCACACACTGAAGCTAGCAGGGATCCCCGAACACAAGATCGTCAAACGTCCATCTCCGCTCATGGGATTCGGAAGCGACTCTAGAATGACGATCGGGTGGATCCGCCTGGGCGTTCAGATTGGCAAAATCAAGTGCTCAGCAAAATTCTATGTCATAGACGCGAACACCACGTACCACATGATTATAGGTCGAGCCTGGATTCATCGCTTCGACGCAGTCCCTTCAACGGCTCACCAGGTTATGAAAGCTATCTGGAACGACAGAATAGTCGAGATACCGGCTTCGACGAACCCATTCAACCTAGACGAGGCACATCTCAGCGAGGCAGTGTGGTTCACTGAGATGGCGGACGAGCAAACCCCCGGACCATTCAACCCTACTCCTTTGCCTCTCTGGGAGGACATTAAGGACCAGTCGCATGCGGGAGTAATGGTGACAAGGGAAGATGCCAAGGAAAAGCCGCCTACACGCGAAGAAGCGCCGCGTATCGCATATCATCGAAAGAACGTGTATACTCTGAAGAGGATCGCAAAGCATGACCCCGAGGGCAAGGAGATAGAGAGCTTCTACGCCAATGGGAAGAAATGCTATCGCATATGAAGGTGCGCGGGGATGTCCTCACGCGGGCATGGGGATATCCCTGAGCAAATCAATCAGATCGAGCAAATTGCGCTGACGGAAGAGCCAACACAGGGCGCTCCAGACGAGAAACTCAAAGAAGCGCCTGAATGCATGGAAGACAGGCCAAGACCACAAAAGCAAGAACTAAAGGAAGTGTTCCTCAGCCCGAACGGGGAAAAGAAAAGGCCAGTCTTCCTGAGTGCGGACCTCACAAGCGAAGAGGAACAAGGACTGCTACAGCTCCTAACTGAATACAAGGATGTGTTCGCATGGGAGTATGATGAGATGCCAGGACTGGATACAAGCATCACCATGCACCGTTTAGACATCATCCCAGGGTCTAAACCGGTCAAGCAGAGCACAAGAAGCTTCAGGCCAGAGCTTAACGTGAAGATCAAGCAGGAGATTTTCAAACTCCTAGATGCCAAGTTCATAGAGCCGAATCATCATCCCACATGGCTGGCCAACATCGTGCCAGTGGCGAAGAAGAACGGACAGCTCCGCATCTGCGTGGACTTCCGAGATCTCAATCGCTTCTTCCCTAAGGACGATTTCCCACTGCCCAACATCGATTTGCTTATCGATTCGACAGCGGGCCATCGCATGTTCAGTTTCATGGACGGCTTCAGCGGGTACAATCAAATCAAGATGGATCCCGAAGATGCGCGGAAAACTGCATTCATCACTCCTGTGGGGGTATTCAACTACACGGTAATGCCGTTCGGTCTTAAGAACGCGGGCGCGACCTATCAGCGGGCCATGATGGCTCTATTCCACGACATGATGCACAAAGAGGTTGAATTCTATGTGGATGACCTGGTGGTTAAATCTAAGCACGAAGCAGACCACCTCGCAGATCTGCGAAAGGTGTTCAATAGATGCAGGCGCTTTCAACTGAAGATGAATCCCATGAAATGCGCGTTCGGGGTGACATCAGGGAAATTCTTGGGATGCGTGGTTCATCGCCAAGGGATCGAGCCCGACCCCGCGAAAGTATCAGCTATCACTGGCATGACGCCGCCCCATAATCAGAGAGTACGAAGGCCAAGAGAGGCCTATCTACTACATCTCTCGCATCGTGCAGCCTGCTGAATCGAGGTACACAGACATCGAACGTCATTACCTTGCCTTATTCTTTGTGATAGAGAAGTTGAAACACTATTTTGCATCACAAAAAGTAGTAGTGGTCACCAAGAGCGACCCCATAAGATACTTGCTAGCTCACACTACTCCGGGCGGGAGATTGGCGAAATGGTACATGACCATCTCTCAATACGATATCACATGCGTACGACCACGAGCGATCAAGTCGCAGGCGGTAGCGGATCTGTTGGCACAGTTCCCCGACAACAGCCATGAACCCGTGATCGAAGAAGAGCTCGAAGGCCCTGAAATCTACGCAATCGACGTGCCCTATTGGACCCTCCACTTCGACGGTTCGTCAACCAGGAAAGGAGGAGGCATTGGGATAGTCTTGACAAAGCCAGACGGGGAAGTCATACAGATGTCCGCAAAGCTCAACTTCGCAGTCACGAACAACGAAGCAGAATACGAGGCTCTCATCGCGGGGCTCCGTGCGGCGAAAGCTTTGGAAGTAAGCAACTTAACAGTCATGGGAGATTCCAAGCTGATTGTCAAGCAAGCCTCGGGCGAGTATGGTTTGAAGGAGATCAACCTCCTGTCTTACCGCACCCTAGTACAAAAGCTGATGCAGCAATTATGCGATGTGAAGTACGAGCACAAGCCCCGAGCAGACAACAGGCACGCAGACGCCTTAGCAACCTTGGGATCTAAGGTCAGCATAGACAAATGTCCCGCAAGGATTTCCATTGAAGTCCGAACCTCGTCGGCATTGGCGGAAGATGCGTGCGACGACGAACACATGGATGACGCAGACTGGCGGAAAGCAATCCTGCAAGCTATTGCGAAAGGCACCAGCAGCGAAAGCTGGGCACTCACAAAGGGATACTGCATCCACGACAACACCCTTTACTACAAGGGTCCTGGAGGAATACTCATGCGATGCGTCTCCGAGCAAGAGGGACAACAGCTGTTAGAAAATATTCACCAACACGCTTGCGGAGAAAGCGAGGTGTCAATCTACAGGAAGGCTCAGAGATATGGCATTCATTGGCCAGACATGTCAACAGCCGCAGCCCTAATACAAGGAAAGTGCGAAAGTTGCGCACTAATCAAAGATTCTCTACTCATCGCCCTAACCGATGACGACACAGATTGGAGGAAGCCACTATTTGATTTCCTCACCCAGGGCACCGTGCCCGAATCAAGAAAAGAAGCCGAGAAATTGAAAAGAAAAGCATCTCGATATGTGGTACAGGAAAACCTGCTTTGGCGAAGAGGTCACGAGGGCAACTTGCTGCGATGTCTAGACGGCAGAGAAGCACAAGAAGTCATGGACCTTTCTCATCAGGTGGAACACCAAGGAGGTGCGAAATTATGCAGACAGCTCCTCTCAATCGGGTATTTCTGGCCCACGATGGAGGTCGATTGCCGCACCAAAGTACGACGCTGCCAGGAATGCCAATTCCAAGGGAACCTAGTGCACGCTCCCGCCGTGGATCTACATGCACTAGGGACGCCATGGACATTTCACACATGGGCTCTGGACTTCATCGGTCCCATCCGACCGACGTCGCACGGGAACCATTTCATTCTCACCGCAACTGAGCTATTCACCAAGTGGGTGGAAGCAATACCACTAAAGACGGCAAATGCGCTGGCTGTGGTCAACTTCATCCAGGAAAGCATCATATGCAGGTTCGGAATCCCAAACACCATTCTTTCAGATAACGGTACTCCTTTTGTTAATCGCCAGGTAGCTGCGAAATTAGCAGAGTACAATATCAGGCAGATATGTTCTACCCCTTATTACCCAAAGGGAAATGGACAAGCTGAGGCGACCAACAAAACGCTGTTGAGAATTTTGAGCAAGATGGTCGCAGATGACCACAAGAAGTGGGCTGACTCTCTAAGCATAGCTCTGTGGGCCTACCGAACTTCTCCAAGGACACCCACTGGGGCCTCGCCATTTCTACTATGTTACGGGGCCGAAGCTGTAGTACCTGCGGAGGTCAGAGTCAATTCGGCAAGGCTGGCCTTCCATGCACTCTATGAAAATCAACGCGATCACGACTTAGTCTTGCTGGAGGAAAAGCGAGAACAAGCCAAGAGAACCAACAAGCGGTACCAGGAAAGAATCGCTCGCGCCTACAATAAGACGGTCCAGCGAAGAGACTTCGCGGTCGGAGACTTGGTCTTGCGCGCATCTGATCACTGTATGCGAGAAGCGACTCACCCGAAGTTCGCAGCCAATTGGGAAGGACCCTTCGAAGTCACAGAAGTCTTTGACAGTGGCTACTGCAGCATACGAAGGTTGCACGGCACAACCTCAACTCCGAGTTCAGTCAACATGCGCTGGATTAAGAAGTACTATCCCTGACTTCTCTCATTTCATGCGTTTTATTATAACGTCGCTTGATATCTTGTATGGCTACGATTTACACAATCTCCTCCCCCATATGAGAGGATTGTAATCCCATCTCTCCCATATGAGAGCGTTACAATAAAAGAATTCTCCCAAATGAGAAGTTCACATTTCTTGCTGTTTATGTTGCTTTATTCAGTTTGTTATTACTGTTAGCAATGGTTTACTCGCCGCAATAGCAATCTGTACAACTGCGATCTTAATTGATCATCTAAGCCTATCTCTCACGATAGCAGCAAATGCGAAATGCGATCTTAATTGATCATCTAAGCCTATCTTTCACGATAGCAGCAAATGCGAAATACGATCTTAATTGATCATCTAAGCCTATCTCTCACGATAGCAACAAATGCGAAATGCGATCTTAACTGATCATCCAAGCCTATCTCTTACGATAGCAGCCTATGCAAATGCGATCTTAACTGATCATCTAAGCCTATCTCTTACGATAGCAGCCTATGCAAATGCAATCTTAATTGATCATCTAAGCCTATCTTTCACGATAGCAGCAAATGGGAAATGCGATCTTAACTGATCATCTAAGCCTATCTCTTACGATAGCAGCCTATGCAAATGCGATCTTAACTGATCATCTAAGCCTATCTCTTACGATAGCAGCCTATGCAAATGCGATCTTAATTGATCATCTAAGCCTATCTTTCACGATAGCAGCCTATGCAAATGCGATCTTAACTGATCATCTAAGCCTATATCTTACGATAGCAGCCTATGCAAATGCGATCCTGATTGATCTTCTAAAGTCTATCTGTCACGATAGCAACACATACAAATGCAATCTTAATTGATCTTTAAAGCCTATCTGTTACGATAGCAATTCATGCGCAAAATGATCTTATTTGATCTTCTAAAAGCCTATCTATTGCGATAGCAGCTCATGCAAAAAAAAGATGATCCCGATCGATCTTCTGGTAAAGCCTATCTGCCACGATAGCAACTCGCATAATTTAACGATCTTAATTGATCTACTAAAGACTATCTTCCACGATAGCAACTCGCAATATTGTGAAGATGATCTTAAATGATTCACAAAGGCCAATCATAAGCCCATCTGCCAGGATGGCGCAGCTGCGAAAATATGATCTCAAACGATCTAGCGAAACATCTGCGAATCCATGTAGCAGATCGCAAAATGCAAAACCATTACGTAGCATTATGCAAGGCGAAATATGCCGAAACGCATGCGAAGTTGTACTTCGTTGTAAAGAGACAACAGATAATACAAAAGGCTATTTATCATTATGAGTCAAATGACTTACAATTTATCTGTCTAGATAGCAGCTTACAAGCGAAAAAGCTCGAATCTAACTACGCAGCCAACATGGCTTACAATACATTCGAAAAGCAGCTGACAAGCCAGCAGAAACACACTACGGGAATTCCGACCGGAAAAGGATGAACCCACCGGTTTCAACACCGGCTACGCAATACGCAGATCTGCGGGTGAACATCTGTAGCAGGTGGGATCTTGCTCTAAAAGAGCCACATGAAGCCATACGTTCAAGATCCCAGTATTTGACAAGGCCCTTGTCAGATCTGCGCCCCATAACATTTGCCCAAGGAACCACCGGTTCCGGCGATCCACAGGCAAGCAGAAGCTCCAAAGGGCAAGGGCTCCTTGTAGACGGGGATGAACGCGACAGTTCGCCACCCTGAGCTCACAAACGTGAAGGCGATGGGTTCTTCTCCAGGGATGCTGAAGAAGAATTCCGCCGTTCATTACGAGACGGTAGCACGGTCACTTCGGCGCTGCACCTCACCACGAGGCGGCCGGAAACATGACCTGCACGCATAATACACGAAGAAATTTCTTCGAACACACATGACATATTATCTGCATCTTCTTTATGATGATTATAAAGAGCAATAAGCCTCATAAAGTGGATCTTGGAAACTATTTCTACAGCACAAAGCGCAAACTCAGGATTCACAACTTGAAGTTGCCATGAATCAACGAAAAATAAGCGTTGAAGCCAGCAGTCGTAAGGACTCACGGCAAAGCACATTTTTGGGATGAATAACCCAAATAGCAAAGACAGGGTTTATATAGACCCTGTGAAGACTCTTCAGTTGCCAAAGATGAGTCAGCAGAATTCAAAAAGAGGGTAAGTTCAATCACTTACGCCTTGAAAAGCGGTAACAATCAATTACCCTACTAAAGGCTATGACGATTCAGTTGCGTATCCTAATAAATGACGGATGGTCATGATTCGGATGGACTTCCCAACGAAAGCGTGCTTATCTGCCGAGAAATTAGCGCGAAAATCAAGCAGAGTATCAATTGCTGATGTCATAATTGGATATGCACAGAGATATCCTATCAAATCCCGGGAAAGGGCAAAACGGGCAAGTTCATTGTTTGTTAAAAAAAAAGGGGGGAGAAACCCTAGCAACATTACATTAATGTTCCAAACATTACATTAATGTTTCAGCTATTTTCTTGCTATTTTTCAAAAATTCGAAAAATCAAAGCAAATTCTTGATCAAGGAGTCTTGGGGCTCGAATTGATGGCTCAGCTTCTCTACTTGTTCCACTTCTTGCTTCAATAGCCCGCACCTGGCATTCATCTCATGATAGAGCTTCAGAGCTTCATCAACTTTTAGCTTTTGCTGCTCCACCTTCTGCTTCTCAGCTGCGAGATTCTGGTGGCCGAGCTTCAAAGTTACGGCTGCGCGAATCAGCGTGACTCTGTTCATAAGAAACTTGAAGCCCAGTCCGCCTTGGACTTTGGTCACGAGATTTTGGCACATGCAACATAGCAATTCAGCACTCTGGACCGAAATGGTCGCAGGCGTAGCCGCAGACAGCTGCTCCAAAATCCAGATGGCTTCAGTAAGAAACAGCCTCCTGTCGAAGGGCCCTATCTCCAGAGATCTCACAAACGACTGCGGGTAGGTGAGGCGCATTCGAACCACCCAGTCTACATCGGTTTGCTTCAAACCTGAGGAGACGTCAAAACTAAGTTATGATGTCAAACTCGCAAGAAAATAATGCAAAATGCGAACAGTAAAGCTTTGCTTACCAGTTCCTTCCAGAATTTCATGAAGAGAAGGAATGCGCGCTGCCGGGGTGGTCGAAGACTGTCCTCGCTCCAAAGCTCTCCTATCAGCTGCGAGCTCCAATCTCTCGTAGTCAGGAGGAAGAGTGTAGGTCGCACCAGCTGCGACTGCATTCCCAACCTGCGAGCCCCAAAAGCTCCACGCAGGAATAGGTGCCTCTGGCTCAGTCATCGCCGGAGGCGAAGGGACAGCCGAAGTCGCTTGGCGAAGGACGCTCTCAGATGCGAAAGCATTAGCAGCACTTGTCCTTACTTCCTCAGCACCGGTATGGACATCTTCATCCATCAGCACAGCATCTGCTTCAGCATCATCGGAAAGTTCGATGATGCCCTCGAGAGGCTCACTTGCATGTTCAGCGGCCGGGACAGGCTTCTCGGTATGGGAGCTCGGAACCGGAACATAGGACGCAGAAGGCTGACCTCTCTGCTCCAGCACAGGTTCCTCAGCATGACCTGCGACATTAAATGCGATGATATGAGGTAACCTGCGCTATAAGTTATTTTGCTATCTTTACTAAAGCTAAGAGTAAGCACCTCCACGCGAAGGTGGGATTGAGGTATCCTCATCATACACTAAGGACGTGGAACCATGCCCTATCAGTGTGTCCTCACTAAGCAAGTCTTTAAGAGAAGCGTGACCTGGGATGCGAATAAACCAGTCATGATTCTGCCTCAAGTTGCTAAAGCCTAGTACGTGCGTATCACTCAAATAATTACCTGAGGGTTCTCCGCATTTGCCTACTAACCAACGGCGGATGTCAGCCTTTGACACACCATGCTTTAATGCACCCACAATAACATCTCTATAAGTTACTGCGAGATTGAAGATCTCACCTTTATCGCCGCCTGCGATCTCTTCAAAGTCCGCTTGGACTTG
Source organism: Linanthus parryae (assembly GCA_023055425.1). NCBI lineage: Eukaryota > Viridiplantae > Streptophyta > Magnoliopsida > Ericales > Polemoniaceae > Linanthus > Linanthus parryae. The sequence goes on along the minus strand of JALGPY010000060.1, from coordinate 580,224 downwards.
CTCCAAGGCTGCTGCATCCTCCTCCGGAACCTCATCTTCCTCCTCCGCATGAGGAGTTACTTCTTCGGGAAGCTCGTCTTCCTCGTCAACTGGACGCGCTAAGTCGTCAACATGCCGCTCTTCGAGGCTCCGCTGTTTCACACGCTCGAGCTCCTCCTCTTCCCGCCGCCTTCTTCTTTCAGCAGCCTCCGCGGCTGTCTTCCGGGACTCAGCAAGAACGTCCTCGCTTATGGGATCATCTGGGATGCCAGAATGGGCATCTCTCTTTTGTCTCTTGGCCACAAGGCCACCAATGGTTTCATCATCATCATCTGCGAATATACGATTGGTTTAAGAAAAGAAGTGCAAAGAAGTTACGATAACGGGAAAGGAAATGCGACGGAGGTACCTCCTGATTCTTCCTCATGCATCACAACTGTTGCTTCTTCTTCTTCATCACTTGCTTGGGGCTCCTGCCTCTCTTCCTCTTCCTCTTGATTGAATGGAACGAAAGTCTCAACTGCGAGCTCTTTCCACACTTTGCTGGGCATGCGACCTTTGCCTTTGTCCTTGATAGAAAGGGACCTCACTGGAGGAGAAGCTGGAGCACTTCTAGGGGAAGAAATCGTAATTCCCTTTTGCCTAGGTCTCTTCACTCTCGGCGCCGCAGTCGCTGGAGGGGACGGGTCATCTCCAGGAGGAGACGGAGCCGGAGGATTGTCTATCAGCGAGTCGGCGAAAGCATTCATGACTGCGCGAACATTTGTTTCGACCTCAGCGTCCATCCTCCATGAAAGCCGGAACGACTGCTTTTGTCTTCTGGTGGCAACAATGGTGTTAACCAGCGACTTGGAGCGATCACCAGCTGCGAATCTCCGCACATGACACTACAACAGTACAGAATGAAAGTGTCAGCATAAGGAAATCAAGAAGCTTAACGCACGCGAAGAAATTGCTTACATCAGCAAATGCCTTGCTATATCTGACGACCTGCGTGTCGCCCTTCTTAACTGCGGGGACTTGCTCCTTCAGAATGACATCAGGACACAAATGGTTCTCACGATCCAACAGTGAGTAGCAACGATACTCAGACTCGCTCAGACTGCAAGTGGGGCGAAACGGAAAAGAGTTTCTTTTGATCAAGGGAGCTCTACCTGGCTGCGCGGCCGACTCCGTCTCGATCCTCGTTTGCTGGGCAATCCAGTATGCGAGCTAGTTTTGGGAACAACCACCCTCGCGGGTTCCCGCAGGCTGCTCAAAGGGAAGATTGTTCATGAAGACCGTCTTTCACTCCTTTGTTAGCAAGCGCTTCTAGCACCCTCTGATAATGGATTGGGGCCAGATTGATGGGGCCACCGCATCAAAAACAAACTGAGGAGAAACTCGAGTGGGGTCAACGTCCACGGTAAGCTTTTCATACCTTGGTGCGAGCTCGCGAATATGCTCTGCAAGGGCAGGAAGGGAACCTCGCAGACACCAGCAAAAGAACTCGCGATAGCGCTCATGGAAATGCGGTCCCTCTTCAAAGAGAAGCTCTTCTGAGAAGACCATACCTTTAGAGGGGTACACCTTTGGAAACCATCGCACATTCTCAATGCGCGTGGCATAGGGCCTGGCAGTAAACTCCCTCCGTTTTTCGCATATCAAACTCCAAACGCACTTGGTGTTGCTTGCTCCGAACCATCTCGCAGCTCTTCCGCTGTTGCGCGCTTCTGTCTCGCCTGGGGGACACCACTTGTCAAGTTTGAGAGCAGTTGGAGCATAAGACGGCCACCGCTCGAAAACCCACATTGTCAAAAAAGAAATATTGACAAAGGCCAGTACATCGAGGCGGCCACGCGACTCCTTCATAGCTAGAACCAGCTGATCAAGTCTATAGTACAGCGTGCCCAAGACCAAGGGTCCGAGTGCGACTCTCTGGCCAAGGGCGAGCCTCACAGCAAGTGGCAACACATGGTAGAAGACTCCGTCATGGGGGTGACCATCAATCAGGTACCTCGACAGTCAAGCACAGAGAAAAGCACAAAGGGTCAAATGATAGCCTTTACCCTCTACGTAATTCTCGGCCTCCGGGTCCTCACTCAGAAGTTTCTTAGTGATGCTACTGTTCGCATAGTCTCGGAAGAAGTACTGCAACCATTTGTTCCAGGTATTCTTCGCAGACGTATCAACCAGCTGCCAGTTCGGAAGAGGCTTTGTAGTGGTCCAGCGAGTGGAGATTTTCTTTACCTCTGCTAGGCATTCCTCCATTTGCGTGTATAAAGCAATTTCTGCAGATGTCCTCAAGGGACTCAAAGTGTCCACCTCGCCCATGGGGGAAAGCTCGTACAGCATTTGAACGTCCTCGAGTGTGGGGGCAGCCTCGAACTCAGCAAAATGGAACGTGTGAGTCGCAGGCGAATAACGGGACAGAAGGTCTAGAAGCATGGATTGATCCAGCTTCACGGCAGCACCCTTCATAGCACGGATAGCAAAGTATACGCCGGCTTCGTCAAGAGTCGCGGTGTGATGATCCAACACGTGGTCGATCCACTCATCCATATAGTCCAATTTCTGGACGAACGCCTGGGTAGAAATCGCAGTATATGGTAAGTGCCCGTTCTCGATTCCCAATCGAACCACATCCTCGGAACCAATCAACTCGAGCAAGGCTGAGTTAACTGGGCGAGTTAGCGTCAGCAATCGCTCAACTGGGACAGGATCAGGCATCCTCTTCGCCTTTACCCTCGCATGGTAGAAATCTTTGCCGCCTAAAAAGGGGGCTTTTCGCCACAAGGCCTGCGGAAGGTCGGGTATCTCTTCATCTTCCTTGACGGGTCTGGTTACTCTTGTCTTGGCCATTCCTGCGGAAGAGCAAGAAAAAAAGGGGGGAGAAATACCACACTTCAGTTTGAATTTTGAAATTCAAGATCTATGCAAAGGAAGACGAACAATTCTGGTATCAATTTCAGAAATCGGGGAGTTGCGAGATCTCATATCGTTGAAGGATTAAAGCAAAGCGGGTTCAAAGATCAAAGTCTCTTCACAAATTTCATGGGTTTACAGATTCAATGCAGTTCAAGGCAAACACTGGTAACTTAAATCAAAAGTAAACGAGGCCAACCTTGTTTTCTTGAAGCCTGCTTGGATATGCACAATTGAAGAACACGGATTGCAGTTCTGAACTGGTGATTGATTATCTGGATCTGCTCTCGAAGATCTCCGGGTACCATTCACTTTAAGAGAAATAAGTGATGCTTTGCAATAATGGGGGATACAAGGTATTTATCCGAAACAATGAAGGGTTGCGTCCTTTCGGTAGTCGAATCGCAACCGTCACCGTCGAATCGCGCAATCACAGGACAAGCTGACGTCACGCCTAAAACCCTAAAGCTCAGACGGCACGACTCTAGGGGTTTTAGGTCATAATGACACGCACGGGGGCTGAACTTACCCGTATTTGAATTGGTGCGTGGCAGCAACGCGTATGTTGGTTTCCGCGCATGGAAGTCTATACGGCTATGAGTCTTCACGCGCAGAAAGGGGGCTAATGTAGATACTGCTTTCTGAGCTGACAGATCTTGGCCACGTGGCAACCATCCAGCACACCATATTGTGCTCCACACACACTGGATCACCAGCCGAGCTGATCCATGTGGGGGCTGCGAGACAGAGCCCTCGCATACCACTGCACGGGACTTGTAGGGACTTTGTGGTTTGGAGGCTAGAGTAAGCCCTGTCGCGTGCGAGCCAAGCCCGCACGCGACCTTTAGTAACTGTTTTGAGAGATTTATGGCACGAGCTCCATAAACCCGGTCAATCCGGTCAAACCCGGTCAACCTCGTAACGGTTCCGGTATTCGCGCACCACGTGCTGTAACGGTCCCTATATACTCGGAAGAACGTGCCGTTATGGTTAAGCTAATTAAGCCGCCATCAATGGGCGCATTAACCACACTACAACGGTCATGTTCTCCAGTATATATAGATCGTCAACCTTTCCATACAAAGGAGAACGCACTTGCCATACGCGGAAGCTCTGCCAAACCTCTGTCTCTCTCTCAGACATTGCTACTGCCTTACTCTCTCCCTACACACAACCCCTCTCTTCCTGTGCGATCCCTGATCCAATACATACGGTGTACACGGAGGTCTCCCCGCCGGAATCTCTTGTGCACAGGTAGCTTTCTGTAGTATGGTTTCTAGAGAATTATTGGATAAATTGGATATAGACTGCATGAGAAAGTTAAGAGAAACTGTTGTTTGGAAGGTGTTAAATCCTAGTTCAAAGGCCTATACTAGGTTAACTAGGTTATTTTATCTGAATTTGGTTTCTGAAGGTGATGATAGATGGTGTTAACTTCAAAAGTAGCTGGAGTGGATTTGAGGTTAGATCATAGGAATTTTGCCAAAGTCTTGGGCATTCCTAGGAAATACAATGTTGGAGATTACCCATATAGGAAGAAGTGTCTGGATAAGGCAAAGGATATGTTTTTTTTATTGAAGGTGTACCCTCTGGTCCAAAGAAGTTGACACACTCTGTGCTCAACTGTGAAGCCAAAATCTTGTTTACAATTCTGATGAGAAGTGTAGTTCCTAGGGAGAAATCAAGGGAGTTAGTGACTGATAAGGTTCTGATTTTGATGTATCTGATATCTCAAGGGTTTGAGATAGACTTTCCAACAGTTGTTATGGAGCATATGATTTATTGTGCAACCAGGACTAGAAACCATCCTGTTCCATATGCCAACCTGTTACCTCTTTTATTTGAATACTTAGATGTACCTGTGAAAGGAGAGGAAAAGATTACTGGAAGTTTTGGGTTGATTGATGAGACTGCACTTCAGAGGATTGGAGTAGTTCAAACTGGGAAGGGACATTGGAAGTTTTATTCAGATTTGTCTAAGGAGGAACTTGCAAAGAAGGATTTTGTAAAGCCTAAGGGGACTACATCAGGGAAAGGACAAGCCAATGAGGATTACTCCTTGTTGGTTGAGAAGTTAGAAGATCAGCAGGTTGAGATTGAAGATCTCAGACAAAGGTTATTTGACCTGTCAGCTGGATTCAACCAGTTCAAGGGCTTGATGAATGTTATGAATGGAAAGCTGGATGTTGTCATCAAGGGCTTGAATTTGGAAAAGATACCTTCTGCTACTTGTCATGACACTAGTGTGGACTCAGATGAAACGCTGGGAGATTTTCTGAAGAAGAAGAAGAATCCAATTCCAGTGGTGCTTACTTCAAAAGATTTGTATGAACAAACTGATGAAGAAGATGCTGGTGAAGACACAGGTGTTAATGCAGCTACAGAAGGGGATTCGGTACAGGCTAAAAAGAAAGTGGATGAGATAATTCAAGAGGTTGTTGCAGAAGTGGAAGCTTAACAAGAAGGTAATCAGTCTGCTGAAGATGCTGGAAGTGAAGAAGAAGTTGGAGAAGGCTCAGAGAAAGGCCATACATCAAAGAAGAAGTGAAGATCAGAGATTTCCAAAGCCTTGACCTTCTATTTCTTTCTCTTCTTTCTTTTCTGTTCTCAAGGCCTTGACATTTTAGCAATAATTTTGTTTAAGTTTTTTTCAAGACTCTGAGTAATGATCCAACATTTCTTCATCCTTATTTGATGAAATTAAAAAAGGGGGAGAAATTATGTTGTTGCTTTGTGTTTGCAGTAGTGTTTGCAGTATTTGAATAATAATAATACTTAGTTGTTTTGTGGTTTAATAATCAGTTGTGTTTATATTTCTGTGGTTATATGTAAATTTCGTTGATTATCTGTGGTATACTGGTATCTGTTTGGCATTATTGTCTATTGTATCTACATTTTGTGGTTATCTAATTTTCATAATAAGTGGCAGGAAAATCTATACAAGACTGTAGGTTTTGTCTTTCATCAAGGGGGAGATTGTTGATTCAAAGACCTTTGAATGTGTTTTGATTGGTAATTGTTTTGAGTGATTAAAGACAAAGACATAATCAGCAAAGCATTTCAGATACTCCAAGGCCTTGAGATATTGACAGAACTTCAAAGCCTTGAGAGTTATTCTATTCAGCTATATGTTCTAACAGTTCTGTGTTGCAGATGGGATATCTGATTATACAGATCAGAGATTTACTGCATATACTTATAGATTACTCTATTTACATATCTAACACAATTGCAGATGATCAGAACAGGAAGAATCAAAGTTATCTGGGTTTAACTTTGAATATCTGTGAAGCAGGTTCAGAGCTCCAAGGCCTTGAGATGTGCCTTGAGCTGCTGACAGTTTTTACAGAACTAAGTTGATTCTTTCTTGCAGGTTGTGATTCTTATTATTGTGATTATTCATTGACTTATAAGTGTCTTAAACTTGTTTTCATGATCTATATGTATAAGAAGTTATACAGGTTAATGTTTTAATCCTTTAACCAGTTTTATCAGAAACTGGATAACCAAACAGTCATAGCACTGTTATCTTTTTGAATTTTGTTGTTGTTGTGTTTCAATGCTGTTGCATGGCTGTTAAACGTGCAGGAGCAATATCAACAAACTCCAACGGATATCCACTTAGAGCTGTTTGAATTTAAGTTGAAAATAGAAAGAGGATTTGTAGGATATGAGATCCTAAAATCTCTCAATCAGTTGCAACTGTGGATAAAAGAGACTGGTTTGAATTTTGAAGAGGAGGAGAGGCTTCCAAAATACTGAGAAAGGTGTGACTAATTCGTGGTAGATCATTCATTCAAACACACAAACATTCAGGCTTCAATCCAGATTCCAGAAGATCAAATCAATCCAGTTTCCAGAAGAACACATCCAGGCTTCAACAGCTTATCTCTTCTATTGTGTTCTTCACTTGTAATTTAATATGTGTATCTTTAAATTATCTTAAACCTCACTTAACCTAGTGATTGGTTGTTCAAGTGAACAACAAGAGGTTCTTGTTAGCTCAACAGTTAGCAGCTGGAATAGATAGGTTTGGAACCACAAGTTGTATAGGTGTAAGGGAAATCACTTAGGCTTTAAGATCTAGGACTGTTTCTGTGTGAGTAATAAGAAGTGTTTGCCAAATCCTGGTGGGATTAGATCCCTTAGGCAGAGATTAGGTCCATTGGGACTGAACTCTGTTAATTGCTTTGTGTTCTTTACTTTACAGTTTGATTATTATCTGCTACATACAAATCAAATCAAACTAGGTTTCAAAAGCTGTTTAGAATTGATTATAGTTCAAGACCTTGAAGCTTTCTATTTTGCCTTTGAATGTTTCATATAGTTTACTAAAATCTCAAGGCCTTGAGATTTGAGTTTCACACAAAGTTATTCTGTTAAACTTTGAGTTTTGAAAAAAGTTTCCATACTCTATTCAACCCCCCCTTCTAGAGTATTTAGGTCATGTATTTAGTCTACATTACACACTTTAAGATGCAGTTTACTCTTGTTATGATTGATTTATGCGTTTAATTCCACCTCTATTGCGTTTGACGTCACGTTAAATTTGATCTTAATTGATGTTTATGTGGTAACTCTATGTTTGTTAGTCGGTAAATTGAATCGTCACCTAGTTCTATCATTATTTGGTAACTCGGTAGCGTTAACTAGGATCGGAGAGTAGAACGTTGAACTTAATGCTTCTCTAGGATCATTATAGATTTGGTAACTCGGTTTAAATTGAATCTAGGAATAGAGTACTCGTTTGGTAACTGGACAAGTCGCAATTGCTCGATTGACAAGAAAAACGTATCAGTTTTTTGTGAATCAAAACAAGCATGCGTAGTAACCCTAGTAATCCATAGAAGGAATCCCGATATTTGTCTCTAGATCGTATTTCCGTCATCTTTTACGGTTGCTTTAATCGTGAAATCAGTAGTTTAGCAGTTGTTTAAATTAGTAGTTTAGCAAAATCCACTCAAATATTTTTCCACGCAAAGTTAATAGTTATAATTGATTCACAACAAGTCCTCTGGGATTGATAAACCCGGATTTTAGGATATTGCTACACACGACAACTTTGAAGTTGCAGTTGAATCGTATCAAGTTTTTGGCGCCGTTGCCGGGGACTAGGTTTGAATTGATTAGAATTATTAACTTTAGGGAGACTTTTTTCTTTATTTATTTGTTAACTGATTCCTAGTGAATGATTTTGCAGACATCTTGGTAATCATGTGGCGGCGGAATTTTTATGGGCAATCTCTAGGTTACTTTGCTGTACTACGCCTATGAAGATATGTACACCCCTCCTCCTTGTAATCAAGAGGATCAGAAGATTAAGAATATTGAAGCTCATGTTAGCTAAGTTAGAAAAAATCGAGGAAGGGTTGGATAAGACTGGTGAAACTCTCCAGCTTCATGAACAACAATTGGCAGAAATTTCTCGTGGATTGGCATATGCAGATAATGACAATGAACCAAGCAGCATCATTCCTGATTTAGTTGGGAGTGCAAAGAGGAAGTAGAAGAATCCCCAGAGGTTTATAATACTTTTTCTAATCAAGTAATAGATCCATGGGCCGCTTCAGAATCAGATTCTGACTTAGATTGGGATGAGGTTGTGACACTTATACAACTTGTGCCTCGCAAAATTCCGAAGTCATGGCATGAATGGGAGAGTGTTGACATCGCGAGCTTGTGGCCTAAAGACATTGAAGAGGGTTTTAGTGATGAAAAAACTCCTAAGTACAAGGATAATGAGTTCTCACCAATCACTGAAGAATGCCATGGCGTTAAGGAATTATTGCACGGAGATGTTCACATGGACAGGTATCGAGAAATTCCTCAGTCTAATTCATATATCTTCGAGATCATAAAATTGGGTGAATTACATGAGGAAGACCACATACCCCAGTTTTATGCAATCCATGAGTTGCCATCCGTGATTCCAAGACAAGAACGACAAAAGGAGTAGGAGTGGAATAACACATGGTTGTATCCGTTCCACTCGAGATACTAAATTTAAAGGGCCAATCCTCTACGACTGTAGTTTTGAAGAATTGGAAGAAGAAGTAGAAGAGGAAAGATAGAGTGAGACATGTGGCGGCTTACAACTTTTGTTTCTTCTTGCCATTGACTTATGCATGCTTGCTTAAGAAGAGACAAAAGAGAAGCGATGGTGGAAGAAGAAAAAGTGGAGAGAAAAACCGCCTTATTCATACTTGAGGTAACTTGGTCGGGTCGTCGACCTTAAATTACAATGCGCTTGTTGGGAGGCAACCCAATGTATTTTCTAGTTAATGTAGGGAGCGTATTCTAAATACAGTTGTGTTGTGTTTTAATTATTTTGTTTGGAGAGATGACAGGGAGGGACTAATGGTGTTTCCAAGTGACATATTTGAGCAGATGAGAGAGTCTACCTCGGTGTGCTTGGCACACATGACCTTTATAGGGACTCATGCATGCGATTTGGGGATTCTGCAAGATGCAGATTCTAGCAGAGGAGGGCAGTCAACCCCGGTGTGCGATTACACACTAGCTTTTTTAGAGGGGAATTGTGGCGCATCACTAGTGCTTGGGGGTCCGCTTTGCACGAATTTCGTCCCTCCCTTGAGGAGGTTGTGAGTATCTTGTGTCCTCTTGTAGAAATTTGTGTTCAATTTTTTTTATATGTCATGCTCCATCTCACCACTGGCCTGCACATTGAATTTCTCAATTCTCTTGCATGATCTCTAAATTCGTTGAGGAAAACGAAGCATTCAGTGTAGGGATGGTTTAACTAATTACTAGTCAATGTGTCTTGCATAGCCAGTCACATGTAGGATGTTTAGATCGTATTGTGAGTCAGTGTTGTGATTTACGTTATGTTTTCATTTATATTGTGTAATGTGTAGAGTAGTTTATATACTGTTTGCACTTTTACATAATTGAGTATACCCGCCAAAAAAAATTAATTGAGTTTTTGGAATTTTTTGTGTCTAGCCTTGCATCTAGAGTTAGGACTTTATGAAAAATACAAAAAAATGAGAAAGAGAAAATCCCAAAAAAAATGAAAAATTAAAATTTGATAAAAGGCAATTTATAGAAGCATAGGTTTGGTTGATTTAGTGAGATGTGAAAGCTATAGGCATAGGGCGTGAAATTTGACCGAGGATGTACAACTCGAGTTCCCTCTGGTAAGTATAGAGAGAATCTCGTTACGTGAATGCCTACCTATTTTTACACCAAAATAAAATTTTGAAAAGCTAAAGTGTGTGTTGTTTTTCTCTACAAGAGTTGAGCTTGGTGTTTACTAAACGAGCCGAACGTTCATGTTGTCCGTCTTAGGTAGTCGCCACCCCGCCTTGTAGTGGCACACATAACAGCTGAGCGAGGATGTGTATTAGAGAACTCACTGCTTTAGATCTTACATCTGTAGGAAAACTAGAAAAACCTAATTGATCCTTCATTGTTAGCCTCTTTTACCAAGGGATACGATTCTTGGCCTTCATTATATATCATTAAAATCACCTTTCTGGAGCGTCACGAGGGAGCAGTCGTTGAGGGGGTTTAGTTGAGGGAGTAATTCATTACATATTTTTGGGATTTCTGCATATCGCATGTGCTTCTTTTTATATCTATGAGGGATGCGAGGGTGAGTGAGTTGGGTGACGCGGATTACTAGCGCGTATTACCCAAGCGCGCGGTCAAAAAGTAGAGTGTGAGTATTTTCAGTACTCAGGTTGTCGATCCCTCGAGGACAAGCTCGCAACAAGTTTATAATTAACAATTTAATGTAGTTCACTAGGCAACCGGAGTAAATTGTGTTGATTTGTGGTGTTGCCAACTGTGTACGAGAGAATCCTACAGAGTGAACTCAATATTTACCAAGAGTAGGGGATAGAGAAGACACAGGAAATGTAAGGCTGTGTGTAGGGAGAGAGTAAGGCAATAGCACTGTATGAGAGAGAGATAGGATTTTGGCAGAGCTTCCGCGTAGTTTAGGTGAGTCTCCCTTGTATGGAAGGGTTAACGATCCTATATATAACAGAGAATGTGACCGTTGTAGTGTTGTTGATGCGCCCATTAATGGCGGCTTAATTAGCTTAACCACAACGGCACGTTCGTCCGCACATATAGGGACCGTTACAGCACGTTATCCGCGTATACCGGAACCGTTACGAGGTTGACCGGGTTTGACTGGGTTGACCGGGTTTATGGAGCTCGTGCCATAAATCTCTCAAAAGCAGTTACCAGGGGTCGCGCACGGGCCTGGTTGTCGCTCGCGCGCGACAGGACTTACTCTAGCCTCCAAACCACTAAGTCCCTACAAGTCCCGTGAGGTGGTATGCGAGGGCCCTGTCTCGCAGCCCCCACATGGATCAGCGCGGCTGGTGATCCAGTGTGTGTGGAGCACATCTAGGTGTGCTAGATGATCGCCACGTGGCTAACATCTATCTTTCCAGAAAGCACTATCTACACCAACCCAAACAAGTGGCTGTAGTAAAGACAGAAATAATCGTAAACTGAAATTACGAAAAGTTCTTAATCAATAAATGGAGAGAACTAGGCAATCTCATCGATCACCTAGGGTTGTAAACGATGTCCGGAACATTTGAGCAACACGTTAGCTATATTCTAACTAAGCCGGGTAACAGCTCTGACTATCTCCTATCGGTCTCAAGTCATTCTACTTCACGGTAGACTACAATCTCCGATGGATATCTTGTGTCTACCGGTCCGTTCTAGTAGGTCATCTACTGGTACGATAACAGGTCCTGTCGGTCCACTGTTGCACGAAACAGTTGAAAATTCCTACCGAATATACCCACACTAGCCAATCCTATTCACTTCTCCTCTCAGTATCAGTGATACGGGATTGATGTTCAAGTCTCATCTTAGTTAGTTAGAATCACTTTCGTGCATTCGCTAACTAAGCAGTGTTTCCGGTTAATTACTTCATTAACACTGAGTACTAAGCACAGTACAAGAACAATTGAATTAAAATATTGCTAGCTTTAAGCATGAATCAACTATTGTCTTCCTCCATTCTAGTACAAGACAATAATTACTAGGATACTAAAATAATCACCTATTGTCTTCCTGCATTCACTAAGTAATACTTGATTCTAAGCAACTATTGTCTTCCTCCAAGCATTAAAATATTGCTAGCCTAGGAATATCGATTTGAGAGCCTAGTGTCACTCAAGTAGGATACTAAAATAAACAAGAACCTAGAATGGATTCATGCAAAGATCAAAATCTGGAAACGTAAATCGTTTACATGAACCCTGGACTCTCAAATCGAGATTCCTAGCAAAAGTTGCTTAGCTACTCATAACTAAATATGAAATACTCATGAGTTTCTCCATTAAACTTGATTAAGAAGAGTAGAAGAAATCAAACGCAAAGAAGCATCAACGGAGAAGCTTTGTCTTCCTCGTCTCCTTGCTCCGTCTTCTTCTTCTCACTTTGATGAATGTAAAGTAGATTCAATCCTCCAATTAATTGTAGTTGTCTATTCATTATTTCCTAACCTAGGTTTAGGAAATAAGTAAGACCAAAACTACATAGTTTCGATGAGAACATGCCCTGGCCTTTTTTCTTCTTCGTCTGTGTTGTTTTCTCTTCAGGAGGTAGCACGACCAGAGAAACCAGATCGTGCGATCAAGAGATGGAGGTGGCTGTGATCGCACGACCAGAGAGGGTGGTCGTGACTTACAGTGGGTTCTCATTTTTCTTTCTTCGCCGAAATTTTTCTGAGTCTTGTTCCTGATCGCACGACCAGGGATTCTGATCGTGCGATCAGCTGGGTTTGTTTTTCCCCTCTTTTTCTTCTTCTTTGATTATGCGATTCCTCTCTTCATCTGTTTTGTGCTGCTTCTTTCTCCTTTCTTCTTCTTCTCTTCTTCCTCCGTTTCTCTCTGCGATTTTGGGTTTGCTTCGCTCCTTTTGTTCTTCTCTGATCTGTTCGAAGATTATTTCTTCTTGTGCGCTGCTACTGTGGTTAGCCGGAATTCATGGCTTTCCGGTGGTGCTTCAGGTGGGTTATTGGTCGGAGATTGGTGATTGAGAGTCTGAATTGGAGGGAAGCGATGGAGGTCATGGTGAATTTAGCAATAGGTAGCCTTAATGATGGTTGTATGTAACAGGTTGTTTTGGTGGTTGGTGTGTTAAGCTAGGGTCTGTGATAGTTTTTGGTTTATTGGGGGCGGTGATTATTGGGGATTGAATGGTGTTTGTGGAAATTAAAAACGTTAAAGGCAATGGAGTTAGATAGGATTAGTTGTGTGGTTGGCTAAATGGTAGAGAATAGTGATCATGGAGGTACTGTGTTGATGATGGTGGAGGTAGTTGTAAGGTGAAGGTCTGATGGTGTTTAGGTTTGTATTTTGGAGGTATTTTGTGTATTGGGTGAGTATTTCATGGAGAATAAAGGTGGTTTAAGTGCTGATGGTATGGGTTTAGTTTGCAAGTTATGGTGATCATAAGGTTGGGTTCAGGTAGATTGGTGGAAGGTGAGGATGGTGGTAGTTTGCTAGGTGTTTTCATGGAGATTAGGTTATAGGATGTGTTGGGTTGAGATGGAGGTCTGATTGTTGTTTAATTGTGTAGTTAGTGTGTTGTGAAATTGGAGATGGTGATGATGAGGCAGAGAGCATAGAGGTGGCTGGTGAATTGGTTGTAGGATGAAAGCATTGATTTGTAGGTGAGCTTTCATGGCTATGGTCTGATGGTTGTGGGTGTAGGAAGCTACAGGTAGGGAAATTGAGGTTTAAAAGTGATGGGTATTAGTTTCAGTGGTGTAAAGGGGCTGGTGATGGTTAAAAATGGAGAACCAAGTGCTATTTTCCAACTTCCAAGAACTACAATCACCTCCCATTTGTTCATTTCTTGGCCACCTCCGAGCTTTGCCTCTATTTCCGAAGTTCGCTCTCCTCTCCGCTTAATCTCCCACAAATCCTTTCCTGTCGAAACAACACGAAGCAAACCCGTGCGATCAAACGTGGCAAAATAATGCGAGAAACGCCCGGATTTACAATTAAACACACAAAGATCAACTAGTCAAATACTTCACATTCATAGTGTATTTCTAACATATTCTACCCGGAAATCATACAAAACGATATCAAATCGTGCGAGAAATATAACTCTAATACAGAGTTATCAAATCCCCCACATTACCTTTTTGCGCGTCCCGAGCAAAATAAAAAACATCTCCCACACTATGATTCTCAATCCACCGAATCGCAAAGAACGTCACTGGCCATGTGACACAAACAACACACACACACACACACGATGCAATCTACATCACTATACACAATGAAACTCGATTATGAACAATGCAAGAATTCAACAACGCAATTTTTTTTAGAAGCGTAGGACGGGTATGATAGGATATTTAGAAGCGTAGTCCTAGACGTCATGATATAACTCACAAAAACCCGATTCTCACACTCCCTCACGAAAATCCAAGGAACCCCAACGAATCTCACTACTCCAGCCCTCATTCCCTCAATCTTTGTGCAACGCCATTCTTGCGGCCACAAATGTGAAAGAGTGATCGGGATCCATAGCTAATCTCCCCGGTCTTCAATAAATTCAGTTTCGGCCCCTTATTCCCTTTCACTTTCAATTTCTATTTTTCTTTTCTTTATATTTCTTTTTCTTAACAAATTTCATGGAGCCAACAATAATGATAGTAATATCCGAGGAGATTCAGGGTATCAAATAACGTGGGGATGGAGTGTGTCAAATCAATAATGTAATCAAATATATGTCAACACCCCCACACGCAATGTAAAGCAAATCACAACCCCGGTAGTCAATGTATAAACGTGCTAATTCCAACCAATCCTCCTCATCACCTAAGATATAGAGAATGTAAATGAAGCACAAGCATGTCCTCCTATAAGACAATCCAACCCCACCTCTGTTGGAATAGGTGCCCTAGAGGCAATCTAATATTTAGTATGAACAATGTTAGTGGCTAGAATATTCGTTTATTAGATATTGTGATATATAATATAATGAAGTGCTTAGATACAATGTGTTGTTTATCTTAAATATCCCTATTCCATTATATTGATTAATAGGACGATCAAATATAGACTAGTATGTGTGTAGATTTGTATGGAGATATCAAGTCTAACACATGGGTATGCATTAGGAGTAATGACATACTGGATTGACCCACAACGAGAAGGATACATTAGATTATGTTAAAGTCACAATCGCTTCTCGTAGTGCTAATATGATTGCATCCTTAGACTTGAAGTCACTAGATACTCTAGTTGTGAAATATCGTTCTTCGATGTTATCAAACGTTACACCATAACTGGGTAATCATAAAGGTAGTTATTGGGCATGATAGGAAGCAAGCTTAGAGATCGTAGTGATGTAGAGAGGATTTGTCCCTCTCACAAAATGGGAGAAAATATCCACGGCCACTCGAGGGATGAGGCTTATTGAATGTCTGGCCAGACTCAGATAAATCAATATGGAGATATTGATGTTATCTGCATGCATAAGTATATTCCATGGATCGAGGAACTACGGATTGGATGTACGAGTGTGACTATTTATGTCTCGTGTCCAATCCGGATATGGAAACAAAGGGATAGTGCCGTATGTAATATTGGGCACAAAGGTTTGTCGGGATCGCTGACTTATTTCTATTAGTTGGGTGGCATGGATGTGTTGCTAGACACCACTCCATGTTAGTAATAAGTTACTACCAACTAAGTAGAAACCTATGGGGTCACACGTCAAATAGAGTTTAACTAGATTTGGGATTAATTAATATGATTAATTAATGAGAATGTTCACTTTGCAATACCTTGCAAACTTAGTAGGACTAATATGAAAGGAAGGGACTAATCCAAGTTCATGTAGAACTAGGAAGGGCCTTTATGTAAACTAACAAGTGTTGTTGGTCTATATAAATGAGACTCTAGCTTCCTTCCCACTAATGTTACTGCTCATAAGTGAGTGGGAGAGAAAGCAAGAGAGAAAGCAAGAGCACAAGGGCCGAAGCCCCTGCGTCCGTCCATCCGTCCCATAGAATTTAAGAGAGGGCCGAAAACCCCTCTTTGCCTCCTTCGTTGCTTGATTCTTTCTTCGCTCTTCCTCCGGTCCAAGCTAGAACTTGAGAAGAAAGAATCTAGATCTCACCTCTAGACGTGGATCAACCGTAGAGACGAGGACAATATTCTTCGGGTGATCTCCCGAATCAAAAGGTACAATCTTCTATGTCCTTCATCATGTTATGAATGTCTCTTCCTGTGATCCTTGGTGGGCTTTGAGTAGGAATTAAATTTTTGTTATTCCGTTGCGTTACCTACGTCAAAACCCAACAGTGGTATCAGAGCCACAGGTCGTAGTGCATAACATGATTTTATGTGTTACGATTTCAGTTTATACACCGTATTGTTATTTTTACGCAAAACTGAAATTAATTGGCATAGTAGATGCAAAATTGAATTTGATTCAATATAAACAAGATCTAATTTAACATTGGATGTTTGAATTAGTGAGTTTAATCACATAGGATGTGAATATTTAGGTTCTTGAAAGTTAGGGTTCATGGACACATAGTTGAAAAAGGAGTTTTTCAATTATGGAAACAAATATATGGAAACATTCATATGGAAACAACCTAACTTGGGCAACAAGGAAGAAGGGAATGAGACTAGGGCCAAAACCCTAGCTTTCCGGCCCCTCCTCCTTGCGTGCTAATCAAGGCGCGGGTCACTAGGCCGGCTACGGCCGGGCCACGTGGACGGCGGCGGTCCTCTTGGGGTTCGGCCTATGCATGGGTTGGACCCCTTGGACCCTTGTAACCCTTAATTAGCCAATTAAACTAAAAGTGAACAAGCGCGTTAAAAATTGGTTTTAACTCTATTATGTGCTTTGTTGCATGGGGGATGGATATGGACTAGGTTGTGGATGTTTATTATTTTGTGGTTTGGTTTACGGCATGCGAGCTGATCAAATTAATGTAATAATTAATTAGGTTTTACGGCCTGCGAGTTGTTTTTTACCTCAACATGTGAGACTTTTATTATTTATTTATTCTAGATGATAGGCTAGAATTAGAAATATTTAGATGATACCCAAGAGCATGGAGAAGAAGACCGGAGAACTAAAGAAGCCAAAAGACGAAGAAGACACCCTACCCTAGGCGCGCGACTATGTTGGAGCACATGGAGATGAGCTTGTCACTTTAGGGCAAATAGATATTATCATTGGCTTGATAATATCTTAGTCTAGGGCCATATCCTTGCTACATTTTTTTATTTTATTTTGTGGATGTTTATTATTTATGTCTTGTTATTTATTTTTGTGTGTATGGCGATACTAGCAAAACGTTAACAAGATAATAATAAACAAGGATGGTCTTTTATTGTGGATTGCCCAATCCAAATAATTAGATCATGTTGATTGGATCAACCAAACAAATTAAGAATGATTAAAATCCCTCAAATAAGATATTGCGTTTTGACTTCTCTTGCCAAAACACCCTTCATGATCAGGGTTTATTAAAATTCAGGCTTGCCAAAGCAACACGATTTTAATTTACCATGGTGTGTTGCGGACGACACAAGCTAGTAATCTGTGTATGTTGAAGCAAGAGGTTAGACGCAACTGGGTAAGAATCAATTGGATTGATGAACCTAGAGGCATGACAATTAGGCGTTATCCAAAGGATAAAGAATAAAGAGTTATTCACCTAATTGGACAAAGAGTTGCATTGGATGAAATTTGAATGGTTCCTACCTAAATAACCTATTCTTGGGTGACTTGCCAAAGCAAGCTCAAGAAGAAGTGAAAGGGGGATCTTAGACCTACTAGAAAATATAAAGATATTTTCCGCGTTAATGGTGAGGGCTATTAATCCGAGAAAAATAGTGGGAGCTATATTTAATGATCTAGCCATTGTTGAATATAGTTAAATTGTTCAAAATACTAAAATTGCACATTTCTCGTTTTGTAGAATTCCAAATGGAAAACAACAACGCATCGACTTCATCCCTACGATCTGTCCTTCAGAAGGATAAAATGTCTGCAAAAGAATTTCCTTGAAAGGTACAGAAACTTAAGGATTGTCCTTAAGTAAGAAAAGAAGTTGTACGTCTTGGACACTCCAATTCCAGCCCCACCACATGATGAGTGTGTTCTAGCGGAAGTAAGGGCACATCAGAAACATATTGATGATTCTAATGACGCGACTTGCCTCATGCTTTGCACCATGAGTGCTGAGCTTCAGAAGAAGCACGAGAACATGGAGGCCTATGATATGATCATACACTTGAAACAATTGTTTCAGGAACATGCAAGGCATGAACGCTATGAGGTGTCCAAAGCATTGTTCAAGAGTAGTCTTGCAGAAGGGAATTCAGTAGGGACTCATGTACTCCGAATGATCGGGTACATCGAGAACCTTGAGAGACTGGGATTCCCACTTAGCCAAGATTTAGAAACTGATCTTGTCTTGCAATAGTTTCCTGACAGTTATAATCAGTTCATCATGAACTATAATATGAACGAGAACATGCTAAAGACAGCTGAACAGAGCATCAAAAAGGCAAAGGCAAAGCCATAATGATGGTGCATAAGAGGAAGGGAAAAGGAGTTGCCTCTACTTCCAAAGGAAAGCGCAAGAAAGTTGCAAAATCCAAGGAAGCCCTAAAGCCTAGTGGATGCGTGGCTAAAGGTGAATGTCACAACTGCAGCCAGCCAGGTCACTGGAGGAGGAATTGCCCTAAATATCTGGAGGATAAGAAGCTTGGAATAGTGATTCCACCACCACCAGGTATTTATGTTATAGACGTCAATATTTCTATTTCTTCATCTTGGGTATTGGATACTGGATGTGGTTCTCACATTTCTCGAAATGTGCATGATTTGAAAATAAGTAGAAGATTGGCTAAAGGGGAGATAGATCTGCGCGTCGGGGATGGAGCAAGAGTTGCTGCATTAGCTGTAGGCGTTTATGAGCTATCTTTGCCTCTGGACTTATTTTAGAATTAGACAATTGCTTTTATGTACCTGCTATGAGCATAAACATTATTTCCATTTCTTGTTTGGACGAGAAGGGTTTTTCTATTTCAATGAAGGGCAAGTGTTGCTCCATTTATTTTGATAGTATGCACTATTGTAGTGCGCATTTGTCTAATGGATTGTATATCCTTGATCTAAATAGTCCAATCTATAACATAAATATTAAAATGATTAAAACTAACGATTTAAATCCTACATATCTATGGCACTGTCGTTTAGGCCATATAAATGAGAAACGCATATCTAGACTCCATAAGTATGGACTTCGAGACTCATTTGATTTGGAATCATATGAGACATGCGAATTTTGTTTTTTAGGAAAACTGACAAATTCCCCTTTCAATAAGAAAGGTCAGAGGACTAGTGAGTTATTGGCACTCATACATAGTGATGTATGTGGGCCGTTCCCCACCCCTGCCAGAGGTGGTTACACCGACTTCATTACATTTACTGATGATTTCAGTAGATATGAATTTGTATACCTTACGAATGCCAAATCCGAACCCTTTGAATTGTTCGAAGAATTCAAGAATGAAGTAGAGAAGAAACTTGGTAAAAGTATTAAGGCTTTACGATCGGATCGTGGAGGAGAATACTTAGGCCAAGAGTTTGATGAGTATCTTAGAGAGTGGGGATAATATCCCACCTCACTCCACCCGTAACGCCACAATGGAATGGCGTGTCCGAGAGGAGGAATCGCACACTATTAGATATGGTGCGATCTATGATGTCACAAAAATATCTTCCGATATCATGTTGGGGACATGCTCTAATGACGGCAACTTTTACCATTAACCGTGTTCAATCCAAATCAGTCCTGAAGACACCATATGAGGTATGGAATGGGAAGCGTCCCATAGCGTCGTTTATGAGGATTTGGGGCTGCGATGTCTATGTAAAGCGTTTACAAACAGACAAGCTCGGGCCCAAAGCGGATAACTGTAAATTTATGGGATATCCTAAGGAAACCAAAGGATATTATTTCTACAATCCCATCGAGAACAAAGTGTTTGTTGCTCGGACCGGCGTGTTTCTAGAAAGTGAGTTTGTCTCTAAAGAAGCAAGTGGGAGGGCTGTAGAACTTGAAGAGATTCAAGAACCACAAACCAATGAACCAATAATGGAACATGAGCAGGAACCACAAACAGTTGTGGAGCAATCTGTTCAGGTAACATAGGAACTCCGTAGGTATGAAATTCTCGTGACTGAGCCCGATGACGTACCACTCATGGATGATGAGCCTGCAACCTACGGGGAGGCCATGAAAGGCCCAGACTCCAAGAAGTGGCTGGAAGCCATGAGATCCGAAATGGATTCCATGTACACCAACAAAGTATGGACTTAGGTGGAACCACACGAAGGGGCACGCCCCATAGGGTGCAAATGGGTCTTCAAGAAGAAGACCGACATGGATGGCAAGATAGTTGCCTATAAGGGGCGATTGGTTGCCAAAGGGTATATACAGATTCATGGTATTTACTATGATGATACCTTTTCACAAGTCGTCATGACTAAATCTATTCGAATCCTACTTGTTATTGTAGCATACTACGACTATGAGATTTGGCAGATGGATATCAAAACAGCGTTCGTTTATGGGAACCTCCTCGAGGATGTGTATATGACACAACCGGAGGGTTCAGAGAATGCCATTAAAGTTTGTAAGCTGCAGAGATCCATTTATGGATTGAAGCAAGCTTTTAGGAGCTGGAATCGACATTTTGATGACGCAGTCAAAGAGTTTGGCTTCATCAAGAACGAAGATGATCCCTGTGTCTACAAGAAAGTTAGTGGGAGCTCTGTAGTATTTCGGGTCTTGTATGTAAATGACATACTAATCTTTCGAAACGATATTCCTACTTTGGAATATGTTAAAGATTTGCTAGGAAAGTGTTTCGCAATGAATGACTTAGGAGATGCAGCCTATATACTTGGTATAAAGATCTATAGGGATAGATCTAGAAAGCTGCTCGGCCTAAGTCAAAGTACATATATAGTTAAGGTATTGAAGAGGTTCAACATGCAAGATTCCAAGAAGGGATTCTTGCCCATGTCGCATGGAGTCACTCTTTGAAAGAATGATTGTCCCTCCAATGAGATTGAGACGGATCGCATGAGTAGGATACCCTATGCTTCGGACATAGGATCCATCATGTACGCCATGTTGTGTACTAGACCAGACGTATCATACGCTTTGAGTATGGTGAGCAGATATCAGTCCAATCCGGGTGAGAGTCACTGGATTGCTGTCAAGAAAATCCTAAAGTACTTGAGAAGAACTAAGGATGCGTTATTGATATTTGGAGGTAAGTAAGAGCTTAGTGTAATTGGTTACACTGATGCAAGCTTCCAAACCGAAAAGATGACTACAAATCACAGTCTGGATACGTGATTTACCTGAATGGAGGAGCTGTGAGCTGGAAGAGTTCCAAGCAAGGGACAGTTGCTGATTCTACAACAGAAGCTGAGTACATTGCTGCTGCGGAAGTAGCAAAAGAGGCAGTTTGGATAAATAAGTTTATCACTGAGCTCGATGTGGTCCCTAGCATCGTGGATCCCATAGAGTTGTATTGTGACAACTCCGGGGCGATCGCACAAGCCAAGGAACCAAGATCACACCAGAAATCAAAGCATGTACTTAGGAGATTCCATCTTATTCGTGATATGATCGATCGAGGAGATGTGAAGATGTGCAAGATTCCAACGGATGACAATCTTTCAGACCCGCTCACAAAACCTCTTGCGCATCGAAAGCATGAAGGGCACGCCAGATCTATAGGCATAGGAGATGCACCAGATTGGCTCTAGTGCGAGTGGGAGACTGTTGGAATAGGTGACGTAGAGGAAATCTATTATTTAGTATGAACAATGTTATTGGCTAGAATATTCATTTATTATATATTGTGATATTTAATATAATGAAGTCCTTACATACAATGTGTTGTTTATCTTAAATATCCCTAGTCCATTATATTGATTAATAGGTCGATCAAATATAGACTAGTATGTGTGTAGATTGGTATGGAGATATTAAGTCTAACACATGGGTATGCATTAGGAGTAATGGTATACTTGATTGACCCACAACGAGAAGGATACATTAGATTATGTTAAAGTCACAATCGCTTTTCGTAGTGCTAATATGATTGCAATCCTTAGACTTGAAGTTACTAGATAATCTAGTTGTGAAATATCGTGCTTTGATGTTATCAAACGTTACACCTTAACTGGGTAATCATAAAGTTAGTTATTGGGCATGGCAGGAAGCAAGCTTAGAGATCGTAGTGATGTAGAGAGGATTTGTCCCTCTCACATAATGGGAGCAAATCCCAACGGCCACTCGAGGGATGAGGCTTAATGAATGTATGGCCAGACTCAGATAAATCAATATGGAGATATTGATGTTATCTGCATGCATAAGTATATTCCCAAGATCGAGGAACTATGGATTGGATATACGAGTGTGACTATTTATGTCTCGTGTCCAATCCGGATATGGAGACAAAGGGATAGTGCAATATGTAATATTGGGCACAAAGGTTTTTCGGGATCACTGACTTATTTCTATTAGTTGGGTGGCATGGATGTGTTGCTAGACACCTATCCGTGTTAGTAATAAGTTACTAGCTACTAAGTAGAAACCTATGGGGTCACACGTCAAATAGAGTTGAACTAGATTTGGGATTAATTAATATGATTAATTGATGAGAAGGATCACTTTGCAATACCTTGCAAACTTATTACGACTAATATGCAAGGAAGGGACTAATCCAAGTTCATGTGGAACTCGGAAGGGCCTTTATGTAAACTAACAAGTGTTGTTGGTCTATATAAAGGAGGATCAGCTTCCTTCCCACTAATGTCAATGCTCATAACATAAGTGAGTGGGAGAGAAAGCAAGAGCGCAAGGGTCGAAGCCTCTGCGTCCCCCCTCCCCCCTGTCTCGTTGGCTTCAAGAGAGGGCCGAAAACCCCTCTTTGCCTCCTTAGTTGCTTGATTCCTTCTTCCCTCTTCCTCCGGTCCAAGCTAGCACTTGAGAAGGAATAATCTAGATCTCACCTCTAGACGTGGATGAACCTTAGAGACGAGGACAATATTCTTCGTGTGATCTCCTGAACCAAAAGGTACACATCTTCGATGTCTTTCATCATGTTATGAATGTCTCTTCCTGTGATCCTTGGGGGGATTTGAGTAGGAACTAAATTTTTGTTATTCCGCTGCATTACCTACATCAAAACCCAACAACCCCATATTGTGTGGAAAGAATGTCACGCACTACGTCTCTCCACCTGTGATCGTGGTGTAAGGACACGACTCACCGCCACACCGAAGTGTGCTACGTCTCTACCTCACCCTCATATCCCCTCAAAAGATGACATGTAAGACTATCCACTCAATATGTATAATATTAGCTCACCCTCAACGAACCTCCCTAACTCGACTCCCTCTATCATGACGCATAGGAAAGGACCATTCTAACAAGTGATGAAAGTCACAATGAAAGGTTTCCTAGGCTAGAGACTGTGCATAAAAGGGGTAAACGCATCAATAGGGGTAACTAGTGGACCTAGGAGATGGAGACGGGACTTGACGCCCCCATAAAAATCACTCGCACAGCAGTTCCGTTGCCAATACGAGGAGGGTTGACGACTACCTAAGTGACGGTGGTGTAGCGCTAGTAGGATAACCAGTCTGAGAGGCAGCTACTCGCATTTTTAACGTGCATTAGCCCTATATGTCTTCCTACTCCAGATTCTCGCGTCAAACTCACCTCATATTTTCATACTCCTAAGGAATTCTATCATTAAGCCCTCTCCACATTCACTCTCTTCGATTTACCTTTCTCAAAAGTTTTCAATTTTTTATGACTTTTGAATTTTTAATTTTTTTTCGTTCGTATTTACATATTTTCCTAGACTCTATATGCTTTTTCCAACTCGATTAAACACAAGTTTTCGGTAGCGGACTCAATAAAGTAAAAGTGCTAATAAATGCATAAACTACACAATCCTACCATAAAGCAACACAATACGAACACATAACTATATGTAACAAGGCGATGTAAACAAATACATGGCTAGTGAAAGTAGATACAAACCCCCCACACTTAAGCGTTTCGTTGTCCTCAATGAGTTTAGAGATATTGAAGGAGGACTCATCGCTTAAATGTGCAAGCGGTGGAATTCAACATTTATTGCTCGAAATGTAGATTAGAGAGAGTGTTATAGGTACATGGGTGCCCGGACCTACATGGGAACCGTTTCCGCGAAATTGCAACAAGAAGGGGTCTCGTGGACCGTTGACAATCTCCTAAGAAGTCTCTACGCGCCCGGATTCCGATGTGCAGCTAATATATGAACTGTAGCCCTCTCCAAGTGTGGAACTAAAATCATGATAGGAAAACTCCTCGACCTCGAGTACTCCTTCGCTTGTGTTCCATACTCTCTATGGGGATTTTTACTTCACATTCGTGAAATCTCTAGCACGCACATCAAGAAGGGGAATCGTACGCGTCTTCTGTACATGTGTCCCTGCACACTAATTGGAAAAATAAGTCCACTCCCTCTCACCCCTCATAGTAAAATATAAAGAGCTCATAAATAAATAGAAAAAAAAACATCCTACTCTACATTGGGTTTCCTCCCAAGCAGCACTTGTAATTTAAGGTCGACAGCCCGACCATGTTACCTAATGAGCCCAGAAAGGTGGTTTGGCAGGTCGTTCTGCATCCAACTTCTGGCGCTGGATGCTCATAACTACCTTGGGTGCCTGCACACTCGATGCTTTTCCCTTAAGTTCAAGCGGATCTTCCTGTGTTAGCTCTGGAGTTCCTCGCCTAACTTGCATGGGAAATGGCAGTCCTGGCTTCACCTCACGAGTGTACTGAGGAGTTGGTTTGAAAACCCGAAAGTTCTCCACAGTATCGTTGACCCTCATGATCAAATCCCCATTCTCTACATCAATTAATGTCCAACCGATATCCAGAAAGGGCCTACCAAGAATGATCGGAACGTCACCAACTGGCATGTCGAGTATCGCAAAATCGGCTGGCATGATCAAACTACCAACCCTCACAAGTAAGTCTTCTACCACCCAATGGCCTTCTTAGATTACTTATCTGCAAACTGAAGATTGATCCAAGTTTTACGAGGCTCCCCCACACATAGCTTTTATAAATACTGAAAGGGACATCAAGTTGACGCTCGCTCCCAGATCACACAGAGCCCTGCCTGTATAGGTCCCGCCTAGTGTAGCTTCAATCAAAAAAATACCTGGATCTTTCTTATTCTTGGGTAGCCCATGCAAGACACATGAGATCACATGTTCATTCAATTTCACTGTCTGAAAGTCATTCATAGCTTTTCTCCCAAGGATTGCATCCTTGATAAACCGCGTGTACTTAGGCATTTTCTGTAGCACCTCAATCAACGAAATGTTTATGTGCAGTTTGGAGAAAATACTAAGAAATCGCCTATAATCCTCATAATCATCTTTCTTCTTTCTAGCTTTCAATGGAAAAGGTACATCTTTAGAAGAAGGGGATGGTCGTAATACCTCATGACTTTTCCTCATCATGTGGAGTCATACCCTTTGATTGGGGGACCATGACAGGTATCTTCTAAGAATTGAAGATCTCATGCTCCTTAGCCTTTGATGCTTCAGCTCTGGCATGGCTCGGGTACGGTAGATCAGTCAATGAAACCCCGCTGCTAGTGGTAATGGCATTTACCTGGCGCACATTCTCTGTGTCAGACGGTAGAGAGCTGACGCGATTTCTTAACGCGTATGCGCAAGTGCACGGTCAAGTAATATAGGGGTGGTATTTCAACCCCGAGTTATCGATCCCACGAGGACAGGCTTGAGATTATTTAATTAGTTACTTAATTTAGAGTACGGTACAAGAGGAAGGGTTTGATTGATTTATAAATTAAAATAACAATTAAGCTAATATTTTTGTATTTTTTATATTTAATAAATAAGTTTCGAGAAACTAGGCAATCTCTAGATCACCTAGGGTTGTAGACGATTTCCGGATTATCTGAGCAACACGTTAACTATATTCTAACTAAGCCGGGTAACAGCACTGACTATCTCCTATCGGTCTCAAGTCATTCTACTTCACGGTAGACTACAATCTCCTATCGGTCTCATGTGTCTACCGGTCCGTTCTAGTAGGCTAACGACATGCACGAAAACGGGTCCTGTCGGTCCACCGTAGCACGAAACAGTCGAATCTCACCTACCGAATCTACCCACACTAGCCAATCCTAACACGTCTCTTCTCAGTCTCAGTGATAGGGGATTGATGCTCATATCTCATCCTAGCTATTTAAAGTCACTGTCGTGCACTTCACTAGCCAACTAATGGTTCCGGTTAATTACTCCATCACCATTAAGAATTAAGCATAGCTTATGAACAATTGAATTAAAATATTGCTAACTTTAAGCATGAATCAACTATTGAACAAACCCTAGTTCTTGAACCCTAGTTTATCTCCCAATCGTGTCACTCAATTAGGATTACTAACATAAACAAGAAACTAGAATTGATTCAAAAGAAGAAATCAAGAAATCATGAAGCAAAGATCAAATCCGGAAAAATATCATCGTTTACATAAACCCTAGGCTCTCAAAGAGATGCCTAACAAAACGTCTAGCTAATATTAATAAACCAAACAAGACTTAAAAGTTTCTCCATAGAAAGATTGAGAGAGAAGAAGAAGAAATCAAGCTTCGAGCTTCAATGGAGGAGGAGTCCTCCTCTTGTGCGTGCCTCCTTCTCTTCTCCTTGCGTTGATATCCTCCTTCTCACGTCTCCTCTCTTTTTCTTTTGTTTTATGTCCCTTTTTTATCTTCACTTAGGGTATATTAATTAATAATCAAGAAATATTAATTAATAACCCTAATTTCTGGCTTTTCCCCCGTGCGTTGCTGGTAGTGCTAGCAGATCGTGCGATCTGCTACTTGGTCGTACGATCTGCTACTTGATCCTATAAGTCAGTGAGTTATCCCCTAACAGATCGTGCGATCACGAAAGTTGATCGTGCGATCTGCTTTGATCCTAGGATCAACTTTTGATCCTACACTTCAAACTTTCTAAAATGTCACTTTGACCCCCTTTTTCCATCTTTGTCCTCTTTTCTTCCAATTTCTTTCTCCCCCAAGCTTCCGCATATGTTCCGAAGTTCGTTTTCCTCCTCCTCTTGATCCATGAGCTCCGTTTCCTGTCCAACACAACACGAAAACACCCCGTGCGATCAAAAGTGACAAAATAAATGTAAATAATGTGAAAAACGCCCGGATTAATAATTTATCACTCAAAGCTAAACTTATCCAATTTCCTCAAGTTCATAGTGTATTTCTAATATATTCAACCCGGAAACTACACAAAACGGTACAAAAACGTAGAAGAAATATAACTCTAATATAGAGTTATCAAATCCCCCCACACTACCTTTTTGCGCGTCCCGAGCAAAATCAAAAACACTTCTCACACTATGATTTTCAATCCACCGAATTGCATTCAACTTCACTAGCCATGTGATAAAAACAACACACACACCCATGCAATCTACATGACTATACAATGCAACTCGATTATCAAACAATGCAAAAATTGAAACAACACCAATTTTTTTTTTTAGTTAGAGATTGGGCAATCTCAAAAAGTAAACCGGCAAGTCATAAGGCTCTCATATTCCCTCAGAAGTTCTCTAACTTTGGTGATCGGTAGAACTTGCGGCCAGTTTCGTTAGACAGAACAGGCACGAACACAAAAAATGTTGCTTCCGCACACTCATCAAACGTATCCCTAGCACCTACCTTCCGAGCTATTTATCCACGGGTTAAATTGCTGACGGTTTAGGACGGGTAGGATAGGATATTTAGAAGCGTAGTCCTAGACGTCATGATCTAACTCACAAAACCCGATTCTCACACTCCCTCACCAAAATCCAAGAAACCACACCGAATCTCACTACTCCGGCCCTCATTCCCTCAATCTTGGTGCAACGCCGTTCTCGCGGCCACAAATGTGAAGAAGTGATCTCGAACAATAGCTAATCTCCCCGGTTTTCAATTTGAAGCTTGCTCCTTTATTCCCTTTCAATTTCACTTTCAATTTTACTCTCTTTTTTTTTTCATTTCCACACAATAATAACATTAAGCACATGGAGCCGACAATACGATAGTAATATCCGAGGAGATGAAATGTCAAAATTAGATAACATGGGGGTGGAATGTGTCAAATTAGTGATGTAACATAGATGTCGACACCCCCACACTTGATGCAAAGCAAATCACGAACCCAGTAGTCAATGTGTACACGTGCTTTTCCAACCGATCCTCCTCATCACCTAAGATATAGAGAATATAAATAAAGCATAAGCACGACCTCCTATAAAATCAACCAACCCCCACCCCATGACGTGCGGAAGAAATACCACGCACTACGGTACTCCACCTGTGATCGTGGTGTAAGGACACGAATCGCCGCCACACCGAAGTGTGCTACCGTCTCTAACTCACCCTCACATCCCCTCAAAAGACGACATGTAAGAGAATCCACATAAGATGTATCAAATCAGCTCACCCTCATCGAACCTCCCTAACTCAACTCCCTCTATCATGACGCATAGGAAAGGACCATTCTAACAAGTGATGAAAGTCACAATGAAAGGCTTCCTAGGCTAGAGGCCGTGAATAAAAGGGGTAAACGGATCAATAGGGGTAACTGGTGGACCTAGGAGATGGAGACGGGACGTGAGGTCCCCATAAACATCACTCGCACAGCTGTTCCATTGCCACTACGAGGAGGGTTGACGACTACCTAAGTGACGGTGGTGTAGCGCTAGTAGGATAACTAGTCTGAGAGGCAGCTACTCACATTTCTAATGTGCATTAGCCCTATAAGTCTTCCTACTCCAGATTCTCGCGTCTACCTCACCTCAGATTTTCATATTCCTAAGGAATTCTATCATTAAGCCCTCTCCACATTCACTCTCTTCGATTGCCCTTTCTCAAAAAAATTAAAATATTATGATTTTTTTATTTTTTTTCAATATTTCCTAACTCTATATGCAATGGCCAACTCGACTAATCACACGATTTGGTAGGGGACTCAATAAAGTAAAAGTGCTAAAAAAAAATGCATACTAACAATCCTAACACAATACGACACAACTGCATGTAACTGGCAATGCATAACTGACATGGCTAGCAAAATATACACAAACCCCCCCACACTTAAGCGTTTCGTTGTCCTCAACGAATTTAGAGATATAATAAGAGGACTCATCGCTTAAATGTGTAGGCGGTGGATCTCCACAATTACCGCTCAAAACGTAGAAACAAAAGAGAGAGAGTTAAAGGTACCTGGGGTGCCCGGACCTACATGGGCACCGTTGCCGCGAAACTGCAACAAGAAGGGGTCTTGTGGACCGTTGACAGTTTCCGGAAAAGAATCACCTCGCGTCCGGATTCCGATGCGCCTTCTCACATTCTCTATCACACGCATCAAGAAGGGGAACCCGGAGCGTCTTTTGTACATGTGTCCCTGCACACTGATTGAAAGTATTAAAGCAAATCTCTCTCACCCCTCAAAATCAAATATGGAGAACTAAAAGCAAAAACAGAAACAACTTGCATCCTACTCTACATGGGTTGCCTCCCAAGCAGCGCTTTGTAATTTAAGGTCGACGGCCCGACCTGGTTACCTCAACCGAAAAGGATAGTGGAGACTGCTTTATCCCTCCACTTCTTCTTCTTCCACCATCTCTTCTCGATAACTTCACGTGCACCCCTGTGCCCTGAAGAAGGTGGACAATTGTGGAAGCTGACTCCTTTCATTTTGCAATTGATCTTCTTGAGAAACTTCCACCAAGTACCACTGGGCTCAAATGAATCTCTGGCCATAAAATCATCCCAGTAGTACTTCCTTGATGCTATATGCTCTTCAAATGACCCATGCAATTCATCCACACCCCCACACTTGCTGACTTCCAACACCTTGACTATGGCATATGGATGATCAATATAATCGCCCATAGAACAAGAGATTGGGAGTTGCTCATCACATTCTTCCCCATACGAATCCCCATACAGTAATTGTTCCAGCTCATCGCAGACTTGCGTGACATAGGATATGGAGAATTCATCATTAATAAGAGTTGGGGCTTTTACCTCAATATCACTGAGCACAAGTGTTTCACCAGCTTCATCGTCGACACACCACAGGCTTCCAATTTCGGTGTCTTCCCATTCATACCAAGGATGTGAGGGAACCTGCAGTTTTGGCTCGCAATACGGCAGATCTTCCCATCTTCGGCACACAGGTCCACCCCAGTCTGAATCAGAGTCTGAGTCCTCATAAATGGCGGTGTCCACCAATGGTTCCTGGACACTGCAGTCTTCGTTCGGCTCAGGTGTCTCTTCTTCCACTTGTGGTGGGGATGATGAAGGTTCAATGTGAGGCTCACTGTCATGTGGCAAGGGCTCCTCGTGTGGCTCTTGAATACTAGATTCCCCTGCTGTTGACAGTTTTTCTATTCGTTTCTTTATCTTCTCCAACATATCCCTCACGTATTGCCTACCTGTGGCTGAATCCTCTTGTGGTAATTGTGCCTCTATGGACAAAAATTTGGCGCAAACTTCCATGTCATTCATAATACTACGCCGTTCTTCCATATCCGCTGATGGGTCTTCCTGGTGCTGATGAAGGTGGGGGGCATGTACTCGACACGAGTCTCTACGTTCGTGCCAAATGCCGCATACATAGCACCAAGTTATGCATGCGTCCTCGTCTTCATGGTTACCCCTGCAGTGGAAACAGTAGGGGGAACCCGAATAACAGTCTTCGCTCTGCATGCTTAAATTGTCTCTTGCTTCCTGCATTCCTGAGAAACAAACTCACAAGACACCCGTGAAGCACAGAGATATAGAATAAGAAAAAAATTAAAACTAAAAGAAAGTACTCTAAACTAACTCCTAACTAAATAATCTACCGCTGTCCCCGGCAACGGCGCCAAAAACTTGACGCGATTTCTTAAACGCGTATGCGCAAGTGCACGGTCAAGTAATATAGGGGTGGTATTTCAACCCCGAGTTATCGATCCCACGAGGACAGGCTTGAGATTATTTAATTAGTTACTTAATTTAGAGTACGGTACAAGAGGAAGGGTTTGATTGATTTATAAATTAAAATAACAATTAAGCTAATATTTTTTTATTTTTTATATTTAATAAATAAGTTTGGAGAAACTAGGCAATCTCTAGATCACCTAGGGTTGTAGACGATTTCCGGATTATCTGAGCAACACGTTAACTATATTCTAACTAAGCCGGGTAACAGCACTGACTATCTTCTATCGGTCTCAAGTCATTCTACTTCATGGTAGACTACAATCTCCTATCGGTCTCATGTGTCTACCGGTCCGTTCTAGTAGGCTAACGACATGCACGAAAACGGGTCCTGTCGGTCCACCGTAGCACGAAACAGTCGAATCTCACCTACCGAATCTACCCACACTAGCCAATCCTAACACGTCTCTTCTCAGTCTCAGTGATACGGGATTGATGCTCATATCTCATCCTAGCTATTTAAAGTCACTCTCGTGCACTTCACTAGCCAACTAATGGTTCCGGTTAATTACTCCATCACCATTAAGAATTAAGCATAGCTTATGAACAATTGAATTAAAATATTGCTAACTTTAAGCATGAATCAACTATTGAACAAACCCTAGTTCTTGAACCCTAGTTTATCTCCCAATCGTGTCACTCAATTAGGATTACTAACATAAACAAGAAACTAGAATTGATTCAAAAGAAGAAATCAAGAAATCATGAAGCAAAGATCAAATACGGAAAAATATCATCGTTTACATAAACCCTAAGCTCTCAAAGAGATGCCTAGCAAAACGTCTAGCTAATATTAATAAACCAAACAAGACTTACAAGTTTCTCCATAGAAAGATTGAGAGAGAAGAAGAAGAAATCAAGCTTCGAGCTTCAATGGAGGAGGAGTCCTCCTCTTGTGCGTGCCTCCTTCTCTTCTCCTTGCGTTGATATCCTCCTTCTCACGTCTCCTCTCTTTTTCTTTTGTTTTATGTCCATTTTTTATCTTCACTTAGGGTATATTAATTAATAATCAAGAAATATTAATTAATAACCCTAATTTCTGGCTTTTCCCCTGTGCGTTGCTGGTAGTGCTAGCAGATCGTGCGATCTGCTTTTGCTGATCGTGCGATCTGCTACTTGGTCGTACGATCTGCTACTTGATCCTATAAGTCAGTGAGTTCTCCCCTAGCAGATCGTGCGATCACGAAAGTTGATCGTGCGATCTGCTTTGATCCTAGGATCAACTTTTGATCCTACACTTCAAACTTTCTAAAATGACACTTTGACCCCCTTTTTCCATCTTTGTCCTCTTTTCTTCCAATTTCTTTCTCCCCCAAGCTTCCGCATATGTTCCGAAGTTCGTTTTCCTCCTCCTCTTGATCCATGAGCTCTGTTTCCTGTCCAACACAACACGAAAACACCCCGTGCGATCAAAAGTGACAAAATAAATGTAAATAATGTGAAAAACGCCCGGATTAATAATTTATCACTCAAAGCTAAACTTATCCAATTTCCTCAAGTTCATAGTGTATTTCTAATATATTCAACCCGGAAACTACACAAAACGGTACAACAACGTAGAAGAAATATAACTCTAATATAGAGTTATCAAGAGCCAGGTGCTCTAGCAGATAATTGGGTTGCAATTTGCCCAACTTGAACCTCTAGTGAACGAAGAGAAGTCTTCGTAGCCTGTAAATCAGAAGACAGAACATTGATTGTCGTGGTCATATTGTTTATGTTGTTGGTCATATCATTCATTTTGTTACTCAGCTGTGTCAACGCCTTAGTAAGTACATAAATCTCTGGGTTTGGCACTACAGCAGCTGGTGGTGGAGCTTGTGAAACTGGTGCTTGTGGCATGTGCTGAAACCCAGGGGCGTATATAGCTCCAGACTGATCCCCATACCTGAAACCTGGATGATCTCTTGGGCCTGGTCTGTAGTTCCCTTGGTTCCAAATCTGCCGCTGTCCTTGTGCCCCCACAAAGTTCACATCTTCACTTGCAACATGGGCCAAGGCTGAATCAAATTCCTGCTCCTCTACCCTTGCATCAAGCTTCTTATCCCGATACACATGCTTGGCTAAGTCAGACGCCATCTTGCTGATCCCAGTATTCCGTTCATCATCCTTAGGTTCAGGCATTGCTGATAATCTCCTGGAATCATAGAGTTGTGAGTCCTTCTTAGCAAGTTGCTTCATGAGCGCATAAGCTCCTTCTTTCTCAACAGAGTACAGAAAATTGCCTCCAACTTCTCTGTTAACCAGCTCCTTATTGTGACGTTCTAGACCATGGTAGAAGACATGAAAAATTTTGTAATCTCCGAAATCATGATTTGGCCACGTCCTAATCAAATGCATAAAACGGTCCCATGCATCCACCACGGTTTCATCGACCTGTTGCCGAAAGCCTAAAATATCACCCTGTAGCTCAATTACCCGTTGAACTGGATAAAACTTGGCCATGAACTCGTACACAAACTGAGCCCATGTAGTGATCGAATCAGGAGCTCTTAACTGAAGCCACTTCTCAGCTGCACCCTTCAGACAATAAGGGAAAAGGATGAGCTTCAACACCTCGCTTGTCACATCTTTGTAATTTGTTGTCTTTATGTAAGTATTAATTCTCCCAATGAATTCATTGGGGTCTTCATCCCTGTTCCCATAGAATTGGAACTGATTGGTTACCATCTGATTTGTCACAGGCTTAAGATCAAAGTGCTCGGCTTGTATCTCAGGCACTACAATTGCCGGATTGTGTCCATAGGTGGACGGATGAAAATTCTCCACAATGGCCTGCCCCGACTTGTTGTACGGTGTCTGGGAGTTGCGATCATTTAGCTGCTTAGACATCTCTTCCAACCGCTGATTGAGTTTCACGTTGGTTAATTGTTCACCCATGGTGCTCTTTTTTGTCTTCTCATTTGGTCTCTGAACTACTGCTCTGGGTCTTCTAGTGGGGGCACAAGCTCTCTGGGGATCCTGTGCATGCACTGAGTACCTGAAATAGCAGAAAATCAGAAAAAAAAAAAAAAAAAAATTAGAATTCAAACTAGCAAATAAAGAAGAAAAATAAATGAAAACTAAACTAATTATTAACTAAAAACTTGTTGACCGTAGTCCCCGACATCAACGCCAAAAACTTGACGCGGATTACTAGCGCGTATTACGCAAGCGCATGGTCAAGTAGTAGAGTGAGAGTATTTTCAGTACTCAGGTTGTCGATCCCTCGAGGACAAGCTCGCAACAAGTTTATAATTAACAATTTAATGTAGTTCCCTAGGTAACCGGAGTAAAAAGTGTTGATTTGTGGTGTTGCCACCCCCAAACAAGTGGCTGTAGTAAAGACAGAAATAATCGTAAACTGAAATTAAGAAAAGTTCTCAATCAATAAATGGAGAGAACTAGGCAACCTCGTTGATCACCTAGGGTTGTAAACGATGTCCGGATTATCTGAGCAACACGTTAACTATATTCTAACTAAGCCGGGTAACAACTTTGACTATCTCCTATCGGTATCAAGTCATTCTACTTCACGGTAGACTACAATCTCCGATAGGTCTCTTGTGTATACCGGTCCGTTTAGTAGGTCATCTAATGGTACGATAACGGGTCATGTCGGTCCACCGTTGCATGAAACAGTTGAAAAATCCTACCGAATCTACCCACACTAGCCAATCCTATTCACTTCTCCTCTCAGTCTAAGTGATACGGGATTGATGTTCAAGTCTCATCCGAGTTAGTTAGAATCACTGTCATGCATTCGCTAACTAAGCAGTGTTACCGGTTAATTACTCCATTAACACTGAATATTAAGCACAGTACAATAACAATTGAATTAAAATATTGCTATTTTTAAGCATGAATAAAATATTGAATGAACCCTAGTTCTTGAATCATAATTTATGTCCTAATCGTGTCACTCAAGTACGATACTAAAATAAACAAGAAACTAGAATGGATTGAAAAGATGGAATCAATAAAGCATGAAGCTAAGATCAAAATCCGGAAACGTAAATCGTTTACATGAACCCTAGGCTCTCAAAGAGATGCCTAGAAAAAGGTTTCTTAGCTACTCATAACTAAATATGAAATACTCATGAGTTTCTCCATTAAAATTGATTAAGAACAGTAGAAGAAATCAACGCAAAAAAGCTTCAACGGTGAAGCTTTGTCTTCCTCGTCTCCTTGCCCCATATTCTTCTTCTCACGCTGATGAATGTGGAATAGATTTAATACTCTAATTAATTTTAGTTGTATATTCATTATTCCCTAACCTAGGTTTAGGAAATAAGTAAGACCAAACTACGTAGTTTCGATGAGAACATGCCCTGGCCTTTTTCTTCGTCGTCCGTGTTGTTTTCTCTTCAGGAGGTAGCACGACCAGAGAAACCAGATCGAATTTTAAATACAAACTTCTGTATATAAGCGAATTTGGGTAATAATATGCATGTTTAGCTCCAACTAACTACTCCGTAACAGGAAAGAATCTCTAGTGTTCAGATTATGTGTTTGTTAAGAATTTTTTTTGAACCAAAATGCTTTGATTGAGAACTCAAGGCCTCCCTCTTACTAAACGGGTGCTCTAAGACCATCCACAGTCGTGAGCTCCCCAAAGCCCACATGTCCCCACCTTACCCCACTATTAATCTTCTTAATATTTACAATTCTACCATAGTAGCTACAACTGTCAAAATACTATTCCTCCCATTCTATTATATTTTATTGTAACTACATTATTATATACTTAAATACACTAAGCACCCCAACTTTAGTCAATAAGACAACCACAACTCTATATTATGTATTTTTATTAGTTTTTTTAATAATTTTTATTATATAATTTTTTTATTATTTAACTTTTTAATTAGTTTCAATAAATGCATTTCCCTAAACATTAATTATTCAAACACAATATTTGAATACAAACTTCTATATATAAGGTCAAATTTGTAATAAATACAAAATATATTTATTTACAGGGGGTGAAAATGTAGTTTACATATATTAATACCCCACCCACCACTCTTGTGAAAAATAAAACTCTAGCAAACAATTGGAAACCCTTCCTCTGTTTCTCCGCTGCCCCACCGAGCTCGAGCTCGCCTGAAGTCTCCTCCCAGCTCGTCTCCAATCCCTCCGAGCTCTGATTAGCCAAGACCTCGCCTCCAAGCCCCTTCCACTGCAGCTTCTAATCACGCCCCCGAACTTCATCGCCCCTACTGTTGTGGATAGTCCAAGCCTCTAACAAACTGAGCTATGAAAGCTCCTGCATTTGTAAGAAATTGACTAAAAAAGTTCCTCATAACGACACCATCCAACGCTTAAGTGTCAAGTGCCCCAATCTGACCCTCCAGTTCTTGGTCTTATCTAGAAGCCACAGAAAAGGTTCATGAAAAGAGAAGAAACTGTAGGTGAAAATCAAGGCTAAATTGCAACGGAGGTACCCATATTTTGCAAAAACAAGCAAGTGGGTACCTAAAATTTAAAAGCACCCACCACAGATCCTAAATTTTGAATTTTCGTGCAAGTTGATGCCTTCCGTTAACTTTCCGTCAATATTGGACAGAAAATATAAAAAGACTATTGTACCCCTTATTGTCACCTCCATTTTTTTAATACAAGGTTTTTTAAAAAATCTAAAAAGCATCAAATTTTTATTTAATAATATGATATATGTAAGGGAATGGAATATGTTTCATTAAAATTATATATTTTTACATCATTTCAATATATGAAATATGTTTATTATCATATATTCGTTGATCGTAAAATCTTTAATTTTTTTAATAGTTTTTTTAAAAATTCTCATAATTTCAAAATTTCACATGTATTTTTTTTAATAAATCTATAACATACATGTAGGGTTTTGATTCATGGATCGCACAACGGAAGCATAATCAAACATAAACCATGCAAAACCCTCCAACGATCACAAGTCTAGAGACATAACGATAGTAAAGG
This sequence comes from Linanthus parryae, assembly GCA_023055425.1. Taxonomy (NCBI): domain Eukaryota; kingdom Viridiplantae; phylum Streptophyta; class Magnoliopsida; order Ericales; family Polemoniaceae; genus Linanthus; species Linanthus parryae. The sequence continues at coordinate 543,234 of JALGPY010000060.1, read as the reverse complement.
TAAGAAATTATAAACACACCTTTGGGTTCTCCTTGATGACTTCAAACGCGAATAATGTCACGTTCTCTATAGTTGATCCACGCCTAGAGTTGATCCTAGATCTCCCAAACTCCTTGGTGCTAGCCCGGATTAGGAAGAGGATGAACGAATCACGCAAAACGAGACAAAAAGAGGCTTTCGGCCTCTTTTTGGCCGACGGGGTGAGGGCGGCGGCAAGGGGCGGCGGCGGCCCTCCTTGTTGCTTGCTCTCTCTCCTTTTGTTCTCTCCCACTCTTGTTATGTTCACTAATGAGCATAAGTTATGAGGAAGGAAGGAAGGAAGGAGGGTCCTTTATATAGTCCAACAACTCCTTGTTAACTACCTAAAGGACTTATTCTAGTCCAACTAGAATTCAATTTAGTCCCTTCCTTGCAAATTAGTCCCTACTAAGTTTGCAAGGGTTTGCAAAGTGATCCTTATAATTAATTAATCCAATTAATTAATTCCCAAATCTAGTTCAACTCCATATAGCGTGTGACCCCATAGGTTCTATCTAGTTGGTAGCAACTATTTGCTAATATGGAGCGGTTTCTAGCAAAACATCCATTCTAGCCAACTAATAGAATAGTCATCTTAACAACCTTTGTACAAGTAATTGTCTCATCCCTTTGCCTCCATATCCTGATTGGACACGAGACATACAAGTCACACTCGTATATCCAATCCATAGTTTCTCGATCCATGGGAATAGCCTTATTCGTGCAAATAACATCAATATCATATATATTGATTTATTTGAGTCTGGCCAGACATTCTATAAGCACTATCCCTCGAGTGGCCTAGGATATTTGCTCCCGTTATGTGGGAGGGGCAAATCCTCTCTACGTCCAATACGATCTCTAAGCTTGCTTCTCATTGTATCCAGTACACGCCTTTATAACTACCCAGTTACGGTGTAGCGTTTAACGCTACCAAGATCACAATGATCCACAACTAGAATATCTAGTGACTTCAAGTCTAAGGATGACAATACCTTTGCACCGCGAGAAGCACTTGCGACTCAACATAACATGTATGTAGCCTTCTCGGAGATGGGTCAATCCAGTGCAACATTCCATAATGCACACCTATGTGCTGGATCGTGATATCTCCATATCAATCCAACCCCATACTAGTCTATAGATGATTGTCCCATTTAATCATTATACTTGACTAGGGATATTTAAGATAAACAACACAATTGTAAATCTAAGGACTTCATTATATTAAATATCCAATAAATAATAAATGAATTTTCTAGCCATGTACAAATTCATACTAAACTAGATTGCCTCTAGGGCATCTATTCCAACAATACAGGTATATTTGTCCATTTTAACAAATGATACAAGAGTTGACACTTGACATTCTTGAGTAGTTTTTATTATAATGATCTGTATTTACATTCCAAATGTAAAAAAAGACTATTGTATAAAATGCAAAAAATGCTTGTATGTTATTGCTTTATTAAAAAAATGTGAAATTATGAAATTTTGTGATTTTTTAAAAAACTGTTAAAAAAAGTTTAAGGATTTAAGATTGACAGATATATGTGAATAAAAACTTATTTCATATGTTAAAATGATGTAAAAATGTGTACATTTGTGAAATAAAATGCATTATCTTACATATATCAAATTATTAATTTTTAATTTATTATTTTTAATTTTTTTTAGATCTGTTTGTAAACTTGTATTTTAAACAAATGAAGGTGAAAATAAGATTTATAATTATATTTTTATATTTTTCCGTCCAATATGAACGGAAAGTTAACCGAAGGGTATCCAGTTGCACGAACATCCAAAATTTTGGACTCGTGGTGCGCGATTTTAAATTTTGAGTACACATTTACTTGTTTTTGCAAAATATGGGTACCTCCATTGCAATTTAGCCAAAGGTCAATCTTCTGATTATAAAAAGACAAGACAAATAAAGTAAATGTTTAGGCTAAATTGCACCGGAGGTACCCAAAGTTAGCCAAAACGAGCAAGTACGTACCCAAATTTCAAAATCGAGCACCACAGGTCTCAAATTTTGGATTTTCGAGCAAGTAGGTACCCTTCCGTTAACTTTCCGTTAAAATTGGACGGAAAATTATAAAAATACTATTTTACCCCTTATTTTCACTTCCTACTATTTTTAAAATACAAGTTTTACTAAAAATCTAAAAAATAATTCAAAAAAATAATTTAATAATTTGATATATGTAAGATAATGCAATATATTTCATCAAAATTACATATTTTTACATCATTTCAAGATATGAAAATATGTTTTCATTAATATATATATATATATCCGTCAATCTTAAAGTCTTTAACTTTTTTTAATAGTTTTTAAGAAAAATCTTAAAACTTCATAATTTCAATGTATTTTTTTAATAAAACAATAAAATACAAGAATCTTTGTTCATTTTAAAAACTTACATTAGAGTTGATACCAAACATTCTTCAGTAGCTTTTATTGTAATGATTTGTAAAAAAGACTATTGTATAAAATGTACAAAGATACTTGTATGTTATTGTTTCTTAAAAAATACATGGGAAATTATGAAATTTGAGATTCTTTTTAAACACAGTTAAAAAAATTAAAGACTTTAAGATTGACAAATATGTGTTAATAAAAACATATTTTATATCTTGAAATGATGTACAAATATGTAATTTTGATAAAATATATTGCATTATCTTACATATATCAAATTATTAAATTAAATTTTTTATTTTTTAACTTTTATTAAATTTTTAATAAAACTCGAATTTTTAAAAAAGAAGGTTGGAGGTGAAAATAAAGGGTACAAAAGTCTTTTTATAATTTTCCATCCAATTTTAACGGAAAGTTAACGGAAGGGTACCTACTTACTCGAAAATCCAAATTTTGAGACCTGTGGTGCTCGATTTTAAAATTTGGGTACCTACTTGCTCGTTTTCACAAACTTTGGGTACCTCCGGTGCATTTTAGCCAAATATTTATAATGTTTTGTGAGTGTGTGGTGGCAAAACGAATATGGAAAGGAGTAAGAGAGCGAAAATAGAAAGGAGTAAGAGAGGAGAGTAGAATGATGAGATCAAGAGAAATGAATGTTTGAAAGCTGAACTTTACGGTTACATTTCCATTTTTTAGTTGTTGGACTTGGAGGTCAATGCATGAACCTGGACTACTCCGTTCCTTGCTGCAAGAAGGAATTTTACTTCTTCACGTGATTTTTCTTTCTTGCAAATGAGGGGGTTCATAAATCGATCGGACCGAGAAACCGGACCACATGGACCTGATTAAATTGCATCTTATCTGTCAGTTTTTTTTTAAATCTCTTCCTAATTACAAGACTTTTAGTTTCGTAAAACTGAACAAGTCTCTAAAAATTATCCGAATCAAGATATACGAGAAGACGTGGTTTCATTCAGTGATCGAAGAAACATAAATATACAACAACAAATACATGGGTGCTAGCTCAGTGGTAGAGCATTCGAAGCCCATGCATGAGTTCCCAAGTTCAAACCCGGCAATATGATATAATTCTCCAAAACAAAACATGAAATACAACATGTGGTAGGTGATTGAACGAAATTGCATAATTAATGATTCTAATTAGTGTAGTGATGGTGTCAATCCAAATATCCAATCCCTTAAAATATGCAAGATGATTCTGTTCCTTCCATACTCAGATGTTGCCTACGTTGTATCATCATCATGTTCGTTTTGGCGTCCTGAATCAAGAGAGTTGGCTTCTGAATATATTATCGGTTCCTTGATTTTTGTTTTCCTAACATGCCCCCTCAAGCTGGAGAGGTAATTTGAATGGATTTCTAACTTGCTACGGAAATATTGAAACAAATCTTTCGATAGCGGTATTGTGAAAATATCAGCACGTTAACTTGAGATGGTATGTGATGAGTGATGAGATTCCACATTGCAACCTTTTCAAGTATACAATGATAACTAAGTTCGATGTGTTTGAATCGCGCATGGAACATTGGATTGGCATACCTATAAAGAGGAATGAGATTATCACAAAATAATTATTCAGGTCTGGGAAGATGTATATCTAGGTCGTGTAAAAGAAACGTTAGCCATGTAATTTCAGCAATCGCTGAAGCCATAGAGCGATATTCAGCTTCAGAACTTGAGCGAGACACAGTAAGTTGCTTCTTAGAGCTCCAAGAGATACTATTCGCACCAAGAAATATACAAAAAATGGTTGTGCTCCTTCTTGTAGTTGGACAACCAGCCCAATCAACATCGCTGAACTCGTACAGCGTAGTGGGACTCTAAGAAAGATAGCGAAGCCCAAGCGTATGAGTACCTTTCAGATACCGCAATATTCGTTTTGCTTCCTTTAAATAGACAAGAGTAGGATTATTGAAACTTTGGAAGACGTGATTTAATGCATATGTGATATAGGACCGTGCAAAAGTGAGAAATTGGAGCACTAATAATGCTACGGAAAGAAGAACCGTCAATTGGATATCTATATGTTGAAGAGGCTGTTCTCTGAGCATCATGGGTGTTTTCAAATATTTGGAGTTGCCAATCCACTCATCAAAATCTAGAAATTATGTAAGGTCCAAATGGAAAGATGGTGATTCCTTGTTCGACAAAGTGCCATGCTTATATTGGAACATTTTCTCGTCGAAAACAAGATGTCGGTTGTAGATACCGGAAACCGTGATGCCATCGGCATGGCACGTGGCTCCTCGGATAAGGGTCACGTGTACATCCGTTATTCTCCTCGTAACCGAAATGCGTTGTCTGCCTCTGTATGTGCGAAGGATTGCGAGACCGGGTCCTTCGCACATGCGCCTTATGGCTTATGCTAACGTGACTTGGGGTGCAATTGACTTGGAGGCTAGAGTAAGGTCTGTCGTGTGCGAGATTCCTATCTCGCGTGTGACCCTCATATGTTATCGAGAGACATGCTAATGGAATGTCACGTCCGCAAAGTCGTGGACCACGATCCCTACATATACATGCCGCTAGCCGCTCATTAGGCGGACTTTAAGGCCACGAGAGGCCCATAATCGCCGTACGAACTAATAACGTTGGTCTAATGACATGTATGTAAATGATATGTCCTCTACACAACGAACAAAAGATCAATCATCCACACACAGAGAGTGTTGGAGTATGCCCGAGAGGCAATCAATTTATAGTGACGTTTATGTAAACTTACTATTCATTGTGTTATCTATATGGAGATATGTTAACAAGAATGAAGTCCTTAGAATATAAATGTTTTATTCTTAAATATCCCTAGTCGAGTACTACATTTAATTAGGAAGACTGTATTGCATCGAGACTAGTATGTGGGCAGATTGATATGGGGTGGAGCTTCATTTTCAGTTAACCGAAACTGGAACTGAACCGGTTAAAGCAGAACCGGCCGATTCTCGGTGCGGTTAACTGAAGCTTGGAGTTGTTTCGTTTCCGATTAACCGAACCGGTAAATTTCTAATATCTAGGACGGGACTAGAACCGTACATCCGAACCGATTTAGGGGACTGAAGATATCATAAATTTACCGGTTCGGTTAACCAGAACCGAAACAACTCCAAGCTTCGGTTAACCGAACCGAAAACTACCAGGTTCTGCCTTAACCGGTTTATTTCCGGTTTTTGTTAGTTCAATATGAGCATGAAACGGTAAATTTTTGATATCTAGGACGGGACTAGAACCATAGACCGGAACAGGTTCAGAGGTTCAGTTCGGTTTTGGTTCGAAACAGGTTATGCACAATTTTTTTTTTTTCCTGATTTTTTAATATCATTTGGCTTGTTTGTTTGATTTAATACTTCTAAAAACATAAATTTATACAAAAAATCAAAAAGCAAAACAAACTCGTATTATTAATTAAAATATAAAATGTTATAAAAATTGCATCACTATAGTGTAAGTACATCCCAACTATGTTGGCACCCACTAAACTATCTATCATTTGCATTTTTTCTAACTTACATTGTCCATTATGGAGTTATTGAAATGAACAAGGATAATAGTCTTCATTTCTTCTCGTCGTCTAGGTGTCTTGATTTGCCGGTTCGTCCCTAATCCTAAGTGTAAGTTCAAATAAGTTTCAATGTTTCAAATATTTGAAATAGCTAGTCTATTTCAAAGCCTTGAAACAGCTTTCAAAGCCTTGAAACTGATTGAGACTTATAAGCATGAACTTAGGGGGAGTTTCTGTTTCTGTTTGAACTCCTAAACCCCTGTGCTTAATCTATTATTACTTGATGATGAATGAAAAAGTATTTTCATATTTTTAACACTATCTAATCCATTTGTTTAACTCAGTTTTGCAGGGAAAGTTTATTTCCTATCCTGCAGAACTTATTTCCTAACCTGAGTTTTGCAGGGAAGAAATTTCTGGGTTGATTTGATTCTGCAATCAATCTAATGATTCTAACAGCTTCTCAACATGTTTATGGACAAGATCAGATCGGTATCCTTGAAGATACCGAGCAACTATCCGTTGGATAAGACTATTAGAGAAGTCAAAGTTGTTGCCTACAAAATAGGATAGTTGCTGAAAATATTGAAGATTTGCAGATCAAATGAGCTGTATATAAAGAGCTCAGTTTGAAGCATCAAAGACATCAACTCAACGGGAAAAAGCTAGAGACTCTCAAACACATTCAAGGATTTCCAAGCAACAAAGAAGCAGATCAAATTCTCAATCCAATTCTAGAAGAACACTGCACTCTCACAGCAGTTTCATTTCATGTGTTCTTTTGTTCTGAACTTTATTTTTATATCATTCTTATACTATTTCTGTTTACATTCTAAAGGATTTTTCAAGGTGAACAATAGAGAATTCTTAGTTAATCAGATAGCTAGAGCAGGTACTAGATAGTTTAGTGAGAACCACAAGCTGTGACAGAGTAAGGCATCTCTTTGTGCTTGAGATTTATGGCTTAGCTGTTGATTAATAAGAATTGAGTTGAAAATCCTACGTGGAGAAGATCCATGAGGTAGAGACGTAGGTCCAAGTGGAATGAACTCTATATATCTTGTGTCTCTTGCATTTACTTTTCTGTTACAAACTTAGAACTTTTGCAGCATTCAAAACAGCTTCATTTCAAGGGTTTGAAACTCATTTCAAGGACTTGAAATAGACTTACTCTTATATTCACATTAACTGTTTTATTCCAAGGGCTTGAAAATCATTTCAAGGCCTTGAATCTCTTTAGAAATCTTTTGAAACCACTACTCTTGCAAAGTTAAGCAAAAATCTGCATAATCTATTCAACCTCCCTTTATAGAGTATTGATAATGCATTTCTACCAACTGTACACCCCTTCAATTGGTATCAGAGCTTGTATCACTGCATAGATTTTACCATCTTGTGATTATGAGTACTGTAGGTGATGGTAGCTTCTCACATGGAAGAGCTGCTAATAGACCTCCTCTCTTCTGTGGAGATAATTTTTTCCACTGGAACGCATTGATGAAAATGTATATTATTGATCAAGATATGGAACTCTGGACTATCATGCAGAATGGTCCTCACACTTTCTACACAGAGAAGGATGGGATTAAAACTCCTAAATCTGAAGACTCTCTCTCTTCATATGAATTAGAGCAATTTTCAAAGAATTATAAAGCTATCAATCTCTTATATTGTTCTTTGAGTGCAGATGAATTCAACAGGATCTCAAGCTGCAAAACTGCCAAAGTGATATGGGATAAGCTTGTGGTGAATTTTGAAGGAACCAGCCAAGTCAAGCAAACGAAGATCAATATTTATCTCAGGCAATATGATCTATTCAAAATGAATGGAGATGAGTCAATCAGAGACATGTTCAAAAGGTTCACTGACATTGTTAACAACCTTGATTCACTGGGAAAACACATTTCTAATGAAGAGAAGGTGAGGAAGATTCTAAGAAGTCTTCCAAAGGCAAAATGGGAACCAAAGACTACTTCCATTGAAGAAGCTCAAGATCTCTCATCACTTCAACGTGATGACCTACAAGGGAAGCTCCTTACACATGAGATATCCATGAATGAATTTGCTGGAGAACTACCTGAAGGTGCAAAGAACATGGCTCTCAAGGCTAAGGAGAATGAGACAATTCAAAGCCATGAAACTGAGGATGATGATGAAAATCAAATTGCCTTGATTTCCAAAGCCTTGACCAGAATTCTTAAAATGAAGAAAAGCTTTGGAAACAAGGACTTCAACAGAGAAAGACACAGATCCTCCAGTAGCAAAGACTACAAAGGTAAGTGTTCTTCAACTAATAATGAGCCTAAAAGTCTTCTTTGAGTGTGGTGATGCAGGACACCTGATCAGAGACTGTCCACACAAGAAAATCAAGAACTTTCAGAAGAAAAATCATGATAGAAGAAAGAAACCTAATAATAAGCCTAAAAGTCATGAATTACTGTAATAAGATTGGTCATGTAAAAATTACTTGTCCTTTTAGAAGAAGAGACCCTCACATTATGAGGAACATTTTTTTCTTCCAACTCAAAGTACAAGTAAGACAGATTTGGATTCCTAAAGGGGTTAGACCACCTATAATGGCTGACCCTGGATATGAATCTAAAATCAACACTTGGTCTAACAGCTGGGTAAGGCAGTGAATGGTGTTTTAAGGGTGTCACCAAGATCAAATAGCACAAGTGGTTTATGGACAGTGGTTTCTCAAGACACTTGAGTGGAAAGAGATCTCTATTCTCAGAACTGAAAGAGAAATCTGAAGGATCAATTACACTTGGTGACAAAGGCAAATGCAACATTCTTGGTATTGGTAAAGTTGTTGCAGGTGAAAACTTGAAGTGTCTCAAGGCCTTGAAAGAGGACTCAAAGTTTTGGCACAGAAATTTGGGACTTATTAGCTTTCATACCTTTAACAAGTTAGTCTCCAAGAACTTAGTAAGAGGCTTACCCTCTATCAAGTTCAAAGGCATGTGCACAAGGCAAGCAAACTAGAAGCTCATTCAAGCCAAATAACTTTGTAAGTACTACTACACCCATTGAAGTGCTGCATACGGATCTCTCTGGTCCTATGAGAACTCCAAATCCAAAGGGTAAGACGTACATGTTTGTTATTGTTGATGACTTCTCTAGATATACTTGGGTCATGTTTCTGAAAGAAAAATCTAAAGCTCTCTTTGAATTTTCAAAACTTTATATAGAACTTCAAACTTTGAAAAACCTACCTATTGCTTCAATCAGAAGTGATCATGGTAAAGAGTTTTATCAAATTGAGTTTGATATATTCTGTTCTAAACATGGCATCTCACAAATTTTCTGCTCCTAGAACTCCTCAACAGAATGGAGTTGTTGAAAGAAAGAACAGGACTCTTGAAGACATGTCAAGAAAAATGCTTCTGGAAAACAAGCTGCCAAAATGTTATTGGGAAGAAGCTGTGAATACAGCAAACTATATTCCTAACAGGTGTTTGATTAGACCTATTCTGAAGAAGACCCCCTATGAGCTATTCAAAGGAAGAAAGCCAAACATTTCTTACTTCAAAACTTTTGGTTGTACATGTTTTGTCCACAATAATGGTAAGGACAATCTTGGTAAGTTTGATACAAGAAGTCATGAAGGTATTTTTCTTGGTTATTCATAGACAAGCAAAGCCTATAGAGTTTATAATAAGAGAACCAAGCTTGTTGAAGAAAGCATTTATGTTATTTTTGATTAAAGCTACGATGGTTCTTTGAGTGATGGTTTTGCTGATCTCAATCTGAATAAGCATGATTCAGATACTGAAGAAGAATCCTCAAAAGGATCCAAGGAACTGTCATTGGAACAAGACATGCATTTTCAAGGCCTTGAAACAAAGGTTCAAAGCCTTGAAACATAATCTCCAGAGAAAACAGGAGAACAAGCTACTACTTCAAGTTCTCGGAGACATGAGAAGCAAACTGGAGAGCCTGAACCATGGACACCAAGAAAGAGATTCAAATATCTCTCATCTCATCCCGCTGATAACATTATTTCTGATCCAACCACTGGTACACAAACCAGATCAGAGTTGAAAAATCTATGTGCTTTTAATGCTTTTATTTCTCTTGTAGAGCCTAAAAATGTGAAGGAAGCATTACAATAAGCAGACTGGATTATAGCTATGCAAAGTGAACTCAATGAGTTTGAAAGGAATAAGGTTTGGAGTGTAGCGACCCTGTTTTATACGTGCGTTCATTTGCCTGTTAATTTTCTCTTTGTCTAGCTGTGACATCCAATGGAGACCTATAAGTCCCAGTACCGGGTTCAAGCTTCGAGGACGAAGCTTAGTCCAAGGAGGGAAGGATGTAACAACCCGTATTTTACTCTAGGGTTATTTTAGTAATTTGGTATGTCGTGTAGATTACTCGAGAATGTGAGAACGTAAGTTCATTATTAAAATATATGTGATATTGTAGTGATAAACTATTCGATTATTATTATCTTGATAAACTTATTTATTCTTATAATGTTATTTTTAAATAATTTGTTTATTAAAAATATTAAGTTAGTTGTAAATTCTAAACAATCGTTTAGTGAATTTTTTTATTAATAAAACGTTTAGTAGTTTCGTCAAAAGTAAATTCGAATTCCTTTAAAAATATCAGACGAACTTAATATCATTATTTAAATTTAATTTTATAGCAGTTAAACTACTTTTAACAGTCAAAATTATTCTGTCTGTAAACGTTTCGTCTTTATCAGTCAAACTTAGTTATAGTAGTCAAATTTTGATTATCAGTCTAAATTATTTTTATCTGCTAACTTTTAATTATTCAGTAAAAAAAAATTACTTTATCTATTTGTTATCGTATTAGTTGTTTATTGCACATCGAACTTTTCGTTGTGTTTTACTCATTCATCGCACAGTTATTGTTGCGTTCTAACTTTCTCACCGCGTGATAAACACACATCGTGTACAGAGCGACTCGCCTACCTCGCGCTCCCGCCTCACCCAACAACCTCTCCCTCACTTGGCCACAATTGGGCCACGTCCCCCTCTCTTTTTTTCTTCTTTGTTGTCTCTTCCCCGTAGCACCTGCAAACAGCCACCCCTATCCCTGCGGCAGCCACCCCCTACTGCCTTCATCCATCAAGTCTACACTCTACCTCCTTCACACATCACCATCACCATCACACCCTCCATGAGAACAAAAAACACCATCGGTTCCATCACCCTCTTCTTCACCAACAACAAAACACCCTCTAAATCTCCCCTTCTCTCTCACTCCACTGAACACCACCACCCCGAAGCTCCCTCACCAATCACCACAACAACCACCAACAACCCAGCCACAACCTCCACCTCTGCATCTCCAACTCTCTGCTCAGCTTTCCCGAAGAAAACAGTCCCGAGCCAGCCCCCACAATCACTGGCATAACGACACCCGACCACTACCATTACCGACCGAGCAACACCACCATCTTAAACCCCATCACCTCCTACACAGTCTCTGCCCTCTCTCTCGCTCTCTGTGAGCTCAAAGAAGCAGGAAACTGCCTAGACAGAGCATCAAGCCAACGCCGCCGTCATCACCATTGTTTCCGGCGACAAGTTCAGCCCATTAAAACGAGATTTACCCAACCCGTTTACTCGCTCTCTTTGCGTTCCGGAGCACTCCAGGAGCACGAGGAGACTCCAACCCAAGACTGAAGGAAGCCGGAGCAACCCCGTCCAACGTCGTCACCAAACTCGCCGATGCAATCTCGACCCGCTCTGTTTCTCCGCCGTTATCGCGATTCTTGGCGTGGGTATAATCTAAATCTTGTCCTCGTTAATTTTTCATTGTCAAAATTTGATTTAGAAATCTTGAAATCGCTGTTCGCTTTGGAGAAGATGGTGTTTTTGAAAAAGAATTTAGTTGAAGGGGGGTATTTGTGCAATTTTTGAAACTCTAATGGTATATTCTATTATTTCCAGATTTGTTAGTTTGTTAGTGGGGGTTACTAGTTGTTGTTTCTACTAAACTTGAGGTGGCTGCATTTAGTTTAAATAATCTAATTTTATTAGTATAATTAATTTTGTTTCATTAGTTTATATTACTATTTCCAAAGTTAAATATTTATTTATTTAATTAAATAAGTTAAAATAAATGTTTTTGGAATGTAAATGAAAAGTTACATTTTTTTTAGAAATGGGAAATTAGTTATAGTTAAATATATGATAATTAGTTTTCTTGAAAAGTTAAGTTAAAAAAATATTATTTATTTACGTTTAATTATATGATCGATAAATAATATTGTTTGAGATATCTTAATAATGTCACTTTCGTTTTAAGAAAATAAGTATTGAGTTATGAAATGTTTCCAAATATCGATATTATTCGTTTTACAAATAAATAGATTTGTTTGATTTAATTATTATTTTTACTATAGTAAAAATAAATTGGTTGAAATTATATATTAATTGTGAAATGTTAATAAATAGTTTCTATAAATGAAAATATATATTTTACAATTACCTTTACGCTATTTATCGAGAATTCTAATTTCTTGTAAACGTTACTGATCGTAATTAGGATATTAAATAGTTTTATAGTCTTAACATTTATTCTCCAAATTTCCTAAAATCGTTTAGGGGTTTATAACTACCTTGTGGAAGTCCGATCAAAGCTTTCGCTTGCATATTTCATAGGTCACGTTGTCGATCGAACTTGTTTGTGATTAGGGCTATCTGTGTTTGTTTGTAGAGCCTATCTTCGACGAGCTAGTTGAGCAGGACATTATTCCCGAGTAGTTGACTAGCTAGCACTCTACGGCTCTCACGGTGAGTATTCATGCTTAGCGTTGCGTACTTATCTTCTTTCGTGTCAAAACATGATTTATGTGTTGTCTCAAAACATATGCTTAGTTTTGCGTGCCAATTCCTTTCATGTGATATAATTATTGTATTAGAAAATAATTACCGCACCTTATTTCGAAATTTCTAAACTTGTTGTACTTGCTTTTAAATCGTCACTTTACTACTCGTCTTCAAATCGGAAAACTTATTGTTCAAATGTCACTAAGTCAGAATTCATTAAGAACGTAAAGTGAAAGAATAGCGTATACCGGAACCAGTTGGGTCTACTACAGTGCTATACGCCTACGTCGTGTTACTTTACTTTACGTTACGTTACTATCGGGTGATGATTCCCTGGGCCAGGCCCCTAAAGACATGGGACTCCGTGTGCCCCGATTCCTTTCGTCGTAGGTTGAAATCCAGCATTCTAGTACTACTCTTCTGACTTACAATCTTAAGAGGGTGTCGACACTTAAGGTCTAGTAGTTGGCTTGTATGATGACTAGCGGGAATCGGAAACCCCGATCCACAACGCTTGCCAGAGAGGCCGGGTTATCAGTACCCCCTACAAGCCAGTATCATTGGTTACTATTCACCCTGGTCTCTCCTGGATACTGCGACTTAATAATATGACTTGTTTCATTCCACGTTAGGAAACTTATGAATATCTTGGTTAACGAATCAGCTACTCGTAATAATCTTCAGTTTAAAAATACTAACTTTCGAGAACACTGATAATTGTCACTCTTACTCGTACTTTTATTTCTGAGAACAGTTCAAGTCTTTACTCTGATGATTATACTTATACCCTGTTACTGTTTAAACTATATCAAACGTAAACCCCGTAACCTCTATTGGAAACTTTGTTTTACATGCTAAGGTGTTTATTCACTCAGTTTTTACGGATACTCGAAAAACTGCGTCCTTGTGTTTGTTTTAAATTCCCCGCAGGTATATGATTGGTTGCTTGGGGTAACGCGCTAGGATCATGAATCCGTTCTCTCATGCAAACAGTAGAGCTTAGTAATTAACCGGAGAGCCTTTTTGTTGTAAAATGTCTTTTGTAAGACTCGGTGTTCAGTTTGGAACCAGTCGCGAATGTTGTAAAATTTTATCAAAATCAATCAGTAGTTGGATGTTTCGTTTCACTTGTTTGTTGTTACCACTCCTTGTACGAAAGGGTAAAATCCCCTGTAGGGAGGGCACCAACCGGCTTCCTGCTCCTCTGGAAATGGCGGGTGTTACATGGAATCTAGTTCCTCCACCAAGAAATCAGACTGTCATTGGCACCAGATGGGTATTTAGAAACAAGTTAGATGAGAATGGAAAGGTAATCAGGAACAAAGTTAGATGGGTAGCTCAAGACTACAATCAAGAAGAAGGTATTGACTATGAAGAAACTTTTGCTCCTGTTGCCAGGTTAGAAGCAATTAGAATTCTACTTGCATTTGCATCTCACAAAAACATGAAACTATTTCAAATGGATGTGAAGTGTGTTTTTCTAAATGGTTATCTGCAAGCAGAAGTTTATGTTGCTCAATCTCAAGATTTTGAAAATGACAAGTTTACAGATCATGTTTACAAACTTGACAAACCTCTTTATGGTTTAAAAGAAGCTCCAAGAGCTTGGTATTAAAGATTTTTAAAATTTCTACTTGAAAATGAATTCAAAAGAGGATTAGTAGACAAGACCCATTTCATAAAGACTCATGAGAAAGACATGCTTGTGGTTCAAAATTATATTGATGATATACTGTTTGGAGCAACCAATGATCTTCTGTGCAAGGAATTCTCAAGTCTTATGAGCAGGGAATTTGAAATGAGCTTGATGGGAGAATTAAACTTCTTCCTTGGACTTCAAATTCATCAAATGAAGAAGGGCATTTCCTACATCAAAGCAAGTACACAAATGACTTTCTAAGAAAGTATAATATGTCTCAATCCAAAGAGATTAAGACTCCCATGAGTTCTAACCTATCTTTAGACAATGATGAATATGGTAAGAGTGTGAATGTGAAAGAGTATAGAGGTATGATTGCATCATTACTCTACTTACAGTTAGTAGACCTGATATCATGTTCAGTGTGTGCATGTGTGCTAGATTTCAAGCTGATCCTAAAGAATCACACTTGACTGCAGTTAAAAGAATTTTTAGATATCTAAATGGTACCAATGGGGCTTTGGTATCCTAAATATTCTAACTTCTCTTTTTGTGGCTAAAGATATAAAGTTGACATAAAGAGTACATCAGGGTGCTCACAATTTCTTGGATAATCTTTAATCAGCTGGCATTCAAAGAAACAAAACTTAGTTGCACTATCAACAGCTGAAGCTGAATACATAGTAGCTGGAGCTTGCTGTTCTCAAGTACTTTGGATAGCACAACAAATGATCTTGGATTTGATTCAGAGATATACCTATCAAGTGTGACAACACAAGTGCAATATCAATTACAAAGAACCCAGTTCAACATTCAAGAACAAAGCACATTGATGTTAGACATCACTTCATCAGAGATCATGCATAGAAAGGTGATATTGTTCTTGAATTTGTTTCTACTAACATGCATTTTGCAGATATCTTCACTAAAACATTGCCAGATGAAAGATTCTCAGCCTTAAGATTGGAATTAGGCATGCTAAATAAGGAAGATTTGGTTTAGGAGGAGAATTAGGTAAGTATTATGTGTTTCAAAGGTTTGACCTGATTTTCAAAGCCTTGATAATCCTTTCAAAGCTTTGAGTATGTGTGCTTTACATGATACAGACTTTCAAGGCCTTGCAATCATTTCCATAGCCTTGAAAGTAAGACTGCATGTTAATTAGTCAATAATTATGGATCTTTAAACATTGGGTGTTATCTTTGTAGATAACTGCTCAATGTTGCCCCTCAGTTTTGAAAAAACCCCTTTTCAGCCAAAATAGTATTTCCAACGACACACACGATTTTGAATCTTTTTGATTCATCAAGATCTTGAAAGAGCAGAGAAAATATTTAGTTTCCTTTTCAAACTGAAACTCTCTTCTATCTATCTCCTTCCTTCTTTCTCTCCTTCGTATCTATCCTACCTCTCTCTTCTTATCCAAACCCTAATGAGAACCAGAAGAGCCTCCTGATAGAATCAAGATGGCTGGTGGATCAAAGGCTACAACAGAGACGAAAAGAAAAGCCACTGTGGAAGAGGTTCAGGCCATTAGTGGGGACTCTATTTCAAAAACCCCTACTGCAGAAGATATAGCTCCTCCTCCTCACAAGAAAAGGGCCAAGAAGGATGAAACCCCAGTGTCCAGCAAGAAGAAGAAGAAGGCAGTGGAGAATGCACCAGAGAAACAGAAGGGTATTCAGATTGGTAGCCCAAAGAAGTCAAAGAAGATGGCTGACAAAGGCAAAGGAAAGGAAAAGATTACAGAGGATGAACCAGAAGATGAAGCAGATGAGAACATAGAAAAGGCACTGCATCTCTATTTTGAAAAGAAGAAATCCACTGGTAAGAAATCAGCTCCATATAGTACATGGTTTATTACTAATGTTGCTAGATGTCAATGGCTTGATGGATTTGCCTCTAGACCAGTGGGTTCTGTAGTCTGATTAGTATGCCTATGCTACATGATATGAATCTGGAATGCATCAAAATGTTGAGGAAAAGCTCTCTTTGGTTTATTCTAAATCCTCCAGAGATAGCTTACCCTAGATTCACCAGGTTCTTTTACCTAAACATGAAACAA
This sequence comes from Linanthus parryae, assembly GCA_023055425.1. Lineage (NCBI taxonomy): Eukaryota > Viridiplantae > Streptophyta > Magnoliopsida > Ericales > Polemoniaceae > Linanthus > Linanthus parryae. Next base: position 526,752 of record JALGPY010000060.1, on the reverse strand, counting down.
GTCAAGAAGTCTACAAGTCTGGTGATACATACTAAGGTTGCTAGCATTGACATGGAACTAGATCATGATGAGTTTGCAAATGTTCTAGGTTGTCCTAAGAGATATGACACTAGTAACTACCCTCCTAAGAGTGAAACCCTGAAATTAGCAAAGGAAGAGTTCTTTCTACCAAATACCCCTACCTCATCTAAGCATTTAGCACACTTTGTGCTAACTGTTGAAGCCAATGTTTTGTTATCATCTTTATGAGATGTGTGGTACCTAGGGAACACTCAAAGGAACTGATAACTGACAGGGTGTTGTACTATATGTACTTGGTTATGCATGAGTATGAAATTGATCTTGCAAAGCTGGTGATGGAACACATACTTTATAGCCAAGTCAACCAGTGAAAACACCCTTTGCCATTTGCCAACTTACTCACCTTATTCTTCCAATATTTGAAATTCCATTTGTCAGGGAAGAATCAGTGACTACTGGTTTTGGTATGCTCAATGAGAAGGTTTTTGAGAAGATTGGTGTGGTGAAAACACATGCTAAAGTTTGGAAGCTCTACTCAGAGTTGGCAGAGGAAGAGTTGGGGTCCAAGAAGTTTCTTAAACCCCAAATCCTTAACTCCCACTTCTAGCCAAACCTCTCAGTCCCAAGACAACCCCTCGACCCTCAAGTTGTTGAAAGAACTTCAGATGGATATTTACAAGGTAAAGTAGAATCAGCATGGGTTTGAAACTGATCTCAGACAGGTGAAGTGCATGGTTGAAAATATGTTCATGAGCATGACATTGTTTGATGTAGCTGAGGAAGTGTCACAAGCTGAGAAGAGTACCTAAAAGGATGAATCAGCAAAGGATCTATCCAGTGAGCATTCAATTCCTGACAAGACTGCTCAAGTCAAAGGAAAAGGCAAACAGGTGGAGGTTGAACAAGTGGATGAAGATCAAGAGGAAGACAGTCCAGACTCAGGTGCACTGCTCATAGATCTCAAGAAGAGGAAACCTAAGAAGTCTACTACACCAGAGATTGTGACTGCTGCTAATTTTTTTGAGGGAGAAGGTGAAAAAGGTGATGATGTGGATCAACAAGAAGAAGAACAGGAGAATGAGGAAGAAAGTCAGGATGAAGATGCAGAGAAGCAAGGAGATGAAGACCCTACCCCTTCATTCTTGACTACTCTTTCTTTTCTTTTTCAAGGCCTTGAACTCTTTTCAAAGCTTTGAAATTCTTAACTTTCAAATTTTTTTACTTTTTACTATATTCCAAACACTGATCCAACATATTCTCATTCTTTTTTTATGAAAGTCAAAAAGGGGGGAGAAAATTTAGGTTATTTTATTTGTTATTTTTTTGTTAGATGACCTGGTTTTGGTCAGTTAGGAGTATCTGCACACTTTGCTACTTTTTTCAGTTTAATAAGTTGGATCTTTTGGACATTTTGTGTTGATTTTATATGATTATTAATGCTATGTACTAATGAGTATTTGTTGCAGAAGTACAGTATCAAACTGATTGGAAGATCAGACCTTGGTTATGTCTTTCATCAAGGGGAGATTGTAAATTCAAAGAAGTTTCAATGTTTCAAAGACTTGAAATAGCTATTCTGTTTCAAGGCCTTGAAACAGCTTTCAAAGCCTTGAAACTGATTGAGACTTATAAGCATGAACTTAGGGGGAGTTTCTGTTTGAACTTCTAAACCCCTGTGCTTAATCAATTGTTACTTGATGATGAAAGACAAAGTATTTTGATATTTTTAACACTATTTAATCCACCTGTTTGAATCAGCTTTGCAGGGAAAGTTTATTTCCTATTCTGCAGAACTTATTTCCTAACCTGAGTTCTGCAGGGAAGGAATTTCTGGGTTGATTTGATTCTGCAATCAATCTAATGATTCTAACAGCTTCTCAACATTTTTATGGACAAGATCATATCAGTATCCCTGAAGATACTGAGCAACTATCCGTTGGAGAAGAGTGTTAGAGAAGTCAAAGTTGTTGCCTACAAAATAGGAAAGTTTGTTGCTAAATATCTTGAAGATTTGCAGATCAAATGAGCTTTATATAAAGAGCTCAATTTGAAGCATCAAAGACAACAACTCAACGGTAAAAAGCTAGAGACTCTCAAACACATTCAAGGATTTCCAAGCAACAAATAAGCAAATAAAATTTTCAATCCAATTCTCAGAAGAATACTGCACTCTCACAGTAGTTTCATTTTCTGTGTTCTTCTATTCTGAACTTTACTTGTATATCATTCTTATACTACTTCTGTTTACATTCTAAAGGATTGTTCAAGGTGAAGAATAGAGAATTATTAGTCAATCAAATAGCTAGAGCAGGTACTAGATAGGTTAGTGAGAACCACAAGTTGTAACAGAGTGAGTCATCTCTCTGCACTTGAGATCTAGGGCTTAGCTGTTTATTAATAAGAATTGAGTTGAAAATCCTGCAGGGAGAAGATCCCTGAGGTAGAGACGTAGGTCTAGGTGGACTGAACACTATATATCTTGTGTCTCTTGCATTTACTTTTCTGTTACAAACTTAGAACTTTTGCAGCATTCAAAACAACGTCATTTGAATGGTTTGAAACTCATTTCAAGGCCTTGAAATAGACTTGTTCTTCTATTCACTTTAACTGTTTTATTCCAGGGGCTTGAAACTCATTTCAAGGCCTTGAATCTCTTTACAAATCTTTTGAAAACACTACTCTTACAAAGTTTAGCAAAAATCTACATACTCTATTCAACCCCCCCCCCTTCTAGAATATTGATCCTGCATTTCTACCTACTGTACACCCCTTCACTAAGGTTTTGAATAATTCCTCCACGTCCACGTCCAAAGGGTGTACGTCTTGTATGTATTTGTCAGCATCACATCAATCCTTTAAGCATATGAGAACCTCCAACATATCCGATGTTAGACACGTCCATTTCTCCGACAACACTCGTTTACCTGCACTAAAGGCTGATTCTGTGGATTCATGTTGTTTCCACCAATCGAGTACATCTAGTGATTCTAGTTCTTTCGCGGAATTTTGTAAGAAATAATTAGTGTTAAATTAAAACGATAATTATGAGACGCAATTCGTCCGTGTGGGGGTCAAACCCGTCGGATCACTTGAAGACGATGCATGAGAGACTTGCTTACCCCTACCATACTTAAAAACATAATTTTCATACATAAAATTTAAGAGTTGCTTTAACTTCTTCAAAAGATGGTGTAATCACTCTAGTGTGAGTATCGGTACTCATATTATTCGTAATCATTTATAGCATGTACTCAAGGGTTCATCCTTAGACCTCGGGTAAATAATAGTACACAAAAAAAATTCTATAGGGATATTTTCAAAATATTTGTGAAATTTTGCTTCCATAGGCGCAATTGCGCCTCCTAAAATAACATTATCCCTAGCATCTTTAAAAAATGTACTTATAAAAATAGTTGTGGAATAACTTGGTTAGTATTTGGATAATAAACACCCGAAACAAGATTTGCGGCGGTATAAAATGGTTCAAGAAAATTTCTTAAGGCATCCTAAACGTTCCAATCAAAAGACGATACATAAATTCCAACTTGATATTCACTTAAAAAACTTGAGATTAGTGACTCGTAGCCAACAAAACTAAGTAACATCAAGTACGTTGAATCCCATCTTTGTTTACAATCAATATCAATCTTCCATCTTTTCTTACTGTTTTGAGACCACATATCCCTAAGTTGTTTGGTTCGTCGGAATGAAGAAGTAATAAAGAGAATAGCTTCACAAATATGATGAACATGTGGAAATAGTGCTTTCAAACTATCTCGTACAGTTGATTTAATAATGTGATATACACATCGCAAGTGCCCAATAGTCTCGCAAAAGGGTGCTGAGATCAACGTTTGTATATGTTCTATCGCACTATCACATGTCGATGCATTGTCAAAAGTAATTGCTGTAATTCGGTCAATAATACTTCACTCGTTAAAAGTATCGACAATAGTCTCCCATGTTTAAACCGTTGTGAGGATATGAATGAAACATCCCGGGATCTCGGTTCAGGGTTAAAAGAGACAATCGATAATCAAAAGTAGAAAATTAACTATTAAGATTACATCTTATTTAATGTATACAACAATTATCTCAAAAAAAAAGTGTACAATTTGGATAAAGAAAAAAAATGTTGTGATCTACTAAGTGACGACTTTGTCTCGATTCGCGTTCCCATTCTCCCACCTTGATTCATGACCTGCGGTTTTAAAATGGCAAAAGCCGACGCAGTTTTGACGAAAATTATAATCAGTAAAAACTGAGTAAATACACACTACGACATGTAAAGCAACGAGTGGCACAGAAGCATGAGTTGAAGCAAATAAAGAGATTTGAAAATCAATGAGCAAAAGAGTTGGAACAATTCGAAACAATTATGAGTAATCGCGTAGCGAGAACCATCATCTTTAAAACATCTAGAAACCACAAGTATTCATGATATTCTTAAACAAGTAGAATATCAACAGTAAACAAGTCCATTTGAACTGATAATGATATTAAATCACAAGTAGCCAAAGATTTTCAAATCATTCCAATTGATTAGGGCATATCAAGAGCCACTAACAACATCAATAGAGTATTCAACTTTCTTTCAAGCTCAATTTAACCGTTAAGTTTAGCTGAGGCATGTCCAGAGCCACCATCAGGATCGATGTAAACAGAGGGATCACGAAATAATCACAAAGGGTTCCTTATAGGGCATATCAAACCCTATTTCACCCGAACGTTAAGGGAGCCCATTCGTCAACCCCGCTCATGACATTAGCTAAAAGGCCTTAAGTGTCGACCTCCCTATACCGTAGTGACCCTTACAAGTATAAGTAGCACTCTATAGCTCTACAAACCCTTGGCCGCAATACCTTGGTACATTTTGGCTCATCGGGGGCGGATTTGTGAACAATTAAGTTCTATCCAGTAATAAGAAGCATTGCTTCAATGGCATTAGCCATAAGAAAATAGAGGATCACTTGACGCTCCCATTAATAACACAACTCTGTACATCGTCCTAGATCTATTATAGGTATATTATTACCTTCATTTCACATAACCAAATCGGTAAAAAATCTTTCACGAGTCATTTTCAAGAGTTTCAAAGGATATCAATAAAATTTCCAAACAAATTTCCGAGTTTAAATCACGCATTGTCAGACTCTTACATATAACAAGCATTCATTTGAAACATCACACATGTACGCACATTTTGATATGAAAAGGCCGTACATATGTAATTAACACTGAGATAAAGCACATACAAACTCAAGAAACTAAGCCTAGCACTCCGACGACAACCGCTCTCTCCTATGAGGTCGATGTCTACCATCACACGTATAACGTACTCGTTACAACCAATCACACATCGGTATTAAAATTGCAACCCTAAATGCCACATAGTCCTATATGTCATAAATTCACATATAATTATGTTAACTTATCAAAATAAATCCAACAAAACACTTAGAATTTCACAAATTCAAGTTTTCTAAAAACGGTGAAACTACCATTCTGGACAGAATTGTAGCTCTGACTTTGGAGGCATATTTTCCATATCAAAGCATATCTTATAATTATGAAATATATATATGATGAACCTACACGTGTCTACTTTAAGAAACATAAAGTTACAAAAGAGACAAGTTTGGCAGAAAGTTTCAACTTTGAAGAACAATTACTACTACTTGGAGTATAGGAAAAATGCCCATATTTTCCAGAATGAATCTTCTATGTGTATAGTTACAACACAATAAATATGAGGTGCCAAAGTTCTCTGAAAATGGGGTTTTTAATCAAAATTTCAAAAATAGTCCAGAAATAGAGTTTCAGAAAACATGCAACTTAAAATGAGCATATCTCCCTAACCAAAATGGCTACGGAGTTGATTTTTTTTCTCAGAATGACCCACTCTGAGTCTAGTTTCATAAAATGTAAGATTTGAAAATTTTACAGAGACATAAGATGAAGATATACTACGTTTTTGACAAACTAGTCGGATTGTAAAGCCATGCAATTTTCACCAAGAACACTCAAAACATGATCAATCCACTTCCATCATACATGCAACTTGAGAAATATATTTTTATACTAAAATACAAAAAATTAGACATACAAAAAGAGATCAAACAAGAAATTTGAGGAATCATGTGAAGAATTTTAAAGAAAAGAAGTTTAAAGTCTCCAATTTATGTTCTAGACACACATGCAAGCAAAGATCAAGAAATTTTTTATCTTGATGATGAAAGTAATATCAAAATGCACAAATTTAAAGAGTAATGAAAGCTTACAAATGAGACTTAAGAGAGACATTTTGGAAAATGATGGCTCTTGGAGAAGTTTGAAGTCCATGAGAGCTTGAAAACCCCTTCAATGGAGGGAATTTTGATGTAAGAGGAATTTAATGATGATGAAACTAACATCTAAATGTACAAATAAAAAGAGAAAAGAGATGCTTACAAGACCTTAAGGAGCTTAAAATCATGAAGAAGATGAAGAAAATAGCCCCCCCCCCATGCATAGTATGACCTTGGACTCGAGTTTTTCATGAATTTGAAGGTGAAAATAAATTTTTGATGGTGTTTTTGTGAGGTGTACCTCCAAAACGGGCATGGAGTCTTTAGAGAGAGATGAAAGAGTATTTGAGTGTTCTCGAGGAAGATGAAATGTAAGGAAATGAAAGAAGATTAAGTGTGGATGATGAGTGATGAAAGAGAGCATTAGTGATTGGGTTGATGGGGATGAAGGTGATATATATAGGCAATAATATTTTATTAGAGTTGACCAAAGATATAGGGTGGAAGAGTTAGGTTCATATGAACAAGAGATGAAATGCTATTTGGGGTAGAAAATGTAAAATTGATAAATGAGAGGTTTCCTTGTGAAAACTAAAAGTTGAGGGGTGAAAATATAATTTCTAATTAATAGGTAACATTAGCAAAGATAACTTTCGTAAATTATAAAATCTCCAAATCATTTTAAATAAAAAACTTTGCATAAATTACTTTTAGAAAACTACAAGTACCTCCCAAGTATACAAAATAAGTTTCATATAAATTTTTTCAAGTTTTAAAAACTACAAAATAACCCCAAAATAAAAGTATATATCATCATAGATGTCAAATGACATCATTATACTTTAAATGTAGAAAATTCATTAATAAGTTTGAAATATAAATTTCTCAAAATTTTCAAATATTTTTCTGAAATGATCAAATAATCCCTTAATTAAATACGGGGTATTACATTATATCTCCCTTAAAATTAAGCTTCGTCTCCGAAGCTTAAGAAAACTTTTGAGTGAAATTACGAACATGCTTCACGAGAATGCAACTAATGCACATGAGAGTTGTATGCAATGCTAATGCATATGAAAATTTTATTCAAGGTTAATGCATATGCAACACTTATATTAACGGGAATCGCGCTCTCGGTCGGTTACATCCCCACTCACTCGTACCATATTAGAAATTCAATTACAATTAGCTCAAGTAAAAGATTGGCACCAAATTTTGAAAGATCTAGAAGAACACACAAGTTACCACGTTTACGAAGCCAATTCGAAATTTTTTCTAGCGTTTAAACAAGTGTTGAAATTTATAGACACAAAATACTTTGATCGCAACTAACATGTCATTTTGCTTGACTCATCCGTATGAAAAATATTGTCTTACCTGTATAGGATTAAATAAACCAATCACCTCAAGTGTTCCACGCATACGAGGGGAAAAAGAACACTATGTGTCGTCACACAACGTGTCTCTCCATCACAACTCGCATGTGTTTCTAATGTTCCAACTTAGTCTAGACAGCGGGTACAACTCATAGTACCGTCGTACTAAGAGTCACGCCAGCGGACTGCTATACAAAGTGGTCCATATCACTTGGCATTTGGTATCTCCGCACCAATCATTTTTTCAAAACTATTTTTTTAAAAGAAATATATATATATATATATATTTATATATATTTTCTCACACTTTCTAATTTTGGAAGCGACCATGTCGAATCAACTCAAAGTGAAAAAAAAAAAACAGATTACTATCTTACAAGTCGCGCTCATAGGTAAGAAAAGATTTGTCTCGGGATCTTCTAAGTCAAAACACCCTTACTCTCTCGTCGACAAGATAGCATAGAAACGCAAAGATTCATAGATACGTATCACACAACTATAGCAAGCATTTCGATATAAATAAGCAAGGGCATAAATACTAAGCATGCAAATAAGCAAGTAAAATTTGTACGGTTCACATCTCAAATAGCCGTAAACATTTAATCAACAAGAATGCTACAAATAAATATTAATGACAGGTAATTACCCCAACTCCCGGCGGCTTGTTTACTTTGTTATTACCAAATTGGGTTATCCTAATCAATTTTAAAATTTTGAAAACGTGTTATCTTTCTTTTTTATATACTTAAGGAAATCGAAAAGTCACTTTAACCGGAGAACCGATGCTTTGATACCAACTGAAACATCCCGGGATCTCGGTTCAGGGTTAAAAGAGACAATTAATAACCAAAAGTAGAAAATTAACTATTAAGGTTACATATTATTTAATGTATACAACAATTATCTAAAAAAAGTGTACAATTTGGATAAAGAAAAAAAAGTTGTGATATACTAAGTGACGGCTATGTCTCGATTCGCGTTCCCATTCTCCCACCTTGATTCATGACCTGCAGTTTTCAAATGGCAAAAGCCGACGCAGTTTTGAAGAAAAATAATCAGTAAAAACTGAGTAAATACACACTAGGACATGTAAAGCAACGAGTGGCACGGAAGCATGAGTTGAAGCAAATAAAGAGATTTGAAAATCAATGAGCAAAAGAGTTGGAACAATTCGAAACAATTATGAGTAATAGCGTAGCGAGAACCATCATCTTAAAAACATTTATAAACCACAAGTAGTCAAGATATTCTTAAACAAGTAGAATATCAACAGTAAACAAGTCCATTTGAACTGATAATGATAATAAATCACAAGTACCCAAAGCTTTTCAAATCATTCCTATCCAGCCACTAACAACATCAATAGAGTTTTTAACTTTCTTTCAAGTACAATTTAACCGTTAAGTTTAGCTGAGGCATGTCCAGAGCCACAGCAGGATCGATGTAAACAGAGGGATCACGAAATAATCATAAAGGGTTCCTTCTAGGGTATATCAAACCCTATTTCACCCGAGCGTTAAGGGAGCCCATTCGTAAACCCCGCTCATAACATTAGCTAATAGGCCTTAAGTGTCGACACCCCTATACCGAGTGAACCTAAGTATAAGTAGCACTCTATAGCTCTACAAACCCTTGGCCGCAATACCTTGGTAAATTTTGGCTCATCGGGGGAGGATTTGTGAACAATTAAGTTCTATCCAATAATGAGAAACATTGCTTCAATGGCATTAGCCATAAGAAAATGGAGGATCACTTGACGCCTCCCATTAATAACACAACTCTGTACATCGTCGTAGATCTGTTAGAGGTATCTTATTACCTTCCTTTCACATAACCAAATCGGTAAAAAATCTTTCACGAGTCATTTCCAAGAGTTTCAAAGGATATCAATAAAAATTCCAAACAAATTTCCGAGTTTAAATCACGCATTGTCATACATTTTCATATAACAAGCATTCATTTGAAACAACACACATGTACGCACATTTTGATATGAAAAGGCCGTACATATGTACTTACCACTGAGATGAAGCACATACAAACTCAAGAAACTAAGCCTAGCCCTCTGACGTAACCCTCTCTCTCCTACGAGGTCGATGTCTACAATCACACGTATAACGCACTCGTTACAACCAATCACACATCGGTAATAATAATGCAACCCTACATGCCACATATTCGTATATGTCATAAATTAACATTAAATGATGTTAAGTTATCAAATAAATCCAACAAAACACTTAGAATTTCACAAAGTCAGGTTTTCTAAAAAAGGTGAAACTACAATTCTGGATAGAATTGTAGCTTTACTTTGGAGGCATATTTTCCATATCAAAGCATCTCTTAAAATTATGAAATAAATATATGATGAACCTTCATTTTTCTACTTTAAGAAACATAAAGAAAATCATGCATAGCCATTGTAAAACTCAAGTTACAAAAATAACAAATACTGCTATGCAGAGACACGTTCGGCAAAAAGTTTCAAGTTTCAAGAACAATTACTACTACTTGGAGAATAGTAAAATTGCCCATATTCTCCAGAATGAATCCCTATGTATATAGTTACAACAAAAGAAAGATGAGGTGTCAAAGTTTTCTGAAAAGGGGGTTTTTAATCGAAATTCCAAGAATGGTCCATAAACAGAGTTTCAGAAAATATGCAACTTAAAATGAGCATATCTCCCTAACCAAAATGGCTATGGAGTTGATTTTTTTTTTCTCAAAATGACCCACTCTGTGTCTAGTTTCATAAAATGTAATATTTGAACATTTTACTGCGACATAAGATGAAGATATACTACGTTTTTGACAAAGTGGTCAGATTGTAATGCCATGCAATTTTCACCAAGAACACTAAAAACATGATCAATCCACTTCCATCATACATGCAACTTGAGAAATATGTTTTTATACTCAAATCCAACAAATTATACATACAAAAAGAGATCAAACAAGAAATTTGGGGAATCATGTGAAGAATTTGAAAGAAAACAAGTTTAAAGTCTCCAATTCATTTTCTAGACACACATGCAAGCAAAGATCAAGAAGTTTTCTAACATGATGATGAAAGTAACATCAAAATAGACAAATTTAAAGAGTAATGAAAGCTTACAAATGAGCCTTAAGATAGACATTTGGCAAAATGATGGCTTTTGGAAAAGTTTGAAGTCCATGAGAGCTTGAAAACCTCTTCAATTGAGGGAATTTTGATGTAAGAGGAACGTAATGGTGATGAAACTAACATCTAAACGCACAAATGAAAAGCGAAAAGAGATGCTTACAAGACCTTAAGGAGCTTAAAATCATGAAGAAGATGAAGAAATAGCTCCCTCCATTCATAGTATGACCGTGGACTTGAGTTTTTCATGAATTTGAAGGTGAAAAATGAATTTTTGATGGTGCTTTTGTGAGGTGTACCTCCAAAACTGGGAATGGAGTCTTTGGAGACAGATGAAAGATTATTTGAGTGTTCTTGAGGAAGATGAAATGTAAAGAAATGAAAGAGATAGAGTGTGGATGATGAGTGATGAAAGAGAGTATTAGTGATGTGGTTGATGGAGATAAAAGTGATAGATATAAGCAATAATATTTTATTAGAGTTGACCAAAGATATAGGGTGGAAGAGTTAGATTCATATGAACAAGAGATGAAATGCTAGTTGGGGTAGAAAATGTAAAATTGATAAATGAGAGGTTTCTTTGTGAAAACTAAATGTTGAGGGGTAAAAATATAATTTCCAATTAATAGGTAACACTAGCAAAGATAACTTTCATAAATTATAAAATCTCCAAATCACTTTAAATAAAAAACTTTGTATAAATCACTTTTAGAAAACTACAAGTACCTCCCAAGTATACAAAATAAGTTTCATATAACATTTTTCAAGGTTTAAAAACTAAAATATAACCCCAAAATAAAAGTATATATCATCATAGATGTCAAATTACATTCTTATACTTTAAATATAGAGAAGTCATTAATAAGTTTGAAATATAAATTTCTCAATATTTTCAAATATTTTTCCGAAATGATCAAATAACCCCTTAATTAAATACGGGGTATTACAATGAAACTTTTCAAAAAGGAATAACACCTTTTTGTAAATTCCAATTTGGGTCAATGTAGTGTGCGGTGACACAAATATATCCTTTATCGTCTCTACCGGTCCACATATCGGATGTGCAAGCAATTGTAAAATTAGAATTTGTAAAAGTTTGTCTAATTTTCTGTTTTCCTCTCACTATATAAATCAATTATATCTTTCCTAGTTGTATTTCTACCAATTATCTTAAAACTCAGACAAAATGCGGTAGTAATCAATTTTACAAACTGGGGGTCGTCGACCATACTAATAGGTTTTTCTGTAGCGGTAATATAATGATCTAATGCTTTTTGTGCCCTTGGACCAACATACATAAAATGAACTAAGTTACCATGTGATTCATATCCTAGTTGGGTTTGGAAAAGCGGATCATCTACGAAGGGTGTATCTAACAAAAGTTTGTGTGCGTTGTGTAAATGCTTTTTCATTGATCCTAATCCACCGGTTTTATGATATGAATGTTTCTGTTAAAAAGTTTACTAATGAATTTAAATTTAGGATTACCATCGTCGTCTAAGCCATCCTCTATTTTGTCCATAAAATCCCAAAAAGGACTTTTTTTTAGAACCTTTACGAGTTCTTTTATTCGCACCCAGTGTCGGATCATTTTCTTCTACACCATAATCTACACTGGCACATATACCAATTACTTGGTCGACGTCACAGAGTTTGTTCCTAAAATCTCTCAAGTTGTTGCTACTATTTTTTATAAGACTGAATTTGAATTTCAAAGAAGAGTGAGGTGTTGCAACTAAGAAGAGAAGAGAATTCATTCGGGGAAGATCAAACAAGAAACTCTTCACAAATTCAAGCATTTAGCATTGCATAAGATTAATCATTCTAGATCTGAAGAACACTTTCAAGCTTCATTGCGTATCTGTTTTAAGTGTTCTTCTTTATTTTCCTTTCCTTGTATAATTAATTAGAAGTTATCAACCACATCAACTTTATTAACTTATTTTTTCAAGTGAACGACAAGAGGTTATTATTGTTTCACTAGATTGTAGCTGGAACTAGATAGGTTTGGAACCACAGTTGTATAAGCGTAAGGTAGTTCACTTAGGCTTGAGATCTAGGGCTAATTCTGTGATTAATAAGAAGTTGTTAGAATCCTAGGGGGATAGTATCCCTCAGGTGGAGAGTAGGCCCATTGGTGGCTGAACTACGTAAAAGATCCATGTTTTCATTGCTTTACTTTACAGTTATTCATTATGCATATAAAACTGCACAATACAGGAAGCTCCAAAGCTTTGGAGGATTTCATGTCTCAAAGCTTTGAAGCTCAAGACAGTTTCAACTTGTTTCAAACTACTTCAAACCTTTCCAAAGATTTGAGATTCCATCTTAACTCTGTTTTTAAGTTTCAATAGGTCAATGTTAGAAAATTTTTGCATACTCTAGTCACCCCCCCCCCCCCCTTATAGAATATATAGATCATGTTTTAGACCTGCAATACACACTTTCAAAAGAAAGTGTAGAGTGTTGTGAAACAGAATCCGGAATTAATTGAGTACCCTAGGGACCATAAATCACCTAGTTTTTCCATATTAATAGTTCACCTGTTTAGATATTTTCATCCAGAAGCTTACTTAAAGCCACTTTCTTGTGGATGTCAAACTTATAATCAATCAAACCATTCTTACCGGTTACTATGTATTCAATAGTTAATTAACGATTGGATGTTAACTGTTCAATTCCATGTGGGTTCGACCATTCAGAGTCTCAGATACGCCATTCTACTACTTGACCGTACACTTGCGCAGTACGCGTAATTTAGGCGCGTCACATGTCCATTTTAATCCTTTTGGTGTGTAACCCCGCAGGTTTCTATTAATTTGGCAGTAAAAATTATAAATAATCAACAGAGTCTAGCAACACATCAATGCTGCCCAACTAATAGAAATAGTCAGTGATCTGACAAACCTTGTGCCTAATGTTATCGTGCTGTATATCTACCTTTGTCTCCATATCCGGAGTGGAAACAAGAGATAAATATCAGTCTCGTATATCCAACCCATAGTGTCTCGATCCTGGAAATATGCTTATTTGAACAGATAACAACAATATCACATATTGTTTTATCTTAGTCTGGCAAGAAATTCCATAAGCTCCACCCCTTTAGTGGCCCGTGGGTATTTACTCTCACTATGTGGGACGGACAAATCCTATCTACGTCACTACCATATCTCAGCTTGCTTCCTATCATGTCTGACTACCACCTTTGTAGTAACCCAGTTACGATGTAACGTTTGATGATATCAAAACATGATATTTCACAACTAGAGTATCTAGTGACTTCAAGTCTAAGGACTACAACAGCATTGTCACTATGAGAAGCACTTGTGATATTCACATAATTCATATGTAGCCTTCTCGTGGTGTGTCAATCCACTATGCGATTACTCCTAATGCATATCAATTGCTAGACTTGATATCTCCATATCAATCAACCCACATACTAGTGCATAGTGTTTGTTCTATTAATAAATATATTTGACCATGGATATTTAAGATAAACAACAATTGTAATATAAGGACTTCATTATATTAAATATCTCCATTAATAATACATGAATACTCTAGCCAAAAATAATGTTCACACTAAAATAAGATTGCTTCTAGAGAATCTACTCCAACAGTCTCCCACTTGCATTAGAGCCAATCTGGTACATCTCTTATGCCTATAGATCTAGTGTTCTCTTCATGCTTTCATTGAACAAGTGGCTTTGTTAGTGGACCTGGAAGATTATCATCTGTTGGAATCTTGCATATTTTCACATCTCCTCGATCGAGGATCTCTCAAATAAGATAGAATCTCTTAAGTATGTGTTTGGATTTATGGGGTGACCGGGGTTCCTTGGCTTGTGCGATCGCCCCAGTGTTTTCACAGTAGAACGCAATGGGATCCACTGTGCTAGGAACCACACCTATTTATGTGATCAAATTCTTAATACAAACAACCTTCTTTGTTGCAACCGATGCAGCAATGTACTCAGCTTTAGTTTTAGATCAGCAACTGTCTCTTGCTTGGAACTCTTCCAGCTCACAACTCCTCCATTTAGGCACAACACATAACCCGACTCCGATCTATAATCATCCTTGTCGGTTTGGAAGCTCGCATCGGTGTAACCTATTAAACTGAGTTCTTCCTCCCCTCCATATATCAAGAATGCATCCTTAGTGCTTATCAAGCACTTAAGGATATTATTTACAGCGATCCAGTGACTCTCACCAAGATTTGACTGGTATCTGCTTGCCATACTCAAAGCGTATGACACATCTGGTCTAGTACATAACACGGAGTACATGATAGATCCAATAGCCGAAGCATATGGGATCTTACTCATACGGTCCTTCCCAATCTGATTGGAAGGACAAACAGCCTTGGTAAGGGTGACTCCGTGCGACATGGGCAAGAATCCTTTCTTTTATTCTTGCTTGTTGAACCGTTAGAACACCTTTTCTATATATGTACTTTGACTTAGGCCGAGCAACTTCCTTGATATATCTCTATAGATCTTAATACCAAGTATATAAGTTGCATCTCCTAATTCTTTCGTTAAGAAGCAATTCCCTAGCCAATCTTTAACAGATTGTAAGGTAGGGACATCGTTTCAAATGAGTAGTATGTCATCCACATACAAGACCAGAAATACAACATAGCTAGCACTAACCTTCTTGTAAACACAATTTTCATCTTCATTTTTGATAAAGCCAAACTCTTTTAATGCATCATCTAAACATAGATTCCAATTCCTAGAAGCTTGCTTCAATCCATAAATGGATCGTTGCAACTTACACACTTTGTTGGCATGCTCTGGATCCTCAAAACTCTCTGGTTGTGTCATGTAACCATCTTCAAGGAGGTTTCCATACAGAAAAGATGTTTTAACATCCATCTGCCAAATATCATAGTCGTAATAAGCTGCAATTGCAAGCAAGATGCGAATGGATTTGGTCATCGCGACTGGGGAAACGGTTTCATCATAGTCAATACCATGAATCTGCCAGAATCCTTTTTCCACCTATCGGCTCTTATAGGAAATCACATTGACATCGATGTCGGTTTTCTTCTTGAAAACCCACTTTCACCCTATGGGCCAAGCCCCTTCAGGTGGTTCCACCAAAGTCCATACTTTGTTGGTATACATGGATTCCGTTTCGGATCTCATGGCTCAAGAAATTTCTTAGAGCCCGGCCCCTCTACGGCATCTCCATAGGTTTTAGGCTCATCATCCATGAGCAATACGTCACTGGGCTCAGTCAAGAGATGTACATAACTCTCTGGCTCCTGACGCATCCTACGACCTACTAACCTCTTGGGTTACTTGAGAAGTTTGCTCCACAACATCTTGTGGTTCCTGCTCATGTTCAATTGTACGATTAGTGATTTGAGGTTCTTGAACCTCTTCAAGTTCTACAGTCCTCTCAGTGGCTTCTGTGGATACAAACCCTCTTTCTAGAAACACACCGGTCCGAGCAAAAAACACTTTGTTCTCGGTTCGATTGTAGAAATAATATCCTTTCGTTTACTTTGGATATCCCACAAACTTACATTTATCCGACTTTGGTCTGAGATTTTCTGTTTGTAAAGGCTTTACATAGACCTCGCAACCCCAAATCTTCATAAACGATAATATAGGACACCTCCTAGTCCATATCTCATTTGGTTTCTTCATGACTACTTTGGATGGAACACGGTTAAAAGTAAAAGCTGCTGTTAATAGAGCATGTCCCCAAAACGATATTATAAGATCAGTTTGACACATCATAGATCAAACCATGTCCAAGGGTCTCCAATTCCTCCTCTCAGACACACCATTCCATTGTGGTGTTCTGGGTGGAGTGAGTTGGGACAAGATCCCACACTCTCAAAGATAGGCGTCAAACTCCTGACTCAAATATTCTGCTCCACGATCCGATCGTAGAGCCTTAATACTCTTGTCAAGTTGCTTCTCTGCTTCATTCTTGAATTCTTTGAACTTTTCAAAGGATTCAGATTTCTTCTTCATAAGATACACAAATCCATATCTACTGAAGTCATCAGAAAATGTAATGAAATAAATATATCCACCTCTGACAGGCAAGAAAAATGATTCACATACATTAGTATGTATGAGTGCCAATATCTCACTAGTCCTCTCACCTTTCTTATTGAAAGGGGACCAAAGTCATTTTTTTTAATAAACAAGCTACACATGTCTCATATGATTCATAATCAAATGAGTCTAGAAATCCATCCTTATGGAGCCTAGTTATTCGCCTCATTTACATGGCCTAAACGACAATGCCATAGATAAATAAGATTTAAATCGTTAGTTTTAATCCATTAGACAAAAGTGCTTTACAATAATGCATACTATTAAAATAAATGGAGCAACACTTGTCCTTAATTATGACAGAAAAAGCTTTCTTGTCCAAACACGAAATAGAAATAATGTTCCTACTCATACTAGACACATAATAACAATTGCCTAATTCGAAAATAATTCAAGAAGGTAAAGATAACTCATAAACGCCTATGGATAATGCAACAATTCTTGTTTCATTCACAATGCGGAAGTCTTTCTCCCATTTAGCTGATCGTCTGCTTCTCTTTAGATCTTGAACATGTCGACAAGTATGAGATCCACATCTAGAATCCAATACCCAACATAAAGAGATAGACAGATTGACATCTATAACGAAATACCCGGTGGTGGTGGAATCCCTATTCAAAGCCTTTTATCTTCCAGACATTTTGGGCAGTTCCTCTTTGAGTGGTCAGTCTGACTACAATAGTGACAAGCGTCCATAGAGACGCCACCAGCAGGATTCAAGAAGTTTCCTTGGGTTTTGAAACTACCTTTCTCTTCCCTTTGGAGTTCAAAGCAACTCGATTTCACTTCCCTTTATTGATCATCATTATGGCCTTGCCGTTACCTTTATTACTGCTCTGTTCAACGGTCTGTAACATATTGAGAAAGTCTGGAAGAGTTTCATTGATGTCATTCATATGTTAGCTCATGATGAACTGACTATAATTTTCTTGAAACGATTTCCTGATGAGATCATTAGAAACTCTTGGCTATATGGGAAGCATAACCTCTCGAGACTCCATGTTCTAATATTTCTTCTGAAGCTCGGATTTCATGGTGCAAAATATAAGGCAAGTCACATCAGTAGAGTCAACTACGATCTTCTGATGTGCCTTCCTTGCAGCAAGAGTAGCATCATCATCTGGTGCCTCTAGAATCGGTTTCTCAAGAATGTACAACTTCTTTTATTTCATAAAAACAATTATCAAGTTTCTGTACCAGTCTAGGAAATTGATTCCAAACAATTTGTCCTTCTCAAGAACAGAACGCAACGATGGAGTCGATGTTTGTTGTTGATTGTTTGTCATTGGAATTCTACAAAATGAGAAATACACATTTTAGTATTTTTGAACAATTAACTACATTTAACAATGGCTAGATTGTTAAATATAGCTCCCACTATTTTCCTCGGATTAATAGACCTCGTAATTAATGAGAAAAATATCATATATTTTCTAGTGGGCCAAGATCCATATTTGACCTCCTTTTGATCTTGCTTTGGCAAGTCACCCAAAAGTTAGTTATTTATGTAGGAACACTTTTTAATTGCATCCTATGCAACTCTTGGTTCAATTGGGAGAATAAATCATTATTGTTTTTCTAACTCCTTAGCCTTAATCCATCTCATAGATAATCCCAATTGTCTTGCCTCTAAGCTTTCAATCCTATTGAAGTTGCTTAGTTGCATTTAACCTCTTACTTCAATAATCTCACATTACTAGCTTGTCCCATCACGCCACATCATGATGACTCAAGTCGCATTGCTATGGCAAGCACATGCTTTAATTTATCTTGATTATGAAGAGTGTTAAGCAAGAGAAGGAAAACCCGTAATATTTATCATTGAGGCATTTACTTGTCAATTTTAATCTGTTGATCATATCAACTGATTTACTTATTTGGTTTGGGTAATCCCAAATAAAAGACCCAACTTTTTAATTATTATCTTGTTACGTTTTGCATGAATCCACCATACATCAAAAATAAATAACCATATGATATAAAATAAATAAAACCTTGTATGGATGTGGACCCTAAAACTAAGATATTCATAAGCCAATGGGAATATCTATAAGCCATAAAATAGCAAGCCTATATCCATGTGCCTCAATCTTTAGTCCATGCGTCATAACTTGTGGGTCTTCATCGTCATGTGCTGTCTTCAGTTTTTTATTTTCTTCTCTATGCCTTGATTACATTCTATCTATTTAATTTTAGTTAGCATCTAGAAACTAAATATAGGAACCTCACATGAGAGGGAGAAGACTACACCCATGCCGTAAAACAATTACATTAATTACATCAAAAGCTGAACAAAACAAACAAAATATTTAGACATCCACAACTAAGGCCACAACCAACCACCATGCGATAAAACACCTGAACAGTTAAAACTTAATTTATCGCGCTTGGTCAATTTTTAGTTAAATTGGTACACTAGAGTCATAACAGACAAAGGGCCGCACCAGTCATACTTGCCGAACTAAACTGACCTACCAAACCGGTCCAACCCGGTCGGCTGGCCCAGACGGCGGGGCCGGTCGGTCTCGGGTTGACGTTGGGGCAAGGGGGGCGGTCTGACTACGGGGCCGAACCCCTTAAGGCTAAAACCAAAAAAAAACCAGCCCTTCCTTGTGGGCAGACCCCCAATTGTGGGACAAAATAATCTTTTTCTTCCCCAATTGTGCCCAAACTCTAATTTTATGTCTCTAATCAAATCACACGTCATATGTATACGGAATTCATTAAGTTTTACACGATATCTAAATTTACCTTATTTCTTATTGAATCATATTCAAATCGTATCATTATACGAATACCAGTTTTTTGCGAAATCTGACAGTACGATGTAAAATTGATAACAACATGTAACACATAAATCACATTATGGGCTATGGCCTATAGCTCTGATACCACTGTATGATTTTGATCCAGGATACGCAGCGGAAATACTCTTAAGATTTCATGATCAAAGCCCTCCATGAATTGCAGGTTAAGATCCCATAACGTGATAAAGAAAGTAACATATACCTCGTAGGTTTGTGTAATCACAGCGAAGAATAACATCCTTGTTTCTACCAATATCCACAACATATAATTGAGAACTGGTTTCTTCTTCACGCCTTATGCTAGCAACATTGAAGAAGGAGTCAAATGATCACGCAAAAGGAGGAAAGGAGGTTCGCCTCCTAGATGTCTTCGGCCACAGGGGGGTTCGGCCTCCTTGTGGTTCTCTCCTTGCTCTGTTATTTCACTCAATGATAAAACTTGTGAAATAATAGAGCTAGGACTCCCTTTTTATAGTCAATAACTCCTTATTGACTATAAACTTGCCCCAATACTAATCCTGTCTAGAAACTGATTAGTCTACTTTGCAACTTAGTCCAACTAACTTTGTATGTGGTTTCCTTTTGATCCTTAATCCATATAATTTTTAATTAGTCCAACTAATTAACATCCATGTTGAGTTTAATTCTTTTGGTGTGTGACCCCACATGTCTCTATCAAGTTGGCTGTATCAATTACAAACATTGAGCGGTGTCTAGCAACACATCAATGCTACCCAAATAATAGAAATAGTCGGTGATATGACAACCTTGTGCCCAATATTATCGTGTTGTATATGTTCCTTTGTATCCATATTCGGATTGGAAACGAGACATAAATGTCACATTAGTATATCCAATCCACAGTTTCTCAGTCCTGGCAATAGGCTTATCTGAATAGATAAAACAATATCACATATTGTTTTATCTGAGTCTGGCCAGACATTCCATAAGCTCTGCCCCTCGAGTGGGCCGTGGATATTTACTCCCATTATGTGGGAGGGACAAATCCTATCTACTTCACTACGAACTCTCAGCTTGTTTCCTATCATGTCCGATTACCATCTCTATAGTTACCAAGTTACCCAGTTGTGGTGCAACGTTTGATGATATAACATGATATTTCACAACTGGATTATCTAGTGACTTCAAGTCTAAGGACTAAAACATCATTGTCACTACGCGAAGAACTTATGACATTCACATAATTCATATGTAGCATTCTCGTGGTTGGTCAATCCAGTATGCCATTACTCCTAATGCATACCCATGTGTTAGACCCGATATCTCCATATCAATCTACCCACATACTAGTCTCCATGCATAGTGATCGTCATACTAATCAATATACTTACGTGACCTGTTGATGCAAAATTGCGACGATATTTTCCATAAATCTTTTTCTACATCAAATATTCTAGCGAAAAACAATGTTCAAGCTAAAATAAGATTGCATCTCGGGAATCTACTCCATTAGTGGCTTCAAGTCAAAGGACCAAACCACCATTGTCTCTACGAGAAGCGCTTGTGACATTCACATAACTCTCATGTAGCCTTCTCGTGGTGGGTCAATCCAGTATGCCATTACTCCTAATGCATACTCATGCGTTTGACTTGATATCTCCATATCAATCTACCCACATACTAGTCTCCATGCATAGTGATATCCTACTGACCGATATACTTAACTAGGGATAATTTAAGATAAGAAACAATTACAATCTAAGGACTTCATTATATTAATATCTCTTAATATAATAAAATGAATATCCTCGCCAAAACAATGTTCATACTAAAATATATTGCTCCTGGGGCATTACACCAGTAGTAACATTAGAAATAAAGGCATAAATTAATTGCAGTCGTAAAAGAAGTCTCAGTCATCTGAAAGAGCCCAATAACTTGAGGTTATCCGGCTCAGAAAAGAAATGTGTCAGAGATATTAAGGCGCAACGCTTCAAAAACACTTCTGTCAATAAGATGAACTCGAACTTGAAGGCCTCCAAACAGAAGCGTATGTAAGGTAAGGTCAATCCGTTCGACATAGGCGCAAAAATTGTAGGATATTCACTCTTGGGGGCTAGGTTTTTTTCTCTCAAATATCTAGCGGAAATCTCTAAATGCAAAAAGGGGGAAAATGTAGATACCCAAAAGCGTGATACCATCGACAAGCCACATGGCGCCCCAGAATAAGGGACACGTGTACAGGCGATGTGCTTTGCATAACACAGAAATTCGTCCTCTGCCTTTGTGTGTGCGAAGGATTGTGAGAGAGGGACATTCGCAAAAGCGCCTTATGCTAATGGGACATGGGGGTGCGAGTGGCTTGGAGGCTAGAGTAAGGTTTGTCGCGTGGCATGTGACCCTCATATGTTATCTTGATACCATCGAATGGACTGTCATTTCCCCGAATTTGTGGACCACGATCCCCACATATACAGGCCGCTCAATTAGGCAGTTGTTACGGCCACGAGAGGCCCATCATCGTCGTACGTGCTAATACACGTCCGTCTAGTGGCTTGTATATAAATGATATGTCCTTAACACAATCAATCATTGACACATAGAGATATCATTATCACTCAGGACACTTATCACTCTCTCACCTCTGGATAGCATACGCTGCCTTGCTCTTATCCCAAATCGGCTCTCATCTCCGATCCCCCTAACAGGTTAACCATGTGTCGTTTGTTTTGTTCTTCTGCTTACAGGAACATGGAGAAAATGTCCATAAGAAGTCCCTCGCTTACATATGGATATATAAATGTGCTTTATTTTGTGTTCCAAAGAGCGGTACCCTTTGTGAGTTGGGATGAAACCAATGAAAATGTAAAGGGTATGTTTTTGTGAAAACTTTTAAACCATTATTATGCAAGGGTGTTAGAAATTGTAAGATAGATGTCTTTAATGTTTGAAGTATGGGCTTTCAATTTGTTAAAACGAAGACGGTTATCGATTACTTAAGTAAACTAAACTGGCGTAAAAATGTTTCAACTCAGATATGCAAAGGCATAATAGCATAAATAACATAGTGAGTGCAGTTTCAGCCACATGGCAGTGCTTGCATTCAGCTGCAACCATTTTGTTATGGCGTTTTTGGACATGGGATGAGCAACTCAATGGCATTCTTGGACATGGATGTCGTTTTTAATGTTCAACAAACAGGGGTACCCTTTGTGAGTTGGGATGGAGAATGAAAATTTAAGGGTATGTTTCTGTGAAAACTTTTGAACCATTTTTATGCAAGGGTGTTAACAATTGTAAGATGAATGTCGTTTTCAAAGTTTGAAATATGGGCTTTCATTTTGTAAAATTGAATAGAAAAAAAAAAAAAAAAAAAAAAAAAAAAAAAAAAAAACTGACCTTAATGCTTCAACCCAGATATGCAAAGGCATGCTAGCATAAAATAACATAGTGAGTGCAGTTTTAACCATACTTTTTGGTTATTCAAGTAAGTTGTAATGCTTAAGAGCAAGCGAGATATAATTTTTGATTATTTTTTAAAAACTAAGTAAAATTTAATAGTGATGATGAGAATTTTGAAAATTATGTCTTGGAATCATATTTTTTAGTGTTCCTGTAACTTTTGACATTCACTTAGGTAGTAGTGACAACAGTTTTAGAGTTATGACTTGGGACTATAATTTTTCAGTGCTCCTACTATTTTTGGTTCCTACTCTTTTGACCTCGCAGAATATGAGAATCGAAATATGATGTACCTCATTTCTTAAAACAAAATGGCGTACTTCAAAAAATTTGACCAATAAAGAGACTTTAAAAAAAGGAAAAAACCATGTAATTTCATTTTTTATTTCTTCAATTTTTTTTTTTTAATCATCATTTAGATCAAATCATTGTGAACCATTAAATTGAAACTCAATAACACAATACTTTAAAAAAGAAAAAAAATTGTGAAAGATTTCTCAGACCATAAATGACAATTCACTGAATTTCAAAAAAAAATTTCAAAAAAAAATAAATGACAATTCACTGTGTAAACACATTCTACCCGTGAAACAAGTCTCAATTTTTCAAAACCACTTGGGAGTTTGAGTTTTGGGTATAGCAAGCATGATATATAAAATTTAGAGAAAAGCTACTACTATTTACAAACTATACTTGATATTTAAATTGCTATATTTTATTTAACGTTAATGTGTAGTGATCATGGACATATAATGTCTTCTTTATTTTTATTTGAAATGATAACAGTGATTTTTAAATACATAAATAAATAGATCTTTATATAATGTAATTTTGGAATAGTAACATAGATTGACGGTCACTCCCAATTAGTTTACGTGTAATAAGTGATTTCAGGTTACACAATTCTATAATTAACTAATTTAAACAATTCCAGATTACAGAATTGTAAAATAATTCCGCTGAAAAACAATTTAAAATAATTAAGACTTTGATAAAAAAGTTAATATTACACCGCATTTATAAGGGATATCATATACATGTGAATTGATCATTTTTTACTTCAAAACACAAACACAAGATACATCGAGAGTTCATTTTAAGGTTATTACGTTTTAGGGTAATGTCTTGAGTACATGGACAATTTCGTTTGTAATATCGACGGACACTCTTTCATCGTCTTTTCATTTCCTTTGTGTCTGGTTTTTTAGTTTCAAACAGAGATGTAAAGTTTGAGAGTCTCCTAGTCCCGTGGACCACGCATGCTTGTCTACAGATGTCCCTATGAAGATAAGACACGAATCATTGCAATAATTAAGCATGTTTAACACCAATTATCTATGTTGATAATCTTCTGTAACGGGTCAATTGTAAAGCATAACCTCACTCATCCTTTTGAAAGAATCTTCAACGTTCAGATCAGCGCGTGCTATAAACCTGACCAACATAAATTCTACATGACGGCACCGTCCAACGGCTTAATAACAAATCTCCCCATCTGACATGCCATGTCAGCCGACCATGATCCTCCAGTTCCTTGTCAATCTAGAAGGTACGGAAGAAACGTACTAACTACTCTCTCTCTCCCATAAGATCAAGTGTACTCTCTCCCCCATAATTTTAGTCACCTTTGAGAAATCCAACCATTAAGGGGCATGCGGTCATTATTATTTCACTACCTTTTTCGTCAAGTCATTTACTTAAATACACTCATTTTTAACTACTTGATGATGTCACATTTTTTAGAGCAAAGTAAAGAAACTACACTATTAGGACCCACAAAAAAGAAAATGGATACAAATTTTGTGACGAACCGAAATGAAACAAGGGACTAAAATTATGGGACATAGGGAGTATAAAAGAGAATGTTTTCTTCATTTCCATGAAAATCAAAAGGATAAATCTTCTGATTACGAATGAATATGAAAACGGGGGGTCAGTTTTCTCTGCTCTGAGTTTCTAGGTGAGAAAACCCTAGTTGTATGACCACGGCGACAGAGGGTAGGACACCGTTAACGGCTAAGGGGAAGAGAGTTGCGATTTTCTTCGACGATTAATGTAAGGAGTCTGAAGCGGGTTTCCATTATTGTGTCATCAGCTCTTTTGTAACGGTAGAACCCATAAATATCAAGGCGACGCGTACAACTTTTCGAAGAATCTGGAACCAAAGTACTCAGGTTGACTTCCTTGAAGTAGATATCAGTACCTTTGTATTCAAGTTTCTAGATCGTAATTTTATGGAAAAGGGTAGCGGCAGGAGGACCATGGGTGTTTTAGGCGACATTTTTGCTCCTAAACCCCTTGAGCTTGGATGATCCTGTGAAGGGAGTAAGGTTTGATTCTTTGGATGTTTGGATTCAAGTGTTCAATCTCCCGATTTTCAATTGAAAAGGAATCATCACGAATAGCTGTTATAGAGATCGAGGAAGTTGTTACGACATACAAGAGGATTGCGAGGGAAGACTGGGAAAACTACATACGAGTTGGAACACAAATTCCAACCTCATAACCCCTGCAAGAGGAGTTCACATCCAAGTGCGAGGGAAGATCTAATGGCTAGATTAACCCTACTAAAAAGTTCCAAAGATTTGTAGATAGTGTGGCCTTGTCGCTCCTGATAGTTAACTTTGTAGAGAATCACTCTAGAGGACAAACATGAAGATTCTGCTTATAGGGAATGGTTGCTCTTTCACCTGATAGCCAGAGCTGTTAAGTGTAGGGCTTTGATACGGATTACGCAGTGGAAATACAATTAAACTCTTTCGTACAAGACCCTCCATATCGCAGGACAAGCCATCATAACGTGGTAAGGAAAAATAGTTGTGAACCTTGTTTGTCTGAATAATCACTTTATGCAGAATTGTGTCCACGTCTCTACGAGTATGCACACCTAGGATTGCACTGGATTCCTTCTTGTGTCTATGTGCTAGCTCACTCTAAGAGGGAGGACGATGAAGATCACACAAACGGGAAACCACAGAGCCGCGCGCCTCACGAGGCCGACGGCGTAGGGAGGAGGCGGACAGGGTGGCTTCGGCCTCTCTCTATCTCTCTCCTTCCTTGGTTAATTTCATTCTAATGAGACTCTTGTGAAAATAATAAGCTAGGAGTGAGTTTATATAGTTAACAACTCCTTGTTAACTACATATTTTTCCAATACTAATCTTGTCTATACACGGATTAGTGCACTTTACAAATTAGTCCTACTAAGTTTG
This sequence comes from Linanthus parryae, assembly GCA_023055425.1. Classification (NCBI taxonomy): domain Eukaryota; kingdom Viridiplantae; phylum Streptophyta; class Magnoliopsida; order Ericales; family Polemoniaceae; genus Linanthus; species Linanthus parryae. The sequence continues at coordinate 500,422 of JALGPY010000060.1, read as the reverse complement.
CTTGTAGTTGCATATTGATCATTTTATTTTATTAGTCCTACTAATGAATTCCCATATATATTTTAATCCATATGGTGTGTGACCCCATAGGTTTCTACCATAATTTCTCGATCCTGGGAATCTGCTTATCCGTGCAGATAACAACAATATCCCATATTAATTTATCTGAGTCTGGCCAGACATTCCATGAGCTCTACCCCTCGAGTGGCCGCGGATATTTAATCCCATATGTGGGAGGAGAAATCCTCTCTACATAACTACCACCTTTAAGTTTGCTTCATATTATGTCCGATAACCGCCTTTGTTGCCCACCCAGTCACATTGTAGCTTTTGACGAGATCAAAACATAATATTCCACAGCTAGAGCGTCTAGTGACTTGAAGTCTAAGGACCACAATACCATTGCCACAACGAGAAGCACTTGTGACGTTAACATATTTAATGTAACATTCTCGTGGTGGGTCAATCTAGAATGTTATTATCACATAATGCACATCCATGAGTTAGACTTGACATTTCCATAACAATCTACTAACATATTAGTCTATAATGATCGTCATGTTAATCAATATAATGGACTAGAAATATTTAAGATAAACAACAAATTGCAATCTAAGGGCTTCATTATATTAAATATCTCAATAAATAATAAAATTAATATTCTAGCCACAAACAATTTTCATACTAAATAAGATTGCCTCTAGGGCATTTTTCCTAACAGTCTCCCACTTGAACTAGAGCCAATCTGGTGCATCTCGTATGCCTATAGAGCTAGTGTGCCTTCATGCTTACGCTGAACAAGCGGCTTTGAAAGTGGATCTGACAAATTCTTATATGTAGAAATCTTTCATATCTTCACATATCCTCTATCGATGATCTCACGAATAAGATGGAACTTCATGAGTACGTGCTTGGATTTCTGGTGTGACCAGGGTTCTGTAGATTGTACGATCGCCCCAGTATTGTCACATTACAACTCAATTGGATCCACAATGCTAGGAACTACACCAAGCTCAGTCATGAACTTCCTAATCCAAACAACCACCTTTGCAACGCCAGACGCATCAATGTACTCGACCTCAGTTGTAGAATCAGCAACCATGTCTTGATTGGAACTTTTCCAGCTCACGGCTCCTCCATTCAGGCAAAACTCGAACCCCTACTGCGATCTGAAATCATCTATGTTGATTTGGAAACTTGCATAAGTGTAACCCTTTAACCTTAGCTCTTCCTCCCCACCATATATCAAGAATACATCCTTATTTATTCTCAAATACGTGAGGATATTCTTGACAGCAATCCAGTGACTCTCACCCTGATTGGAATGGTATCTGCTTGTCATACTCAACGCGTATGACACACCTGGTATACTACATCACATGGAGTACATGATAGATCCAATAGCTGACGTGTATGGGATCCTACTCATGCAATAATTCTCAATCTGATTGGAAGGACAATCAGCCTTCAGAATGGTGACTCTATGCGACATGGGAAAGAATCCTTTCTTCGATTTTTTCATGTTGAACCGTTTCAACACCTTGTCTATATGTGTACATTGACTTAGGCCAATCAGCTTCCTAGATCTATCCCTATTGATCTTTATACCAAGTATATAATTTGCATCCCATAAGTCTTTCATTGAGAAACACTTCCCCAACCAATCTTTAACAGACTGCAAGGTAGGGACATTCTTTCCAATGAGTAGTATGTCATCCACATACAAGAATAGAAACACTACAGAACTCCTACTAACCTTCTTGTAAACACAAGGTTCATCTTCGTTCTTGATGAAGCCAAACTCTTTGACTGCATCATCAAAATGTACAATCCAACTTCTCGAAGCTTGCTTTTTTCCATAAATGGATCGGTGCAACTTACAGACATTATTGGCATGCTCTAGATCCTCAAAACCATCTGGTTGTGTCATGTACACATCCTCAAGGAGGTTTCCATACAGAAATGCTGTTTTGGCATCCATCTGCCAAATCTCATAGTCATGATAAGATGCAATAGCAAGTAATATTCAAATGGATTTGATCATTGCGACTGGGGAAAATGTTTCATCATAGTCAATAACATGACTTTGTTTGAATCCTTTTGACACCAATCAGCCCGTATAGGCACTCATATTTCCATTCATGTCGGTCTTCTTCTTGAAGGCCAACTTGAACCCTATGGGGCGAGCCTCTTGGGGTTGTTCCACCAAAGTCCATATCTTGTTGGTGTACATGGATTATATTTCTGATCACATGGCTTCATGTCACTTCTGAGAATCAGGCCCTTTCGTTGATTCTCCATAGGTAGTAGGCTCATCATCCATGAGTAGTGCGTCACCGGGTTCAAAAACGAGAAGTCCATACCTCTCTGGCTCTTGACGTACCCTACTCAACCTACGAGGTTTTTGTGTTACTTGAACACGTTGCTCCAAAACATCTTGTGGTTCCTGTTCATGTTCCATTGTTGGATCAGTGTTTTGTGGTTCTTAAATTTCTACAAGTTCTACAGTCCTCCCACTGGCTTCTTAAGAGACAAACTCTCTTTCTAGAAACACCCCGGTCCGAGCAACAAACACTTTGTTCTCGATTGAATTGTAGAAATAATATCCTTTTGTTTCCTTAGGATATTCGACAAACTTACACTTATCCGACTTCGGACCAAGCTTGTCTGTTTGTAAACGTTTTACATAGACATCGCGGCTCCAAATCTTCATAAAAGACACTATGGGATGCCTCCTAGCCCATATCTCATATGGAGTCTTCATGGCTGATTTGGAAAGAACATAGTTAAGGGTGAAAGCTGCACTTAATATAGTGTGTCCCCAAAAAGATATTGGCAGATCAGTCTGATATATCGTAGATCCAACCATGTCCAACAATGTTCGATTCCCCCTCTCAGACACACCATTCCATTGTGGTGTCTCGGGTGGAGTGTGTTGGGACAAGATCCCACACTCTGTAAGATAGTCATCAATTTAAGTATTCTCCTCCATGATCCGATCGTAGAGCCTTAATACTCTTTCCAATTTTCTTCTCTACTTCATTCTTGAATTCTTTGAACATTTCAAAGGATTCGGATTTGGCCTTCATAAGGTATACAAATCCATATCTATAGAAGTCATCAGTAAATGTAATAAAATAAAGATAACTACCTCTGACAGGCGTGGAAAATAGGCCACACACATCAATATGTATGAGTTCCAATAACTCACTAGTTCTTTCACCTTTCTTCCTGAAAGATAACTTTATCATATTTTCCAATGAAAATATTCGCATGTTTCAAATGATTTATAATCAAATGATTCTAGAAATCCATCCTTATGGAGTCTAGAAATGTGTTTCTTGTTTATATGGCCTAAACAACAATGCCATAGATAAGTAGGATTTAAATCATTAGTTTTAATCCTCTTGGTATTAATGTTATAGACGAAATTATCTAGATCAAGGATATATAATCCATTAGAAAATAAAGCATTACAATAATGAAAATTATCAAAATAAATAGAGCGATATTTTTCCTTTATTTTAATAGAAAAACATTTCTTGTCCAAACAAGACTGAAATAATATTTCTACTTATAGCAGACACATAACAATTGTTTCATTATAAGATAAGTCCTGAAGGTAAAGATAACTCATAAACGTCAATGGCTAATGCATCAACTCTTGCTCCATTCCCTACGCGCGAGTATATCTCCCCTTTAGCTAGTCGTCTGCTTCTCTTTAGATCATGTACATTTTGACAAATGTGAGATCCACATCCAGTATCCAATACCCAAGGGGTAAATATATACCGATTGGAATCTATAAAAAAAATACCTGGTGGTGGTGGAATTACTATTCCAAGCCTTTTATTTTCCACATATTTTGGGCAGTTCCTTTTCCAGTGGCCAGTCTGACTGCAGTAGTGGCATGCGCCTTTGACTACTCCACCAGAGGGTTTCAAGGAAACTTCCTTGAGTTTTTCAATTGCCTTGCATTTTCCCTTTGGAGGTCGAAGCGACTCGCTTTCTCTTTCCTTTGTTAACCATCAGTATTCCCCTTGTTTATGCTTTGTTCAGCTGTCCTCAACACAGTGAGAAAATTTGTCAGCGTTTTGTTTATCTCATTCATGTTATAGTTCATGATGAGCTGTCCACAACTATCTGGCTGATTTCAGGATGACATCAGTGGCTAACTCTTGGCCCACCGGAAACCCTAGACGTGCGAGATTCTACAAAAAACCGATCATGCGCAGTACATGAGGCTCCACTAGGTTTCCCTCTAATATATGACATTTGAACAACGCATTAGATACTTCATACTGCTCATGCATTGACTGCTCTTGAAAGAGCTGCCTCAAATGTATGATCATATTTCCCTAAAAAAAATGTATGATTATATCATACGCCTCCCTGTTCTCATGTTGCTTCTGAAGCTCAGAGTTCATGGTGCATAGCATCAGGAAAGTCACATCATTAGAGTCGTCAACGATCTTCTGATGTGACTTCCTAGAGGGAGCAGAATCATTTTCTGGCGCCTCATGAACTGGTTCGCCAAGAATTTACATTTTCTTTTCTTGCTTGAGAATACTTCTCAAGTTTATGTACCAGTACAGAAAATTGATTCCAGATAGCTTGTCCTTCTCAAGGACTGATCGTAGTGATTGTCTCGGTGTCGATGGGTTGTTTGCCATTGGTATTCTACAAAATGAGAAATATACAAGTTTTAATATTTTGTGAACAAATGACTAGATTTAACAATGGCTAGATCATTAAGTATAGCTCCCACTATTTTTCTAGGACTAATAGCCCTCACCATCAATGCAGAAAATATCATATGCTTTATAGTGGGCCAAGATCAATATTTCACCTCTTCTTGAGCTTGCTTTGGCAAGTTACCCAAGAATTCGTTATTTAGGTGTGAACACCTTTCAACTGCATCATATACAACTCTTGGTTCAAATGGAAAAATAACTCCGTATTTATCTATCCCATAGATAACCCCAATTGCCTTGCCTCTAAGCTTTCAACCCTATTAAAATCGCTTAGCTGCGTTCATCCTATTACTCCAACAATTGCACGTTACTAGCTTGTGTCATCGCGTCATCCTTTGAGGAATGAAATCGCCTTGCTTTGGAAAGTGCGAGAGGAAGAGATTGTGATTTAAAGATTTTTCACCCTCAAACAGGTGACTGAAATAAAAATAAACAACTAAACTAATATTTTTGTATTTTTATTTTTAAGAAACAAGTATGGAGAAACTAGGCAATCGCAAGATCACCTAGGGCTGTAGACGATTTTCGGAATAGAAAAGTAACACGTTAACATTATTCTAGTTAAGCCGGGTAATAGTACTGACAATCCCCTCTCGGTCTCACGTCATTCTACGTTACGGTCTACTTGGTGTCCTGTCGGTCCACCTACATCTACCGGTCCGTTCTAGTAGGCTAACGACAGTGCACACAATGATTTCCTCTCAGACCACCACCACACGAACACCTCACTATCTCCTACCGAATCTACCCCGTGAGGCCAATCCTACACACTTCTCTTCTCAGTCTCAGTGATTAAGGATTGTTGTTCATATCTCATCACAACTAGGTCTAAGTCGCTTTCACGCACTCGCTAGCTAATTAACAAGTCCGGTTAGTTACTCAATTCTTGTTATGGAATACACATAGTATATGAACAATTAGCTAAAACATATATTAACTTTAAGCAAGATCACAATCTATGAAGAACAAGAAGATTCATGAGTTATCAATTCGTACCCTAGTCGTGTCAATAGACAAAGATCTTCAACAAGTTCATGAAATCAAATGTCATCCAATAGATCAAATCAAAAAGCATGAAACAAAGTCTTAAATCCGGAAAACATAATCGTCTACATAAACCCTAGGCTCTCTGGAGAAGCCTATCAAAACTTCTAGTTACTAATTGAAATCGTAGCAAAGCAATAGAGTTTCTCCATACAAGTGATGGAAAGAGAAGAGAAAGAAATCAAACAGTGAAATCTTCGGTTTGGGGATGATCCCAATCGAACTCCTCATCTCCCTAGCCTCTCTTCCTTCCTCCGTATGCCTGAATGATGTGTTTTTTCATCCCTAGGTCGTTCTTTAGTCATAACCCGCAGAATTCTTCAGTAATTGCACAATAGCCCACTGAAATCTGCTCCTGACTTCACCAGGCCATAACCTCCTCGTCCGAACTTGGATTAAGCTCCGTGACCTATCGTTGGAAAGCTCTTTGCGTCTAATTTCATTTCACAAAGGTATCCCTCCCAATTTAATTTTATAAATCAAGCTATAATCGAATTAGTGCAGACTGGTCATCCTAGCTCTTCCAACTTTGCTTCTCTTCGTTCCACTTGAGCTCCCATTGTTTCCGAAGTTCGTTCCATGCCTCCTATCAACCGATTAGCTTCCGTTCCTGCCAAGACAAAATGAACAAACATACCAAGCGATTATATTTGACAAACAACAATGAAATATGCATATGAACGCCCAGACTAACAATAAAAGGCATATGAAGCACAAGTGACAAAACGACTCATATTCTATACAATTAAGCTCAAATATGTTGTGATAATGTGGGAAATAACATTAATATATATATCTCCTTAAAGGTTCTATCAAATTCCCCCACACTACCTTCTTTCTCGTCCCGAGAAACACCTGCTTCCAAGATTCACATATGTCTTTACTTTGCCTTAGACACAACGACTCAAACACTGGACTATGCAATCTACATGACTTTGAACAATGCAACTCGATTATAAACAATGCAGGAAAGTAAAGAACATATTTTTATCTTTTTAGTTAGAGATTGGGAAATCTCAAAAAGCAAACCGGCATGTCATAAGGCTCTCACATCCCCTAGAAGATTCTATAACTTCGGTGATCGGTAGAACTTGCGGCCAGTTTCGTCAAACAGAACGGGCATGAACACAAAATATGTTGCTTCCGCACACTCATCAAACGTATCCCCAGCAGTTACCGTCTGAGCTATTTATCCACGAGTTTATACGGTTGACGGCTTAGGACGGGTATGATAGGATATTTAGAAGCGCAGTCCTAGACGTCATGATACAGCTCACAAAACCCGGTTCTCACACTCCCTCACCAAAATCCAAGGAACCCCACTGAACTAACTACTCCGGGCCTCATTCCCTCAATCTTGGTGCAACGCCGTTCTCGCGACCAAAAATGTAAAGAAGTGATCAAGATCATTAGCTAATCACCCCGGTCTTCATGAAGTTCAATTTCTTGCTCCTTGTTTCATTTTCAATTTCTATTTCTGTTTTTTCTTTCTCTTTTTTTTTTTTTTTTCATTTGCATTTCCACACAAATAAGCACATGGAGCCACCAATATGATAGTAATATCTTAGGAGATCAAATATCAAATAGATAACGTGGGAGTGGAATGTGTCAAATCAATCTAATCAAATATAAATTTCGACACCCCTACACTCAATGTAAAGCATATCCAATACCCGGTAGTCAATGTGTAAACGTGCTATTCCAACAAATCCTCCTCATCACCTAAGATTTTGAAAACATAAATGAAGCACAAGCACGTCCTCCTGTAATATCAATCAACCCCACCCCATGACGTGCAGAAAGAATGTTACGCACTACGGCACTCCACATGTGATCCTGATGTATGGACACGACTCACCGCCACACCAAAGTGTGCTGCCGTCTCTAACTCACCCTCACATCCCCTCAAAAGATGACATGTGAGCAAATCCACTCACGATGTATAATATCAGCTCACCCTCAACGAACCTTCCTAACTCAACTCCCTCTATCATGATGCATATGAAGGGATCATTCTAACTATTTATGAAAGTCACAAGGAACGGTTTCCTAGGCTATGGAGACGGGACGTGAGGTCCCATAAAAATCACTCGCACATCTGTTCCGTTGCCACTACGAGGAGGGTTGACGACTACCTAAGTGACGGTGGTGTAGCGCTAGTAGGATAACTAGTTTGACAGATAGCTACTCACAATTCTCGAGTGCATTGGCCCTATAGTCTTCCTACTCCAGATTCTCGCGTCTACCTCACCTCAGATTGTCCTACTTCTAGGGAATTTCTATCATTAAGCCCTCTCCACGCTCATTCTCTTCAATTTCCCTTTCTAAAAAAAATCACTTTTTTCAATTTTGAGGATTTTTGCAACTTTTTTTTTATAATTTTTCTTTTCATTCTATTTTCCTAACTCTATATGCTTGGGCCAACTCGATTAACTAACAACGTTTGGGTAGGTAGACTCGATAATTAAACGTGCACAAATAATATATACAATGCAATATCGAAACATGCACATGCAATCCTAAGGACTAACTCCACATGCAAAACCGACTCACTAATCTATATGTAACATGGTTATGCAAGTTTAGACTAGTAAAGATATATGGAAACTCCCCACCCTTGATATAATCATTGTCCTCAATGAATTTAGAGTGTACCCCAAAGGACATGATTTCAAAGTGTAAGGATTAGATGACAAAATTACAAGTGTTGCAGGGCACTTCGCATAGAGTGTCTAGACAAGAATTCTAAAGTGAGAGAGAGAAAACGTACCTACGGTCCCGGAGTACCGTTCTTACGGGATTGGTTTCGCGAAAATTATTCAAGAAGGACCGAATCGGTCGACCAAATTTTCCGAACACTTAAGCAAGTCGAAGAAAGAATACATCGTTATGCTCCTTGGTGTTCCCGTTGCAAGTCCCTCTTGGAGCTTTGGTCGAATCCCCCTCCAAAAATATGAATTGGACAATTTAAATTCGTGGAGTTCTTTTTATTTGAATTCCCCCACACTCAAACCGCTCACTATCTCTCAAAACTCCGCGAGTTAATGTTGATGGCGAGCTTGCAAGGAGCAAAACCCACCAAAAAGTTTTGGATTTGGAGAAGTTTAGGGTTTTGTGTGTGTGAGTGTTATAGAGAGTGTGAGAGGAAGAAGATGAAGAAGAGTGTTTTGATCCAAAATTGGGGTTGGTAGTGTGAGAAATCCGGTTTTTGTCTTTACATAGTAGCCCCAGAATACCCAAAATGCCCCCAATTAATGAGGCTTCCAGAGCATTCGGCCCGAAATGCTTTTGAATTTGGCCCGAAATCAAATCCATTTTGGCCCGAAATGTTTTGGAAATCTCTAATCAGAACCCCCTTTTCATTTTGGCCCGAAATCAATGGATTTCGGCCCGAAATGATTTCATTTCGACCGAAATACCGTGAAACTTACCGGTTTTTTGTTTTCCTCTACTTTTTTCATGCGGTGTCCGATTCCTTCTATTCTCGCGCTCACGGACTCGTCATTGAACGTAGAATCCAATGTTGGCTGAAGAATTCTCAAATTCCGGGGAAATTTTCATCTCATCTCCAAAATTGCTCTCTAGCGCAAGAATTGTGCCCCTTTAAACTTGTGTTTTTTTTCATCCCTCTTCGGATTTCGATGTGTGAAACTTCGGGCCACAACTAGCTGCCAATATAATCAATTAATGCTTAACTAATACTCGACCTAGAGTAGCCTCTCTTCCGAGCTCCTATTATCAAATTGCTCGTTGTGCCTTATTTTGCGCGCAAAGTAGTGCACATGCATCAAGAAGGGGAATCCGAAGGGTTCTTCGGTACATGTGTCCTGCACACTCATAGGAAATATTAAAACAAATCTCTCTCACCCCTCAAAATCAAATATGGAGAACTAAATACAAAAATAAAATAACAAATATCCTACTCTACATTGTGTTGCCTCACAAGAAGCGCTTGTAATTTAAGGTCGACGGCCCGACCCGGTCACCTCAACCGTCTAGGATAGTGAAGGATGATTTAACTCTCCACTTTTTCTTATTCCACCATCTTTTCTGAATGACTTTCTTCTCACGAAGTGCACCCATGTGCAAAGAAGATGGTGAACAATTGTAGAAGCCGACTCTTTTCATCTTGCACTTGATCCTCTTGATCAAATTCCACAAAGTTCCACTGGGCTCAAATGAATCTATGGCCACGAAATCATCCCAGTAGTACTCCTTCGGTGCTAAATGATCTTCAGTCAACATATGCATTTCACTCACACCCCCACACTCGACGATTTCCAACTCCTTGACTATGGCATATAGATTGTCAATAGGATAGCCAATAGAACAAAAAATTGGAAGGTTCCCATCACGTTCTTCCCCAAAAGATTCTCCATACACAAGTCTTTTCAACTCATTGCGGATTTGATTTATATGAGATATGGAAAATTCTTCAAGAATATGAGTCGGGGATTTTACCTCAACTGTAATGGACACTATTTCTTCGCCAGCTTCATCATCAGCACACCACAAGCTCCCAATGTTGGTTTCATCCCAATCATGCCAAGGTTGTGAGATAATTGGAGGTTTCCTTGCAGAGAGCATCGCCTCCTCCATTGTTGGACACACAAGTCAACCCCAGTCTGTATTAGAGTCCGAGTCCTCATAAGTGGCAAAGTCCACAACTTGTTCAGGGACATTGCACTCTTTGCTCGGCTCAGGTACCTCTTCTTCCACCACTGCAACTTGCGATTCGAATTCTCGTTCTTTCTCCATCCTAGCCATCAGTGTCCTTTACATCTCTAGGACAGTTGGTAGCCAATGAGGTTCATCCAAACCATCTTGTGATGGTGACCATAGAGGCTCGATTAGGGGCTCAATGGCATGTGACAAAGGCTCCTCTTGTGGATCATCAGTAACAAGGGACATCCTGGTGATGCGTGCTTGGATCTCCCCCATAATATTATGAAAGTCTTCCTTACTCGCTGATGAGTCCTCTTGGTGGTGCTGAAGCTGCGGTGGAGAAATATGCATGCGTCTTCATACTTGTGATCTTTCTTGCATTTGTAGCACCAAATCATTGAGCATGTGTCATCATTGTGCCAAACTCTGTATTTAGCACAGTAGTAGGGGTAATCAGAGATCCCCATATAATCCTCGTAGCTCCACATGCTGATTACGTCTCTTGCTTCCTGCATTCCTGCAAAAACAAACTCACAAGAAAACCGTGAAGCACAGAGATAGAAAAAAAATAAAACAAACTAAAAGAAAAGTAGTCTAAACTAACTCCTAACTAAATAATCTACTGATGTCCCTGGCAACGGCGCAAAAACTTGACACAATTTCTTAGGTGTATGCGCAAGTGCTCGGTCAAGTAATATAGGGGTGGTATTTCAACCCCGAGTTATCGATCACACGAGGACAGACTTGAGATTATTTAATTAAGCAATTAATTTAGAGTAACGTAACAGAGAGGAAGATATTGTGATTTAAACATTTTTCACCATCGAACAGGTGTCTGAAATAACATAAACAACTAAACTAATATTTTTGTATTTTTATTTTTAAGAAACAAGTATGGAGAAACTAGGCAACCTCTAGATCACCTAGGGCTGTAAACGATTTCCGGAATAGCAAAGAACACGTTAACACTATTCTAGTTAAGCCGGGTAATAGTACTGACAATCTCCTCTCGGTCTCAAGTCGTTCTAAATTACGGTCTACTTGGTGTCCTGTCGGTCCACCTACATCTACCGGTCCGTTCTAGTAGGCTAACGACAGTGCACGGAATGATGTCCTCTCAAACAACCACCACATGAACACCTCACTATATTCTACCGAATCTTCCCACTTAGGCCAATCCTACACACTTCTCTTCTCAGTCTCAGTGATTAAGGATTGTTGTTCATATCTCATCACAACTAGGCCTAAGTCGCTTTCACGCACGCGCTAGCTAATTAACAAGTCCGGTTAATTACTCCATTCTTGCTAAGGAATACACATAGTATATGAACAATTAGCTAAAACATATATTAAATTTAATCAAGATCACAATTTATGAAGAACACGGAGATTCATGAGTTATCAATTTCTACTCTAGCCGTGTCAATAGACTAAGATCTTCAATAAGTTCATGAAATCAAATGACATCCAATAGATCAAATCAAAAAGCATCAAAAAAAATCTTAAATCCTGAAAACATAATCGTCTAAATAAACCATAGGCTCTCTAGAGAAGCCTTTCAAAACGTCTAGTTACTAATTGAAATCGTAGAAAAGCAATAGAGTTTCTCCATACAAGTGATGGAAATAGAACAGAAAGAAATCAAACTGTGAAATCTCAGGTTAAGGAATGATCCTAATCGATCTCCTCAGCTCCCTAGCCTCTCTTCCTTCCTCTGTATGCATGAATGATGTGTTTTTTCGTCCCTAGGTCGTTCTTTAGTCATAACCCGCAGAAGTCTTCAGTAATTGCACAATAGCCCCCTGAAATCTGCTCCTGACTTCGTCGGGCCATAACTTCTTCGTCCGAACTCGGATTAAGTTCCGCGACCTATCGTTGAAGAGATCTTTTAGTCGAATTTCATTTGGCACCGGCCTCACTCCGAAATTAATTATAGAACTCAATATATGATCAAATTAGAGTAGACTGGTCATCCTAGCTCTTCCAACTTTGCTTCTCTTCGTTCCACTTGAGCTCCCATTGTTTCTGAAGTTCGTTCCATGCCTCCTATCAAACGATTAGCATCCGTTCCTGCCAAGAAAAATGAACAAACATACAAAGCGATTATATTTGACAAATAACAATGAAATATGCATAAAACGCCCAGACTTACAATAAAAGGCATATGAAGTATCAAGTGACAAAACGACTCATATTCTCTACAATTAAGCTCAAATATCTCATGACAATGTGGGAAAAAACATTAATATATATAGCTCCTAATAGGTGCTATCAAATAACGTCATCTTGTGGTTTCTTCGGTCTTTAAGCTTCTTCTCCATGTATTGGCTATCATCTAACAAAATACAGCTTTTTGCCAAGTTGAGGAGAAGACAACACGCAGGCTGTAAAATTTAACTATTTACTTCGCATCTAAGGCCACACCCAGTCACCTTGTAAAAAGCACATAATACAGTTAAAATCCAATTTCAACGCGCTTGGTCAATTGTAGTTGATTTTGGGATTTTCTAGGGTCAAAACGGTCCAAGGGGTCGAACCAATCAAATTGGCCGAACCCTAAAGACCGCCCAAGCCCTGCCTAGCCGGCCGGCCCAAGCCCACACGGTCCAACCGACGGTTTGACTGAACAGGGTTGGCCACGACTTCGGTTCGCGCGCGCATAGGGAGGGGTGGATGGCCCTAGGGTCAAACCGTAGGGTTGTTTCCAAAAACCCTTCCTCCTTCCCTTGCATGCTTATTACCAATATATAAGAAATACAGCTTTTTGCCCGAATTGTGCCCAAATCCTTATTTCTTAAATCACCAAAATACATATCAATATGTGAACAGAATTTGCCAATTTCAAACCAGAACGTAAAATTAGTTCATCCTCTACTAAATCATATTCAGTTTTCATCATTATGCCAATATCAGTTTTACACGAAAAAATAACAGAACTGTGTAGAACTGATAAAATGGTAACACATAAAACCACCTTATGCGCTACAACATGTGGCTCTGATACCACTGTAGGGTTTTGTACGTATTAATCATCTAAAATACAATTAAACTATCCCGTTCAAGACCCTCCATGAATCGCATGCTAAGCCATCATAACGTGGTAAGAGAAAAATAGTTGTGTACCTTGTTTGTCTGAATAATAAATTTACGCAGAACTGTGTCCACGTCTCAACAATTATCCACATCTAGGATTGCACTCGATTCCTTGTTGCGTCTATTTCCTAGCTCACGCCAAGAGGGAAGAAGAAGAAGACCACGCAAACGGGGCACCACAAGGCCGCGCGCCTCACGAGGCTGACGACGCAGGGAGGGGACAGACGGGGTGGCTTAGGCCTCTCTCTGTCTCTATCCATGCTTTGTTATTTACACTCTAATGAGACTCTTGTGAAAATAAAAAACTAGGAGTTCCTTTATATATTTAACAACTCCTTGCTAACTACATATTTGCACAATTCTAATCATGTCCTACAGAATTAGTTCAAATTGCAAATTAGTCCTACTAAGTTTGCTTGTGGTTGCGTATTGATCTTTTTCTTTAATTAGTCCTACTGATTAATACCCATATCCAGTTTAATACATATGGCGTGTGACCCCATAGATTTCTACTTAGTTGGTAGTAAAAATTACTAACATAGGGCGGTGTCTAGCAACACATCTATGCAACCCAACTAATATAAATAGTTAGTGATCTGACAAACCTCGTGCCCAATGTTACCGTATTGCATTATCCCTTTGTGTCTATATCTGGATAGGTCACGAGACATAAATTAATATCACACTCGTATGTCCAGTCCACAGTTTCTCGATCATGGGAATTGGCTTATCCGTGCATATAACATCAATATCCATATTTATTTATCTGAGTCTTGCCAGACATTCCATAAGCTCTACCCCTCGAGTGGCCACAGATATTTACTCCCATATGTGGGAGGAAAAAATCCTCTCTACATCACTACCACCTCTAAGTTTGCTTCCTATTATGTCTGATAACCGCCTATTTTGCAACCCAGTCACAGTGTAGCCTTTGACGAGATCAAAACATAATATTCCACAACTAGTGTGTCTACTGACTTCAAGTCAAAGGAGTCACAACGAGAAGCACTTGTGACGTTATCATATTTAATGTAGCCTCTCGTGGTGGCTCAATCCAGCATGCCATTATCACATAATGGACACCCATGTTTTAGACTTGATATTTCCATATCAATCTACCCACATACTAGTATATAGTGATCGTCATGTTAATCAATATAATGGACTAAGGATATTTAAGGTAAACATTAAATTGCAATATAAGAACTTCATTATATTAAATATCTTCATAAATAATAAAATGAATATTCTAGCCAAAAACAATGTTCATAATAAATATAATTACCTCTAGAGTATCTATTCTTAAAATTAAGTCACCAAATCCTCAATCCCATCGGAAGGAGGGGGTTAATCCAAATAATAAATAATCAAACAAGGTCACAAAAGCCATGGAATATTTCCCCAGGCCAACTATACGATAGTGAGTCACATAGATTTACTAAGGATCACGACAAAGCTGATCGAGCCTCTATCGCTATCAACAAGGATTCGAACCCCAAAATCTAAAAAAAATTTAATCCTACACCCTCCACCTGTTAGGACAAAATCTGCTTATTTAAGCAGTAGGGTGGCAGCAGTGGTGAGTTTGGTTACAGATGGTTCGGCGTTGGAAAAGAATAAAGCTCACAACCAACCTGCAGATAGACCTAGGACTGGTACTTTGAATACTCAAGAAGAATCAAAGAAAATGACGCAATTGAATATGATCACAGCACAACAAAACGCAAGGGGTCAACAACAGTTTTTTCAGTCCTATTTCCAAACAAAGTTTCCGCCTTCACATGACAGAAAAAGGTCTACAATTGGACATTAGTATTGTTGCTTTTGTTTATATAGACGAACCACAGAAAGCAAGAAGGTAGAGGAGACCTTACCAGCCTCAAACTCTGATTTGGTTGTAGCTGTTGAGCAGCACCGCCAGTCACTATGATTCTTCACCTTTGGAACGTACAGGAGATTGAGAATCCAGGTACGTTCCTAACTCTTCACGATGAGGTGAGGAGTTATGTTCCGGTATAGTATTCTTAATGGAGACTAGGAAAAGTTCAAAGGAGATGGACAATTTGCAACGACGGTTACAATTTTAGAACGGGTTGCATGTTAGTAATTTGGTCGCAGTGGGGGTCTTTCTTTAATGTGGTCAGAGGAAGTAAAGTTGGAATTCTCATCCTACTCACGACATCACATAAACGGGCGGGTGTGTAAAGAAAATGGCAGTAAATGGTGGCAGATCACGGAATTATATGAAGACCAAAAACTCTTGGATGCTTTCAGAGAAAGTTTAACCAAGAGTTCCTCCGTGTGTACTACTCAATTTTAATGTTATTGCATCGGGTTCTGACAAAGTTGTTTGGCATTCAGCTCGGTTAAGCCGAATCAAGCCTAACATTCAGGCAATAAACAAAATGTGACCTACGTGATATAGGTTATTATGGTGATCCATTCACATGGAAATGAAACCAGAGAGACGACAGCATATCATAGAACGCCTAGACAGAGTTTTGGCTAATAGATTGTAGAAGGACTTATTTATGGGGGTGTCAGTGAAGCACCGATTCCTAGGAAATATAGATCACATAGCGCTAGTTGTTAAGAAAAAACCCTCGTTTAATTGGTCTCGGAGTCACCAAAGGTTTATGTTCGGATTAATTTTGACGAGATATTCTCGTTGCGATGGTCAAGTGGATGAAGTTTGGAGTACGAAGGAATTGAGTGTAGTCCCAAAACTTACCTGTTGGCGGGTGGCCTGATTAGTTCGGACCAACGGGATTTTAGTAATATTCGGAAGAAAGTGGAAAGAACTAAAATTAAAAGCTATCAATTATTTGGAACTAGCCAAATATTCGATACAAAATGGGAAGAAGGGAATTAGTAAAGTGAACACTTAGTTCTCTCTAATTGTGGAGGAAGAATTATGGCAACCACACAACAGTTCTATTTGGCTAAAGTTGAGATACCAAAATACTTCTTGCTTCCATAGAAAATCTCCAAATCGACGCAACAGAAATAAGATAGATGGGCTGGAGGACGGTAATGGTCAATGGAAAGAAGGAAAGGAGGATATGGTCAAGAATTTAACCGAACATTTCGGTCCGATTTTCAAGTCTTACAATCCAACGACAGATGATTTTTTCTGAGGTCCTACAGTTCATGCCGATGCTGGTTTAAGATTTTACAAAAATCGGAACTGAAGACGCGTTAAAAGCCATGCATCCTTTCAAAATTTCCCGGTATTGATGGTTTTGTGGCTCAGTTTTTTCATAAAATTTGGGGAATTATCGGTCCAAAGATTACTCAAATTTGTCTTGATATTCTCAACGGAGATGCTAGGGTGAAGGAGTACAATAACACTCTGATTATGCTAGTCTCTAACGTCAAACAACCTCTGGTGGAGGGAGAATTCCATCAAATTAGTCTTTGCACTGTAATCTATAAATTATGTCCATATATAGGGATAAAATATTGAAAGTGGATCTTCCTGATGAGATTTTTGAGACCTAAAGTGATTTTGTACCCAACCGGCAAATAACATTCAACATTACTACATCGTTTCAATTTATCCACACAATGAAGACCATAATTAAACGAAGACAGTGGAATGTTGACTAAAAGTTAATATGTCAAAGGCCTACGACCAGTCGTGTGGTCTTTCGTTAGAGCCACTTTAGTCAAACTAGGGTTCGGCCTAAATGGAACAATCAGGTCATGAAGTGTGTAGGATCGGTGCAATGCAATTTTTTGTTAAATGGGGAAGTTGTGGGGAGATTCTTACCTGAGCGCGGCCTTCGACAAGGTTTTCTGTTTTCTCCTTATTTGTTCTTGATATGCAGGGAAGGATTGTCAAGATCCTTTGAGGCAGCAGTCATGGTCTATAGGTTGCGCGGTCTTAAAGCGGTCCTCAAGTGTCTCATTTGTTGTTCGCAGATGACAACATTTTCTTCAATAGAGCTATACTTGAAGATGTTACTATCCTTTTACAAATTATTACAAGGTACAAAAAGTCCTCAGGCCAAAACTTTAATCTTGCTAAAACTGCAACTATGTTCTCATCTAATGTTATAGCACATGTCATAAATATAATCAGCAATGCATGTGGAGTTGCCAAGGTATCCAAGAACGAGAAATACTTGGGTTTACCTACACAAAGTGGTAGGAAAAAATAAATGTTTAATTACATTCTTGATCGGGTCCATCAAAAAGTAAAGAACTGGAAGGAAAAGTAGTTATCACCTACTTGCAAAGATGTACTATTGAAGACGGTAGTACAAGAGATTCTCAAATTTACTATGTGATGTTTTATTCTTCCAATGGGCACATGTCAAAATAACGAGAAATATATGAGACAGTTTTGGATGTCTAAGAACAACAACAGAGGAATTAGTTGTCTTACCTGGGACAATATCAAAAAACAAAAGTTCTCCGGTGGAACTAGATTTAAAGAAATTGAAGATTTTAATAGAGCTCTTTGAGCAAAGCAATGATGGCGCATAGTATCAAAGCCCTAAAGTTTGAAAAATCGTATCCTAAGAGAAAATACTTCCAAGACGTGGAAAGTATGAAGGTATCGCTGGGCTCTGAGCAATCATTCTCTTGGAGAAGCCTCTTGGAAGGTAGCATTTTTTATTGCCTAAAAGTCTCATTAGGAAAATTGAAGATGGTCAGTGTACCAATATTTTTCGAATGCTTGGTCGCAAAGACCCCCAACTTTTAGGGTCCCCACTAGGAAGGGGGAGGGGGCTTATGAGTAGGCCAGTGACTATTCGGCTAGAGAACCTCAATCTTGGGACTTAGTTAAACTACAACAAACGTTATAATAAATTTATTTTCAAGATATTATCAGAGTGTCGATTCCTCATACTACGACCCAAGATAGGTGGATATGGTTTTATGAAGTAAAGAAGACTAATTCTATCAAATTCGGGTATGAATTTTCTCGTGAATCTATGGAAAACAACATTTCGGGCTCATTAGAGTTCAAATATACGGCTTCGTAATCTATGAAAAAAACCGTCCCTAAGAGAGCAATTTTTATGACATGGCGTGTATCAAAACATCATCTCAACAAGTGACGATTTTCAAAAAAGGGAATAAGCATAGAATATTGTCACTGCCTCGCATGTGGAGATACCTCAGAGAATTCAAAAAATATTATTCAGTCTTGCATTATAGCCAAGAGTTATGGGAAAACTTGAACAGTAAATTTCGTCTGAGAAACTTACAAATGGGGATTTCAGATTGGATTTGTCAAGTTCACACCACGATCGGAGAAAGACAGAGAACTTCATTGTTTCAGGATTTGGTCCTTGTAGACAAATTGGAACATAGAACGATCTGAAAATTGAAGCACCGATACAATGAGTTTAGCAGATCTCACCAAGAGGTATATCTCTCAGTTTCATATTCTCCGCGAGCCCTAAATAGGTCCCTCAATATCCGAGGATGGGAAGTACATAAATTACTGGCCTCTTTCCCTGTCGGCGAAGCCAATATTAATTTTTATGGTGCATGGTCATACATAGATCAGAAAGCATGAGCAAGAGCCATTATCATAGGAAATCATGGGGATCGAATCGAAGCATGATTGTGGGTTATCAATTTGGGATTTTTGGAAAAGAAACTGAAATGCAGATCCTTAAACTAGTGTTGGATATGGAGATACCCAACAACATTGATCAAATCATCTGTGAATGAGATGCACGAAAACTCATCATCTAGATGAAAGAGTGAAATTTTAGAGAATATGAAAGAAATCTAATCAAAGAACCATTCGAGAACATCACGGAAATCAAAATCTGATTCTCCAAGATAGTGTGGTACTGGATTCCAAGATCATGCAATTATTTAGATCATTCATTAGTTAGACATGCGTTATCAACACATGGTATAGAAATTTGGAGTGTGCCTGAAGCTCCTTTATGGCTAGAGTCGGTGATAAAGCTTGATAGCTCCAATTGTAATTTTGACTTATTCCTTTTTCTATTGTTATCCTTTCCACACACAAAAAGAATTAGAAAATTGAAATAAAAGTTGTGAGTGTGGGGTAGAAAATGGAAGAAAGAGACGTTACATGTAAGGATAATAAAACGAGGAGAATGGAATGTTTCTCTAGTTTGAAAGTTCGATCTTCAGGGTTGGTTTTTAATTTTTGAGTTTTTGGAAGTCACTGTCATGTAATTACTTGGACAGTTCGACTATATTAGACTTTAAAGTATTTTGAATAGTATAACCAAAATTCTTTTAAACTAATGTTTTGCTAAAATAATTAAAATATAGTTTCAAATAAAATAGCATTTGTGCCTCCATCTTTGTCGCAGCTCCACCCAACTGCTCCTATTCATTTCCGCATCTAGGGCTCGCATCGCTCCATCAGTCTCTCTTTCTCTGCTCTCTCTCTCTCCCTCTCTCTCTCTCTTTCTCTCTCTCTCTCTCTCTCTCTCTCTCTCTCGTTCTTCGAGATTTTCATATCTCTGTATTCTGTTTTGAGTTAGAGGGCTTCCTCAAAAAATTAATCAATTGTTCTAGACTCTCTTTGGCGAGGTTATAGGGTGACGCGATGGGTTCAAGGAAATAAGTGGCGTCTTTGGGCTGTGAACAGGCGGGGGAGGCGCTGGTTCTGTCTTGAGAACAGAGGGGAAGGTAACTCATTCTTTTACCAATCCAATGTCCATTTCAGGTATATTTTTTAGGGCTCAACTTCTTCCTTTCTCCAGCTTTTAAATACATTATTTTTGGTAAAACAAGTGAGCTTACAACTCAAAACATAAACCTAATACAACCTACTCCACATTTGTCTTGCAAAGTTAAATGCAGACAATTCACATGAGGGTTAAATAAAAACTAGGATCCAAATCAACAAAGGAGACATATTTAGCTAAACAATCTGCAACAATATTTGCTTTGAAAGGGGAGTATGCAGATAGATATGCAGCATATATACTCTAGACGGGGTTTGAATAGAGTATGCCAATTTTTTGCAAAACTTGATGGAGGAGAAGAAATTCTTGAAGAGCAATGAAGTTCAAGGCATTAAAAACAGTTTCAAGCCTTTGAAGAGAAATACAGTTTGAAATAAAACAGACAAGTCTTTTTCAAGGCCTTGAAAAGAGACTAAATTGAATGTTGTAAGAACTATGAATGTAAATGAACTGTAAATGCAAGAGACAAGTGATTTATAGAGTTCATTCCACTTGGACCTACGTCTCTACCTCAAGGATCTTCTCCCTGTAGGATTTTCAACTCAATTCTTATTAATAAAAAGCTAAGCCCTAGATCTCAAGCACAGAGAGTTGCCTTACTCTGTTACAGCTTGTGGTTCTCTCTAAGCTATCTAGTACCTGCTCTAGCTAACTGATTAACTAAGAATTCTCTATTTTTCACCTTGAAAAATCCTTGAGAATGAAATGAAGAAGTATTACAAGAATGATCTACAAATAAAGCACAAGACAGAAGAACACTAAAGTGTAGAACTGCACTGATCTTATGTGAGATGGATTGTGAGAAAGATGAACTCATTTGATGCTTGTCAATCTAGAAATATATCTCTCTCTTTTGCCCGTTGAGTGTTGTATCTTGTTGCTTCAAAATGAGCTCCATATATACTGTTTGAAGCTCTGCAAATCTTCCAAGATTTTCAGCAACAACTTCCTATTTTGTAGGCAACAAACTTTGACTCTCTTAAAAGCCTTCTCCAACAGATAGTTGATCACAATCTTCAGAGATATTGTTTTGATCTTGTCATTAAACAATTTGAGAAGCTGTCATGAGTCTCTGATTGATCACAGAATCATCTTCTGTAAGTTTTTCCCTTCCTGCAAAAATCAGATAAGGAAACAAATCCTGCATATTTAGGAAATAATATTTCCCTGCAAAAAATGAGTCAACTGATAGATTAAATCATGTTAGATATCTCAAAACAGTTTGTCTTTCATCATCAAATAATAACACATAAAGAAAAGGAGTGATAGAGATAAAATTAGATCTGAAGAGATCAGAAAAACTCCCCCTTAGAACATGCATACAGGTCAGACAGTTTCAAGGCTTTGAATCCTGGTTCAAGGCCTCTGCTATTTCAAGTCTGTGAAACTGGATTCAAGGCTTTGAAAAATGGTTCAAGGCCTTGAAATAGCTAAGTATTTCAAGTCCATGAAACATGTGACCTTACATGCTTCCCTCCAAATATGCAACAAAGAACTAGTAGAAGAAGATAGAAAATCTTGAGTTGGCTTCCCCATATGCCAATAAGGTTTGTCAACCCCCATTTCTCTCATCTTCAACAGCAGCTAGAGAGTCAGATTCCAGAAGTATATTCATCAGACCTTGAGCTTGCATCAACTTTAAACCTTCCAAAATAGCCCACAACTCCCCACTAAAGACAGAAGTAGTCTGAATCACATTCCTATAACCCCACAACCAAGCACCCAAATAATTTCTGGCAACAACTCCAATTGAGAGCTTTCCAGAAATTTGATCCAAAGCACAATCCACATTTATCTTTACCTGATTTACAGGTGGCTTGTAAATACACTTCACCAATAATTACGCACTCAATTTATGGTTATTATTCTTGGGGTTCAGATAAATTGTCTTCCTTTCTTTGGCTTGGGAGGGGGGGGGGGTATCAGACACCAATTTGATCTATTGAAAAACCTTCCAATCGTACTATTTCTTTCATGTTTTGCCTTTCTAGGTTTATTAGTTCACCTTAAAAGGGAAGAGTCCTTATGATTTTCTGAAGTGATATTTTAATTGGTGCAAATGGTTTTGATTCCTCAAGTGTTGCTAATTATCCATCTTCTTTCATAAGCTTCATCTTCCTATTGTTGCTAGTCATCTTTATTGGTATTATTGGGTTTAAATTTGAATCAATTTAGCAAATTAGGGGCGGTGAAGTTTTGTTGCCTTGTTGATAATCCACCACCACAAGTGTGTACATAAATACACATGCATTGGATTTTTTTTTGTTACAAAGACACACATACATAAAATATCGGGTTCTGTCCGTGGAGGTAGCTAGCAGGTTCGTTACGAATTCTTTAGTGAACCACGTTAAATATATGTCTCGTTCTTAATTTTATTTCATCGTTCTTCCTCGAATACCCCCATGTTATAAACAAACTAGTATCAGAGCCAGGTCAAGCGAACACCAGTTTTAACAAACTGGTATTAGAGTCGGGTTTCCAAGATCTAGATGGAGCCAAGAGCTAGAGTTTCATGTTTTCGTAGAAGTTAAATCTAGGGTTTCGCGACTCTTGTGGAGCAGGCTATCCGGAGTTGGGTTTCAAGATTCCTCCAAGAACAATGTCTAGTTTGGCGATCAAGATCGATCTATTCGTGGGAGAGAAGCAGGTACAATTACCATCTGAAGCACCATGGAGGGGCCTATTCGGGCTCATGTTGGAGAAATCTGTCGTGCATCTAATTAGGCGAGCAAGGGATTTGGCAAATCCAGCACGCATTCGGTACTGGCGCGAATCTGGCAGTTCACGCGTATATGATGTTCTGGCAGTTGACGTTCAGGCACAATCTGGCTCCAGGCGTGGAGCATCCAGCGTGTGAATTGAATCTGGTTCTGGCTCATGTGTTGCAGTAACTCGTTCGAGTTGGAAAAATGATATGGAGCATCTGGCGCTTGAGATTTCTGGCACGCGCATATTATCTTGGTTCTTGCACGCATTATGCACGGGTCTGTTCTGGCTTGCATCTGTTTTGGGGCGTGTACTATGACACGCATTGAGCTCGCATTTGGCGCGATATGAATCTGACGAGCATCTGGCGCATTCGAGGCATACGACACACATCTGGCATGAAAATTTGTTGCACTTGTCATCGGTGCATCTGGTCTGAATGACATCTGGGCACTTGTCATGGTGCATCTGTCTAGCTCAATTGGGCGCATCGAGGATACATGCAGGTCTGCTTTCTCAATGAATTTATTCAAGTCTGGTTGTGGGTGGAGCACTTGTTTCTGTTACTGGAAGTGCATCCATATAGGGCGCCGTCGTTGCAGGAAACCATGGTAGTTGGGGCAACGATTTGGCAGTTCTAATTTCGCATATAGCTGGGGAGCATCTGTTTGGGGAGACGTGCTCGTTTCTGATTCTGGGAAACGCATGCGTTTCAGGTTTGTGGAAAGAAATTTTCGGGTTGCTGAGATGATTCAAGTTAAGGGGGAGACTTATGGGGTTTGGCTTTGAATCAGTTTGACAAATTAGGGGTGGTGTCAAGTTTTGTTGCCTTGTTGGTAATCCACCGCCACAAGTGTGTGTATAAATACACATGCATTGAATTTTTTGGTTACACACACACACACATACAGAGAGGGTCATGGTTGAGAGTTAATAGTGTTTTTTTATTCCTGGCCCAGTGTGTGTGGGTGTTTGGGTGGGTGGCCGTTGTGTAAGCGGGTTCTCTTCTCAATAAAATATATGATTCTGACCGTGGAGGTAGCTAGCGGGTTCGTTGCGAATTCGTTAGTGAACACCGTTAAATATTTGTCTCTTTCTTGATTTTATTTCATCGTTTTTGCTCGAATACCCTCAGATTATAACAAGTATTATACTTCATTTTCCATTCTCAATCTTCAATTCTTACGCATGAAATTCCCGATCTGGGGTAAGTTAGGTCAAATGTCAGGAGGCCAAAGAATATTTTCTCCATATTGTAGTTGTTGTTGTTGTTGTTGTTATGTAGTGTTGTCTTTGTTGTCTAGCTTGAGTTATGTTGTAATTCACTCATCTGTTTCACTACTTTGGTGACCTTAAGGGAATGATTTGTAATATTAATGAAGTGCTCTGTTTTAGTTTCTATTTGTCAGTCCTCAATTCTTACTCTTTACACTTTGTCAATCCTCAATCTTCAATACTTACGCATGAAATTCCCGATCTGGGGTAAGTTAGGTTTACATTATGTTTTGGTAGAAGAAGTCGCGTAATGTTGTTGTTCTACATCAAGTGGAGAGTAAGAGTTACATCATATTATCTTTTATGGAAAACATCATATTAACTAAGATACGCTCATTATCATAGGTTGATATACACTCGTATCATAGGTTTATGTACACGAAATATCTTGAAAACTTTAACCACTTATTAGGTTGAAGTAACTGTCTCTTTCCTGATTTCTTATTGGAGTAATAGCTAGTGGAAGAGTTCAGTGACTAGATAGCCAAATAAGAATTTGCCATGTAGCAAATTTGGGACAATTCCGAATGTTGTTAGCAATGGTCATTCACGCTTAATATTACTTGATGCGACTTACTTTCTGTCAGTTCGAGAAAGTTCATTTCATCACTCGTTTTTTTGAGGAACATTACTCCTTGTTTTGTGTCTATTTCTCGTAAAGAATAATGAAAGCAAATAGTTTGAAAAAAAAACACGAATGGTAAATGACCATCCACACTAAAAATAGAACACTATTCCTTCAAGAAAAGACTATTACCTAAAAGTATGTTCATTCATTTGGAAATTTTTGATTAGTACTACTTTTAGTGATTTTGATTATGTGTCAATGTTCTTTAATAGTTTAATATTTTCATAGTAGAGATCAATTTTACCATATTTGAAAATTATGTATATTTTTATGTCTAAAATTTTGTGAATATAACATTACTCTTTCTTTTGTCAATGGTTAAAACATTAGTCTCCACTATTTCCCCCTTTTTCAGTGGGTAACTTATACTTCGTTCGTTCTATCTCTTCTTTCCAATTGCTTTTTGAGTTTCACTTTGATCCGATGATTTGGTTTATAAAAGGATGCAAACAATTTGGTAATCTTTTCATGATATTGTAAAGAAAACACAACATCATGAAAATGTTATCAAACATTGAATCGTTTTGTTTATCAAATCCCCGTGTCAAACTGCCCGTGAATAATACACTGAGAAGAAAGTAACATAACGAAATAAGTACAACATAATAAGCAATGACATTCATTAAATGTGTTTGGATACATGTAAGGCTACAAGCAACATAAATATTGCACATATATTTTGATATCTATGGAGCTGCGACGAGCTAAATAATGGTTGCACTTTAATAGTATGCTTCTTAATTTTAAGTTCGTACATCTTCTTTTTATGAGTATACTTAATGTTAAAAAAAAGAAATTGCGCAAAGAAAATACTAAAATTCTTGATAGGAGAAGGTGGATGGTAACTTCCTTTTCATTATCTTTACTAGTAAGATAATACATCAACCTTGAGTGTTTCTAACGTCATTCACCAACAATAAGACTTTCTTTATTTCTTTTTCCTCTTTACTATTCATTTTTCACCCCTAAAAATTGAACTGGGTGGTAGACTCGTAGTCATCCATATTCATTGGCTCATAATAATTTTGAATCTCCATTGTCAAAAATGTCCACTTTCTGATAATCACTCACACTAATAATTGTATTAATTACTGTATATTTACCCTTTAATTACACTCAGAATTGCCCCATGATCTTATTGTTTAACACTCAAGCCAAAACTCGTCCACCAACAATTTCACTAGTTGTCTTCATATTGTGAAATAATATGTAATGTCTGTTTAATGACATAATCGCGAACTGCCGATAAGATAAATCTCAACTACGAAGTATGTTGTATCTTTCAAATGGGTGCTAGCTAGTTTAGTAGAACATCATTTTTTCTACTCATGAAGTCTGAATTTCGAATCTGTAATTCAAAGAGTCCGTTTGGTGATGCTTTTGCCTTTTATATTATTGGTTTTATAGGCAAAAGTAGTTGTAGATGTGCTTGGTAAATTGTTATTCCTTTACATTCTGGAGAGGAACAGTTTTTCCACCGCATATTTTGAGAAACACGGCGGGTTCCTTTTCTTAACATGTTTTTTGATAATTTTATTAATGGACTTTTTAATCAATGCCATAACAATAAATTCAAAATTATTTATTTAATTACAGTAAAATTCTATAATGTCTGATATTGTCATTTCGACACTTACAACAATCTTAAAGTAATAATTACAAAAACAAATTGTAAAACATCGGTTTTTCACAGCAGGTTATACATGAAACTACCTAATGCATTTTAAATGGATTTCTACAGCATGCAAATTCTCACGGCACTTCTAGTACAAGTGTTTTCTAAAACGCCACGGCATTCCCTGAATAGTCATATGCTATATTATGAATATTGTAACACTGTTCTGTGTACATGGAAAAATAGTTTTCAAAAAGAAAATTCTTGCAGTCGAACAGCATGGGTTAGCATATATTAATATTACCAAGCATATTTGGGTAGAATAAAGCATGAGAGTGACATAGTTATTAGACATTGACCAAGTCAATCCAGGAAAAGAAATCTTAATGCAGTCGAACCCAACATTACCTATTCATAGAGGTCCCATAACCTTTCAAAAATGTACTCACCCAATAATTCTCTGTAACGCTCAAGCATGTCAATGATCCTGCTACACAAGTCTACACCTCAAAGACAAAGTCCATGCATAAAAAGAGTGTTATGGGATTAAACTGTTAAACTTTTCTACTTTCAGTATTGAGGCTTCTTTTATAGGAAGTTATGAAATTCATTAGCTGAAGAGTTCAAGTACAAAACATCAGCCACGACACAACATACAAATTACAAAGCGGGGAGGTGAGCCAAAAATACCATGTACATGCTAGTAAACAAGACCCATAATAGAAAGACATCAACAAGAACTATGTAGAGACTAGCAAAGGAGAAGAAAACAAACCACAATCACAGACATGAGCTACAATAGAGTGCGCCATCTGACCATCCATCTGTGACAAATTATATAAAGATTGAATTCAAAGATAGCCCTGAGTTATGCGCGCAAGGCTTAAGCATTTAAGCATAGGTCGTTTATCCGTTTCTAGGAATCATCCTAGCTTTGAGACTTTTACTTAGTGTTTTTTCATCATTTCTTACTTTGATTACCTGACATTTTTAACTATGGTGATACTCATGTCTCGTGTTATCAACTGCATGATCGAGAAAAATTTATGGCTATGGTATGAAACTTTCTCAAAACAAACCTTTTACAAGTTTAACCGGGTCAGCTACATAAATCAACCTCCTCCAATCCGGTTGTGTGAGAAAATTAGAAAAATGAACGACTAGAATTGACAAAAAATCAAGTTGAAAGAGGATCATGTTATCCCCCATATACTTTTGTTTAAGCATGATCAAAGACCACTGAGATGTCCATATGTTTTGCAATGAATATGTAATTGGCTAGCAAAATGTAATGATGGACCTACTTGCACCTCTTTTGACTCACAAAAAATCAAGCAAGTGGGCTCCCAAAAGTGTCTCCATAGTAATTTTGAGGTATTACAAGGGTACCCTTGTTCATTATCCCCTATAAATTCCAATACATTCCCCAACTCACATAACCTTACTACAGATCATAAGCTAGCAAAACTCAAACTGATCTATCTAGCAAGAACTAACACAAAGTTTTATACCAATGGGGAATTGCTTGGTAATGGAAGACAGACTCATCAAGGTCATGAAAACAGATGGCAAAGTTCTTGAATACAGGGTACCCACCAAAGCCCATCAAGTGTTGTCAGATTTTGCAGGCCATGCAGTATCTGACAACCCAAATCCAGCCGTCCGGCAGCTCAAGCCGGATACCAGTTTGGCGGCAGGGCAGTTATATTATCTCGTGCCACTTGCGGCTCCACCGCAGCCGTCTCCTGTGAAGGCAGCCGCAAAGAAAAGGGTCAGATTTGCCATTCCAGAAAAGGAAAGTACTGGAGGAGAAGAAGGCAGTGGTGGTGGTAGCAGTGAAGTGGTTATGAGGGTAAAGTTGGTTATTAGTAAGAAAGAGCTGGAAGCTCTTTTAAGTAAAGAAGGATTCTCAGTTAGTGAATTGGTTAAGTATCAGATGCCTCATTTGAGAGAAAACAGAGGTGATCAGAAGGAAAATAGTCAGTCTGAACTTGCTGCTGCTGCTGCTGATGATGATGTTGATGGAAGCAACAGAAGTTGTAAACCTGTTTTAGAAGGCATATCTGAAAATTAACTAGCTTTCTCATCTTAGATAATAAACTTAATAAATAGAAGAATAGTTGTGCTTCATGGTCACTCGCGATTACCATTCTAAGAAAAAGAGTGATTGCAAGTGGGTTTGGAGCATCACGTCAGTTGTTCCAGTTCTTGTGAATATCAACACGACAAACAATGAAACAATGTACTCTTTTATGCTGCAACAAAGAATATATGTAGTTCCTTTTGTTGGTACATATTTCGATTGATTTAGTTTCTAATTCTCCATGTTTCTCCTGCTCAATTGTGTATCTTCGTACAATTGATTAGCTATTTATGTGAATAAGAATTAAGCTATTGTTATGTAACAATCATACGAGGACTTGCAGTTCCCTCCTAAATTTTCTTGGAGTAGATCTTCATGTGAACCTCAAGATCCTTTTTTTTTTTTGTGAACTCTGACGTCTTCTTCTATTCCAAGAGAGAGTAAAACTGGATCTTGTTCCCTAAAAAAAATGGATATTGATCTGGCAGGAGAAAGCCATTAAGTCCGAGTAATAACATATGCTTTTGAAGGTTTACGGGAAAAGAAGCGACCATTTGGTTAAAATGGCATATCGAGACAACATATCAGCATTCCTTACGTCTTCTTCAAGCTCAATAGTATTTTGGTTTCGTTTTGATAGGCTTTTTTTTAAGACAAATCATTGTCTTTTCACCGCAACTTATAAGTAAGTTTATAATTATGTCAAAATTGACGAGACTCGTGAAAACAGAAATTCGAGTAAAATTGAGGGTAGGACTTCAAACGCATGCTACAACTAACTTATGGATGGTTAAGAGTTAAAACGAGTAGTGACAGGTAAACGTAATCCTCAAGCTCTCTAAAATGTCATGCCATTTCCGAAAGCATATATAGTTGCATAGGCGCGCCTACCATAGTAAATTCTTTTAGTTTATTAATTTTTTTTTTGAGATACTTTTAGTTTATTATTGATAGCGAGGTTAAAATATATAGTACTAGAGTAAACTTAAAAAGAGTGGAAACAAGATATGATTTCGGATCTTTTAATCATTTTTAATTTTATAGTGGAGATTAGTAAACAGATTGTACTCTTGTTATTGCTTGGACCACCAAGAAAATTTAAAATGGGTAATCATTATGTTTCCTTTTTTCTTTTTTTCTGAAAAACAAGATTGTCTGGGTGGAATGACATGAATAAAAAACTATATTCATAGAGAGATTCAGTTAACCTTTACCTATACGTTTGGAGCATGAAAACCTTGTGGAGCTAAACTTGTTCATTATTTTGGACCTAACAAGTCTATAAAATTGTATCTTATTCTCAGCCTAACGAGTCGTTGAAGTTGTTCCTTATTTTCAACCTTAGAAGTTGTGTATTGTTTCACTTTTCCTTTTGGATCCTGCTTCTTATTGAATCATTTCTTGTTCGGGATCATTTTAAAGCCCAAGATTGAAACTCCATAATGGAGCTTGATCTTGTGCGGGCATGATAGAGAAGATAATTATTTTTTGGAAGTATCGGAGATCAATACGAATTATGTTTGATATGAAGACAGTCACTTGATATGAACTTGCTTACTTCTCTATTAACGTATATAAAATTTCTTATCGTAATTTACTTTGATTACAAATTTCTATCCTCTAATATGGTATGAGAGAACAATTGCTCCTTGTAATCTCAAAATAGTCTTTTCACTTTTTTTTTTTTTTTTTTTTTTTTTTTTTTTTTTATGAATAGCAAACTTCATTGCAAGAAAAGAACAAGTACAACTCGGCGATAATCGAAATACAACAACAAGACAGAGATAAGCAGAGAGATCTGAAACAAACTACAAAACTAAATAAAGAAACAACTAAAAGTAACTACTTAGACCAAGGATAACAAAACTACACATGCTGGTTGCCAAGCAAGATGCTTTTAGCAGCATTGTGGGCTTTTGAAACAGCGGCACGAGGGACTTTAGTGATGATGCGGTATTTAAGAAAGCAAGAGGCGTCTTTAATACGATCAAAGACTGGCACATCCTAGTAAGCTAGTTTACTCCTCCCCTGGACTAAGACAAGGACAAGCGAGCTGTTAGTATTAATATTGAAACAATTGATATGGTAATGTAAGGCAAAGTTAGTCCATGTTCCACGGCAAGGAGCTCGGCTTGCAAGGCACTGGAGGCATTAATCTTTTTTTCTATAATCCAGTCTTTCCCATTTGTCCCAGTAGTGAAGAGGACCACACTAGATGCTAAAGATCTGTTGTTCCAAGCTCCGTCAACAGTGATGTTGAGTGTGCTTTGAGGGTGGGTCTGATCATCTTTGACAACCAGTTTTTTCTCATGAGTCGGGTTCTGACATGAACCCGGGATAGAAGTAGCATCAGCAACAGTGAGAGGATGAGCTTCAACATCCATCAAGTTTTTAATGGCATTGATAGAAAAAGTAATGTTGTTAAAAACTTTGTAGCATCTTCCCCTCCAAATTGCCCAAAGAATGTAGATGGCTTTTGTATCCTTTTGCGTGATGATCTCCTGGAGGTTTGAATTGAAACCTCCATCAGTATTAGGCCTAAAGGGACCTGGATATTAGAGCGGAGAGACCATTTGACATTGAAAAAATAAATGCATTGCAGTTTCTGGCAATTAACCAAAAAGTTGGCAAAGATCATTTTCAGATTTGTAATGATGGTAGAGAAAGCTCATAGTTGGGATCTTGTTATGGCCCCCCTTCCATAAAAGATATTTCCATTTTTACGGAATTCTTCAACCCTAAATATTTCCCCAAGTTTTATTCTTGATCCAAAAAACTCTCCCGGTAGGTAAGATTTCTTATAATTGCTGTTGATGAAATTTTAACTAGATTTTGTGGTGATTGCCCTGGTCTGGTGAAGGGCCAGATGAGGGCGTCGGGTTTTTTATTGTGCGGGAGCTGAATGGCTACAATGTGATTTACAAGAAACTCCAGGACCTCCCGTTAAATGTGTTGGAATAGGTACCCTAGAGGCAATCTAGTTTAGTATGAACAATAAATTGGCTAGAACATTTGTATTATTTATTGGATATTTAATATAATGAAGTCCTTAGATAATGTTGTTGTTTATCTTAAATATCCCTAGTCCATTATAATGATTAATAGGAAAATCATCTATAGACTAGTTTGGGGTTGGATTGATATGGAGATATCATGATCCAACACATGGGTATGCATTAGAAGTAATGTCGTAGTGGATTGACCAATCTCCGAGAAGGCTACATACAAGTTATGTAATGTCACAAGTGATTCTCGTTGTGACAAGGGTATTGTCATCCTTAGACTTGAAGTCACTAGATCTTCTAGTTGTGGAATATTGTGTTTTGGTAGCGTCAAACGCTACACCGTGACTGGGTAGTCATAAAGGCGCGTATTGGACACAATAGAAAGCAAGATTAGAAATTGTAGTGATGTAGATATAATTTTTCCCTCCCACAGAACGGGAGCAAATATTGTAGGCCACTCGAGAGTTAGTGCTTATAGAATGCATGGCCAGACTCAAATAAATCCATATAGAATATTGATGTTATTTTCACGAATTAAGGCTATTCCCAGGATCGAGAAACTATGGATTGGATATACGAGTGTGATTTGTATGTCTCATGTTCAATATGGATATTAAGACAAAGGGACAAGACAATACTTGCGTAAAGGTTTGTCATGATGACTATTCTATTTGTTGGCTAGAATGGATGTCTTGCTACGGGCCGCTCCATATTAGTAAATAGTTACTACCAACTAAATAGAACCTATGGGGTCACACTCCATAAAGGGGAGAACTAGACTTGAGAATTAATTAATTAATATGATTAATTAATTACAAGGATCAAAACGTAATAACTTGTTAAGTTAGTAGGACTAATATGCAAGTTGGAATAATCCGAACTTGAGTAGGATTAGGAGAGGGCCTTTATGTAGTAACAATGAGTTGTTGGACTACATAAGGATGCTCCTAGCTTCCTTCCCTACAACTTATGCTCATAACATTCTTTGAGTAGGAGATAAGGAAGGAGAGAGGAAGACAAACAAGGAGGTCGTACCCCCCTTGTCAGTCCGCCCTACCCGTCGGCCACAAGAGAGGGTCGCGCCTCTCTTTGGTGCTCTGTTGCGCGATTTCTCCGTCCTCTTACATTCATCCTAGCTAGAACAAAGGCGTTTGGAAGATCTAGATCTCACCTCTAGGCGTGGATCAACCGTAGAGACATGATAATTTTCACGTTAGAAGTTATCAAGGAGACCTCAAAGGTACATAACACTATTCTCTTACAATTGTCATGATTTCTCTTCCTGTGATCCTTAGAGGGTCTTGATCGGATAAAATTATTGTTCTTCCGATGCGTATCCATAATCAAACCCCTATAATGGTATCAGAGCCAAAGTTCGTAGAGCATAACGTGGTTTATCTGTTACATTTTGTTGTTTATCACCTTTAATTGTTGATTATTGCGTTAAAAATAAAAAAACTTAAGCATATTAGATGGAAATTGGATTTGATTACAAACAAGTCCTAATTTAACATTGGATGTGAAGATTAGTGAGGTTGAATCACATAGGATGTGTATTTTGGATCTTGACGGCTAGGGTTTGGGCACATGATTGGAAAAGGGGGTTTTCAAACATGGAAACAACTAAACTTTGACAACAAGGCAAGGAGTTGTTTTGGAAACAACTACCTAGAGAGGATCGGCCCCCCTTAGGGACCGCCCCTTGCCTTGCCGCCCAAGCTAGGGAGTGACCAAGGGCACGTGCCGGCCTAGCGTGCGGCTCGGCCGCACGTGGGGCTCGGCCGACCGGCCCAAGGCCGCGCCTTGGTCCTCTTTGGGCGGTTCGGCTATATTGATAGTAGACCCATGGACCATTTTGACCCTAGCACATCCAAAATTCGTTAAAATTGACTAAGCGTGTTAAAAATTGTTTTAAATGTTTATGTGCAATTGGCATGGTGATTGGATATGGCCTAAGATGTGGTTCGTTGTGGATGTTTAATTTTGTGGTTTGTTTCTTCCTGCGAGCCGGTATTTTTTCTCAACTTGTGAGATTCATTTTATTTAGTATAGATGTTAGCTAGTGCTAGATAAAATAGATAGAGAGCCAAGATTGAAGAAAAGAAGCCCCAAGAACTAAAGGAGCCACGAACATGGAGCATTGAGCATTCCGCAAGGCTATGAAGGATGGACCAAGAGATGGATGCACATGGAGATGCGTTTTCAATCTAGGGTTCATAGATATTCTCATTGGCTTGAGAATATCTTAGTCTAGGATTTTATATCCATATCACGTTTTGTGTTTTGTGGATGTTTACTTTAATGTCTTATTATTGTTTTTGGTGTATGGTTGATGCATGCAATTTAATAATAAGATAATTAACAATCCGAATCTTTTATTTTGAGTTGTTTCCAAACTCAAATAAGTAGATTAGTTGATATGGATCAACAAAACAATTTAAAAAAAAATGAAAAATAAAATCCCTCAATTTAAGTATTGCGTTTTTGCCTTCTCGTTATCTAGGAATTCTTCATGATCATGATTATCAAGCTCGTGCGTGCCAAAGCAGGACGACTTGATTTGTCATGATTGTGTTGCGATGGCACAAGCAAGTAATGTGCAACTGTCTAGGTAAGAGGTTGGACGCAACTAGGTAATTTTAATAAGTAGATCAGTTGAGAGGTATGAAGTTTCCAATGCATTGTTCAAATGTCATATGTTAGATCGAAACCACGTAGGGCCGCATGTGCTACGCATGATATGTTATCTTGAGAACCTTGGGCGCCTAGGGTTTCCGTTGGGTCAAGAGTTGGCCACCGATCTCATTGTGCAATCGTTGCATGAGAGTTACGGACAGTTCATCAAGGACTATAACATGAATGAGATCGTGAAACCTCTGCCAGATCTACTCAATATATTGAGGACAGCTGAACAAAGCATCAATAAAGGTAAGGGCAAATCCATAATGGTGGTGCATAATGGAAAGGGCAAAAGGTTTTCCTCTACCTCCAAGGGAAAAGGCAAGGCAGTTGCCAAACCCAAGGAACATGCGCTTAATCCTGTTGTTGGTATTACCAAAGGTGTGACTAAAGGTGAGTGTCACTACTGTAGTCAGCCTGGACATTGGAGGAGGAACTACCCAAAATATTTGGAGGATAAAAGGCTTGGAATAGTGATTCCACCACCACCAGGTATTTTTGTTATAGACGTCAAAATTACTTTCTCTTCATCTTGGGTATTGGATACTGGATGTGGATCTCAAATTTGTCGAAAGGTGCAGGATCTAAATAGAAGTAGAAGATTGGCTAAATGAGAGATAGATCTGCGCGTTGGGAATGGAGCAATGGTTGCCGCATTGGCTGTAGGCGCGTTCGAGCCGTCTCTGCCTTCAGGATAAGTTTTATAATTAAATAATTACTATTTTGTGCCTGCTATGAGCAGACACATTATTTCTATTTCTTGTTTGGACAAGAAAGGTTTTACTATTTCAACAAAGAACAGTTGTTCAATTTATTTTGATAATATTCACTATTGTAGTGCGCAATTATTTAATAGATTATATATCCTTGATCAAAATAATCCTGTCTATAACATCAATACCAAGAGGATTGAAATAAATGATTTAAATCCTGCTTATCTATGGCACTTCCGTTAAGGCCATATAAACGAGAAACGTGTATCTAGACTCCATAAAGATGGATTCCTAGACTCATTTGATTTTGAATCATATGAGACATGTGAGGCTTGTTTATTGGGAAAAATGACGAAGTCCCCTTTCAATAATAAAGTTGAGAGGACTAGTGAGCAATTGGCGCCAGTACATAATGATGTATGTGGGCCATTTGCCACACCTTCCAGGGGTGGTTACGTCTACTTTATCACGTTTACTGATGATTTCAGTAGATATGGATTATTTATAACTTATGAAGGCCAAATTCGAATCCTTTAAAATGTTCAACGAATTCAAGAATGAAGTAGAGAATCAACTTGACAAAAGTATTAAGGCTCTACGATCAAATCGTGGAAGAGAATACTTAAGCCAAGAGTTTGACGACTATGTTAGAGAGTGTGGGATAATATCCCAACTCAATCCACCCGGAACGCCACAGTGGAATGCGTGTCCGAAAGGAGAAATCGAACCCTATTAGTTATGGTTCGATCTATGATGTGTCAAACAGATCTTCCATTATCATTTTGGGACTATGATCTATAGAGTGCAGCTTTCACCATTAACCGTGTTCCATCTAAATCAGTTATGAAGACACCACATGAGATGTGGAGTGGGAAGCGTCCCACAGTGTCATTCATGAAGAATTGGGGTTGCGATGTCTATGTAAAACGTTTACAATCAGACAAGAGAGGTCCTAATTCGGACAAATGCAAGTTTGTGGTATACCCTAAGGAAACGAAGGGGTATTATTTCTACAATCCAACTGAGAACAAAGTGTTTGTTGCTCGGACCGACGTGTTTCTAGAAAGAGAGTTTGTCTCTAAAGAATCAAGTGGGAGGACTGTAGAACTTGAAGAAGTTCAGGAACCACAAAGCATTGATCCTACTATGGAACATGAACTGGAACCACAAGAGGTTGTGGAACAGCCTGTTTAAGTAACACAAGAGGTTCGTAGATCTAGTAGAGTGCGCCAGGAGCTAGAGAGGTATGGACTTCTTGTGAGTGAATCTGGCCCGGACCTATGAAGAGGCCATAGAAGGTCCAGACTCTTTGAAGTGGCTTGAGGCCATGAGATCCGAGATGGAATCCATGTATATCAACAAAGTATGGACTTTGGTGGAACTACGCGAAGGAGCACGCCTCATAGGGTGAAAGTGGGTATTCAAGAAGAAGATCGACATGGATGGTAATGTGATTACCTATAAGGGCCGATTGGCGGCTAAAGGATTCAGACAGATTCATGGTATTAACCATGATGAAATCTTTTCACCAGTCACAATGACCAAATCCATCCGGATCCTACTTGCTATTGCAGCATACTACGACTATGTGATTCGACAGATGGATGTCAAAACATCATTCCTATATGGGAATCTCCTAGAGGATGTGTACATGACACAACCTGAGGGTTTTGAATATCCAAAGCAAGCCAACAAAGTATGTAAATTACAACTATCCATTTATGGGTTAAAGCAAGCTTCTAGGAGTTGGAATCGACTTTTTGATGAAGTAGTCAAAGAGTTTGGCTTCGTCAGAAACGAAGATGAGTCTTATGTCTACAAGAAGGTTAGTGGGAGCTCTGTTGCTTTTTGGTCTCGTATGTGGATGACATACTACTCATTGGAAACGACATTCCCATGCTGAAATTTGTTAAAGATTGGCTAGGAAAGAGTTTCTCAATGAAAGACTTAGGAGATGCAGTCTATATACTTGGTATAAAGTTCTATAGAGATAGATATAGGAGGCTTCTCGGCGTGAGTCAAAGTACATATATAGACAAGGTGCTGAAACGATTCAGCATGCAAGATTCCAAGAAGGGATTCTTGCCCATGTCGCATGGAGTCACTCTTTCAAAGAGTGGTTATCCTTGCAATGAGATTGAGAAGGAACGCATGAGTAGGGTTCCCTATTGATATCTCCTTAATAAGAGTTATCTACGTACATTCTACTTTGTTATTTGTGTGCGCTTCGGTGAAAAGTGACAAGATTTGAGCCAAAATATGAAGAAAATCCACTTTTGGTTGTTTTTGAGCTTTAAAGTACAATCCGGGTGTTTCTTATTGGTTTTGAGTATGATTTTGATAATTTATCACATTTGATCTTCGCGGTAGTGTTCGTGTTATTGTTTGACAGGAATTACGCATGCATGAATCAAGTGGATAGAAGACACGAGCTTCAGGATAGAAAAAAAAGACAGAGTTGGCGCATTTTGGATGTTTTCGCCAAATTTGGGCTATAATTGAGAAAAATAAGAAAACAGTCCGGAAACGGAGATTTCTCTACATGGGTGAATTATACGTCACAAAAGGAATCTAAAGATGCAAAAATCACATTCATCGGAGTTCGGGATCAAAATCCGGGTTCTTATTTGCTTTTCAAAAAGCTTAGTTGCTTTCCAGGATGTTTTAGAGCAAATTAAGGATGTTTTGAGGGTATGTTGAGTTCTACAATGAAGATGGAAGTTAAACCGGTGGAAATTGAAATTAGACTCAAAGAGCTTTCCAACAGCGGGTCACGGATCGGATGAGAAAGTTATGGTACGGAGAATGTCAGAAAAGAAAAGCTGAAAATTGGCTAAGGCATACTAGGTCTACGACCTCTGTAAACAGGTCGCACGACCTGGTGTGAAAAAGGCCGTGAGATTCAGTTTTAGAAATAGGTCGCACGACCTGTTAGCAGGAGGTCGCACGACCTGATTGGCTGAGAGAAAAAATTTGTAAGTGTTGAATAGGTCGCACGACCTAGTTCATCAGGTCGCACGACCTGATCGTCAGCAGCAGTTTATGGAAACAAATCGCGGTTTATTTGCAAATACTTGTAACTTGTTCTAAATTTTATGGGAACATATTAGAACAATGTAAGGAAAGTTTTATCAGGATTCGAAGGTTGGAGAACGTGCTTGGAGCTTGGAGAACTTGCGTGGAGCTTTTGGGTCATTCGTTTGGCTTTGCAAACTTTCTTTCTTCTCTAGTTTTGCTATTTTGATCATGAAAACTTGTATTTTGATTACGTTCTGGAGTAGCTAAACCTATTTTTCGGGATATCTCATAGGAATCTAGCTTTTGATCACCTTGTTTGGTGATTTATGGATTTGCTTTCATGCATTCAAGGTTAAATGATGATTATTTATCTAGTTATGTGGATTTCATGCTTTTCACTCTTCTTTTCTATTGTTAGACGTATCAATAGGATTGAGCTAGGTCGTAAACGTTAGAGAAATCAACGTTTGTTGCTCGGATCTTGAAATACACACTAGCCGTAACTAGGGTTGAGAAATCTTGCTAGTTAGCTAAGAACAAAGAGTTAATTAATGATCCTAAAGCGTGCTTAAACTTGATTAGACTAGAGAAAACAGTTTTGATATATTAAGTATAGGTGTTGGTTGAGATATCTTCAACTAAAAGTGATCATTTATCTAGAATAAAAAATCATCGTGTTAGTAGAACGTAAATCCGACATAGCGTGAAATACCTTGTGACTCGTAGAGATATCCTGATTTTGTCAAACTTTGAGAAAAACCTAAAATAATTCGTCTTCATTAATCGTGAAGTAATTCAACCGGTTATTTGAGATATTTTTCCTTTAAATTTAGTAGAGTTAGCAAAACAAACAATTGCGATGCCCACATAAGGATTGGATTTAATAATAATTTACAAGATGTCTCTTGGGTTCGACAACCCGGATTTCCGGAATTTTATCACTACACCGACAACTGTAAACTTGCAGTTGGAGCGTGTTAAGTTTTTGGCGCCGTTTCCAGGGACTTCGGCTAAATTAGTTATAATTCCTATCCTTAGGGATTTTACTTTTCTGTTAATATTCTTCGCTCACTAATTTCTTTGTGCTATCTTTGATTTCAGGTTGATTATTACGGTGCATGACCCGTTCTCAAGACGGAACTTTGTACCCAGTACTTCAGGACTCGGAATCTTTATTGCGCACAGGACGTAGAGAATTGAGGAAAACAAACTCATTTCTTATGGAAGATCAAGAGAGAGCTGATTTGGAGAGGCTTCGCAAGGAGGCACAAGATGCTCAAGCTGCCAGACTCGCTGCAGAGAATACTGTGGCCAACATGGCACGTGAAACTGGGGAGCTAAGAGCTCAAATATTTGAGTACAAGCAGCTCTCGCACGCCACAATCCCCAAGATCTACCACCACCGGGTGTGAGGGTAATAGATGGCAACAATGGAGGAGAGAATGGTGGCAAAAACGGGGGTAACATAAACAATTGGCATAACCCAACAGTCCGAGTAGACAAATGTTGAGAATGAAGATCATCCTATGGTAGATTTTTTACGAACTACTCCAGCCTGCTATCAACCCGCCATTCTTAGGTCACACATCAATGCCCAGCATTTTGAGCTGCGCCAGCACATGATTAACATGGTTCGTGATGAGTGTGCATTCATTGGAGCTCCAGGAGTTGATCTCAACCACCATCTTCTTATTTTTGATCATGTCACCTCTAGTTTGCACGATCAGAGGGTTCCAGATGAAACAGTCGAGCTATTATTGTTTCCTTCCTCTTTATCTGTAAAAGCCAAGAAATGGCTTATGGAGCTTCTAGATGGGAGTATTGTGACATGGGCAGATTGCTGCCATGAATTTCTGAGGAGGTATTTGCCACCGTCCAAGGTTTCTCAGCAAATGGCCAAGATTACAAAATTCACTCAGGAAGAGGACAGCTCATTGGGAGACATATGGAGAAAGTTCGGCCAAATTCTTCGCAGATGCTCGAATCATGGAGAGCCATGGCACAAACTCCTACATTACTTCAATAGTGAATTAGACAAAGAAGAACACGTTGGAGTAAGGCTTGGAGCTTGGAGTTCGTCGTGAGAGCGAGGATTCCATCGTTTAATCTCTCTTCTCAATCTTTTTCATTGTTTTTATCATGATCAATATAAACTTCATCGTGTTGATCATGTATCGTAGTAGCTAAGTTTATTATTGGGATTTATCTATGGTATCTAGGGTTTGAAGCCGTGTTTGGAAAATTGTGAGTTTGATAAATGTTTGATTGAACTTAATAGATGATGAATGTTTTTGCTATATTTGATTCTGGCACTTAATTTATCTTTGTGTTGTTTGGCCATCAATATGAAGATCATAGGTAATACGTTAGTGAAAGCAACGAACTACCCGGATAATTGAATTAAACACGTAGTCGCAGGTTAGAGGAATCAACCATTGACTGTGAACTTTGAGTAGAATTAGTAGATCTTAATTATATGTTTTAGGGATAATTAGAACTTGGTAACTCGTTTGTAATTTGACCTAGGCATAGAAATCTAGCTTGGTAACTCGGTAAGCATTATTGCTCGTATGGCAAATTAAAACATTGTCTCTGTTTCAAAACGTAATTCGTTAACGGTATTCACCTAGCGATCCTAGAGAAATCCTGATACCCGTCTCTCATATTAATTGCAGTTCTCATAATTAGTTCGTTTTTATGTTCTTTGCTCAGTAAAACAAATCCAATTGCTAGCCCACACGAAGTTAAGAATACTAATTGATTCACGACAAGTCCTTTGGGTTCGATAAACCCGGATTTCCGGATATTACTACACACGACGACCATACACTTGTGGTTGAATCGTGTCAAGTTTTTGGCGCCGTTGTCGGGGGTAACTTAATGGGGCTTGGAGCTCAGCGAGCTAAGGATTTTCTTAACAACGTGTCCAAGAGAGAGACTACGAGGTCCAAGACTCGGAGGTATTTGAGATCTATAGATGCTGCTTTGGTCAAAAAAATTGAGTCTATGTAGCAGAAGCTTGAATCCATGACCTCAGTGTTTAACGGAATTCAGCCTCCATCACAGGTAAAATCCATGGGCGGGTTACTAGAAGATGAGAATCAGGGGTATGATTGGGGTGTTGAGGATATGAATTTCTTGAGACAGAAGCACTGGCCTAACACGTACCATCCCAACAACCGCAACCATCCTAACTTTAGCTATGCCAACCCAAATAGTGGGTTATATGCACCTGGACATCAACCTACTTCTCAGTATCAAGCTCAGAGGCAATTTCCGCAGCAGCAGGCATAACAACAGCAACAACCAGACTTATACAGCTTGTTATCAAAGATGAACGAGAAGTTGGTTTCTATTGAGGGTACTGTGAAAAGCCATGAGACAGGGATTGGGCAAATTGCCAATCAAAATGCTAAATTTCCACTAGGTATGTTTCCTTCCAATACCATCACTCCACCTGAGCAGCTCAAGGAAAAAACTACTCGCAGTGGGGTGACTACTCTGGATCCTCCATATCCTAGTCATGCGAGAGCTGAAGCTACTAAAGCCACAGAGAAGGAATTGGGTGAAGAAATGCCCAAGGCCATGATTCCCCAATCAAAGGACATGGTTGAGAAGAAAGAAGAGCCCAAGAACACTCTAAATTCGGCTGATTGGTGGCCACGTATACCATATCCGGTGAAAATAAAGAGGAATAACGAGGAACACTTTGAGAAATTTCTAAACATATTCAAACAACTGCATATAAACATTCCTCTTGTGGAAGCACTTGATCAAATGCCCAAGTATAAGAAGTTCTTGAAGGAAATTTTATGGGGTAAGAAGAGCATATACCCTATGCCACGGTGAAATTGATAGAGACACGTAGTATGTTATATAGAGGGACATTTCCAAAATGAGAGATCCAAGTAGTGTCATCTTAGGCTGCACTCTTGGGGGTGGATATCATACACATGGTCTTTGTGATTTAGTTGCGAGTATTAATCTCATGCTATTGTCCCTATTCCAGAGATTGGGCATTGGTGCGCCAACCCTAGTGAAGATGGGTCTGCAGTTGGCAGAAAATTCTATTGTTACAGTAAATGGGGTGATTGTGACTTTCTTGTTAGGACATCTCCAACCCCATGGGGGGAGGGGGTGGGGGGAG
Organism: Linanthus parryae; assembly: GCA_023055425.1. Taxonomy (NCBI): domain Eukaryota; kingdom Viridiplantae; phylum Streptophyta; class Magnoliopsida; order Ericales; family Polemoniaceae; genus Linanthus; species Linanthus parryae. Next base: position 458,299 of record JALGPY010000060.1, on the reverse strand, counting down.
GGGAAAATCGTATAAAAATACGGTTCATGTCCAACCCCATGGGGGGAGGGGGAGGGGGAGGGGGAGGGGTGCTATGGGGATAAATTTTGTCTTGGGTGTGGGATGATTAGGGGGGATTTCCCCATAGACATCCCCCCTACATGGAATGATTAATTAATTGAATATTTGATAATTTTAATTACACATACTAATATTTTATGATTATATTATGTATTCTATTATAATGATAAATATTTTTTTTATTTTTTAAAATTAATAATGTATTCATGATTGTGTGTTTTATCGCTCTACTCGTTGCATTTTTGTAATTAGTGTTTAATTTCTTGTAATAACGATTTTTTCGTACTTGTAATCGTTATTTTTCGAATAAAAGTTTTGTTTGTTAATATTATTTTAATTATTATTAGTATTATTATCATTGTTATTATTATTAACATCTTTTTTGTGTGTGTGTCTGTGTGTGTGTGTATATATACACACACATTGGTAAACAATTTTTCATTCACTTTTTTGGTATTAATAATTCATTTTTAAATCATTAAATATATATTACAAAATAATTTTTTGGGTGGGGGGAAAGAAATGGGTTGAAGACGATTAGTAGTTTGGCGGAAGGGGAGTGGGAGGGGGAGGGGGAAAATGGTCGGCCGTTGGGGGAGGGGGAGGTGTGGGGAGGGGGGAAAAGTAATGGGTTGGAGATGCTCTTAAAGTTGGTGCATTTGTTTCCCCAGCTGACTTTGTGATCGTGGACATCAACGAGGATCGCGATGTTCCACTCATCTTTGGAAGACCGCTTTTTGAAGACGATGCGCGCAAATGTGGATTAGAGACGGAGGAGTTGACTATCAAGTCTCTAGACTCATCACATGTGTTCAAGGCAATTTTTACAGGAAATGGGAAGATTCAGTTGGCCATGATTAAGTTTAGAGAAGAGTGTGTGGATCCTTCTCTTGGGTTGCCTACAGTCTTGCAGCCCGATCAACCCAAATTTGAGAAGATGCCAAATGTGGTGAGTGCACATGATGTGGTGAAAAATATCAGAAACAAGAAATTGAAGGAGGAGGCACGTCGTGCTAGACCTCCTTAACATCTTTTGAGGTGACTGGCTCGGGTCGCCGACCTTAAATTACAAGGCGCTTGTTAGGAGGCAACCCAAATTGTTTAATTGCATTAGATTAGGGAGTGCGTTTTTAATACAATTGTGTTGTGTTTTATTTATATTATTTATGGAGAGATGAGAGAGAGGGACTATTGATGTTTCCAAGTGACATATATGAGCATGTTATGGTAGAATCGACCCCGGTGTGCCATGGCACACATGACCTTCACAGGGCTTGCATTGGCGAGTTGGGGATTCTTCAGACACATATTTTAGCAGAGGAGGCAGTCGACCCCGGTGTGCGAGTACACACTGACCGATGGGAGCATGGTGGAACCACTACTGTGTTTGGGGACTAGTTGGTGCATATTTCCTCCCCACCTTTGAGGTTGTTGTGAGTATCTTTTTCTTTTTCTGGATTTTGTGTTTCTTTTATTGTATATGTCGTGCTTCATCTCATCTACTGGTCCTACACATTGATTGCTGAGTTCTCTTACGTGATCTCTAAATTTGTTGAGGACAACGAAGCATTCGGTGTGGGGTGGTTTAATTGTCTATTAGGTGATATTTTTGTTTTCATAGCCAATTGCATGTAGGATGTGTTTAGATTGTATTGTGTGTAGAGTCAGTGGTTTTTTTATGTGTTTACTTATATTGTCGTATTGTGTAGATTAGTTTATATTCTGTTTGCACTTTTAAATATTTGAGTTTACCCACCAACAAAGTAAATTGTGTAGAGTCAATTTTTTTCGAGTCAAAGCCTTGCATATACAGTTAGGACCTTATTAAAAGAAAAATGAAAAAATAGAAAATCCATAAAAAAAAATTGAAAATTGAAAATTTGAGAAAAGGCAATTGAGGGAAGCATAGACTTGGTTGATTTAGTGAGATGGGAACACTTTAGGGATAGGGTGTGCATTTTGACCGAGAATGACATTTTTAGTTCCCCCTAGTAAGTGTAGAGAGAATCTCATTACGGGAATGCCTACCTATTTTAAAACTAAAGTTAATTTTTCAAAGCTAAAGTGTGTGTTGTTTTTCTCTACAAGAGTTGAGCTTGGTGTTTGCTAAACAAGCCCAATGTTTATCTTTTTCGTCTTAGGTAGTCGCCATCCCGCCTCGTAGTGGCACACAGAACAGCTTTGCGAGGATGTGTATTAGAGCACTCATTGCTTTTTAGATCTTACCTTATAGGACCACTAGTAAAACCTTATTCATCCTTGGATTTATTTTTATCCTCTTTTACTTAGGGAGGCGATTCTTGGTCTTCATCATATATCGGTTAGAATCACCTTTCTAGAGCGTCGCGAGGGAGCAGTAGTTGAGGGGGTTAGTTGAGGGAGTGTTTCATTACATATTTATGTGAATTATACATATCGCATATGCTTCATTTAACATCTTCGAGGGGATGCGAGGGTGACTGAATCGGCTTGCACACTAAGGTGTGGAGGTGTTCCATGTCATTACACCATGGACACAATAGTGGAGAGCCTGAGTGAGTGACGTCTAATCCGCACGAAATTGGATTTGGTTGAGCTTAGTTGGTGGAATGTGCTAGGTATCGGATTTCTATCATTTCAGTGTAGGAGGTTCGGTTGGATTAGGCACGAGATTCATTTTTATTTGACTACTTGAGAGGGGACAGGACAACATTCTAGTGTGGGGGTGTCGACTTTTGACTACAGACATCGATATTGAGCTTTTGACCACTCCACCCCCACACACGTGATTTGATTGGTTAGCGGCTTTGTTTGGTTGCATCATGCACTTTATTGAGTTAGGGGGAGACGAATTTTATTTATGATATTTGTTCATGGGATCGTCTATTTCCTCTCCTTAACAGGATTATTTATGCTTAATTCTTGGAGGACCACTCGTGCATTTTTTCTATTATATTTTTGATGGTTTATTGAGAGATTTTTTTTTAAAAAAAAAAAGAAGAAGAAGGAAAAGAAGGAAAAAAAGAAAGAGAAAAAAAAGGAGAGATAAAGAAATAAAGTTGTTCTTATTGGAAAACGAGTGGTGAAAGTTCCTAGTTCCAGATTGAAGAAAAATATTGAGTTTTGCATATTATTCACTTTAATGGTCGCGGGATTGACATGGTACTGAGGTTTGAGGGGATTGAGGGCCGGAGTCGGTGAGATTCGTGTTGTGGATTCCTATCATCAGGGTGAGGGTGTGTGAGATATGGGGTTTGGTGAGCTTATGTGACGCTTTATGATTTTTTTTTGCTTCATGAAGTTATATCTTTTTTGTCCTTAAGCCTCATCATATTTGACCTGTAGCGGAATAGGAGCTCGGACTATGAATGCGGCTTAGCCTTGGTTAGCCTCTTATTTTTATCAGCACACATGAAGAGGTAGATTGTTCTTTATAGTAAAGTTAAGCTTTCTATACTAACTATGGAGAATTACATGTTGTCGGAATTTAGTTGCGCTTCACACCTCTTGTTTAACTTTTTTATCATCCATGAGTATCAGTCTATGTTATTGAAATTGTCTTGTCTCACAAAAAGAAAGAATTATAAAGCTTTCATGTTCTTAAGATCGAGTCTACATTTGCATTGCATCATCTTGCTGCATTAGAGTGTCATGAGTCATGTTAGAGTCGTTTGAGTTTTATTGGCTAATAGACAGATAAATGCGGTAGATGAGACTTTGCTCGGGACCCGCAAATGGCAAGTGTGGGGGTATTTGATAACTCCTTAATAAGAGTTATCTTACGTACATTCTACTTTGTTATTTGTGTGCGTTTCGGCGCAAAGTGACGAGATTTGAGCCAAAATATGAAGAAAATGCACTTTTGGATGTTTTTGAGCTTTAAAGTACAATCCGGCCGTTTCTTATTGGTTTTGAGTATGATTTTGATAATTTATCACATTTCATCTTCGCGGTAGTGTTCGTGTTGTTGTTTGACAGGAGTTACGCATGCGGGAATCAAGTGGATAGAAGAAACGAGCTTCGGAATAGAAGAAAAAGGTTTGGCACATTTTGGATGTTTTCGCCAAATTTGGGAAATAATTAAGAAAAACGAGAAAACAGTCTGGAAACGGAGATTTCGCTACATGGGTGAATTACACGTCGCAAGTGGAATCCAAAGGTTCAAAAATCACATTCATCGGAATTCGAGATCAAAATCCGGGTTCTTATTTGCTTTTCAAAAAGCTTAGTTGCTTTTCCAGGATGTTTTAGAGCAAATTAAGGATGTTTTGAGGATATTTTGAGTTCTACAACAAATATGGAAGTGAGACTTGTGGCAATTGAAATTAGACTCGAAGACCTTTCCAACGGCGGGTCACGGAGCTAAAACAGAAGTTGGATGAGAAAGTTATGGCACATAGAATGTCAGAAAAGAAAAGCTGAAAATTGGCTAAGGCATACTTAGGTCGCACGACCTCTGTAAATAGATCACACGACCTGGTGTGCAAAAGGCCGTGAGATGCAGTTTCTGAAACAGGTTGCACGACCTGTTAGCAGGAGGTCGCACGACCTGATTGGCTGACAGGAAAAATTTCTAAGTGTTGAAAAGGTCGCACGACCTAGTTCCTCAGGTCGCACGACCTGATCATCAGCAGCAGTTTCAGGAAACAAATTGGGGTTTATTTGCAAATACTTGTAACTTGTTCTAAATTTAATGGGAACGTATTAGAACGATGTAGGGCAAGTTTTATCAGGATTCGAAGGTTGGAGAACGTTCTTGGAGCTTATAGAACTTGCGTGGAGCTTTTGAATCATTCGTTTGGCTTCTCGAACTTTGGTTGTTCTCTAGTTTTGCTATTTTGATCAAGAAAACTTGTATTGTGATCATGTTTTGGAGTATCTAAACCTCATTTTCGGGATATCTCATAGTAAACTAGGTTTTGACCACCATGTTGGTGATTTATGGATTTGCTTTCACGCATTCAAGCTTAATAGATGATTATTTTATCTTGTTATGTGTATTTTATGCTTTTCACTCTTCTTTTCTATTGTTAGACGTATCAATAGGATTTAGCTAGGTCGTAAAAGTTAGAGACATCAACGTTTGTTTCCTGAAACTTGAAATAGACACTAGCCGTATCTAGGGTTGAGAAATCTTGCTAGTTAGCTAAGAACAAAGAGTAGATTAATGATTGTAAAGCGTGCTTAAACTTGATTAGACTAGAGAAATCAGTTTTGATAGTTTAAGTATAGGTGTTGGTTGAGACATCTTCAACATAAATTTTCTCTTTTAGCTAGAATAAAGAATCATCGTGTTAGTAGAACGTAAATCCGACATAGTTTGAAATGCCTAGTGACCCGGAGAGATATCCTGATTTTGTCAAACTTTGAGAAAAACCTAAAATAATTCGTCTTCATTAATGGTGAAGTAATTCAACCGGTTAATTGAGATATTTGTCCTTTCAATTTAGTAGAGTTAGCAAAACAAACAATTTTTGATTTCCCACATAAGGATTGGATTTAATACTAAATTACAAGAAGTCTCTTGGGTTCGACAACCCGGATTTCCGGTATTTTATCACTACATAGACAACTGTACACTTGTAGTTGGAACGTCTCACCTATGCCTCGTTCATAGGATCCATCATGTACGCCATGTTATGTACTAGACAAAATGTGTCATATGCATTGAGTATGATAAGCAGATATCAGTCCAATCCAGGTGAGAGTCACTGGATTGCAGTCAAGAACATCCTAAAGTACTTGAGAAGAACTAAGGATGCGTTCTTGATATTTGGAGGTGAGGAAGAGTTACGTGTAAGAGGTTACACGGATGCAAGCTTCCAGACCGACAGAGATGATTTTAGATCACAGTATGGGGTTTGTATTTTGCCCGAATGGAGCAGCGTTGAGCTTGAAGAGTTCGAAGCAAGAGACGGTGGCTGATTCTACAACAGAGGCTGAGTACATTGCTACGAATGGCGTAGCAAAGGAGACTGTTTGGATTAGGAAATTCGTTATTGAGCTTGGTGTGGTTCCTAGCATTAATGATCTAATAGAGTTGAATTGTGACAATACTGGGGCGATCGCGCTATGAAAGGAACCCAGGTCACACCAAAAATCCAAGCACTTACTCAGGAAGTTCCATCTTATTCGAGATATTGTCGAAAGAGGATACGTTCAGATATGCAAGATTCCTACAGATGATAATCTGTCAAATCCACTTACAAAGCCGCTTCTTCAGCAGAATCATGAAGGGCAAACTAGGAGCATTGTCATACGAGATGCACTGGATTGGCTCTAGTGCAAGTGGGAGACTGTTGGAATAGGTGCCCTAGAGGCAATCTAGTTTAGTATGAACAATGAATTGGCTAGAACATTCATTGTAATATATATTGGATATTTAATATAAAGAATTCCTTAGATTTACAATTTTTTTATTTATCCTAAATATCCCTAGTCCATTATAATGATTAATAGGAAAATTATCTATGAACTAGTATGGGGTTGGATTGCTATGGAGATATCCTGATCCAACACATGAGTATGCATTAGGAGTAATGTCATACTGGATTGACCGATCCACAATATGGCTACATACAAGTTATGTAATGTCACAAGTGCTTCTCGCGGTGACAACAGTATTGTCATCCGTAGACTTGAAGTCACTAGATCTTCTAGTTGTTGAATATTGTGTTTTGGTAGCGTCAAACGCTACACCGTGTCTGGGTAGTCATAAAGGCGCGTATTGGACACAGTAGGAAGCAAGCTTAGAAATCGTAGTGATGTAGATAGAATTTGTCCCTCCCACATAACGGGAGCAACTATCCTAGGCCACTCAAGAGTTAGTTCTTATAGAATGTGTGGCCAGATTAGGCTATTCACAGAATCGAGGAACTGTGGATTGGATATATGAGTGTTACTCGTATGTGTCATTTCCAATCTGGATATTGAGACAAATGGATGAGACAATACTTGCAGAAAGGTTTGTCATGATGACTATTCTATTTTTGGCTAGATTGGATGTCTTGCTAGAGGCCGCTCCATAGTAGTAAGTAGTTACTACCAACTAAATAGAACCTATGGGGTCACACGCCATATAGGGGTGAACTAGACTTGGTAATTAATTATTTAATACGATTAATTAATTAGAAGTATCAAAATGCTACAACTTGTTAACTTAGTAGGACTAATATGCAAGTTGGACTAATCCGGACATGAGTAGGATTAGGAGAGGGCATTTATGTAGTAACAAGGAGTTGTTGGACTATATAAAGGATTCTCCAAGCTTCCTTCCCTAAAACTTATGCTAACATACTTTGAGTAGGAGAGAAGGAAGGAGAGAGCAAGAAAAACAAGGAGGTCGAACCCCCCTTGTCCGTCCTCCCTACCCGTCGGCAACAAGAGAGGGCCGCCCCTCTCTTTGGTTCTCCGTTGAGTGATTTGTTCATTCTCTTCCATTCATCCTAGCTAGGACAAGGCGTGTTGAAGATCTATATCGCACCTCTAGGCGTGGATCAACCGTAGAGATGTGATAATTTTCTCGTTAGAATTCATCAAGGAGACCTCAAAGGTACATAACACTTTTCTCTTACCATCGTCATGATTTCCCTTCATGTGATCCTTTGAGGGTCTTGATCGGATAAAGTTATTGTTCTTCCGCAGCGTATCCATGATCACAATCCTACAAAATGAGATCAACTTTCAGCTCATGCAAATCATTTCGCGTAGTGATCAAATCGTTGACTCTGGCATTATGGTTATAAGAAGCTGTACTGGTGATGTTAGCAAGAGCGGTTGAAAGTCCTGGAATCCATTTATCGGTCCATATTTTACAGTCATCACCACAACCGACGCTCCAGATTGCGTCTTTCTTAAGAAGACCCCTTTGAAAGAGGATAATTTTCCAAGCCCAAGACGCATTACTTGGAGCACCAACCTCCATGAAGGGCTTTCTCCTGCAGTATTTCTGAAGGAGAATATTAGAAACAAGAAAATTGGGGTTATTATGAATTCTCCATGCTTTAAAAGCAAGCTAGGATTGATTAAACCAATTAAAGTTCCTTAAACCTAATCCTCCTAGAGATTTTGGTTGGAATAAAATATCCTTAGAAATTGTTTTGAGAGAGGATTTTCTTGCAGGGATTCCACCATAAATTATTATATTTTTAAATATCTTCATTGATGGTTGAGGGAAGTTTGAAAGAGGAGCTAACATAAGTCGGAAGAGCCGAAAGGATAGTTTTTACAAGGGTAAGTCGTCCTGCACTGTTAAGAAGCTTACCTTGCCGCCCTTCAAGTCTGTCCGAGAAAAAATCCCTAACAAATTTAGGGATGTCTTTTTCTTACCACCGGGGACAAGGGGAATGCCAAGATAATTGCAGTTCTCATTATTGACCCTGATGCCAACAAAGTCGCCAAAAAATGAACCTAAGTTCGAAGGAATATTTTGACTCAAAAACAGTGAGGATTTATCCTTATTGATGTCTTGGGCTGAAACCTTACAAAATTGATCAAGGGAGGAGATCAGATTAGCACAAGTGGTTAGCGTAGGCTGGAAAAAAGATAAGACATTCATCCGCAAAAAAGCGATGAGAAAGTTTATCTCCTCTCCTACACAGAGAGATGCCTAGGCAGGTACCGCTCTTACACATATTTGAGAGGGATGCAAAAGAGCCTCTAAGTACAGAATCAAATGGTACGGAGAAATAGGGTCCCCTTGTCTCAAGCCCGCATTTGTAAATTAACTTTTCCCAGGTTGGGCATTGACGATGTTAGAGAAGGAGGATGTTGTGACACATTGGAGGAGGAGGCATACCCAATGGTCAGGAAAGCCTAAATATATGAACACTTTTTCATGGAAAACCCAATTGACCCTATCAAAAGGTTTACTCATATCGATTTTTAAAGCACCAAGATGGACATTTCTTCAGTTTTGAGATCTGATTTTTGCAAAAACTTCATTTGCAAGTAAAGTGCTATCATAGATCTGCCTTCCACGGACAAAGGCACTTTGCTTCTCTGAAATGATGTCAGGAAACACCATCTTGAGATGGTTTGCAAGGAACTTCGCCATAACTTTATAAAGGTAGGAGAAAAGGCTGATGGGCCTAAAATCCTTGGGGAGAAGAGGGGGATTGGAATTTTGGGATGAAAGCAATGAAGGAGTAGTTGAGCTCCTTTAAGAGATGACCTGAATTCTGGAAATCAAGGACTAACATAACTACCGAGCTTCCAATAATTTCCTAGTTCTTGTGGAATAAATTCCATGGGAGTCCATCAGGACTTGGAGACTTATAGGGCCCAAGAGAAAAGACTGCCTACCTCACTTCCTCATAGGAGAAAGGGGCAATAAGGGTTTGCAGGTGCATTGGGGAGAGTCTAGGTGACAGAAGGTTCCAACGATCCCAGCTCTCCATGTCCGAAAGGTGAACATTTGAGGTCTGAAGGATCCAAAATGATTTGAGAGAAGATTAGGGTGATCCTCGTTCGAGGAAATTCAATGACCATCAGGATCGAGAAAGACATCAATTCTGTTTATCGCAGATCTTTTCTTACATGTTTTATGGAAGAACTTGGTGTTCCTGTCCCCTCCCTTGAGCCATTTTATTTTTTCTCTTTGTTCCCAAAGAATCTCTTCTTGAGTTAAAAACTCATTCAATTCAGCTTGAAAAAATCTCTCATTTGACACATGGGAAGCATTGTTAATGGAGGAAAGTCCCAGTTCAAGCTTAGATTGGGTATCTTTGATACGCTTGTTTAGACAATAAACACCTTTCCTTCTCCAAGAGTTTAGATTATGCTTCAACGATTTGCATTTGGTGACAAATTGAAAATCATCTGAGCCATTAAAAGGTGTCCTGCCGAACAGCGTTAATGATAGATTTGCATTCATGGTACCGCAGCCAGAAATCTTCAAAATGAAACCTTTTTTGGTTTGATCGGAGAGGAGTTCCTGATATGAAAGATTCACTGACCGTGGTCCGAACCCATGATAGGAAGATTAATAAGGAAGGATCCGTGGAGTCTAATCTCCCATTCCACATGGTGGAAAACTCGGTCAAGACGTTCGTATGTGGTGAACGGGAGTGGCCTATTATTGGTCCAGGCGAAGCGAGATCCTTTATAAACAATTTCAGTAAGACCAAGATTTCCAAGGAAGTTTTTGAAATCTTTAATGCCCAGAATCCAACTATATTTTAGAGACAATTTATCCCTTGGTCCAAGAATTTGATTGAAATCCCATATGCAAAGGATAGTATCAGTGATCGATGAGAGTTAGTTTTCAATATAGTTCCATGCGTCCTTCCTGCTTTTAACTTAAGGAGAGCCATATATACAAGCAAGGAAAAAAGAACCTAGATTACGGGTAATATCTTCTAAGAATGGGATTGTTGGAAGAGGTAATGTGACAAACTGACATATGACATTTCCAACCCAAACACATTCCTCCAGCAAGTCCATTTGAATCAACTCCATAAGTGAAGTGGAAACCCCAGGACTTATCTAGGGGAGCACAATCAGAGGCAGGGCATTTGATCTATGAAAGATAAAGAAGAGAAAGACAATGATCCATGGTCAATTTATGCGCTGAATGAACTTCCAGAGGATGACCCAAACCTCTGCAGTTCCAGCTCCCAACGATCATGGTGACTTCTGTTCCGTGGTTGTTCTAGGACAACCACGGGAACCTTGTGAGAGACGAAACAAGATTGAAAGGAGATGATTAAAGTATTAAATTTTTGATTCTCACATTTCCTGGGAGAAGGTAAAATGAACTTCTTAAACTTTCTTTTGTACCAACAATCAAAGAAGAGAAGCGAAGCCTTCTATTTTGACATTGAAGATTTTATGAAGCAAACTTCGTTTCTCTCGAATTGAAATTTAAAGTATGGTTGAGAGTAAAAATTTCCTTTTTTTATAAAACACCCATCCAAAAAAAGATAACTTAAAAAAGACATGAATAAAGAGGAAAAGTAAAAAAGGTTAAGAAAAATACAACTGGCGGTACATGGGTAATGTGAAAGATAAGCTTTTTCCTCATATTTATCCCAAATAGACCTTATGTTTTGTCTCTTAGCAGGGCTTTATTTTTCTATGTTTTGATATTCGCGGTAGTGTTCGTTTTTTGATTTACATGAACATTGCATGAGGATAGAAAGTGGAGAGAAGAAACGAGCTTTGGAAGTTTAGAGGAAGCAAGAAGAACAAAGTGGGAGGAGAAAAGGTGAACAGTCTTCACAATTTTGAAAATATCTTGAGTTCTACAATGAATTCTGGACTTAAACCAGTGGCAAAGGAAAGTATACTCAAAGAGCTTTCCAACGCTAGGTCACGGAGCTCAAACGGAGATCGGACGAGAAAGTTATGGTCCGACGAAGTGGCTGAAAATCTGAGCTCATCTCCTCGGGTGTTCGTGCGAACCCTTTTGTGTTCATGCGAACAGAAACGTTGAAAACTCTCTTAAAATAAGTAGGAACAACAAAAGTTGCTCGTCGGAACAGAGTGTTCGTACGAACACTTTTGTGTTTGTGCGATCAGAGGCCGTTTTGCACATTTTGGCAAGTTTAATGCTTTGGGAACTTCTTTTAGACCTAGAAGTTCGTGCTTTTGCACTATTGGACGTAGGAGACAGCTAGAGACGCAGAGAAGGAGGTTTGAAAAGCAACTTGGAGCTAGGGTTCGTCGTGGAAGCGAGGATTCATCTGTTTGATCCCTCTACACTTATCTTTTCATTGTTTTCATACATGATCACACAAACTCTTGTCGTTGTGATCATGCTAAACTTCTTAGATCAGGACCCGAGTTTCGGGTTAGGATTTTCACATTGATTATGCGTTTTATGAATTAAGAATGTTTTGGTAAACCTAATTGACGATTTGAGTTTGCTATGATTGTTTTGTGATCTTCATCACATCTTGTTAATTGGAGACGTCTTGTTAGTTAGAAATTATTTTGCAATTATTTGGTAACTCGGTAATTGGTAGACCGGAAAAGCAAACAATCACCCATTCATAGGCTTCCTAACTCGGCTATGTTGAATGGGATCATTAGAGTGTAAATCATCGTTAATGCATGTGTAGGGGTAATTAGAACTTGGTAACTCGGTTTTAATTTAACCTACACGTATGATGCTCACTTGGTCACTCAGTGAGTTAGTATTGCTCGATTAGCAAAGTAAACTTCGCCTGTGTTTCAAAAATCGTAGAACGTCGTCAACAAGATAATCCTCGCAATCCCCCAAACGAGGTGTCCTGGTTGTTTCTCCCATATTAAATCTCAAAATTTAAATACTTGCTTTGTCTTTGATATTATTTAGTTTAGAAAAACAATCTCTACTACTTTCCCACATAAATTTAGGAATACTAATTGATTCATGACAAGTCCCTTGGGTTCGACAAACCCGGATTACCGGATATTACTACACGCGACAGCCGTACACTTGCGGTTGGAACGTGTTAAGTTTTTGGCGCCTTTGCCGGGGACTTCGGCTAAATTAGTTATTATTTTTAACCTTAGGGGTTTTACTTTTCTTTTAATATTTTTCGCTCACCTACTTCATTTGTGCTATCTATGATTTCAGGTTGATTGTCACGATGCATGACCCGTTCTTGAGACGGAACTTTGTACCCAGTACTTGAGGAACCGAAATCTTTATTGCGCAAAGGATGTAGAGACTTGAGGAAAACAAATTCATTTCCTATCGGTAATCAGGAGAGAGCTGAGCTGGAGAGGCTCCGTAAGGAGGCACAAGATGCCCAAGCTCCTCAGTTTCACGTGCCAGAATCCCCCAAATCCACAACCACAATGGGGGAGAGAATGGTGGCAACAATGGGGCAATAGAAATAATGGGCAGAATCCAGAAGCCCGAGGAGAGAATGTTGAGAACAAAGAACATCTATGGTGGATTATTTTTGAACTACTCCAGCCTGAATCAACCCACCATTGTTAGGCCACACATCAATCCTCAACATTTTGAGCTGAGCCAGCACATGATTAACATGGTTCGTGATGAGTGCGCATTCACAGGAGCTCCAGGAGATGATACCAACCACCATCTCCTTATTTTTGAGAAGATTACTTCTACTTTGCACGACTAGAGGGTTCCAGATGAAATAGTTAAGCTATTACTGTTTCCTCTCTTTATCTGTAAAAGCAAGAAATGGCTTATGGAGCTTCCAGCTGGGAGTATTGTGACATGGGCAGATTGCTGCCATGAATTTTTGAGGAGGTATTTCCCACAATCCAAGGTTGCTCAGCAAATGGCCGAGATTACAAAGTTCACTCAGGATGACGACAGCTCACTGGGAGACAAATAGAGAAAGTTCAGCCAAATTCTTCATAGATGCCCAAATCATGGGGAGCCATGGCACAAACTCCTTTATTACTTCTATAGTGGTGTGACTACTTAGGATCCTCCATATCCTAGCCATGCGAGAGCTGAAGCTAAAAAGGCCACATAGAAGAAATTGGATGAAGAGGTGCCCAAATCGGTGAGTCCCCAATCAAAGGACACGGTCGAAAAGAGAGAATAGCCCAAGAAAACTCTACATCTAGCTGTTTTTGAGCCACTAATACCTTATCCGACGGCAGTAAGGAGGAATGATAAGGAACACTTAGGAAGATTTATGGATATATTCCAGCAGCTGCATATAAACGTTCCTCTTGTAGAAGCACTTGCTCAAATGTCTAAGTACAAGAAGTTCTTGATGGACATTTTATGGGGCAAGAAGAGCATAGACCCTTATGCTACCGTGAAGTTAACAGAGACATGCTGTACAGTAATACAGTGAGACATTCCCAAAATGAGAGATCCGGGTAGTGTCATCTTAGGCTGCACTCTTGGGGGTGGAAATCACACGCATGGGCTTTGTGATTTGGAGGCGAGAATCAATCTCATGCCATTATCCCTATTTCTCATATTGGAAATTGGTGCGCTAACCCCATTGAAGATGAGTACGCAAATGGTAGACAATTCTATTGTTACAGCAAAAGGGGTGATTGAGAACTTGCTTGTGAAAGTGGGTGCATTTGTCTTTCTAGCCGACTTTGTGATAGTGGACATCAAAGAGGATTGTGATGTTCCACTCATTTTTGGAAGACCGTTGTTGAAGACAATGCGCGCTAATGTGGATCTAGAGACTGAGGAGCTTACTATCAAAGGTCTAGATTCATAACTCGTGTTCAAGGCATTTGTCCCGCTCAAAGGGAAGAATAAATTGGCAATGATCAAATTTAGAGAAGATCATGTCGATCCTTGCCTACAATCTTGCAGTCCGATCCACCCGAATCAGAAAAGAAGCCAAATGTGGTGAGTGCACATGATGTGGTGCAAAAGATCAAGAGAAAGAAATTGAAGGATGAGGCTCGTCGTGCTAGACCTCCTTAACATCTTTTGATGTAACCAGGTCGGGTCGTCAACCTTAAATTACAAGGCGCTTGTTGGGAGGCAACCCAACCTATTTATTTTCATTATATTTGGGATTTTGTTTTTAATTCAGTTGAGTTGTGTTTTTATTTATTTTATTTTGACATATGAGAGAGAGAAAGGGACTAGTGATGTTTCCTCGTGACATATTTGAGTAGGTTATGGGAGAGTCTACCCCGGTGTGCCATGGAACACATGACCTTTGCAGGGAATCGTGCACGCGAGTTGGAGATTCTCTAAACACATATTCAAGAAGATGAGAGCAGTCGACCTCGGTGTGCGAGTACACACAGACCGGATAGGGAGCATAGTGGCGCCACACTGAGCTTCGAGACTGTTGGTGCATGATTTCTTTCCCACCCTTGAGGTGGTTGTGAGTATTTCTTCCCTCTTGTTAATTTTTTTTTTACTAGTATCTGTCATGCTCCATCTCATCTAATGGCATACGCATTGATTGCTGAGTCCGATGTATAATCTCTAAATTCGTTGAAGACAACGAAGCATTCAGTGTGGGGGTGGATATATTTTTCTAGCCAACAATGTGTCTTGCATAGCTACTTACATGTAGGGTGTGTTTAGTTCGTATTGTGAGTCAGTATTGTGCTTTATGTCATGTTTTTAATTATATTGTCGTATTGTGTAGTGTAGATTTATATACTGTTTGCACTTTTACATAATTGAGTCTACCCCCCAAATGTTTAAATTATGTAGTGTCAAATTTTTTTCGAGTCTAAGCCTTGCATATAGTTAGGATATTATAAAAAAATACAAAAAAAATGAAAATTGAAAATTTGAGAAAGGGAAATTGAGAGAAGCTTATATTCGATTGATTTAGTAAGATGTGAAAGACTTGCGACCGAGAATGACAATGTGAGTTCCCCATACTACGTATAGATAGACTTTATTTACGAGAATGCTTGGCTGTTTAATTACACTTACGTGATTTTTAAATGTTAAGTGTGTGTCGTTTTTCTTACAAGAGCTGAGCTAGGTGTGAGCTAAACAAGCCGAATGTTCATGTGTACGTCTTAGGTAGTCGCCAGCCCGCCTCTTAGTGGCACACAGAATAGCTGTGCGAGGATGCGTATCTCATTGCTTGTTAGATCTCACCTTGTAGGACCGCTAGAAAACCCTCTTTGAACCTTGGTTTATTAGCTAGCCTCTTGACCTAGCGTGACGAATCTTGGCCTTCATCAAAAATCATTTAGAATCACCACTTTAGTGCGTCACGAGGGAGTTTTAGTTGAGGGGGTTCGATGAGGGAGAGCTTACTTTCACATACATGTGAGTTCTACATGATCGCATGCACGTTAATTGAAATCTCCGAGGGGATGCGAGGTTGAGTGAGGTGGATTGCACACTAAGGTGTGGCGGTGTTCCCTGTCATTCCACCATGGACAAAGTTGTGGAGAGCCGTGAGTGCGTGATGTCTAATCCGCACAAAAATGGGGTTGGTGGATCTTAATCGGTGGCTCGTGCTAGGTATCAGTACTTCCGTCATCTTGGTGTAGGAGGTTTGGTTGGATTAGGCACGAGACAGACATTTCTTGAATATTTGAGAGGTGACATGGTTATTTTCTAGTTTGGGGGTGTCGAATTTTGACTACGGACATTGAGATTGAGCTTTTGACGACTCCACCCCCATGCATGTACTTGAACTTGTTTGCGGCTTTGTTTGGTGGCACCGTGTACTTCATAGAGTTAAGGGGAGACGTATTTTACTTGTGATACGTATTCATTGGATCGTCTATTTCCTCCCCTTAACGTACTTGCTTGGCTTAACTGTTGGGAGACCACTCGTATAATTTGGAGTATTATGTTGATATTGAGATATTGAAAAAAAAAAACAGACAAATAAATGAAAAAAAAAGAAAAAAAAGGAGAAAAAAAGGAGAGGATGAATAAAGGAGTAATTTGAGCTTAACAAAGAAAGAGAGGTGGAAGCTACTAGTTCATTGGCGACGGTTTGCAGTTCGTACACGATTCACAACGGTGGCCACATAGATCGTTATTGTACCGGGCTTTAAGGGGATCGAGTGCCGTAGACGGTTAGTTTCGGGTTGCGGTTTCTATCATCGTGCTGAGGGTGTGTGAGATGTGGGTTTTAATGTGAGAAATGTGAGGCATTAGGACTTGTTACTTCATGATTTTCCTTTTTTTCCTTAAGCCTCAACATTCTAAACCGTTAGTGGAATAGGAGCTCGGACCGTGAGTGTGGCTTAGCCAAGCGTAGCCTCTTATTTTGTCGGCACACGCGAAGAGGTAGGTTATTCTTGTAAGTAGTAAATCTAGGCTTTCTATACTAACTAGGGGAAATTCTTGTTGTCGATTTTATTTGCAACTCACGCCTTGTCCCTAGATTTTTCATCATTTCATGAGAACCGGTTTTGGCTAATTGAGATTGCCCGATCTCACCCAAAAATATAAAAATTTTGTGTCTTCGTATATATGTGTTTGTGTAAGCTCGATTCTAGATTGCAATTGCATCATATTGCCGCATTATAGTGTTGTGAGCAATGTTAGAGTCGTTTGTGTCTTGTCGGCTAGTAAACAGATGAATGCAATAGATGAGACTTTGCTCAGACACACAAATGGCAAGTGTGGGGGTATTTGATAACTCCTTAGTTGGAGTCATATTTCGTATAAGAAACATTGCTATTTGGGGGCGTTTCGGTGCAAAGTGATGAGATTCAGGCTTAACTGGGAAGGAAATGAGATTTTTGCTGTTATTGAGCTTAAACGTACAATCCGGGCGTTTCTTGATTTATTTACGCATGATTTGATCTTCGCGGTAGAGTTTGTGTTGTAATTTACAGGAACATTGCATGAGGAGATCAAGTGGAGAGAAGAAACGAGCTTCGGAAGTCAAGAAGAAGCAAGAGGAGCAAAGTGGGAGGAGAAAAAGTGACCAATCTTCACTATTTTGAGAATATCTTGAGTTCTAAAATCAATTTTGTAGTGAGACCAGTTTCAAATAAAAGTAGACTCACAGCGCTTTCCAAGATAGGTCACGAAGCTCAAACGGAGATCGGACGAGAAAGTTATGGTCCGGCGAAGTGTCTGAAAATCTGAGCTCATCTTCAGGGGTGTTCGTGCGAACAGAAACGTTGAAAAGTCTCTGAAAATAAGTAGGAACAACAAAAGTTTCTCGTTGGAACAGAGTGTTCGTACGAACACTTTTGTGTTCGTGCGAACAGAGCGCAAAACTCAGAATTTCGGGTAAGTTTTGCAATTTTTGGAAAGTTTAAAGCTTTGGGGACTTGTTTTAGTCCTAGAAGTCCGTTCTTTGGCACTATTGGACGTAGGAGACAGCTAGAGACGCAGAGAAGGAGGTTTGAGGAGCAACTTGGACCTAGGGTTCGTCGCGGAAGTGAGGATTCATCCGTTTGATCCCTCTACTCTTATATTTTCATTGTTTTTATACATTATCACACAAACTCTTATCGTTGTGATCATGAATATGCGTAGCTAAACTTCTTAGATTATGACCCGAGTTTCGGGTTAGGATTTTCACATTGATTATGCGATTTATGAATTGAGATTCATGTTTTGGCAAACCTAATTGACAATTTTGCGTTTTCTATGTTTGTTTAGTGATCTTCATCACATCTTGTTAATTGGAGACGTCTTGTTAGTTAGAAATTAGTTTGAAATTATTTGGTAACTCCGTAATTGTTAGACTGGAAAAGCAAACAATCACCCGTTCATAGGCTTGGTAACTCGACTACGTTGAATAGGATCATCAGAGTAGAAATCATCGTTTTTGCATGTGTAGGGGTAATTAGAACTTGGTAACTCGGTTTTTATTTAACCTAAACATATGATGCGCACATGGCAACTCGGTGAGTTAGTATAACTCGATTAGAAAACTAAACTTCGTCTGTGTTTCAAAAATCGTAGAACGTCGTCAACAAGAGAATCCTAACAATCCCCCAAAACGAGGTGTCATGGTTGTTTCTCCCATATTAAATCTCAAAATTTAAATACATGCTTTGACTTTTCTATTATTTAGTTTAGAAAAACAATCTCTACTTGCCCACATAAAGTTAAGAATACTAATTGATTCACGACAAGTCCCTTGGATTCAACAAACCCGAATTACTGGATATTACTACACGCGATAGCCGTACACTTGCGGTTGGAACGTGTCAAATGTGTTAGTTTGTATTGCGTGTAGAGTATGTAGTCCGTTTCGTTTTTACCTATATTGTCGTATGATTATGTGTGTAGTGTAGTATTTATATAGAATTTTGTAACACCCTGATCATGTATTACCGGAGTACTACACTTGGGTCCCCCAAACTCTCCGGAGATGTCCTCCGGTAAGCACGGACATGCTTAGCAAGGAGTCTAAACCTAACTGTCCTGTTACAAGACGAAATTAAAGAAACTGAAACTTAAAAAATTGTTAGTGTATTAGTTTGCATACTCTGATTTGATGAATTCTAAGTGATTGTCTACACCCTGGTCTCCTGTGTACTAACCTACCAAGTCATAGAAGGCATGGATGCCCACGTCACGTTACAACAAGCAAACAGTATTAATAAAAATAGTAGATATAAACCGTTTCGGAATCGATTAACCCGTACTTGAGGATGCACTATTCCATAACCTGAAAAGGACAAATCATAGAGATAATTATTCCATTTACACAAGTCTCGGATAACATAAATTTAGTATGAATTGATGACCATAGTGTATTTCCGACAAGAAAACAAGACCAAATATATTTCCTTTAATTAATAGTCACGAATCCGCCAAGACAAACTAGACCTCTAGTGTGCACACCCCCTACTGAATGGTCAGTTCAGATGGCAGTACTAGCTGCCTACAGTCGGGGGCTAGCTATGTCCTGACTTACGAAGAAGCTCGTAGACTGGGCCCCATGTATGTGGCCGCAACTCAGACATCTGAAGACAATAATAACAACGACGTGTCGGAAGATAACACAATCCAATAACCAAGAAAGTATCCGAGTACGAAATCAATTATGTCCATAATCTCATACTCCGAATATAGAGATATTTAAACTCCATCATTTTTTATGAGATAATTAGGCATGCTTATGCTTACCTGATATTTTTCCTATTTTCCTGATTAGCGAAGCTGATTCTCTATCCCCAACAGACACTAAAAATTCGAATACATATATACTACCAATACATTTGCTCAAGAGTGCAGTAGAATGGAAATGGTGGGGTCATGTTGGCTGACTAGCCCAAAAGTACTATTTTGCCCCTAAAATCTCAGTCTTATCACAGTCCATAACTGTTCCTTAACCCTCCAACGATACTCAGATATGTCTATGAATATGCAATTGTGATTCATATCCCTTCCTGACACACTCGATATTAAACTACAACTTTTACATAAATTGCATCCAGGCCCTATAGTTTTGCAAAACTGCTGAAAATAGCCCTACAGTTGACCATTAGTCACTTTTAGTCAAACAAGTGCAAAGTTACTCCATATTCTATAAAACTATTACAGAGGCACGAGGTCATGCCTAGAGTTATGATTTGACTGCTCAATTCAAGTTATTGTTAAATTTCCAAGTTTCCCTCCTACACAGCTCACGAAGTCGAACTTGGTGAAACTTGACCCTTTTACATAGAATGTTATTATGATAAACTTTCTATAAGGGAATTTTGATTATTTAGGTCATCTGACAAGTCAAATCAGAAAGTCGAAGTGATGAGGAAATCTTCTTAACTGGTCAACTTTATAGGCAGTTTCCAGTCAATTTAGACAGACATTTGAGAATTCAAAAATAGGGTTTTACAGATTGAAGTACCAGGTTTCCAGAGCATATTTGATCTCTTCAAGATTCAAAATTCTCATGGATATAAGTTCAGTCAAAGTTGGATGAAAACATTAACTAACACTTCGAATGTTTTCATGAGATTTCACAGTTTCATGGTGGCCACTTTGAGCTTGATTTCTGATCAATCCGTTAGGAAAATGGGAAATTCTTTTCTAAGAGATTTGTAGTATTAATAACCAGGTTATCATAAGAGAAAGCAAAAAGCGATTTGATTAGGTACTGAAGAAATTATGATAGTTGAAAGATGGTTATTTCCGCTTACATTCATACTAAAAACTATGTTCAGTCAACTTTAGGCTAAATTCTAGAAAGTCCACTTAGAATCTGAAGAAAACTCATATAACATGAGTTGAAGTACGTAACATGATCTATTCACAGGGGGCAGCAGTAAGTTCTGAGTTGTAGCTAAAGACTTATGAAACTCTACCATATTTTTCAACACTTAAGAATTTCGTAAGTAATGGGATGTAAGATCAAGTGAAATTCTTCGCAACTGTTACTTTGAAAACCCGGTCACACTTTTAACATAAAATTATTAATTTACGATAAAATCAAAGTTTTACTGTCAACCCCTCTAACACTTTTAGACGTCCAAAGCACAACCAGCAGGTCAAACAGTCCGTTAAAACAACATGTTAATCAAATATTTGTAACTACTGGTATATGACTGAATTATTTAAAAAATTACACAAGCAAGTCAAAAATGATTTTTTTTATAAATATCTGACCAAAATACTAAATTACGATTCTAAAAACGGCTAAAAATAACTATTTTAGCTAAATAATTCACTTTTTAGAAATTAAACACCGCAATCTGGTCCAATCATGCTCGACCTGTAAAATAGAGGGGTGAACCCAAAAACCCAGTAGGTACCGCCTAACCTTTGGTGTAGAAATCTAAAATATACTTGACACAACAACGAGTCCACGAAACAGTCTGCTACTTAATACACAATAACTGTGATTTATAAAAGCACCACATAGTAATCAGATAGCTACAAAGCTGTAAAAAGAAATCATATCGAGAATATGTACAGACATGTACTATTACTGCAGAATCTTGAAAATAAGATTTCTCTACCTAAAAAGAACGAGATAATCGCCAAGAATACTTCCTTCGACCAATCCATCTAAGAAAAAGAAGCCTTAAGCAACATGTTATGAACTACTTCATCTTCAATCAATCCTTACTTTGGCCCTACTCACCTCTCCTTTTCTCCCTGACCGCAGGCTCTCCCCTGAAAAAAAGAGAAATTACATCCTTTTACTCACCATCTCTCTCTCCAGGTGGTCACATATTGTGACTCAGCCAATTTTTATTAGCTCGCTGGCATAAGAGTCACCATGAATAATTATTGACATTTGAGACTTTCCAAATCATCCCATGATATGCTAAAATGACATAATAGACCCCCGTAAAATAAAATTGTATCACATTTTGTCACATATCATAGACGTGTTCATGAACAATAATGTAGTAGCACTCTTAAATCACATTGAATAAATATTTTCCCCAAAGTATCCCATATACGCGCGATCTTTAAATCTTACCCACTTAAGAAAATTTCGTCCAGAAATTTACACTTTTCAACACATGTCGTAAACTAGTTGCTAAACACTATATCGCAATATCGCCCACATGTTTGACACAAAATCTATATTTTATTGTAAAAAAAATGTCAACTTACAAACTAATTCAAGCCCAACAGCAAGTTACTTATCATTTCTTGAAAATTTTGGATTAAATGCATGCGTATGTCACTTGAAACAAACAATCAAGTCACTCATTAAATATCAGAGTTTCAACGTAGAAGGAATTACTTTTTGACGGCCTCATCAGACAATCAATAATAAAATAATCAATTTTACTATATAATCATAGTTAGTTGTCAAGCACTCTGTTACTCGTAGACAAAAATACTAAAACATCACCAGTACATTGTGGATATCAGATCGTCTCACAAGTTACTAATCACTAGTACTAGACGGAAATAACGTTGTCTAACACAATTTTAAATTAACAGTACTAGACGTATATCATTTCATCTAACACAGTTTGGAATCACCAATACTAGACGGAAATCGCCTCGTCTAACACAGTTTGGAATCACATGTTATGTTCTAGATGGAAATACCCTCGTCTAACACAGTTTGGAATCACCAGTACTAGACGAAAATCACCTCGTCTAATACAGTTTGGAAACACCAGTAGTAGATGAAAATTACCTTGTCAAAAACAGTTTTGAATCACCAGTACTATACGAAAATCACCTCGTCTACCATATTCTAGAATCTTAGTACTAGACGGAAATCACCTCGTCTATTACAGTTTGGAATCACCATTACTAGACGGAAATCACGTCGTCTAACAAAGTTTGACATCGCTAGTACTAGACGGGAATCACCTCGTCTAACACAGCTTGGAATTAATATGGCGAATAAATATTTTGCTAATAACGACATATTTCATGGCTGTAAAACAAAAGCAATATTCACAACATATTATTAATAAACAATATGAACACACTTGTTCGCCACTGACACCTCATTAAATGATAAATATTCGTCACTTAATATATTTTCGGATTTTGTCTTTTTCAGACAAACATAAATTGACAACTAATCATTCATATTATACAAGCCTAATGATATAATGAAATGTTGTAGTCTCTTGAGAACCAATAATTACAGTTCAACATGTCACTCATAACATAACAAAAATTACAGGCATTCATAATTTCGATTCTTTGCGACCGAACAACTATGAAGAAATAAGATGAAGTATCTTATCTCCAAAAGTACTTTACGATTATTTACTATCTCATCTTGCACATTGTATTCCGCCTTCATAAGTATAATGAATCTTGAACTATTCTCTTTCCTTTTTTCCACCTTATAGTTACAAAGTCACGCTCATACCATTTCTCGAGTGAAGGCAGTCTCAAGTACTTCTATTAAAACTTCTCTTTTAACATTTTTAAATAGAAAAACATCACCAAGATGGCTCTCTCTCTGCCAATTTATTTTCTTATCCTAACATGCCAAGATGCATACACAACGAAAACTTTTTTTTAGCTAAATCGACATCTTATTTTCTCGAATGAATAACTCTTACGAAACTAAACAACAAGAAAAATATGCTATAGAGAAAGATGGTCACAGTTCAGAAATTATGAGCACTGTTACAAACAAATAAAAATAAAATTATCTTTTAAAGATATACTTTCTTCACCTTTCCATGAAGTTAAAATCATGATAAACCCTAAAGAAGTTTCTATGTTATCAAACCACGTCGGATGCTAGGATATGATCACTATCTTAAACAAAAAAAACCAAAGCAATACTTTGACCCAAAAAAATAAAGATAATAAGAAAGAGGCAATCATTTCTTATCTACGAAGTGGACCATCTCCATGTATCATAGCAAGTAAAAAAATAAACTCTTTTTTTTACCATATCTTTCTCTAATTCCAACCAAATTGTTTTAGTTTTAGAGACAAGCACATACACATAAATTACCCAATCTCATTTCCCTCTGTCCTCTAAGTTAAACAAGCGTCGAGACTCAATTCTCTGAATGCATCCATAGTTGTTATGGAGGTGGAGAACACCAAGAGAGACTCTCGCCTATCTCCCCCTTTTCTCTTTCTCAACGTTCTTACATGCTGCTTCCTCCAAAAGACATATTTTCTTCTTTTTTTAAGAGGTAATAATCTTTTTTCCCCTCATTCCTACCAAACCTAAAAATACGGAGCACTATATACCTTCCCACCCCCCCCCCCCCCGGAAGGAAATTTTCCATGAAGAAAGTTATGTACTTAACCCATAAAATCAAACTGGAATAGGCAATGTGGCTCTATATATGCACAAAAGCATAAAAAACATTGCCATTTTATTTGTTCTTTTTATAACCCCTCATATTCTTCATAATACAAAGTCACCCTTACTACGATTTATACATATTCTTTCACAGCACATGAAAGTAAGTACTCCAATTTGGTGTTCACGAAAATACACCTATGAATCTATAATTGAATCAAAAGGACAAACATGTCACACCAAGTGATAAACTTTCTAGCCAAGTTTATAAAAAAAAGTATTGACATTTTTAAAGTTAAACTAAAGATAACAGAGCTCCCGCATGCAGTCACTTAATCTGATAAGAAAAAGTCTACTTTTCAAATTTTTTTAAAAAAATGTCGACAACTAACATGGTCAATTTCATCCACCACCCAAGCACTATATGATCGCATACCATTAATTCAACAATGGGGCGGCTCACATGTGTGATCAGTCACCCTGCGTGTACTATATGTACAACACCCACCTACTCAAACCGGCTACAACACTAGCCTACTTAGTAATGCGATCAGTACTTTTGGTTTGGTCACTACTCAGATACCAGTTGTGACGAACCGATCAAACTTTTAATATAAAATTATAAATTTACAATAAAGTCACTGTTTTATTGTCAACCCGTCTGACACTTTCAAACGTCCAGAACTCAACCAGCAGGACAAACAATACGCTGAAACAACATTTTTAATAAAATGTTTGAAACACTGGTACATGACCGAATTATTTAAAAAGTTAAACCAGCTAGTCAAAAATGATATTATTTTTATAAATATATGGTGGCCAAAATAGAAAGTTAGAACAAATCGCTGAAATTAGCTAAAAATAAGTATTTCAGCTAAACAATTCACTTTTTAGCAATTAACACCACATTTTGGTCTAATCCTGTTCAACCTGTAAAAAAGAATGGTGAGCCCAACCACCTAGTAGGTACTGCCTAACCTTTGACGTACAAATGTATATTATATTTGACATAACAATGACTTATCATGCAACAGTCTGCTTCTCACAATAACTGTGATTTATAAAATAACCAGACAGTAATCAGATAGCTACAAAGCTGTAAAATGAAATCATACCGAGAATATATACAGAGATGTACTGTTATTTTAGAATCTTAGAAATAAGATTTCTCTACCTGAAAAGATTGAGATAATCCCCAAGAATACTTCATTCGAACAATCAAACTAAGCAAAAGAAGCCTTAAGGAACATGTTATGAACTACTTCATCTTCAATCAATACTCACTTTGGCCCTACTTACCTCCCCTTTTCTCCCTGACCGCAGGCTCTCCCCCGAAAAAAAAAAGATAAATTACTTCCTTTTACTCACCATTTCTCTCTCCACGTTGTCACATGTATTGTGACTCAGCTAACTTTTATTAGCTCGCTGGCATAAGAGATCACTATGAATAATTATTCACATTTGAGAATTTACGAATCATCCCATGATATGCTAAAATGGCAAAATAGACCCCCGTCAAATAAAACTGCATCACATTTTGTCACATATGATAGAAGTATTCGTGAACATGAATGTATTAACAATGCTAAATCACATTAAATAAATATGTTCCCCAAAGTATACCATATATGTGGGATCTCACAGTTATCAAACACAAAGCATCTGCTTGGTGAATCATAAAATTGTTACGATTCACTTCTCCCGGTCGACATGAACTTCTCACAGCAGCAGGTTGGCAAAATATGGAGAAATGGATGAATTTGATTCTTTCCCTCCAATTTTCTTCATGTATATCATGAAGATTATGATGGAGATGGTGTTTGTATAGGATGAGGGGGGTAGAAAGTGAGTTACCAGATGTTGGGTGAGGATATGAAATCTGTAGGGTGAGGCGTCTATAATTGAAGTTGTGAATGAATACTGCATTCACATTGGAGTTTAAATGTAATTTTTTAAACTTTGGGGTAGTTATTACAATTAAGGTCTTATTTAACTTTCTGAAAATTTCACTATAGCCCTGCCATTTGAAAGTGTTATATGTACTTTCACAATCCCTAGTAATGTCAAGTTGGCCAAATTTCGATATGAAATCTAGTTTTGAGACATAGTTATTAAACCCACACCGGTGGTTGACCCGGCAAAGATGCCAGGTCACTTGGTAACCGGTCCAACCAGTGGGTCGCTGGTCGGACCGGTAGGTCAATTGCAAATCATTTTTCATATGTTACATTACATATTTATCGTGAAATAATTAATATGTGACATATAATAGCTCAAATTATTAAGTTCACGTGTTTTTTAACATATAATTACATATATTATGAATTAAATCACACAAAAGTCAAATAAAATGTTTAAAGGAGCATTTCATTTTTTTTTTGTAATGCTTAAAACATGTAAATTCCAGACCGGTTCAACCCAATTAACCCGGACCAGGTCACCATGTTGATCACAATCCCGCCGGTTTTGACCAAGTTTGGCCAGGTCACTTTCATCTACGAACCGGGTAGTGACCCAGATCGGTTCAGGGTCCGGGTCACCGAGTCAGCGGTCCGACCGGCCAGTCTATCTGGGTATAATAATTATTCTTTGAAACATTACATATTTTCCCAACTTTTTTATATAATTGCTGATATTCCCCACCATGACTTGTAAAAACATTTCAGGATATATAGAACTAGTATCCTTTTTCTGTTCTATCTCGATTAGAAAAGCCGGAAATTTTTAATTCCCAATGCTGTTTTTTCAAATATTGAATAAAGACACCTAGAAATTTTCAGGTTGTTACAATTTCCACTTTTATATAAGTGAGTATACCTTCCTTATTGAGTCAAGTTTAGTTTGAGTTGTTTTTCATGTCAAGTATTGCATTTAGATTTAGGATCGTATGAATAATATAAAAATAATAAAAATAATAAAATTCAGAAGAAAAAAAATCATAAATAAAAAAATTGAGAATGGGTAAAAGAAAAGTACTGAAAACGTGGAGAGAGCCTAATGATAGAGTTCTTTGAGAGTTTGAAGCGCCATAGTTAGGAAACTTTGCAATCACATTTTGTATAGAGGGGTTCTAAGGTCTAAATTTTAGATGGTAAAACTTGTTCTTTTTAACCTTAAGTGTTATAAAAGGATATATATTTGTGCTTACCCTATTGTGCTTATTAGAAGGAGTTCCTGAGTGGCGTATGTATTTTTCGTTGTTCAGTGGAAACTTGCTGACTCTTGAGATCTAGGGTAGGCATTCGTGTTGATTTTTATTTATGCGGTCTGTTGTAATGGCCTAAGTTAAGTTATGGGAGTGCAACTTTATCCTTTACGGCGGTCTAAAAAAAAATTCATAAAAATACCACACGCCTTAGCTCTTTTCTCAACCGAATGTGCCTCCATTCGTATGGGGAATGTGTATTCAATACAATAGAGCTATGTATAAAAAGACCTACAAATCAAGCCTTATTTCATGAAGCATGACTTCTTTTACAAGAAAAATCTCTGCATTCAGTGCAATCAAGGCTAAGAGGTTTTAAAATTTCGGGTGATTTGGAAAGAAAATGAATGAGAAAGAAAGAATCTAGAATAGGAATTTAATTCAAGTTTCTCCCATCTTCCAATTGGACCCTCTGAAGTGTAGAACGTAATTTTATGAAATTATTAAGGTGAAAACGGTTTATGAGTATGGTTGCTTTGTGGAAAATGGTTTATGAGTATGGATGCTTTGCCTTAGTAAATTTTTGCATGAAATAACCTTATACAATCCAATCTTTTTTGTGTTTAAGAATATTGAGGAGACCAATGAAAGTGTGATGAAATTCGCGTTTAACTGTTTGAGATTGCCCGATTGCACAAAAACAAAGAAAATATGTTTTGTATGTTTTAAATAGAACTTTTGACAGAAAACCACCATGCAGTTTTGTCTCCCTGACACTAAGCTACCAGCAGTATTGATTTTGTAAGAAAACCCCCCTGCAGTTTCACTTTTACTGACATCGCGCACCATTTTACTAACAGAAACCCCTTGGCAGTTTCACTTTTACCGACACTTAGCTACCAACAGTTTTAATAAAATTGTGCGCGATGTCGGTAAAAGTGAAACTGCAGGGAGGTTTTCAGTCAAAATCAATACTGGTTGTAGCTAAGTGTCAGCGAGACGATACTGCAGGGGGGTTTTCTGTCAAAAGTTCTTTTAAATATTTGTTGAATTAAGATAGAGTTGTAGAATCTGTATTTGCATAATCTTGCTGCATTGTCATGTTGTAGTCTCGCAGAGTCGTTTGCGTCTTGAGTCGACTAGTACACGGTGTTGTATGTAATTGTGGCAGATGATTTGCTCGGGACCGCAAATCGTAAGTGTGAGGGTATTCTATAACCCCGTAATTGATGCGATTGCTTAACGCGTATGCGCAAGAACCCGGTAAAGTAATATAAGGGTTGTATTTCAACCCCGAGTTATCGATCCTAAAAGGACCTACTTGAGATTATATAATTAGTTATCTGGTTTAGAATATGGTACATGATGAATAATTGTGATTTAATCAATTTTCGTCGCCAAACAAGCGACTAAATTGAAATAACAACTAACTAATATTTTTGAATTTTTGTATTTAAGAAACAAATATATGAAGAAACGGGTGATCTTTAGATCACCTAGGGCTGTAAACAAATTCCGGTTCAGCTTTGTAACACGTTAATTCTGTTCTAGATCAACGGGTCATTGTAATGACAATCTCCCTTCGGTCTCATATCATTCTACTTCTCGGTTCACTAAAATCTTCTGTCGGTCTCATGTTTCTACCGGTACGTTCTAGTAGGCTAACGAGCTACACGTCAATGGGTCTTGTCGGTCCACCGTTGCACGAAATAGTTGAATCTCACCTACCGAATCTACCCACGAAGGCCAATCCTAACACTTCTCTTTTTTGTTTTGGTGATTCGGGATTGTGTTTCAGTTCTCATCACAATTAGGCTAAGTCAATGGCGCGCACTCATCTAATTAGCTAGTACGTCCGGGTAGCTACTCCATTCATACTATATATTAAGCGTAGAACAAGAACATGTAACTAAAACAAATGTTAATATTAAGCAAGACGATGAACTATGAACAAATCTTAGTTTTCATGAATATTAAATCATAATCTCGTCGTTTCAATAGACGAGATTCACTAACAAGTTTAAGAAAAAAAGTATTAATTCAAGAGATCAAAATCATACGCATGAAACAAAGTCTTTAACCGGAAACTCCATCATCTACATAAACCCTAGCCTCTCATAGAGATGCCTAGAAAATAGTTTAGCTAATTAGAATCAACCAAAAAAAACTTACAAGTTTCTCCATAAAATAATTGAGAGAGGAAGAAGAAAAAGAAAAGTATATGTCTTCAATGAAGGATTCCTCCTCTTATTTCTCCAACGCGAGTCTTTTTTTCTCTCTTCCGTGCGTCCCTCTAAAATAGTAGAGAGCCAGTTCTTTTATATTTTTTAAGTCATGTGATCTTATTTCTGGTCTTGTGGTTGATCTTGTGATCATAATTTGTGATCATCTACTTCTAGTAAGTTACTCACGCTCGGCCACCGAACTTTCACTAAATATGGGGCTCTCTTCCAAAGGGGGGTTAAACTGTCTTTACGCAAACTTCATTAAATGACACCTTAACTCCCTCTCCATGTCTTTTCACAAATTCTTCATGATTTCTTCATCGTTATAGCTCCCGATTAATCTCCCAAGCTTGTTTATCCTCCACGCTTCATCTCCAAGCTCCGTCTCCTGTCAAAACAACAAGAAACAAAAATTGTGCGATCAAACGTGACAAAAATGCATGAAATCATATGAGTGACGCTAGGATTAACGAATTCATGCGCAAAGATAAACCTACACGTTTTCTCTCTAAACACAATGTAAAACTAATATTATCAACCCGGAAATATCGCAATACGATATAATACGTACAAGAAATATAACTCTAATAGAGAGTTATAAAATCTCTCACACCACATTCAAATTCATTGAATTGCATACACTCCACTAGCCATGTGACACAAACAACACACACACACGATGCAATCTACATGAATATACAATGCAACTCGATTATATAACAATGCAAGAATCGAAACAATTTTTTTTTTCTTTTTCTTAAGAGACGGGCAATCTTTCTATCACTAACCATAATCATCTAGATCTCACAAGTCTCTTTCGCAATTCACACATCCACAGCAAGAAATTGAAATATAATGACCCTACGCACAAGCACAATAAGGGAACGCCAAACATCCACCAAACTCAATCCAAGATCCGGGCACATCCTTTAGCTAACAGGGTCTATGCACCCTTAGTCCTATGATAGTCTTTCATCGCCAAGTCATTTGAGGTTTTCAGACCCTCTTAGCTGTTATTGCTTTTGAATAAATTTTCCCATTGATGGGAGACACAACTCCGTCTAATACGGCTTGACTTTAATTTTTCTTAGATGCTCTGATTGGTTTGAATAAAAATTCTTCGAGCGAACAGGGGCACATTAGGCTATTCACTGTATCTAGTCCAAGAGAAGATTTTGATTTCTTTTGTTTTTCATTCTCTTCTTTTTATTTCAATCGTGCAGCTAGAGCAACGAAGTGTGGGCTTTTTTCGGTTAGCTCTTGAAACCGCCGTAAGGGATGGTGTTGTACACTCCCTAACTTCACTTAGGCAAGAAAGCATACCACATGAAACCAACTCTACAAAAAGGTCCACCCCAGATTTTAAGAGGAAACGAGTTTTCACAGAAAACAGACTATTCAAGTCCTTAGAACTAAATCCTCCTTGCACAATATAAGAACTAAAGGTATACCCACAATCTACATTCCACTTTTCCATGAATACTTGGGACTTCCTTTCGTGAAACCGGTGCACAAGATGCTAAAAATTAAGGTTTTACCTACTACTGTGCTTCCTATTCATTGAGACTCTTTCACTATACTCTTTTTGGTTTCAAGCTTCATCAATTCCCCAACTCAAAAATTTTAATTTTTATGGGTTCTATGTTTTTCTTTTTTTTTCTTCTTTTTTGTTCTCCTATTTTCCTAAACTCTACATGCTTTTGGCCAACTCGATTAACCACAAGGATTGAGTAGGGGACTCAATAATGTAAAACTGCAGAACGATGCAGAAATTTAGAACTATCACAATACGACACTAACACACAATCTACACTGACCATACTAACACAATACTACACAAACTACATGTAACAAGGTTAATGCAAGACAAAACATGGCTAGTGAAATTAGAACACCCCCTGTAGGGTTTTGATCATGGATACGCAGCGGAAGAAAGATTTTTTATCCATTCAAGACCCTCCAAGGATCAAAGGAAGATAATCATAACGATGGTAAGGGAAGAAACTATCAACACACCTTAGGGGTCTCCTGTGATGACGTGTAACGTGAATTGTGTCACGTCTCTACGGTTGATCCACGCCTAGAGGTGAGATCTAGATCCTCCAATTCCTTGTGCTAGCTAGGAAGAATGGAAGAGGAAGAAGAAATCATGCAATACAGAGCAACAAGGTGGGGCCGCACCTCCTTGTGAGGCCGACGGGTAGGGAGTGGTCCCAAAGGGGGTTCGGCCTCCATTAGGACTTTCTCTCTCTCCTTGATTTATTCTCTCCTACTCAAAGTATGTACATGTGTAGAGAAAAATAATCTAGGAGTGTGATTTATATAGTCTAACTACTCCTTGTCCTACTACATAAAGAACCCCTCTCCTAAACCTACTCAAATAAGGATTAGTCCCTTTTGCAAATTAGTCCTAATCATGTCTATACATGGATTAGTTCTCTTTGCAAGATAATCATAATCATGTCTCTACATGATTTAGTCCAACTTGCTCATTAGTCCTACTAAGTTAGCAAGTTGTTGCGATTTGATCCTTCTAATTAATTAATCATATTAATTAACTAATTCTCAAGTCTAGTTCACCCCTATATGGCGTGTGACCACATAGGTTCTATTTAGTTTGTAGTAACTATTTACTAATATGGAGCGGCATCTAGCAAGACATCCATTCTAGCCAAGAAATAGAATAGTCATCATGACAAACCTTGTGCAAGTATTGTCTCATCCCTTTGTCTCTATATCCGGATTGGACACGAGACATACAAGTCACACTCGTATATCCAATCCATAGTTTCTTGATCCTACGAATAGCCTCATTCGTGCAAATAACACCTATATCCCATATTGATTTATTTGAGTCTTGCCAGACATTCTATAAGCACTATCCCTCGAGTGCCCTTCGATATTTACTCCCGTTATGTGGGAGGGAAAAATTCTATGTACGTCTACTACGATCTCTAAGCTTGCTTCTTATTGTATATGGTACGCTCCTTTATAGCTACCCTGTTACGGTGTAGCGTTTGACGCTACCAAAATCACAAAAATTCACAACTAGACAATCTAGTGACTTCAAGTCTAAGGATGACAACATCGTTGTCACCATGAGAAGCGCTTGTGACTTTACATTTCTTGTATGTAGCCTTCTCGGAGATGTGTCAATCCAGTATGCCATTACTCCTAATGCATATCCATGTGTTGGATCGTGATATCTGCATATCATTCCAACCCCATACTAGTCTATACATGATTGTCCCATTAATCATTATAATTTTCTAGGGATATTTAAGAATATAACACTTATATTCTAAGGACTTCATTCATGTTAACATATCTCCATATCGATAACATAATGAATCGTAAATCCACATATTTGTCACAATAAATTGATTTCCTCTAGGGCAAAATTCCAACAGTCTCCCCCTTCCGCTGTGCAGGGGTATGGTACGCGAGACATCCGTTGGTACCTTGGAAATATTCACATGTCTTCTATCAACAATTTGATTGAGATTGAATATTCTGAATATGTGCATCTCATGCAGTAATTTACTCAGTCTTCTATGTTAGAATCAGTGAATGAGTCTTGCCTGGAACCTTTCAGCTCACAGTCCCTCCCACTATGGCAAAACATAAAGTTTGACTATAATCTGAAATCTTCTTTGTCAGATTGGAAGTTCGCATCACTGTAACTCTTAACAGTAAACTCTTCATACCCTTCAAATATCAAGAATTCATCCTTTAGTTCTTCTCAAGTACTTAAGGGTGATCTCGATAATTATCCAGTGATGCTCACCCGGATTTGACTAGTATCTCTGTGTCATGTCATATGTCACATCTGGCCTAGTACATTGCATGGCGTATCTCATGAATTATTCATATGGTCCTTTCCCAATCTAACTGGAAAGAAAATTAGTCTTCCAAAGCCTAATTTCATGTGACATAGGTAGAATCCATATTCTATACATGTTGAACCATTACAACACCTTTGTCAATTCGTGTACTAAGACCTAAGCCCCACAACTATCTTGATCTATCTCCCAGATCTTCGTAGGTTGCTTTGCCTAAGTATATCATTGAAGATTTAATTCCCTAGTCAATCTACGTAAGATTACCAAGTAGGGACGTTATCCCCAATGATTAGTATGTATCCACATACAAGACCAAAAACATAACTGTGCTCCCACTAACCTTCTTGTAAACACAAGTCCCATATTCAATTTTGATGGAACGAAACTCCTTTGAATGCATCATCAATTTGAAGAATCCAACTCCAAGAAGCTTGATTCAATCTTTGGACAGATTGCTATAAGCAAGATGCGAATGGATTTAAGCATCACAATTGGGGAAAGATTTCATCATAGTCTATACTATGAACTCGTATGAAACCCTTTTCCAACCAATTTTCCCTTAAAATTAATCATATACCATCCATTGGGGTTTCCTCATAACCCACTTCCACCCTATGGGTCCTACTCTTCCAGGTGGTTCCACCAAAGCCTATACTTTGTTGTTTTACATGGATTCCATATCGTATCTCATGGCTCCAAGCTATTTCTAAGAGTGTGGCCACATGTGACCATCTCATAGGTTGTAGGCTCATATTTATGAGCAATATATCACGGGTTATGAAAAATCCTTATTTCTCTAGTCCCTCGATATTTCCTTCCTAACCTGCGAGGTTCTTGTGTTATCGGAGTAGGTTGCTTCACAACACCTTGTGATCCTGCTCATGTTCCATCAAGAGGATCAATGTTCTATGATGGTTCTTGAACTCCTTCAAGTTCCACTGTCCTCCCACTGTTTCTATTAGAGACAATATCTATCTAGAAAAATTTCAGTTCGAGCAACAAACAATTTGTTCTCGATTGGATTGTAGAAATAATATCCCTTTCAGGATATCCTACTTGGGTCCAAGTTTATCTGTAAACGCCTTTACATAAACTTCACAACCCTAAATATTTTATGAACATAATACTAGGACATTTCCTAGTCCATATCTCATATGGTGTTTTTCATAATTGGTTTTAGATGAAACGAGTTTAAGGGCGAAATTTCGCTGTAATTAGAACATAGCCCCTAAAAGTAAACTGGAAATTCTGTTTGATACATCATGGAACGAACCGTGCCCAACAAGTTCCGGTTTCTCTTCTCAGACAAGCCATTCCATAATGGTGTTCTAGGTAGAGTGAGTTGGGATCTCATCCCATACACCCTTAGATGTTCAAACGATCGGCTCAAGTATTCTCCTCTACGATACAATCGTAGAGCCCTAACACTTTTTCCAAGTTGGTTCTCTACTTCATTCTTGAATTCCTTGAACTCTTTAAAGGATTTTGATTTGTTTCTTCATAAGATACACAAATTCATATTTCTTTGATCCCATCAGTAAATACGATGAAGTACTAAAAACAATCTTTAGTATTTGTTCTTAGCGGCCTACATACATCAATATATATGATTCCCGAAAGATCATATTTTTGCCCAATAAATAAGCCTAACATGTCTCATATGATTCAATAATCAGATGAGTTCTAGAAATCCATCTATACGGAGTTCTAGATATATATCTTTTATTCATGTGGCCTAAACGATAATACTAAAGATAAGTGAAGTTCATATCATTATATGCAAACCTCTTGGTATTAATGTTATAGATGAAATTATCATGATCAAGGATATAGAATCCTTTAGACAAAGATTGCATTACAATAATGCATACCAGAATAAATGGAACAACATTTGTCTTTCATTATGATAGAGAGCTTTCTTGTCTAAACAAGAAGTTATGATAATGATCCTGCTCATAGCAGGGACATAAACACTTTTGTCTAATTTATGAAAAATTTCATAAAGGTGGAAATAATTCCTTACGGCTAATTCAGCAACTCCTTGCTTCATTGCCCCATGTGTAGGTTTATTTCTTCCTTATCCAATTTTCTTCATCTCTTGAGATCCTCCACACTTCTATAAATGTGAGATCCTCATCTGGTATCATACACTCATGATGATGAGATATACACATTGATTTCTATAACAAAAAATACCTATGTTGGAATTCATAATTCCTTTATTACTTACTTCCAGGTACTTTGGGTAGTCTCTCTTCCTTTACACTACCTATGAGACTTTAAGGCAACTTGGTTTTACTAACAAGCTTGCTTTATACCCATGGAGTCGGCGTAAATCATTTGCCCTTACCCATGTCGTAAAATATTAACAATTTTGCCTATGCCCTTTATGAGTGCTTTGTTTAGTGACTCAATCATATTCAGCAAATCTCCTCTGAACAAAACAATAATTGAATCCAATGCAATTCTTGGTCCACTTGGGTGAATAAATTTTATTCTTTATCTACATCATAGATAGCACCCATTCACTTATCTTTCAATAGTATTGAATTAGCTCAGTTGCATAACGCAAAGAGGAGCAACACTTCAAACCTTTCATGTCAAGCTCGCTCCTTTTAAAGAGCTTCTTTCAATGCATGATCATATCATACGCCTCCATGTTCTCATCTCTCTTTCAAATCTCAGAGTTCATGGAAACTAACATGAGGCAAGTCACATCCAAAGTACCATTCTTTGATGTTCCTTCCATTAGGTTTTAGTTTGTCTTGGTAGTTGGTGGGAAGAGAACTTTATGTTCTACGAACTACAATAATTTTTTTTATTTGAGAATAATTCTCAATTTTTATACCAGTCTAGAAGATAGATAAAGTCGTGTTTTTTTTATTTTAATGCCATAAGCATTCAACACCAAAGGATTATGCAAAGTAATGTGACGTATAACTATATTCAACAAGGATTTAAATTGTCAAACATAGCTCCCACTATTTTTCTACGGATTAATAACCCTCAAGATATTAATGCGGAAAATATCATTATATTTTCTAGTGGGCCGAGATCCATATTTCACTTCTTTTGATCTTGCTTGACAAGTCACCCAAAATTATTTATTTAGGTAGGAACTATTCCAATTGCATCCTTATGCAACTCTTGGTTCAATTGGGCAAATAACTCCTTATTTATCCATCTTTATGGATAATCCCAATTGATTGCCTCTAGGTTTTAATCATAATAATAACCTAGTTGTGCCCAACCTCTTATTGAAACAATTGCACATTACTTGCTTGTGCCATCGCATTGCATCATTATGAACCAAGTCGCCTTGCTTTGGCATGCACGAACTTGATAAATTATTACGACAACGAGTGTTTAAATAACGAGATTTCAAAACTCAATATTTGAATTTTGAGGGATTTTAAAATTCAATTTTAATTGTTTTGTTGATCAATATCAACTTGATCTATCTATTTGAGTTTGGGCACAATTCTAAATATTAGATCCGGGTTGTCTAATTATCTTATTATCCTAATTGCATGCATCAATCATACACCAATCACAAAACAATACGACAAAATAAATAACCACAAAACAAAATAAAACGTGATATGGATATGGC
Source organism: Linanthus parryae (assembly GCA_023055425.1). Classification (NCBI taxonomy): domain Eukaryota; kingdom Viridiplantae; phylum Streptophyta; class Magnoliopsida; order Ericales; family Polemoniaceae; genus Linanthus; species Linanthus parryae. The sequence continues at coordinate 421,385 of JALGPY010000060.1, read as the reverse complement.
CTTTTCTAGACTAAGATATTCCCAAGCCAATGGGAGCATCTATGAACCCTAAAAGCAAACACATCTCCATGCGTCTTCCTCTTTTGGTCCATCCTTCATAGTCATGTGGAATGCTCCATGCTCCATATTTTGTGGTTTCAATTGGCTTTGGGCTTCTTTTCTCCAATCTTAGCTAACAATCTATTCTATCTAGTACTAGCTAACAACTATACTAAATAAAAGAAATCTCACAATTTGAGAAAAATCGGCTCGCAGGCCGTAAACCTTAATTAATTATTACATCAAATTGATCGGCTCGCAAGCCGTAAACCAAACCACAAATTTAAACAATCACACCAAACTACATCCTAAGGCCATATCCAACCACCATGCGATTTGCACATAAACAGTTAAAATACAATTTTAGCGCGCTTGGTCAATTTTAATTTATTTTAGGATTTATCTAGAGTCAAAACGGTCCAAGGGGCCCAACTAACTACTTGGCCGAACCCTAGGAGGACCGCCTAGGCCTTGGGCCGGCCGGCCCCTAGCCCACACGGCTAGGCCGTGCGCTAGGGCTTCCGCCGGCCCCTAGGTCGTGCTTTACTTGGGAGGCAAGAAAGGAGGGGTGGTCCCATAGGGGGGGCTGAATCTCTTTAGGAGTTGTCAACTCCTTGCTTGTTGCCCAAGTTTGGTTGTTTTCTTGATTGAAAAGAACTCCTTCTTTCAATAGGATGCCCATGAGATCTGGATCTAAGATCCTAAAATTTCTCAAACTCACTAATTCATGCATCCTATGCAAAACTAGATCTTGTCTTGTTTGATTATTGACAAATTGCATCATATGCTTGATTTGTCCGTTTTACGCGATAAACAATGAATTTAAAGTGTAAACTATCAAAACGTAACACATAAACAACGTATATGTTCTACGACGTGTGGCTCTGATACCACTGTAGGGTTTTGATCATGGATACGCAGCGGAAGAAAGAGTTTTTATCCATTCAAGACCCTCCAAGGATCACAGGAAGAGAATCATAATGATGGTAAGGGAAGAAACAATCAACACACCTTAGGGGTCTCCTGTGATGACTTGTAACGTGAATTATGTCACGTCTCTACGGTTGATCCACGCCTAGAGGTGATATCTAGATCCTCCAATTCTTGTGCTAGCTAGGAAGAATGGAAGAGGAAGAAGAAATCATGCAACACGGAGCAACAAGGTGGGGCGACACCTCCTTGTGAGGCTGACGGGTAGGGGGCGGTCCCAAAGGGCGTTCGGCCTCCTTTGGGACTTGATCTCTCTACTTGCTTTTATCCTCTCCTACTCCAAGTATGTATATGTGTAGAGAAAAATAAGCTAGGAGTGCTCTTTATATAGTCCAACAACTCCTTATCCTACTACATAAAGAACCCCTCACCTAATCCTACTCAAATAAGGATTAGTCCCTTTTGCAAACTAGTCCTAATCATGTCTATACATGGATTAGTTCTCTTTTCAAGATAATCCTAATCATGTCTCTACATGAATTATTCCACCTTGTCAAATCCTAATCATGTCTCTACATGATTTAGTCCAACTTGCTCATTAGTCCTACTAAGTTAGCAAGTTGTTGCGATTTGATCCTTCTAATTAATTAATCATATTAATTAATTAATTCCCAAGTCTAGTTCACCCCTATATGGCGTGTGACCCTATAGGTTCTATTTAGTTGGTAGTAACTATTTACTAATATGGAGCGGCCTCTAGCAATACATCCATTCTAGCCAACAAATAGAATAGTCATCATGACAAACCTTGTGCAAGTATTGTCTCATCCCTTTGTCTCTATATCCGGATTGGACACGAGACATACAAGTCACACACGTATATCCAATCCATAGTTTATCGATCTTGGGAATAGCCTCATTCGTGAAAATAACATCAATATCCCATATTGATTTATTTGAGTCTGGCCAGACATTCTATAAGTACTATCCCTCGAGTGGCCTCCGATATTTACTCCCGTTATGTGGGAGGGACAAATTCTATCTACGTCTACTAAGATCTCTAAGCTTTATTCTTATTGTATCTGGTACGCGCCTTTATAGCTACCCAGTTACGGTGTAGCGTTTGACGCTACCAAAATCACAATAATCCACAACTAGACAATCTTGTGACCTTAAGTCTGAGGATGACAATACCGTTGTCACCACGAGAAGCGCTTGTGACTTTACGTAACTTGTTTGTAGCCTTCTCGGAGATGGGTCAATCCAGTATGTCATTACTCCTAATGCATACCCATGTGTTGGATCGTGATATCTCCATATCAATCCAACCCCATACTAGTCTATAGATGATTGTTTCATTAATCATTATAACTCGCTAGGGATATTTAAGAATATAACACTTATATTCTAAGGACTTCATTCATGTTAACATATCTCCATATCGATAACATAATGAATCGTAAATCCACATATTTGTCACAATAAATTGATTGCCTCTAGGGCACAATTCCACCCCCCCCACACACACACACACACTTAAGTGTTTCGTTGTCCTCAACGGATTTAGAGATCAACTAGGAGGTTTTCTTGGTTTAATGTGTAGGAGGTGGATTTCAGCACTTAATGCTCAAAAATTAGAAGCCGAGAGAGAGTAAGAGATACTTGGGGTTCCTGAAATTACACCGTATCCGCAAAACTACAACAACAAGGGGTCTTGTGGACCGTTGGCAGTTTCCCGCTGATGAAGCTCTCCTGAGCAATCCCCAAGATACATCATGCTACAATGTAACTCTCCTAAGGTCGTGTGTGCCTGGCACACCGAGGTAGATTGCTCCATGCTGCGAGCAATTCGATCGAAATATCCCCAACCCTATCACGAGTCCCCAAGTGGGTCAAATGTGCCATGGCACACTGGGGTAGACTTTTTGCTAAACATCACCTGCAAACACTAGATAACTCATCAGTCTTTCTCTCTTACCTCTCAAAATCATGTGTGGAGAACTAAAACATAAATAAAACAAATAACATTCTACTCTAAATTGGGTTGCCTCCCAAGCTAGCACTTGAAATTTAAGGTGGACAGCCCGACCCGTTTACCTCAACCGAAAAGGATTGTGGATGTTGCTTTATCCCTCCACTTCTTCTTCTTCCACCATGGCTTTTACAGAACTTCAAGTGCACCTCTGTGTTGTGCGGATGGTGGAGAGTTGTAGAAGCTGCCTCTTTTCATCTTGCAATTTAACTTATTGATCAACTTTCACAAATTACCACTGGGCTCACATACATATTTCTCCATAGATTCATCCCAGCAGTACCTCCTTGGTGCCAGATGCTCTTCAAATGACCCAGGCAATTCATCCACACCCCCACACTTTTTGATTTCCAACTCGTTTACTATGGGTATGGATCATCAATAGAATCGCCCATAGAACAAGAGATTTGAAGTTGCTCATCACGTTCTTCCCCATAAGAATCTCCATACAATATATTTTTCAGCTCGTCGCAGACTTGCGTTGCATGGATATGGAGAATTCATCATTGATCAAAGTTGCAGCTTTTACCTCAATAGCACTCAGCACAAGTCTTTCATCAGCTTCATCGTTAGCACACCACAAGCTTAAAATGTTGTTGTCTTCCCATTCATGCCAAGGCTGTGAGGGCGCCTGCGGTTTTGGCTCGCAATACGGTAGGTCCTCCTATCTTGGGCATACAGTTCCACCCTAGTCAGACTTAGAGTTCGAGTCCTCATTAAGGGCAGAGTTCACCACTGGCTCATGGACACTGTCTTCTTCCACTCGCACACGTACCTTTTCTTCCACAACTGCATCTCGCAATGTAGACTCTCGTTCTTGCTCCATTTTAGCCCAAAAATTTTTCTGCATCTGTCGCAAAGCTGGAAGCCAATTATGAACGTCTGAATCGTCCTCTTGTGAGTTTGGTGATGGTGGTTCAATTTGAAGCTCAATGTCATGTGGCAAATATTTCGTTGTAACTCTTGAGTATCAGATAACTTTGCCACTGACAGCTCCAATTCCTCTACATTCTTCATATTTATATTTATCATCTCCCACAAATAATCCATAGTTGTCCCTGAATCCTCTTGTGTCTCCTCATGGAGCTGGGGAGGATGAACTCGTAATGGGTCTCTATGATCGTGCCAAATACCGCATCCATAACATCAAGTTATGCAAGCATCATTTTCTTCATGATTACCCCTGTAGTAGAAACAGTAGGGGGACGCGAATAATAGTCTTCTCTCTACATGCTTAGAATATCTCTTTCTTCATGCATTCCTAAAAAAAGATACTCACAAGAAACCTGTGACGCACATAGATATAAACAAACAAAATTAAGCTAAAAAAATTACGCTAAACTAATTCATAACTAAATAATCTACCGTCCCCGAAAACGGCGCCAAAAACATGATGCAATTTCGTAATGCGTATCTGCAAGTGCACGGTCAAGTAATATTGGGTGGTATTTCAACCCCAATTTATCGATCCCACGAGGAAAGACTTGAGATTATATAATTAGATATTTGGTTTAGAATACGGTACATGGGGAATAATTGTGATTTAAAAATTATCGCCTCCAAATAAGCGACTGAATTAAAATAACAACTAACAAATTTTTTTGGATTTTTTAATATTTAAGAAACAAAGATATGGAGAAACTAGGCGATCTCTAGATCACCTAGGGATGTAGAGGAATTATTGTTCAACTATGTAACATGTTAATCCTCTTCCAGTTCAGCCGAGTCATTGCACTGACAATATCATGTCCATGTTTTATCATTTCACTTCTCGGTTGACTACAATCTCTTGTCGGTCTCATTTGTCTACAGGTCCGTTCTAGAAGTCTAACAACATGCACGTCAATGGGTCATGTCAGTCCACCGTTGCACGAAACAGTTGAATCTCACCTACCGAATCTACCCACGAAGGCCAATCTTAACACTTCTCCTCTGGGTCTTGGTGATTCGGGATATTTTTCAAGTTCTCATCACGCTCATCAAATTAGCCAGTACGTCCGGGTAGCTACTCCATTCATACTAAAGATTAAGCGTAGAACAAGAACATGTAACTAAAACAAATATTAGCACTAAGCAATATTATCAACTATGAACAAACCCTAGTGTCAATCGACGAGATTCACTAACAAGTTCAAAAAACAAAGTATTCATTCAAGAGATCAAAATCATACGCATGAAAGAAAGTCTTAAACCGAAAACTCCATCGTCTACATGAATTATATGCTCTCATAGAGATGCCCATCAAATAGTTTAGCTAATAAGAGTCAACCAAACAAAACTTACTAGTTTCTTCATACAAGAATTAAGAGAGGAGGAAGAAGAAGAAGCAGAAAAGCCTAGATCTTCAATGGAGGATCCCTCCTCTTGTTTCTCCAACGTGAGTCTTTGTTTCTCTCATCCGTGCATCCCTCTGAAATAGTAGAGAGTCTGTTCAAATTGCATAAGAGGTACCCATGGTTTGATTTATATGTGGATTTGGTACCATAATTTAAAATCATGGGACCACGGTCTCATACTTCAAAAATCATGATTAAGAGACTGATGAAAAGGAAGCTGATGATTTGGATAAGGTTATTGATTAAGTGATGGAAAAAATGCAAGCTGAAATAGAGAAAGTACAGGGTGAAGAAGCTGATGAGCAAGGTGAACAAAGAGAGGACCAAGCTGAAGCTGCAGGAGATTCAGTGGCTGAGACAGTTGAGGAAGAACAGGAAGAAGCTCAGGACAAGGGAAAGGGAAAAGCTAAGACTGGAAAGAAATCTGCAAAGAAGAAGAAGAAGAAGAAGAAGAAGAAGAAGAAGAAGAAGAAGAAGAAGAAGAAGAAGAAGAAGAAGATAAGGAACCACCGAAGATGCTTTAACGACCACCACTTAAGCCACTGCAATCCACCGTCACCATTATTCATGGAAGCAAAACCCCTTCATCGACCCCAGAGCTCGAAGTCCCAATTCGAAAAATAAACATTTTTCATACGTGAGAATTATTGTTTGTTTTTAGAATAGTTACTTTTAGGCACCTCATGAATTTATCTTCTACACTGCTTCAAGTTTGAATGAACTCATATTACACATTCACTCACAAGTGAAGGAAACTGGGTAGCGAATGATTAGCTCCACAACAAGATCAAACCCATTGAAGTTGACCATCTCAACAGAGAGCACTAAAATGCAAATCAGCATAGTCTAATTGAGATCCACAATCAAATCATAGATAAAACGATCAGTGAAGAACTTCAATAATTAAGCTAAACGACTAGAACACAGCAAGTTTGAAGCTAATTCAAATCCAACTAGATCGAAAATCAGCACATAAAAACCCCAATTTCGATCCATTTCTCTACCATCACGAGGACAAACAACAGAAACTTAATAGAGACTTACTGATATTTGTGATAAACTCGAATCAAATCGCCAATAGCTTCGTGACTGTCCAAATCGCTCCAGATCTCAAGAAGATCAAATACTGAGGACGAAGTACAATAAGAAGAAATACGCATAGACAAAGTACAAACAAAGAGAGATTTAAACAAATACAACTAAAGTACAAGTAGATCAGGTTCTGGTGTAGTGAGAGAGAGATGGGTGGAGGATGAAGTCCGGTGGGTGAAGTTGACGGTGGAGAGAGAAAGATTCCGACGAACACCAAGCAGAAGAAAATAAATGTTTGTTTTCGAATTGATACTTCCAGGTCTGGAGTCGCTGAGGTGGTTTTTTTGCCTTGGATGATGGTGGTGGTGGGTGGCGACGACTGAAGTGTTAGTGGTTGTGGTGGTGGCTGCGGTGGTTCTTTATCTTCTTCTTCACCATCTTCATTTTCTTCTTCATCTTCTTTTCTATTGTGGGATGAAAGACGAACACACCCTCAGATAAAAAGACTCCATCCATCAGAAGTAACAGAAGTTACTGATGGATACCTGTATTGCGTGATTTTCAAAGTATAGGACCGTGGGTGCATGGTTTTAAACTATGGGTACCAAATCCACAGATAAATCAAACTATGGGTACCTCTGGTGCAATTTTGCCTTTATTTTGTTATGTCATGTGATCTTATTTCAGGTCTTGTAGCTGATCTTGTGATCATAATTTGTGATCCTCTACATCCAGTTAGTTACTAACGCTTCGCCCCCGATTTTTCACTAAGTATGGTGCTCTCTTCTAAAGGGGGGTTAAAGTGTCTTTACGCAAACTTCATTAAATGACACTTTAAGCCCCTATCCATGTATTTTCACCAATTCATCACCAATTCTTCACCGTTTTAGCTCCCGATCAATCTCCCAAGATTGTTTCTCCTCTCCTCTTCATCTCCAAGATCTGTCTCCTGTCAAAAACAACACGAAACAAAAATCGTGCGATCAAACGTGACAAAAAACACATAAAATCATATGAGAAACGCTAGGATTAATGAATTCATTCACAAATCTACACTTCTATGTTCTCTCTCTAATCATAGTCTAAACATAATATTATTAACCCGGAAAACACGTAAAACGATATAATACGTGGAAGAAATATAACTCTAATAGAGAATTATCATTAATCTAAGTTATAAGCTATACTGTTTAGCTACCATTTTGCGTGATTGCTGATGTATTCTGATGAGTATTTTCCCGGATAAGTGAAATATTTGTGTGTTTGAAATTTATGAGTAGCGAAGTCTGTGTATTTTTGTGAATAGTTCAAGAATTTTATACAACAAATATGATGTTCGTATGTTCAAGTGTTGTGTATTTTAGGTACTGGAAGCTTGAAATTGAATTGGGATCAATAAATAACTTTGGAAAAAAACTTAGGGAATGGCCATGAAGAGAAGGAAAGTTGGAGGAGTAAAAGTGACCAACCAGTACTATTTTGATTATATATGAAGTTCTACAAGGAATTTTGGAGTGAGACGAGTTTCAAATGATAAGTAAACTCGAAGATTTTTCCCGGTAGGTCACAGAGTTAAATTAGAGGTCAGACAAGGAAGATATGGTAAGAAGTTGTGAAGTGCAGTGTGGTCGTAATACCACAATCATTGTGGTACAACCCCTTTTACTTATCCAGTTTTTCAGAGTGACCATATGAACACCTTTCGTTCTTGCGTGTGGTATTAAGACAACTTTTACTTAGACTTTTTTTGGAAGGCACCAAAATTCAGGGAAAATTTGTAATTTTGCATAGTTTCTAATGGGGATTAGTCCTAACCCTATATTAACGACCTGGAGATGAAAAAAATAAGAGGTTGGCGCATAGAAGGCACAAAGAGCGAGACTGAAAGCCTCAGGAACGTATCATTCATTAGATATTCCTAAACTCTCTATCTCACTTTTTTATGAATAGTTTGAAATTCTCGTTGTATTCACAATTGTGAGTAGCTAAACTCTGGTAATCAGGACTCAACTGTGGGATTATGTTTTTGCTAGCATAATTAATAATTATGACGTTGTGTTTCACGTTTAGTAACTTAATTGATGTTACCTACAAGCTATGATTATTCAATGCTCTTCATTACAACTAGTTTATGGATGAATATTTATTAGACAAGGAGCTAATTAAATATTGCTTGTTATATCGGTAATCTTTAGTCGGTATATTAAAACAATCACATTATCGCATCATGTATTTGGTACCTCTGTCGTTTTGATGAGGTATATTGCGTATAATTTCGTTCTTTTCACATGTTTAGAATTAGCTAAGCACTTGGTGACTCGGTTTGAGCGAATGCTAGGCAAAGTAATAGGTATTTGGTAACTCAATACTTCGTTATTGCTCGTCTAGAATGGTACTTACATTAGTATTTTGTGAATTATAATCAACTACCGATAGTAAACCCTTGAAACCCCCCCCCCCCCCTCCCCAAATAGGTTTCCTGATCTTTCCCAGTTAATTGAATCTTAAAAAATTCAATCACTTGCGTTCACAATTATCTTGCTTTATTTACTTGTCATTAGTAGCATAGTGAAATCAAACAATTTATTTACCCACATTAAGACTATCGATCGTAGCTAATTAGCGAAATCTATTGGGTATAAAAAAACCTGGATTTACAAGATATTACTACACCTGACGACCGTGCAATTGCGGTCTAAGGAAATTGTTTTGCGTGCAGCTAGGCAAGGTAATGGTGACTTTAAACGTACTTTGGTTTACCATCATAGGTGGATACCCATAGAATACGACAGATTACCCTTATGTTATACTACCCTTCCAACTAATTCTCTTGTCAGTGATCTTATTTTACCAAATATGTCTTGGAATATTGACTTAGTAGTTCAACATTTTTTCTGAGGAAGAAGCAGATGCAATTCCTTTGACGGTTGGTCTTGCCCCAGATAATCTAGTATGGAATCAAACCATATATGGATCTTTTACGGTCAAATCTTCCTATCATGTAGTTTTATCCTTTCTTAAACCCTCCCTTGATTCTAATTATTCTTCTACCATTACTTTTATTGGCACATCTTGGTAGAAATTCATATGGCTTCTTAATATTACTAATAAGATTAAGTGTTTCATGTGGAGATTTGGTAATATGTGCATGCCTACTGCTTCTAATATTTGAAAGTGAGGAATTCCCATACCTGATATCTATCCTTCAGCAACCAACATTCTGAATCTTATTTGCATATGTTCTTCCTATGTTCTTTTCAAGTTCACAGTCTGTTTCAAAGGCTTGAAACTTGTCTCAAGGCCTTGAAACTAAAGAGCATGAACTGAGGGGGAGTTATTACTCATGTGTTTCTCTAAACCCTTGCATTTGATCATACTATCTTAGATGATGAAAGACAAATTAATTTTGTGATCTAACATGCCTTAATCTCATTATTTTCCAAAGTTATTTTGCAGGAACTTATAACCAATTTTGTGTATGCATGATTAGTAAAGTTTCCCTATATCCAGAGAAGTATAAGTGGCAATCAATGTCTGCAGATTTTGTGCTATTGTTAAGGAAGGTTTTTTGGACATTCCTTAATCTTGCAGATGAAAGATCATATTAAAATATAGTTAGAAAAGCAAGCAACTAGCCGTTGGAATCAAGTTGTTGAGAGTCAAAAATATGCTACATATTTTAAAGGATTTTTGTTTTGAAGATTGCTATATATTCCGCAATTCAAATAAGCATAATAGGTACAAGACACAGAGAGATTACAAAGCACAAAAAATTATAGAGATTCATACAACTCTCAAGGATTGACAAGCATCACTGAGGAAGATCAAATCATCCAATTCAAGTTCCAAAAGAACACTTAAAGCTTAACTGCTTTCTTGTGTTACAGTATTCTTCATATGAGCATTATTTTTATATCATCTTGTTATATCTCTTTATCATTTAATTCGTGGTGTTGTTCAAGAGGATAAACAAGATATTCTTATTGTATCAGTTAGCTAGAGCACGTACTAGATAGGTTAGGAATAACCACAGACTCCAAAGAGTAAGGCGCTTCTCTGGGTCTAAATATAGGGCTTAGGTTTTGATTAATAAGAAGTATGTTGAAATCCTGCAAGGATTAGATCCCTCAGGCAGAGACGTAGGTCATTGAGGACTGAACTCCGTAAAATAATTATGTTCCTTCCCTTTAAATTTGGGTTCTTTACTTGCCTTGTTTACTGCGTCAAAACAAATTTCAGTTCAAAGCCTTGAAAGGCTTTTGAAAATTATCAGTATCCTTTTCTCTGTCATTTTTTATTTCAAATACTTGAAACTGAGTTGAAGGCCTTCAAATACAACTAGCTCTTCACACTTTATTTTAAAATCACTCATTTGGAAAAAGTTTCCATACTCTATTCAACCCCTCCCCCTTCCAGAGTATTTGATCATGTATTTTCATACCTACATACAACTTTCAATTGGTATCAGAGCTTGTATCAGTGTACAGATATTACAATCTTGTGATCATGAGTATGTAGGTAATGGCGGTTTCTCACAGGGAAGAGCTGCTTACGGGCCTCCTTCGTTATGAGGAGACAACTTTGTACACTGGAAAGCCTTGATGAATATGTTCATCATTGTTCAAGACATTGAACTCTAGTCTATCATCCAAAGTGGACGTCACATTTTCTACAAAGAAAAAGGATGGGATTAAAAATCCCAACCCTGAAAGCTCTTTCTCTCTACTTCTGAATTAGAAAAACTGTCTAAGAATTACAGAGCTATGAATCTCTTATATTGTGCTTGGAATGCAAATTAGTTTAACATGAAATTTTAGGGTTTCGATCATGGATACGCAGCGGAATAAAAAATAATTAATCCGATCAAGACCCCAAGGATCACAGGAAGAGAATTCATAAAGATAGTAAGGGATTCATAACAATTACCATGTAGGTCTCCTGTGATGACTTCAAACACAAATAATGTTGTGTCTCTACGGTTGATCAACCCCTAGGATTGAGATCTAGATCCTCTAACTCTTTTTTGCTTGAAAGGAACGGTGGAAGAGGAAGAAGAAATCACAACGGACGGAAGAAGAGGGTTCATCCTCTTCTTGTGGTCGACGGGTAGGGGCGGACCAAGGGAGGCGGTCGTCCTCTTGGTCTTGCTCTCTCTCCTTACTTTCTCTCCTACTCAAGTAATATTATGAGAATTAGTCTGTAGGAAGGAAGCTAGGAGCATCCTTTATATAGTCCAACAACTCCTTGTTTACTACATAAAGGCGCTCTCATAATCCTACTCAAGTTCGGATTAGTCCCACTTGCATATTAGTCCTACTTTGTTGGCAAGTTGTTGCATTTGATCCTTCTAATTAATTAATCATATTAATTAATTCCCAAGTTTAGTTAAATCCATATGGCGTGTGACCCCATAGGTTTCTACTTAGTTGGTAGTAACTATTTACTAACATGGAGCGTTATCTAGCAACACATCCATTCCACCCAACTAACAGAAATAGTCATCTGAAAAACATTGTGCAAGTATTGTCTCATCCCTTTGTCTCTATATCTGGATTGGACACGAGTCATACAAGTCAAACTCGTATATCCAATCCATAGTTTCTCAATCTTGGGAATAGCCTTATTCGTGAAATAACATCAATATCCCATATTGATTTATCAGAGTCTAGCCAGACATTCTATAAGCACTATCCCTCGAGCGGTCGTGGATATTTTCTCCCGTTAGGTGGGAGGGAAAAATTCTTTATACAACACTATGCTCCCTAAGTTGGCTTCATACTGTGTCCGATACGCGCCTTTATGGATACCCAGTCACGGTGTAGCGTTTGACGCTACCAAACACAATACTCCACAACTAGATGATCTAGTGACTTCAAGTCTAAGGATGACAATACCGTTCTCACCGCGAGAAGCACTTGTGACTTTACATAATATGTATGTAGCCTTATCGGAGATGGGTTAATCCAATGTGCCATTACCCCTAATTCATACCCATGTGTTGGATCGTGATATCTCCATATCAATCCAACCCCATACTAGTCTATAGATGATTGTCCTGTTAAACAGTATAATGGACCAGGGATATTTAAGATAAACAACACAGTTGTAAATATAAAAACTTCATTATATTAAATATCTCCATAAAACATGTCATGAATATTCTAGCCAATTATTGTTCATACTAAACTAGATTGCATCTAGGGCATCTATTCCTACAGATAGCCACATGCAAGACTGGTAAGGAGATATGAGATAAACTGGTGGTTACTTTTGAAGGAACCAGCCAAGTGAAGCAAACCAAGATCAACATCTTCCTTAGACAGTATGAACTATTCAAGATGAATGAATATGAATCCATCAAAGGCATGTTCCAAAGATTTACAGATATTGTCAACAGTCTAGAGTCCTTGGGGAAAGTATTTTCCAATAAAGAAAAAGTCAAAAGATCTTGAGAAGTCTTCCCAAAGCCAAATGGGAACCAAAGACCACATCTATTTAAGAATCTCAAGATCTATCCTCCCTCCAGCTTGGTGATTAACACGGAAAGCTACTCACACATGAGATCTCTATCAGTGAAGCTGATGGAGAGTTACCAAAGAGTGTCAAGAATCTGACACTCAAGGCTAAAGAGAGTGAACAACCTCACAGTCTTGAAAAAGAAGAAGATGATGAGGAGGAAGATCCTTTTGCTCTCATTTAACAAGCCTTTACAAGGATTCTCAAGATGAAGAAGAAATTTAGAAATAAAGACTTTAACTGAGACAAATTCAGATCTTCAAGTAGCAAGGACTACAAAGGTAAGTCCTCTTTCCATGGAAATAAATCTAATGTAATGAATTGCTTTGAATGTGTTGATGCAGAACACTTGATCAGAGACTGTCCTCACAAGAAAATCAAGCATTTTCAAAAGAAAGACCATGAACAAAGGAAGAAGGATATGGTAGCTTCATGGAGTGACTATGATTCATCAAGTAACTCGGATTCTGAAGATCGGTCCAACCTATGTCCCATGTCCATGCATGATGAAAGTTCAGAAAGGAACATTTAGGTAATGGTGAATATTTTAATGTCTTAAACCTGCAGATGTGCTTTTTGAAATTTTGAGAACAATGCTTTTCAATGAGTAAGATTATTTAAATGAAATCAAGTCTTTAATGGAGAAGGTTTATGAGCAAGCAACAGAAAATTTGCAATTAATTTGTCAGAACAAGAATATTGAAATTACTCAGGCAAAAACTGACAGAGATTTCAAAGTCGTCGAAACCAATTTCAAGGCCTTGAAAACTCAAGTCAAGGAAGTAGTTACAGGGAACTCTCTTTTGAGTGACAACCGTGTTGCTCTAAAACATTAGCATGATGAATTAGAGGAACAAAAGACTACTATGACTGAGAAACTTCAAGACTCTAAGAAGATTATGACAAAACTTGCTGGCTCAGAACAGAATCTCAACTTAATTCTTTGAGGAAGTCTGCAATCTGCTCAAAAAAATTGAATAAGATATAATCCAAACTTTCCAAAGAAAAACTGTACCAGAATTGTAAAAGCAAGTAACAGAAGCTTTCCAAATTTTCATTACTTGGCATGATTGGTCATGTTAAGATGACTTGTCCCTTCAGAAGAAGAGAACCTCATATTATGAGGAAGACTTTTCCATTCCAACTAAAGGGACAAGTGAGACAGATTCGGGTTCCTAAAGGGATTAGACCACCTAACATGGTTGATCCTGAATATGAATCCAAATTTCACACTTGGTCTAACAATTTATGGATAGTGGTTTCTCCACAAATGAGTGGCAAGAGTTCTTTATTTACTGAATTGAAAGAACAATCAGGAGGGACAATCACACTTGGTGACAAAGGAAAATGCAAAATCGTAGGAATTGGTAAAGTTGGTGATGGTTTTATTAATTGTATCTCAGATGTTTATCTTATAGATGGTTTAAAGTTTAATCTACTGAGTGTATCACAACTGTGTTAGAAATATAATAAGGTTGTTTGTTACAAGGAGAAATGTGTGGTGTAAGATGAAAAATCTGGAAATTGCATCCTCACTGCTTCAAGGTCAAACAATGTTTACTGTTTGAATACTAACAAAGTAGCAAGAGAAAGTCTAAAGTGTCTCAAGGCCTATAAAAAGGATTCGAAGATTTGGCACAGAAAGATTGGACACATCAACTTGCATACACTAAAAAAATTGATTTCCAAAGACCTAGTCAGAGGTCTGACTTCCATCAAGTTCAAGTATGAAGAGATATGCAAGGCTTGTGCTCAAGGAAAACATACAAGAAGCTCCTTCAAGCCCAATAAATTTTAAGTGATGAAGAGCCCAAGAATGTGAAAGATGATCTTCAAGAGGCAGACTGGATCATTGTTACGCAAAGTTAGCTGAATGAATTTGAGAGGAACAAGTTTTGGAATCTAGTTCCTCCTCCCAAAGATCATTCCGTGATTGAAACAAGGTGAATGTTCAGAAAAAAGCTGGATGAAAGTGATAAGGTAATCAGAAAAAAAACAAGACCGGTAGCTCAAGGCTACAACCAGGAAGAAGGGATAGACTATGAGGAGGCTTTTGCTCCCATATCCAGGTTGGAAGCAATCAGAATATTACTTACTTTTTCATCTCATAAGAATATCAAAAAAATTCAAATGGATGTTAAATTTGCATTTCTTAATGGTTATCTGCAAGAAGTATTTTATGTTGCTCAACCTCCTGGATTTGAAAATGATGAGTTTCCCTACTATGGTTATAAGCTTGAAAAAGCTCTTTATGGTTTGAAACAGGCTCAAAGAGCTTGGTGTGAAAGTTTGTCAAAGTTTCTACTTGAAAATGGTTTCAAAAGAGGCTTAGTTGATAAAAATCTTTTCATAAAGACTCTTGAGAATGATATTTTAGTAGTACAGATATAAGTTGATGATATTTTGTTTAGTGCTACTAATGATTCTCTTTCCAAATATTTCTCAATTCTTTTGAGATGGGAATTTCATGAGCTTGATGGGAGAGTTAAATTTCTTTCTTCGAATTCATGTACAACAAATGGATAAATGAATTTTTCTACACCAGAGTAAGTACACCAAGGATTTTCTGAACAAGTACAACTTGTCTCAATCCAAGGCTGTCAAAACTCACTTGAAATATACACTATCCGTAGACAAGGATCAAAAAGGTAAGTGTGTGAACCAGAAAGAATTCAGATGTATGATTGGTTCACTGCTCTATCTTACTCCAAGTAAGTCAGACATCATTTTTAGTGTTTGTATGTGTGCTAGATTTCAAGCTGATCCTAAAGAGTCTCACTTAGTTGAAGTCAAAAGAATCTATAGATATCTCAATGGTACCAAAGACTAGGGATTTGGTATCCTAAACAGTCTAACTTCTCTCTGTGCGGCAATTCAGATGCCGATTTTGCAGGATACAAACTTGATAGAAAAAGTAATTCAAGGTGTTGCCAGCTCCTTGGATCATCCTTGAATGTTTGAAATGCAGGAAAGTAAACAGGATCTAATACTTTAGAGGGGGGTTGAATAGAGTATGGAAACATTTTTCTCAAAACACGTCTTTTGAAACTTCAAGTAAATGTACAGTTGAGATCTCAAAGCTTTGTGAAATATTTGAGAAGCTAGAGATGCAACTTCATAATACAGTAGCTTCAAAGCTTTTAGATTAGAAACTTTCCAAAGCTTTGGTGTTACTAGTTTTCAACAGTAGCTTCAAAGCTTTTAGTTCTCCTTTTGTTTCTTCAATGCTTCTCCAAGATTCTCATCAGGATCAATGATGGTATATTTGCTCTCTACAGATGAAATCTTCTCCAAGTCCAAACCCTTGGATGATAACATCCAGTTTTGTATTCACCAAACCTTTGAACTTCAAATCAGTTGACAAGTCAAATAAAACTTACATAAGGTCTTCAATTACATCTTTCACAACCTCAACTCTATCTAGAACTTGAGAAAAATCCAAACTGCCAGGTACTTTAGGAGTTGTAGTTGCTCTAGGTGAGATAAACTCCTCCTTTAATTCTTTTACAGTTAACTCAGTATAGAACTTCCATTTTCCTTTCTCAGTCTGAACCACACCAATCCTCTGCACTGAAGCCTCATCAACCAGCCCAAAACCAGTGGTAATCTTCTCCTCATCCTCCAAGGTTACTCCAAAATGTTTAAGGAGCAATGGAAACAAACTGGGATGAGGAAATGAATGATTCCTAGTTGTAGTACCACAGTACACCATAAGTTTCATGACAACAGTAGGAAAATCAATCTCAAAGCCTTGTCATATCAAGTACACTGAGTACCAAAACCCTATCTGTCACCAACTCTTTGGAATGTCTGCGACCTACACACCTCATGATAATGGAGTAAAGAATTTGGGATTCACACTTAAACACTGAATGTGTTAACTTCTTTGATGCAGTTGCAGTTCCCTACAAGAAAAACATAGCTTTGGCTAACTCCAAACACTCTATTCTATATGGATGCTCATGTACCTTGTACTTCCTAGGCACTCCCAAAACTTTAGAAAACACTTTGTGGTCTAACTTCACATCCACCCCATCCACCTTATAAGTAAGGACAAAACTAGCACTATCATCCACTACTTGAACCAGATTTAAAAAGAATAACCTAGTTAGCCTAGGATATGCCTCAGAAGGTGGATTCAACAATTTACCAACAGATGAATCTCTGAACTTCCTAATGTACTCTATATCCATTTTCTCTAACAGATCATCACTTATATGACTACAAAAGGCTACTTGCATATCCATCCATCCACACAGCTTTAACTTCAGGTTTTATAAACCAAGATTCAAGCAAAAGGTGCTTACCAAATCCAAAAGCTTTCTTGGTTTTTGCTGCACTTTGCTTAACCCTCTTCTTCTCTTTTGGAGGATCAACCTTCTTATTCTCTGGATTCTTTTCCTTTTTAGAAGGAGAACATTTCTTCTTATATGCCTTATTCTCTGTACTAACCTCTTTGTACTTCTTTCCTCACTAATCTCCTTGATTCTTACTCCCCTGTTCTTTGGATTTTACCACTTCCTCTGTTGCAGACTCTGATTCACAACCTTATTCTTGAACCTCTTTTTGAACTATTTTGGCCTTCTTAATCTTCTTTGAAGGTGGATAAGCCTCTTGAATGCTGGTTGTTTCATCTGAATCTGATCCATGAATGGTGATCTTCCTGTTTGCCTTTTTCTTCATCCTCTTACCAGAACTCTGACCTTGCTGCTTGATCCTCAATTATTTGCGCTCCATTTGGTTTAGGTTTTCACAGGGTTTGAGAAATAAAGATGAGAGAGAGATAAGACGGAGAGAAAGAGGTGAAGAATGAGAGAACTAAGTCATGAAGTTGGCTTAAGTAGGTAGAAGAGTTTGATTGAAAGAAGTATTGCATGCAGATCAAATTGTGAAAGATATTCTTAGATATTTTAGGATATTTTTACCAAATCCTCTGAACTTTTTAAAATATTCTATACTTATCTAAAAAGATATAATAGAATATTTTGAGATCCAATTTTTTTAACACAAATATATAGCATATTGAAGGGGTGTACAGTAGGTAGAAATACAGGATCAACACTGTAGAAGGGGGGGGGGGTGAATAGAGTATGCAGACTTTTGCCAAAATTTGCAAGAATAATGTTTCAAAAGATTCGTAAAGAGATATAAGGCCTTGAAACGCGTTTCAAGCCCTTTGAATGAAAATAGTTAGAGTACGAAATGATATAGTCTGTTTCAAGACTTTGAAATGAAACTGTTTTCAATGCTGCAAAAGTATTAAGTATGTAACTAAAAGTAAATTCTAGAGACACAAGATATATAGAGTTCAGTCCACTTGGACCTACGTCTCTACCTCAGGGATCTTCTCCCTGTAGCATTTTCAACACAATTCTTATTAATCAACAGCTAAGTCCTAGATCTCAATCACAGAGGGATGCCTTACTCTGTTACAGCTTGTGGTTCTCACTAACCTATCTAGTACTTGCTATAGCTATCTGATTAAATAAGAATTCTACATTTTTCACCTTGAAAAATTCTTAAGAATGACAACTACAGGTATTATAAAAATGATATACAAATGAAGTTCAGAAAAAAGAAGAACACAGGAAATGAAACTACGGTGAGTATGAAGTGTTCTTCAGATGCTTGGATTGAGAGAGATGAATCTGCTTCTTTGTTTCTTGTCAATCCTTTAGTGTTTTGAGTGTCTCTTCCAATTGTCTATGTAGTTCTGTATCGAACTCCTTCAGCAGTTCTCCTTTTAAACACTCAGTTTGAATTGAAGATCTTCATAATCATCTCAAAAACGTTCATGAATATTTGGTTCAAATCTTGACTCTTCTAACAGTTTCTTCCAACGGCTAGTAGTTCAGTATCTTCCAAGATAATGATTAGATCTTGTTGGAAGTCAGTTGGGTGGCTATAAATCACATCAGATCAATCACAGAATCAATTCATCAAGTAGTTTCCATTTCTGGAAAACATAAGTTAGAAAACATATTCCTATAAAATAGGAAACACAATATCCCTGCATAACTGAGTCAAATAGATGGTGTTAGATCCCGAAAACTGTGTAAAAATACTTTGTCTTTCAACATCAAGTATCATCTAATCATGGACAGGGGTTTTGGAGTTGAATCAAGTAACGAAACTCCCCCTATGTTCATGCATATAAAGCCCAGTCAGTTTCAAGGCTTTGAAAGCTGCTTCAAGGCCTTGAACTTGACAAGCCATTTCAAGTCTTGAACCTGCATTGAACTTACAATCTCCCCCTTGATGAAAGACAAAACCACAATAATTCAATCTGTTTGATACTGTGATTCTGAAACAAATACTCATTAGCACATAGCAGACTAAATCATATAATTTAAACTTATAATGTCCAAAAAAAATCCAACTTATTAAAAAAAACTAAAAACAGCAAATAACAGCATAGTTTCAGGTAATCCTACTGACCAAAACCAGTCCACTAACCACGAAAGTAAAGAAGAAATAACCTAAATTTCTCTCCCTTTTTTAATTTCATCAAAGAAGAATGAGATTATGTTGGATCAGTCTTTGGAGAGATATTAACAAGAAATGTTTTTAAGAAATAAAATTTTCAAGGCTTTGGAAAGGATTTCAAGGCCTTGAAAAGGAGAAGAAAGAGTAGGCAAGAGTTGAGGGTTAGGGTCTTCATGTCCTTGCTGCTCTGCATCTTCTTCTTGACTATCTCCCTCATCATCCTGTTCTTCCTCTTGTTGAGCCACATCATTATCTTTTTCACCTTCTCCCTCAAACAAATAAGTAGCAGTCACAATCTATGGAAGATTAGGCTTCTTAGATTTCTTCTTCGTGAGGTCTATTAGCAGTGCTTCTGAATCTGGACTGTCTTCTTGTTAATCTTCATTCACTTGTTCAAAAGACACCTGCTTGCCTTTATCCTTGACCTGAGCAGCCTCATCCTGAGTTGAATGTTCACTGGGAAGATCCTTTGCTGATTCGGCCTTTTTGGTACTCTTTAATGATTGAGACACTTCTTCAGCCACATCAAGAAATGTCATGCTTCTGAACATTTTTTCAACCATGTACTTCACTTGTCTGAGATCACTGTAAAACCCACGTTGATTCTCCTTTACTTCATCAATGTCCATCTAAAGTTATTTCAGCAACATGACAGTCAATGGGTTGTCTTGAGATTGAGAGCTTTGGCTTGAAGTGGGTGTCAAAGATTTAGTTTTGAGAAATTTCTTGGAGCCCAACTCTTCCTCTGTCAAATATGAGTACAGCTTCCAAATCTTAGCACTGGTTTTCACCACACCGATCTTCTCAAATGCCTTCTCACTAAGCATACCAAATCCATTAGTAACTGATTCTTTCCTATCAGTTGGAATTTCAAAGTGTTGGAAGAATAAGGTGAGCAAGTTGGCATATGGTAAAGGGTGTTTTCTCTTGTTTGTTTGGCTGTATAGCATGTGTTGCATCACAAGCTTTGGAAGATCAATTTCATAACTATGCATAACCAAATACATTAAGTCCAACACCCTATTAGTTACCAGTTCCTTTGAGTATTCCCTAGGTACCGCACATCTCATCAATATAGTATACAAAACTTTGGCTTCAATAGTTAGCAAAGAGTGTGTTAACTGCTTAGATGAGGCAGGGGTATTTGGTAGTTACTTGTGTCATATCTCTTTGGACATCCTAGAACATTTGTAAACTCAGAATGATCATGTTCGATGTCAATGCTAGCAACCTTAGTCTAAATCACCACATTTGCAGTCTTTCTAAGTTTTTTCATGTTTTGGTAAAAGAATCTGGTGAGTTTGGGGTAAGCTAACTCTGGAGGATTTAGAATAAACCAAATAGAGATTTTCTTCAACATTTTGATGCACTCCAGATTCATACCATGTAAAATAGACATACTGACCAAACTACAGAATGCAACTGATCTAGAAGCATGTCCATCAAGCCATTGACCTCTAGCAACATTAGTAATGAACCATGCACTATCAGAGGCTGATTTCTTACCAGTGGATTTCTGCTTCGCTGAATAGATCTGTAGTGACTTCTCTATGTTCTCATCTGGTTCATCCTCTGTAACTTTTTCTTTTCCTTTGCCCTTGTCTGCTTTGTCAGCCTTCTTCTTTTTATTCATAGGGCTACCAATCTGAATTCCCTTCTGTTTTTCAGGTACAGACTCCACTGCCTTCTTCTTCTTCTTGCTGGACACTGGGGTCTCATCTTTCTTGGCCTTCTTCTTGGGAGGAGGAGGTTCTATGTCTTCTGCAGTAGGGGTCTTAGAACTGGAATCCCCACTAATGGTCTGAACCTCTTCCACAATGGTCTTTCTTTTCTTCTCTATTGCATCCTTTAAACCACCAGCCATCTTGATTCTGTCTGAGGCTCCTCTGGTTCTCATTAGGGTTTGGAGAAGAAGAGAGAGATAGGATAGATACGAAGGAAATAAATAAAGAAGAAGATAAATAGAGAGTTTTAGTTTGAAATGGAAAACTAATATTCTTTCTGATCTTTGAAGATCTGATGAATCAAAAATATTCAAAATTGTGTGTGGCGTTTGAAATAAAAGATATAATACTATTTTGGCTAAAAAGGAGTATTTGAAAAATTGAGGGGCAACATTTAGCAATTATCTAGGAAGATAACACCCAATATTGAAAGATCCATTTTTATTAACTATCTAGCATGCAGTCTTATTTTCAAGGCTTTGGAAAGGATTTCAAGTCCTTGAAAAGATGTATGATGTGGTGCACATATACTCCAAGCTTTCAAAGGATTTTCAAGGCTTCGAAAATCAGTTCAAACCTTTGAAACACATAAAACTTACCTGATTCTCCCCCTAAACCAATGATTCCTTAGTTAGCATGCCTAATTCTAACCTTAAGGCTGATAATCTTTAATCTGGCAATGGTTTAGTGAAGATATATGCAAACTGCAAGTTAGTAGAAACAAATTCAATAACACATTTTTCAGCATGATCTCTGATGAAGTGATGTCTAACATCAATATGCTTTGTTCTGGAATGCTGAGCTGGATTCTATGTAATTGATATTGCACTTGTGTTGTCACACTTGATAGGTATATCTCTGAAATAAAATCCAAGATATCTCATTTGTTGTGCTATCCATAACACTTGTGAACAGCAAGCTCCAGCTGCTATGCATTCAGCTTCTGCTGTTTAGTGAAACTTTCTTTGAATGCTAGCTGTTTAAGGATGATCCAAGAAATTGACAGCATCATGATGTACTCTTTCTATCAACTTTATATCCTGCAAAGTCAGCATCTTAATAGCCACACAAAGAGAAGTTAGAGTTTTTAGGATACCAAAGCCCTAATTCTTTGGTACCATTGAGATATCTAAAAATTATCTTAACTGCAGTCAAGTGTGATTCTTTAGGATCAGCTTGAAATCTAGCACACATGCGCACACTGAACATTATATCTGGTCTACCAGCTATGAGGTAGAGTAATGATCCAATCATACCTCTATACTCTCTCAAATTCACACTCTTACCAGATTCATCCTTGTCTAAAGACAGTGTAGAACTCATGGGGGTCTTAATCTCTTTGGATTGAGACATATTATACTTGCTTAGCAAGTCTTTTGTATACTTGCTTTGATGTAGGAATATGTCCTTATCCATCTAATGAATTTTAAGTCCAAGAAAGAAGTTCCATTCTCCCATCAAGCTCACTTCAAATTCCCTGCTCATAAGACTTGAGAATCCCTTGCACAGAAGATCATTAGTATCTCCAAACAGAATATCATCAAAATATATTAGAACTACAAGCATATCTTTCTCATGAGTCTTTATGAAAAGGGTCTTGTCTACTATTCCTCTTTTGAAATCATTTTCAAGTAGAAACTTTGACAGTATTTCATACCAAGCTCTTGGAGCTTGTTTCAAACCATAACGAGCTTTGTCAAGTTTGTAAACATGATCTCGAAACTTATCATTCTCAAAACCTGGATTTTGAGCAACATAAACTTCTTCTTGCAGATAGCCATTTAGAAAAGCACATTTCACATCCATTTGAAATAGTTTAATGTTTCTGTGAGATGCAAATGCAAGTAGAAATCTTATTGCTTCTAACCTGGCAAGTGGAGCAAAGGTTTCTTCATATTCAATACCTTCTTCTTGATTGTAGCCTTGAGCTACCAATCTAGCTTTGTTCCTGATTACCTTTGCATGCTAATCTAAATTGTTTCTGAATACCAATCTCGTGCCAATGACAGACTGATTTCTTGGTGGAGGAACTAGATTCCAGACCTTGTTCCTTTAAAACTTATTGAGTTAACTTTTTGCATTTCTATAATGCAGTCTGCTTCTTGTAATGCTTCCTTCACAGTTTTAGGCTCTACAAGAGAAATAAAAGTATTAAAAGCACAACGGTTCTTCAACTGTGATTTGGTTTGTGTACCAGTGGTTGGATCAGAAATAATGTTATCAGCAGGATGAGATGAGATATATTTGAATCTGTTCCTTGGTTTCCATGGTTCAGGCTCTCCATTTTGCTTCTCAAGTCTCTGAGAACTTGAAGTAGTAGCTTGTTTTGCTCTCTTCTCTCGAGATTCTGTTTAAAGGATTTGAATCTTGGTTTCAAGGACTTGAAAATGCCTGTCTTGTTCCTGTGACATTTTCTTGGATCCTTTTGAGGATTCTTCTACCTGAATCATGTTTGTTCAGATTGAGATCTGCCAAACCATCTCTCAAAGAACCATCATAGCTTTCAACAAAGATAACATGAATTCTTTCTTCCACAAGCTTGTTTCTCTTACTACAAACTCTATAGGCTTTGCTTGTCTGTGAAAAGCCAAGAAAAATACCTTCATCACTTCTTGCATCAAACTTACAAAGATTGTTCTTACCATTATTGTGGAAAAAACAAGTAAAACCAAATGGTTTGAAGTAAGAAATGTTTGGCTTTCTTCCTTTGAACAACTCATAGGGGGTCTTCTTTAGAATAGGTCTAATCAAGCACCTGTTAAGAATATAGTTTATTGTATTCACAACTTCTTCCCAGTAATATTTTGGCAACTTATTTTACAGGATCATTGTTCTTGACATTTCTTCAAGAGTCCTATTCTTTCTTTCAACTACTCCATTCTGTTGAGGAGTTCTTGGAGTAGAAAAGTTGTGAGAGATGCCATACTTAGAAAAAAAATATATCAAACTCAAGTTGATCAAACACTCTACCATGATCACTCCTTATGGAAGCAATAATTAGGTTTTTCATTTTTTGAATTCTCTACAAAGCTTTGAAAATTCAGTGAGAGCTTCTGATTTTTCTCTAAGAAACATAACCCAAGTATATCTAGAGAAATCATCTACAATAACAAGCATGTACTTCTTACCCTTTGGAGTTGGAGTTCTCATAGGACCACAGAGATCCATATGCAATATTTCGATGGGTCTGGTAGTACTTAAAAATTTATTTGGCTTGAATGAGCTTCTTGTTTGCTTTCCTTGTGCACATGCTTTGCATACTTCTTCATCTATGAACTTGATAGAGGGTAGACCTCTTACTAAGTTCCTGGAAACTAACTTATTCAAGGTATGCAAGCTAATGTGTCCCAACTTTCTGTTCCAAAGTTTTGAATCTTCTTTGAAGGCCTTGAGACACTTGCCACTTTGTTTGTTTGAAAAGTATAAACATTGTTTGATCTAGAGGCTGTGAGGATGTAATTGCCAGATTTCTCATTTTGCACCACACATTTCTCTTTATTAAAAATAACCTTGTTGTCATTGTCACAAATACACTAAGTAGATTAAATTTCAAACCATCAACTAGATATACATCAGAAATATAATTTTCAAAATTTTTACCAACTTTACCAATACCAAGAATGTTGCATTTGCCTTTTTCAACAAGTGTAATTGATCCTTCTTATTGCTCTTTCAGTTTTGAAAATAGAGATCTCATTTGCCTATGTCTTGAGCAACCACTGTCCATAAACCATTTTTGCTCTTTGATCTTGGTGACACCCTGCAAACACCATTCACCGCCTTACCCAGCTCATAGACCAAGTGCTGAATTTAGATTCATATTCAGGGTCAACCATGTTAGGTGGTCTAACCCCTTTAGGAACACCAAATCTGTCTAACTTGTCCATTGAGTTGGAAGGGAAAAGTGTTCCTCATTATGTGAGGGTCTCTTCTTCTAAAAGAACAAGTCATCTTAACATGACCAATCTTACTGCAGTAATGGAATTTACGAGATGTTTTGCTTCCAGCTTTCACAAATCTGGTATTATTCTTCTTTGGAAAATTTGGATTGTATCCAATACCAGTTTGGTGAACAGACTTTAAGCTACCTCCAAGAATCAAGTTCAAGTTGTGTTATGAGCCTGCAAGTTTTGCTTTGACCAATTCAGATTCTTGAAGTTTCTTAGTCTGAGTAGTCTTTTGTTTATCCAATTCATCAACTTGATGTCTGAGATTAACGATGTTGTCACTCAAGAGAGAGTTCTCAGTGACTACTTCCTTGACTTGTGTTTTCAAGGCTTTGAAACTAGTTTTCAAGGCCTTGAAATCACTGTCGGTTTTCTTCTGAGAGATTTCAATATTCTAATTCAGGCAAACAAAATGTAAATTCTCTTTTGCTTGCTCATGAACTTTTTCTTTCAAAACTCTTATTTCTTTCAGATAATCCTCTTCATTTAAAATCATTTTTCTAATATAATCATAGAGGGCTTCTGTTGGTTTTGAAATGAAGCAGTTTACCATTAACTCAATGTTCCTTTCAGCACTTTCATCATGCTTGGCCATAAATCATAGGTGGGCATGTTCTTCTTCAAATTCAGAGTCAGTCTGAGTTACTCCTTGAAGCTATCATAGGTTTCTTTCTTCTATCATGATCTTTCTTCTGAAATTTCTTGCTCTTCTTGTGTGGACAGTCTCTGATCAAGTGTCCTGCATCACCACACTCAAAGAAATTCATGAATTTAGGCTTATTACCATGTGAAGATAACTTACCTTTTTAGTCTTTGCTACTGGAGGATCTATGTCTATCTATTTTGAAGTCCTTGTTTCCAAATCTTTTCTTCATTTTAAGAATTATGGTCAAGTCTTTGGAAAGTAAGGAAATAGGATCTTCATCATCATCCTCAGTTTGAAGTATTTGAAATGGCTCATTATCCTTTGCCTTGAGAGCCAAGTTCCTGAAACCTTCTGGTAGTTCTCCATCAACTTCATTCATGGATATCTCATGTGTAAGGAGCTTCCCTTGTAGGTCATCAAGTTGAAGTAATGAGAGATCTTGAGCTTCCTCAATAGCTGTAGTCTTTGGTTCCCTTTTTTCCTTTGGCAGACTTCTTATAATCTTCTTTACCTTTTATTCGTTGGATATATGTTTTCCCAATGAATCAAGGTTGTTGACAATGTCAGTGAATCTTTTGAACATGTCTCTGATTGACTCATCTCCACTCATCTTGAATAGCTCATATTGTCTGAGATATAAGTTTATCTTGGTTTGCATGACTTGGCTGGTTCCTTCAAAGGTTACCACAAGCATATCCGATATCTCCTTGGCAGTTTTGCAACTTCAGATCTTGTTAAATTCATCTGCTCTCAAAGCACAATATAAGAGATTCATAGCTTTATAATTTTTTGAAAATTTTTCTAACTCAGATGAAGAAAGAGAGTCTTCAGATTTCGGAGAATCCCATCCTTCTCTGTGTAGAAAGTATGAGGACCATTCTGGATGATAGTCCAAATTTCCATATCTTGATCAATGATAAAAATATTCATCAAAGATTTACAGTGGACAAAATTTTCTCCACAAAAGAGAGGAGGTCTGTTAGCATCTCTTCCCTGAGAGAAACCACCATCACCTACAGTACTCATAATCACATGATGGTTAAATATATGCAGTGATACAAGATCTGATACCAATTGAATGGGTGTACAGTAGGTAGATATACAGGATCAAAACTCTATAAGAGGGGTTGAATAGAGTATGTAGACTTTTGCCAAAATTTGCAAGAGTAGTGGTTTCAAAATATTTCTAAAGAGATTCAAGGCTTTGAAAAGATTTTCAAGCCCCTGGAATGAAAATATTTAGAGTATGAAATGAATAAGTCTGTTTCAAGGCCTTGAAATGAGTTTCAAACCCTTAAAATGAAACTGTTTTGAATGCTGCAAATGTTCTAAGTATGTAACTGAAAAGTAAATGCAAGAGACACAAGATATATAGATTTTAGTCCACTTGGACCTACACCTCTACCTCGGGGATATTCTCCCTGTAGGATTTTCAACAACTTCTTATTAATCAACAGCTAAGCTCTAAACTCAAGCACGGAGAGATGCCTTACTCTATTACAGCTTGTGGTTCTCACTAAACTATCTATTACCTGCTCTAGCTATCTAAGTAACTAAGAATTATCTATTGTTCACCTTGAACAATCCTTGAGAATGAGAACTAGATGTATTATCAAAATGATATACAAATGAAGTTCAGAAAAAGAAGAAAACGGGAAATAAAACTGCAGTGAGTATGCAGTGTTCTTCTGATGCTTGGATTGAAAGAGATGAATCTGCTTCTTTGTTGCTTGTCAATCCCTAAGTGTTTCGAGTGTCTCTGCCAGTTGTCTGTGTAGTTCTGTATCAAATTCCTTCACCAGTTCTCCTTTTAAACACTCAGTTTGGATTGACGATCTTCGGATTCGTCTCAACAAACTTTCATGAATATTTGCATGAAATCTTGACTCTTCTAACAGCTTCTTCCAACGGCTAGTAGTTCAATATCTTCCAATATATTGATTTAATCTTGTTGGAAGACTGTTGAGAGGCTTTAAACCACAACAGATCAATCACAGAATCAATTCGTCAAGTAGTTTCCATTTCTGCAAATTATAAGTTACGAAACAAGTTCCTATAAAATAGGAAACACAAAATCCCTGCATAACTGAGTCAAACGGGTGATTTTAGATCCTGTAAACTGTGTAAAAATACTTTTTATTTCATCATCAAGTATCATCTAATCATGCACAGGGGTTTTGGAGTTGAATCACGTACACAAACTCCCCCTAAGTTCATGCATATAAAGCTCAGTCAGTTTCAAGGCTTTGAAAGTTATTTTAAGACCTTGAACTAGACAAGCTATTTCAAGTCTTGAACCTGCATTGAACTTACACATATTACTCACAGCTTTGAAACAGTGGTCCAAAGCTTTGAGACCTTTCAAAGCTGCAAGAAAACTTCAAACCTTTGAAGCATAATTTCAAGGCTTGAGAAAGTATGATCTCAAGGCTGTGAGATTTTCACACACAATTCTAGTAAGAACTAATACTCCCCCGAAACCAATGCATCCTTGTTTAACATACCCAGTTCAAGACTTGGGGATGCAAATCTATCATATGGCAAAGGTTTAGTCAAAATAACAGCTATCTGCATAGAAGTTGAAATAAAAGTTAAAGCTACATCACCTTTCTCAGCAGGATCTCGAGTAAAATGATGTCTTACATCTATATGCGTCGTCCTTGAGTGCTGCACTGGATTCTTTGATATTAGAATGGAACTAGTATTGTCACAGTTGATAGGAACATTTCTGAAATCATATCCAAGATCTCTTAGTTGCTGAGCAATCCATAATACTTGTGAGCAACAAGCACTAGCTGCAATGTATTCAGCTTCAGTAGTTGACAAGGCTACTGGGTTTTGCTTCTTTGAATGCCAACTAATTAGTGATGAGCCAAGGAATTGGAAACATCCTGAGGTACTTTTCCTATCCACTTTGTAACCTACAAAGTCTGCATCTGAATAACCACTGAACATAATATTAGTCCTTCTTGGATACCAAAGCCCCAAGTCTGTGGTTCCATTCAAATATCTGAAAATCCTTTTAACAGCAATCAAATGACTTTTCTTAGGATCTGCATGAAATCTTGCAAAAATACATACACTAAACATAATATCAGGTCTACTAGCAGTTAAATACAGAAGTGAACTAATCATACCTCTTTACTCCTTTTGATTTACACTCTTACCACTTGTATCCTTATCTAAGGATAAAGATGAACTCAAATGAGTCTTTGCTACCTTGGACTGAGACATATTGTACTTATTCAACAAGTCATTTGTATACTTTCCTTGACGTAAAAATATTCCTTTCTTCATTTTATGAACATGAAGTCGAAGAAAGAAATTGAGTTCTCCGATTAAGCTCATTTCAAACTCCCTGCACATTAGACTTGAAAACACTTTTGAAAGAGCATAATTTGTAGCACCAAAGAGTATATCATCAACATAAATATGTACTACTAACAACTATTTTTCATGTTACTTAATTAAAAGAGTTTTGTCAACAAGTCCTCTCTTAAAACCATTATCCACTATAATCTTTGAGATTCTGTCATACCAAGCCCTTGGAACTTTCTTAAGCCCATAAAGAGTTTTGTCTAATTTGTAAACTTGATCAGGGAAATTATCATCTTCAAACCAGGTGGTTGAACAACATATACTTCTTCTTGTAAATAACCATTTAAGAATGCACATTTAACATAAATTTTAAAAAGCTTTATATGTTTATGGGATGCAGATACAAGACGGATTCTGATAGATTCTAACCTGGCAAGAGGAGAAAATGTCTCCTCATAATCAATTCCTTCTTCTTGATTATACTCCTGGGCCACAAGTCTGGCTTTTTTTTCTCACAACCTTAGCATTTTCATCAAGCTTATTCCTGAATACCCATCTTGTCCCAATCACGGAATGATTCTTTAGTCATGGAACCAAGTTCCAAACCTTGTTTCTTTCAAACTAATTCAGCTCATTCTGCAATGCCATGATCCAATATGCATCTACCAGTGCCTCCTTTGCATTTTTATGCTAAGTAAGTGATAGAAAAGCACTAAAAGCACACAGATTCCTTAGTTTCCCTCTTGTATACATTCTAGTAGTTGGATCTGAGATAATGTTGTCTACAGGATGATTTGATAAATACTTGAACTTCTTCCTTGGTGTCCAGGTATATGGTCCTTCAAGGCTTAGATAACTTGACACAGTAGTAGGAGCAACTTGAGTTATGTCAATCTCAGTCTCAAGGCTTTAAGATTTTGACTCAACAGGATGTTAAAGGCCTTGAGATTCTTCTGACTATTCCTGCATGTTAGTTTTGCTTCTTTTCTCTTTCTCAACCTCATCATCAGCCTCATACTTATTCACGTTGAGATCTGCAAAACTTTCACTTAAAGAATCATTAGTACTTTCATAAAAATCCCATGAATGCTCTCCTCTAAAATCTTAGTTCTCTTATTAAAAATTCTATATGCTTTGCTAGTTTAAGAATAACCAAGAAATACACCTTCATCACTTCTAGCATCAAATTTACCAAGATTATCCTTACCATTATTATGCACATAACAAGTACAACCAAAAGGCTTAAAATAGGAAACACTTGGCTTTCTACCTTTGAAAAGTTGATAAAGAGTTTTCTTCAAGGTAGGACTGATCAAACATATATTCATCACATAAATTTCAGTGTTAATAGCTTCTGCCCACAGATACTTTGGAAAATTACTTTCAAGTAACATGATTCTAGACATGTCTTCAAGTGTCATATTCTTCCTCTCAACAACACCATTCTGCTCAGGAGTTATAGGTGCAAAAATGTTATGTGAGATGCCATGTTTTGCATATAAATCAAAATCAAGATGATCAAATTATCTACCATGATCACTTATATCTGATGCAACAGGTATGTTTTTCAAAGTTCGATGCTCCTTACAAAGCATTGAGAATTCTGATAATGCTTCAGACTTGTCTAGAATAATCATCTACCACAACAAGCATATATATCTTACATTTGGGTGTCTGAACCCTTAGAGGACCACACAAGTCCATGTGCATCAATTCTAAAGGTCTAGAGATACTTACAAAGTTCTTTGGCTTGAATGGACTCTTCGTCAGTTTACCTTGGGTACATGTCTTGCAATTGTCAACATCTTTGAATTTTAGGTTTGGCAAGCCTCTTACCAAGTCTTTTGAGATGATCGTATTCATTGTATGCATGCTAATATGCCAAAGCTTTCTATGTCAAAGATTTGAGTCTTCCTTCAAATATTTGAGACACTTCAGACTTTCACCTGCAACTTTGTTAGTACTAAAAGCATAAACATTTTGTGACCTAGGAGCAGTGAGTATGCAATTGCCAGATTTCTCATCTTGCACCACACATTTCTCCTTGTCAAAAAAAACTTTATTACCTCTATCAAATAGATGAGATATACTAAGCAGATTATACTTTAAACCTTCAACCATATAGACATCAGTTTTGAGTTCTCTAAACAGAGACTTCTTTCCACTCATATTCCTGTAGCAACCATTATCCAGAAATCATTTATGATCCTTCAAATCCTTGGTGACAACCTGCAAAATTCAATCAATGCCTTAACAGGCTATTAGACCAAGTGTAGAACTTGGATTCATTCTCAGAATCAACCATGTTGGGTGTTCTAACTTCTTCTGGAACCCAAATATGTTTCACTTCTTCCTTAAGTTGATAAGGATAGGGGTTCCTCAATATATGAGGTTTTGTCCTTCTAAAGGGGCAAGTCAACTTAATATGTCCAGTTTTTTCATTTGACATTTTGTAGAATGTCTGCTTCCTGATTTTACAAATGTGGTTTGGTTTCTTTTTGGAAATTTTGATTGTAACAAATTCCACTTTTGTAAACAGAATGCATACTTCCTCCAAGCATGAGATTGAGCTTGTGTTCAGAGCCAGCAAAGGTTGACAAAATTTTCTTAGATTCTTGAAGCTTCTCTGGCAATGAAATTTTCTGTTGCTCTAAATCATCATAATGATTCTTTAGATCAACATACTCATCGATTAAAAGAGAGTTTTGATCAACAACTTCCTTGACTTGTGTCTTCAAAGCATTGAATCTGTTGTCCAAGGCTTTGAAGTCACTATCAGTTTTCAACGTAGTTGCTTCAAGACATTTATTTTGGAAAATAAAATCTAAAATTTTCCTTTGCCTGCACATGAACCTTAACTTTCAAAGAATCAATCCCATTCCTATAGCATTCCTCATTCAAAAATATACTTTTGAGGATTTCAGGTAAGGCATCAGATGGACTAGCAAGAAGATTCTTTACCATTTTATTCAATGTGTTTGTCTGAGCCTTTTTCTTCATCATGCGTAGCCATTAAGCGAAGATTTGCTTGCTCTTCATCAGACTCTGAGTCTTTTGAAGAATATGAATCACTCCAAGTAGCAACCATTGCTTTCTTCTTCTGTCATCATTTTCTTTTTTGGGAAAATGCCTGATTTTCTTCTTTTGAGGACAATCTCTTACCAAGTGATCTGCATCTCCACATTCATAGCAATTCATAACTTTAGGTTTATATGAATGTGAAGAAGATTTACCTTTCTGATCCTTGCTACTAGAAGATCTGAATTTTTCTTTGCTGGATTCCTTGTTTCCAAAGCTCTTTTTTCTTCTTCAAAATTTAGGCCAAGTTTTTGGAGATCAAGGCTGAGGATTCTTCATCATCATCATCATCATCGTGTTCAAGGATTTGAGATTTTTCATTGTCATTTTCCCTGACTGCCAGGTTCTTGATGTTTTCACTCATGTCACCATCTACTTCCTTCATTGAAATCTCATGAGTGAGAAGTTTTCCTTGCAGATCATCTAGCTCTAAGATGCTCAAATCCTGAGCTTCCTCAATTGAAGTTGTCTTAGGCTCCCATTTGGCTTTTGGCAAGCTTCATAGAATCTTCCTGACCTTCTCTTCATTTGAGAAAGCCTTTTCCCAAGAATTCCAAGTTGTTCACTATATCAGTAAACCTCTTGAACATGTCCTTAATAGATCCATCTTAAATAGTTCATACTGTTTCAGAAGGACATTGATTTTAGTCTTCTTAACTTGTTTGGTTCCTTCATAGTGACAGTTAATTTCTCCCAGATCTACTTTGCACTCTTGCAGTTTGATATTCTGTTGAACTCATCTTCACTAAGAGCACAATATAATAAATTTAAACCTTTGTAATTCTTTGATACCTTTTCAAGACATTCCTGACTCCATCAGAGGTAGTATAGAATGTATATTGGCCATTAAAAACAATTGATCACAGTTCCATGTCCTGATCTATGATGAAAATTTTCATCAGTGCCTTCCAGTGCACAAAGTTATCACCATAGAGCAGTGGAGTTCTGTTGGCTGCTCTTCCATGTGAGAATCCTCCATCACCTACATTACTCATTGTCGTTAGATGGTTAGATCTTTAACAAGTGAACCAATATCTCATACCAATTGAAAGTTTATAATGCAAGTAGATAAATAGGATCTAATACTCTAGAAGGGGGGTTGAATAGAGTATGGAAACTTTTTGCTCAAAACAGGTCTTTTGAAACTTCAATTAAATGCACAGTTGAGATCTCAAATCTTTAGAAAAGATTTGAGAAGCTAGAGATTCAACTGCATAATACAGTAGCTTCAAAGCTTTGAGATTAGAAATTCTCCAAAGCTTTGGAGATACTAAATTTGAACTGAGAATTAACAGTTACGAAAAGCACCAAATTAAAGCATAAGAACACATGGTTTTTACATATTTCAGTCACAATTGGACCTAGTCTCTGCCTGAGGGATCTAATCCCTCCAGGATTTCAACACACTTCTTGTTAATCACCCAGATTTAGCCCTACATCTCAAGCCTAAGTGAGGTACCTTACACTTATACAGCTTGTGGTTCCCAACCTATCTAGTACCAGCTACAACCTGTTGAAACAATAAGGACCTCTTTGCTGTTCACTTGAACAACTAAACTTGGTTAAGAAATAAGAATGAATATAACATATTCAATAAAATTTGAAGAAAACAGGAAATATAAGAAGATGAAGCTTGGAAGTGTTCTTCAGATTGATGAATGTTCTTCTCCTCTTGCAGTGTTGATTATCCTGATTGATTTGAAGAGTTGTGTTTTTTGATCTCCCACGTATGAAAAACTCTCCAATCTTCGTTGATCATCCTCTCTTTTAGTTTCACCCCGTTTGAAATTCAAACTCCAACTTTTATCAACAACCTGCAACAACTTGAGAGATTATAGGAACTGAATTCCTACAAATTCTCTCCCCTGAGATGCTTCTTTCAACAACTATGTTTGAATAGCTTTTGGATATGTTTATGGAAGTTTGGATGAACAAATATTATGCACAATCTCAGCCACAAAGATCAAACAAAATCCAGACAAATTAGCCACACAAAATATGATCTGTTTGGCAGTCAGTTCCTGCATATTCTCTAACTAATTTTGCCTTAGATAAAATCTAATATAAATAGCCACATGTGTATATAACTCTAAGACAAGATAGATAACATAATAAGAAGTTAGATTAACTCCCAATCCTATCTATCCATCAAACCAAGCTGCATACAGAAAATATGTAAGCATTTCTGAGCATAACAACAATCTCAAAGCTTTGGAGCTCTTATTGCCAGTTCATATGAATAACTTCCAAATTGAAACATGTAAACTGCAAAAATAATTCAATCATAAACATAAGCTCAATGATATTTGTTAAATTCCATATTGAATGATTAAATCACCATTCAACCAAGTCTTCATGCCTACAATCACAGAAGCTGTTAAGAGTAATAAACAACTAGAACAAGCAAATGGTATCTCAAAGCTTTGAAACTTTGAGGCCTTAACAGTTTTGATCATTTTGGCTTTCATCATCAAAGATCAAACTCCACCTGGGTTTGTAAACACATTCATGCTCAAGAGCTTGAACTATCAATCCCCAATATGCTAGCATTCAGAGAAGCAAAATTCAGTAGCTTTATCAACAACATAAGGTGAACATATGGAAGCTAGAGCTTGTTTCTATAAAGTGATGTGGATAGCTTGATTGATGAGAGATTCGGGTAATGAATTAAGAGATATTGCCATAAAATGTGACAACACCAGTGCAATATGAATTAAAAGAATCCAGTTCAGCACTCAAGAACTAAATACATAGATGTCGCACACCATTTCATCAGAGATCATATGGAGAAAACGTGACGCATATTTGTTATTTGTGCCTAGTAACATGTAGTTTGCAGTTATCTTCATTAAACCATTGCCAGAAGATGAATTCACAGCCCTGATATTAGAACTGGGCATGTTAAACAAGGACGCACTGGTTTAGGGGGAGTATCATGTAATAATTGTGTGTTTTAATGTTTTGGAAAGTTTTTTAAAGCCATGAAAAGCTTTTCAAAGCCTTGATTTTATTTTCTTTCGGTATTTCTGTTTTTCAAGGCCTTGAAATTCTTTTCAAATCTTTGAAAATAAACATTTATACTATATAGTCAATGAATGGATCTCCAATGTTGGGTGTTATCTCTGTAGATAATTGTCTAACATTGTTTTTACCTATTAAAACAAATCTTTTTCATAATCAGTATTATATTTTTTTTTCCGCACGTCACACACGGAATTTGAATTTCACACAAACTTTCCTTCTTTAAATATTTGGAAATATTTAGTTTCCTTTTCAAACACAAACTCCTAGTGCGCCAAGGCCACCCTCTCCTCCTCCGAAGAGAAGCAAGAATGATAAGGGAGATAAGACTGCTACTTCAAACAAGAGAAGGACACATCCAATAGTTGGTTCTGAAAAGCAGAAAGGTGTTTCAATTGGAAGTCCAAAGAAGGTGAAGAAGAAGCTTCAGAAATTATACCAAGGGAAAGCTAAGGTCACTGGGAAGGGGATTCAAGAATCAGAGAAGGACAATTGGAAGGAGCTTCAGATCTACTCTAAGATGAAGTTCCATTCTGGTAAGAGAACTCATTCTAGCAAGGTATTTATCAGTCATTCTGCAAGAGGAATTATTCTAGATGGTTTTGCTTCAAATCTTATAGCTTATTGTAGCTAGATCACTACTAGCATGTTCAATGGTATAAATCTGGAATTTATAAGGAGATTGAAACAGAATTCTCTATGGAAAATCCTTAACCCCTCTGAAGTTGCATACCCTAGGCTTACAAGGCTTTTCTACCTGAACTTGAAACAATAGAAAATAGCAGCTTTGACTATATCATATAAGGTGGCTGGGATTTATATGGAGTTGGATCATGCTAAGTTTTCCAATGTCTTAAAATTTCCAAAGAGGTACAATACTGACAATCATCCTAATAAGATTGAAGCTTTAATGTTGGCTAAGTAAGAATTCTTTCTGCCTAGTGTAGCTACTACCTCAAAACAGTTGACTCACTCTGTGTTAACTGTTTAAGTAAAGTTTTTGTTTACCATTCTGATGAGGTGTGTAGTTCCTATTGTGTAGTTCCTATTGAGAATTCAAAAGAGTTGTTGTCTGATAGGGTATTGTGTTGGATGTATCTTATTATGCATGGTTATGAGATTCATTTTCCAATCATTATGATGGAGCACATGCTTTACTCTTGCACCAAGAAAAGGAAACATGCTCTACCCTATGCCAACCTCCTCACACTCTTCTTTTAACACCTTGAAATCCGAGTTAACGTGGAAGAGACAATTATTACTGGTTTTCGAATGCTTGATGAGAAGTCTTTTCAAAGGATTGGAATTGTGAAAACCAGTGAGGGAGCATGGAAGCTCTACTCTGAATTATATGTTTAAGAGTTGCAGGCCAAGAAGTTTCCTAAGCCTAAGTCCCTACCCTCTCCATCAACCCTACAATCTCAATCTCAGGACCAATCCATAGTTCTTCAAAGGTTAGACTTCATTGAGAATGAGTTGGATGAACTGAAGCAAGGTCAGTATGATTTCGGTACTGAGTTTAGACATATGAAGTATATGTTTTAAAGTGTCTTCAAAAGTATCAACTTTATCCATGTGGAAGAATAATTTCACAAGCTCAAGAAGGATCGAAGAATGCAGGATCTACAGCTGATCTGTTTGATGAAAAAAGTACTAAGGATGAAGCTGTTGGGTATAAGGGTACTGGGAAACAGGTTGCAGGAGATAAAGAGGTAGGGGCAAAGACTATTGAGGATGAGACACAGGACGAAGATGATAGCGTCGATTCTGGATTGCTACTCAAAGACATGAAACGGAAGAAAAGAAAGAAAAGGTTCAAACCATTATCAGTTCATCTGATCTGTTTGAGGGTGATGAGGCTGATAAGACTGGTGGAGAAGAACTGCAAGAGGATGAGGAAGATGAATTAGAAAGGGATCAGGAGGAAGTTTCAGAGCCAAATAGCGATGAAGACTCAAAACCTTGATTCTAGCCTTTCTTTCTTCTTTTCAAAGACTTGAAACTCCTTTCAAAGCCTTGAAATCTTCCGTTCTCTTTCAAAATTTTCAGTACCTCAGTTTTTTCAAAAACAATTTGATCCAACATTTTTCTCACTTTTTTTTGTGAAATTCAAAAAGGGGAGAAATTTTAGGAGAATTTAGGGGGATACTTTAGTTTTTATCTGGTTTGGACGTGTGACAATTGGTTTGTTGAACTGCTTAGTATCCTTTTTTCCGTTACTTGTTTTTATTGTGATTCAGTTTGGTTTACTTCTTATAACTGTCAGTTATGATAACTGGTTTTGATCTTATATAGTTGTTATGCTATGCTAGTAATGTCTATATTTTGAAGAGAAACATTTCAAAATGAATAAATGGTTTTGTATTTCATCAGGGGGAGAATGTAAGTTCACAGTCTGTTTCAAAGGCGTGAAACTTGTTTTAAGGCCTTGAAACTCAAGAGCATCAACTGAGGGGGAGTTATTACTCATGTGTTTCTTAAACCCTTGCACTTGATCATACTATATTAGATTATGAAAGCCAAATTAAATTCTTTGATCTAACATTCCTTAATCTCATTTTTCGCCTAATTTATTTTGCAGGAACTGTTAACCAATTCCGTGTATGCAGGATTAGGAAAGTTTCCTTATTTGCAGAGAAGTATAAGTGGCAATGTGCAGATTTTGTGCTATTGTTAAGGAAGGTTGTCTGGACATTCATTAAGCTTGCATATGAAAGATCGGATCAAAATCAAGTTATAAAAGCAAGCAACAAGCCGTTGGAATCAAGCTGTTGAGAGTCAAAGATATGCTGCATATTTTTAGGGATTTCTTATTTGAATATTGCAATATATTCTAAAAATTCAAATTAGCGGATTAACAACAAGAAACGGAGAGATTACGAAGCACATAACGTTACAGAGATTCAAACAACTCTCAATTATTGACAAGCATCACTGAGGAAGATCAAATCATCCAATCCAAGTTCTAGAAGAACACTTCAAGCCTAACTGCTTTACTGTGTTACAGTGTTCTTCATCTGAGAATTATATGTATATCATCTTGTTATATATCTTTATCATTTAATCCCGTGGTGTTGTTCAAGAGGAACAACAAGAGATTCTTATTGTATCATTTAGATAGAGCAGGTACTTGATAGGTTAGGAAGAACCACATACTGCACAGAGTAAGGCATTTCTCCAGGTCTGATATCTAGGGTGTAGCTTCTGATTAATAAGAAGTCTGTTGAAATCCTGAAGGGATTAGATCCCCCAAGTGGAGAAATAGGTCATTGAGGACAAAAATCCGTAATATAATTGTGTTCCTTTCCTTTACATTTCAGTTCTCTACTTGCCTTCTTTACTACTTCAAAACATGATTTCGGTTCAAAGCCTTGAAAGGCTTTTCAAGGCCTTGAAAATTATATGTATCCTTTTCTCTGTCAATTTTGATTTTAAAGGCTTGAAACTAAGTTCAAGGCCTTAAAATACAACTAGCTCATCACACTTTGTCTTAAAACCACTCTTTTGCTAAAAGTTTCCATACTCTATTCAACCCCCCCCCCCTCCCTTCTAGAGTTTTTGATCATGTATTTGCATACCTAAATACAACTTTCATTCTTGGTCTGTAAAATTTGCATTCACAGTTATTAAATTTCTTTGTGAAAATTCAATAGAATTGTTTCTGAAAGAAAATATTAAGAACGTGTGTAAGACTGATGCAGAAACCTTCTACTACATTCTATATGAAATCTTTTATGCCAGGAACGAAAAATTGTTCCCCTCTGAATCAATTTCTCCGGAAAATATCTTTGTGAATTATGTGGCTTAAGAAATGCATTTAAAGAACTGGGTTACTTTGGTCAGACTTTCTCTTAACAAGTACACCCACAGGAGATCGACGTTGGATTCTTCCTACAAGGACTCGCCTGAAAAAAGAATATATCAATCAGGAAATCTTCACTAAAAAAAAGAAAAAAAAAAAAAAAAAGTGGAGGGGCTGTAATCAGGTACTCGTCTTCGAATTCTTTTCGGTCTTTCTCCTTTCCGATGCCGTAACATGATGATTCAATGATATGCGAAGAACAAGCATTCCATTTTGCGTTCAAAGAAGTGGTGGCATTCGACTTTTGGAACTTACAAATCGAATTAGATTATCTTAATTAGTTTCCTCGTTAAAATGATGACGATTTAAGTGTGCAAAAACTGAAAGGATCCTTTCGGAGTGTTTAAGAAGGGTTTCGACGGTTTCAAGAGAGTCCGTTCGGTGGATATCTAGGAAACATAATTTATTAGCTCATGAGCTTTCTAATAGACCCACCTATACCATGGGTTAGGGCCAGCTACCAGCTGAATAGGCTAATCAAGTTTTATATTAAATCGCTTGGGTTTATCTTATTTTGAGGACCCATGTATGTTGTCAAAAAATTGTAGAGCTTATTATGAAGTGTCCTACTATATGAAGTATGGAACTTCCTAAAAGTTTGTATAATTTTGATGAGACACTTGTGAAGGGCTGTTTTACTGTTCTCGAATGTAACAATCTTGGACGGGTAAGGTAACGATAATTTTTTTAAAATGCGAACCAAAAAAGCCTTTCAATTGATCTCCCGTATCCGGATCTCAACAACATGTCACCAAATAGATTAACTAAAACTCAACTAGGTGTTGTCATCTATAAAAACATGAGTTAGTGTGTTCCCCGAATTAGTTATTGGAAGCTATAAAACGGGCAAGAGGAAGGCAAGGAGAAGAAGGAAGAACCTCGAGATGTTCAGCCAGCTTGCACGAGCTCTGGACCAGCTCGCATGAGATGGGAGAGCTCACACGAGCGCTGGACCAGCTCGCACGAGCTATTTCGGGCTCGATCTTTATCTGGTTGTTTACTTATTTCATAGGGAATGTTTTGGATTTCTTTGGGCGCAATTTTAGTACTTCCTAGGTCTATTTAAAGATGTAGGTCATTTCTAATCTTGTGGGCTGTAGTGTGCATTGTAACGGGTTATTTTTCTCAATAAACACTGGGTTTTCGAGTTCGTGGAGGTAGCTAGTATCAAAACTAGTCACCCAGAGTATACTTTGTCTCCCTTTCTTAATTTTTCTTCGTTAATCATATGCTCTTGATACCTCTGTGATAAAAAATTGGTATTAGAGATTTGGGTTAGGGTTTCGAGAGGAACAATATCATGTTCAATAAAGATCGAGAATTTAAGTGGGGGGAATAGCTTTAGTCTATGGCAGATCAAGAAGAAGGTGTTCTTGAAATGAGACAATCTATGGTTGCCCCTGTCATCAAACAAGAGAAATGTGGATACAACCACCCCGCCATTTTTGAAGATGGAGGAAAAGGTGCACACAACAATCATGTTGTGTCTAATGGACGACGTGATCACCGTTGACGCAGATCAGGAGACGCAGAATTCTTTATGGTTAAAGTTGGAGAGCCTGTACATGACGAAGTACGTCACCAACGCTAACAATCGATTATTCAGTATGCGTATGTCTGAAGGTACACAAATCAATAACCACTTAGACATTCCAAAAACTATACTGCTTGAGATGCGTAACAGTGATGAGAAAGTAAGTGATGAGCTTGCAGACTTAATTCTGTTGGTGTCGCTGCCTCCACCATCCACGGATTTTGTTCAATCTTTCATTGGTGTGAAGACGAGGTTTGATCGGCTTTACACACCAGGAATCCGAGGCACAGGCTGCATAAAAGAACGATCATGATTATGGCGCTCTCATGGTCAAAGAAACAAATGAAAGGGATACAATAGGTTTGCAGGATCCAGCTTACCACAGAATGTTTGTTCCTACAGTAAGGAGAAAGGTCACTGGAAGATGGAGTATCATCCCAAGAAGAACCAATCATAAGCAGATCTGGTTCTAGGTGGGTTCTAGGTGGAGGGACTTTGCGGATGACCTAGATCTCGTAGCCCCGTTCGGGAGTTCTGGGCTCCCGGCATGGAGCGATCTAGCACGTGGGTTATGTTTTTGGCACGCGGATATGGTTCTGGCGCAATTATTTTCCTGGAACTCATTATGGTTCTCGGCACATATGAGGCATAACGGGCGCATTTGGCATGAAAATTTGTTGTACT
The DNA here is from genome assembly GCA_023055425.1 of Linanthus parryae. Lineage (NCBI taxonomy): Eukaryota > Viridiplantae > Streptophyta > Magnoliopsida > Ericales > Polemoniaceae > Linanthus > Linanthus parryae. The sequence goes on along the minus strand of JALGPY010000060.1, from coordinate 380,200 downwards.
CATCTTTGGTGCATCTAATCCGAAATACATATGGCACTTGTCATGGTGCAATGGTTCTGGCGCTATTTGGAGCGTATCGAGATGCATCCGGTCATGTTTATCAGTGATTGTATTCGAGTCTAGTTCTGAGTGGAGCAGTTGATTTGGTTCTTGGAAGTTCAGTTGTGCAGGAGGAGACGTGCTCACTTTTATACCTGGGAGACGCATCCAGTTCAGGTTTTGAGAGAGAAATTTTGGTTCCGGTTCAGGTTGCTAAGATGATTTGAAACAACGTGGATATATTTTTTTTTTGCCTCGAATTAGTTAGCGGAAGCGATCAAACTGCCAAGAGGAAGGCAAGGAGAAGAAGGCAGAATTGTGGGATGTTCAGGCAGCTCGTACAAGCTCTAGACCAGCTCGCACAAGCTGTTTAGGGCAGGGTCTTTTTCTAGTTGTTTCTTTATTGCATTACAAACTTTTCGAGTTGCTTTGGACGCAAGTTCTGTACTTCCTAGGTCTATTTAAAGGCTTTAGGTTGTTCCTAATATTGTGGGATGTAGTGTGCACTGTAATGGGGTTATTTCTCTCAATAAATATTGCGTTTTCGGGTTTGTGGAGGTAACTAGTATCAAAACTAGTGAGCCACATTAAATATTTTGTCTTTCTCTTAATTTTTGTCCTTTCATCGTTTGTTCTTGATACCTCTGTAATAACAACATGTCTGGTTACAGCCATGCTTGTCCGGAGCTCTAACAGTAACCAATGTTTAAAGAAGAACCAGTGTCCATATTTCATTACTCAAGTTTAATTTGCGAGGCCGTTCTCACAGAATAATTATTTGATTTAACTACAGTTTCTATGATGTATATACCCTTTTAACAGGGAGTTAGTCTTTGCTGGAGGGTAACGCGTAGTTGATGTTGGTGTGATTCTTACAGCTTGCTCCTCTAAAAATATCACTTGGTATACAGATAATGACCTTGTGAATATCTATTTGTACTTCCAGAGTTACTTTATTTAAGGTTTCAACATCCACGATGACATTTATGCTTTTCATGACGCTATTTTACTTCACAGTTTTGCTTTACTGTGATAACATAACTGCAGTTTGTACACATCTCAAAAAGAAATAACTGAAATATCTACCTTTCTCGTCCTTTTGTCTAACATCAACTGAAACATGCCTGTATTACCTTTACTTTCATGTATGCCATCTTGGTGTCATGGTGTGATGGATTTTTGTCAAAGTAACTATAGATGCATAACTCACGTTAAAATGAAATATTATTGCTCTACATTTTTGTATTTTTTAGACTTGCATGTTTGTCGTCTATTGGGTTGAACCCAGGATCTCATGCAGGCGTTTTTAAATGTTTTATCACTTTAGCTAGCACCCATTTTTGTAGTTGCATACGCACACATTTAACATGGTTGCGTTATGAAATATATGAATGATATTGTGAATATTTATTTACAATATTTGGATGATATTAATTAACACCCACACCCTATATAAATGGTGGTTTGGGGGAGAATAATACACACTTGATATTCCTTCATAATTCGTCTTTCTCTTCTTCTTTTTGAGTTCACAAGACGTTATCAGCACGTTGTCTCTACAGAACGATGACGATCTACTGTCAAAAGAAAATGTATTTATATATTATGAATGTTTTTGTGAAAAATATATCAAACTAAAAACTTAATTTTTGACCTTGATTGTCTCATCTCTAGCTTCATTGAAATCTATGGTATACCGTATCTATAATTTTTCTTTACGATTTCTAATTTTATATCAAGATACATATTTATACATAATGGTCTATGAAGGACGTACTTGATCTAACATATTCAGATCTACAACATGAACTAAAGCGGAATATTCATGTGTTTACCTTGTCTTCCTTAGCTCCTAAGCGCAACGGATGATCGAAGGATGCTTGCTTTCACGTGCTCTTCTTGCTCCCACAATCTGGCTCGAATCACTAGGACGAGAGCTCTGATCCACACCAAGTTCCACGCGATGGAGGCTAGTTGAAGAGAGAGTCTAGGGTTTACTGTATTATGATCAGCACATGATCTCTACAGTAGTGTGTATAATTATGTCTCTAGCACACTTATTAATCTAGGAGGCTGTCTCCTTATATAGACAGACTTATACCTAATTGCAACGTACCCCCTAGGGTTGATGTCCTTGCTACTAACCCCATAAGGTTTGAGCTTGTCTCACCTAAACCCATAAGTTTAGGTTAATTGCATTGTGCACCCCACATGGGCGCACATAATGCTAACATCTCCCACTCGCACAGTGGGGTTGCACTAATACAGTAGTTCTAGTCTCCCTCAATCTCCAACTATTATCATCTGCCAAAGTGTTATGTGGCCTTGGTGTGTGACTGTGAGAGAACCTGCATTTCGGGAGATCCATACTCTAAACTCATACGAGACGAGCTAGCAGCAGGCGTTTCTCAACCCTTTAAGAAATAATGCAATACTTATATATATATCTCTCTCGTATCCCCCAGATTCTGTCTATTGCCATCTCATAGACCATGGGCACCTACCTTGTCCCGAAGGTCGTGCGTCAATGAGTCTATATCTCCTTTATTATATTCATATCCTGCATGATCCCATAAGATCTTGTAGGTGGGCCCAATGAACATGATAAAGAGCGATGCAATTAGAATCTTCCCTTCTATCCATTGTCGCTTTGATTCGGAGTCAGCTGCTTTCCTAGAAATGTCCTGGTAGGCCGAATCATTCATAGCCGTGAGGTGTCACGCTAAAGTAGCACCACCGAACCGTCTCTCCCCGACATGGATGAAAGTACTAAGGGTATACAGTGTCAATCATCTTTATATGATCGACGAGGCTCACACGGCGACGAAACTCAGGGACTAGTTCTACTCGCCACCTCATGTCACTCATAAGCACGCGTTATCTCATCAGATGTGCGCCATAGTGTTTGGACTCTATCAGAGCACATGTCCTATCCCATAGGGACCACTATACAGATGTAAGTCCAACAGCCCATATGACTGTTAACCCGAGTACTGAGTGTCGCACATATGCAATCGAAATCAGTTCTCTCATCTGGCTTTCTCTACGCAGACTATACATGGTTCGGGGTAGTAACCATGCTCGAATGGCCATAATCCAATCTCACCTTGGAACTTATTCCAATGCGACAAATAAATCCGTCTGACAGGGTCTTGCACTATTGATTGATGTCCAGCTCATGTCATAGGCCATGCGCCTCATATGACAGGAGTCATCATATCATAGGCTTCTAGCGCTTGTCGGGATCTTGTCTCATCTTCTACTCACCTAGACAATCCAGGATATCGTAAAGGCGGTTGCTCGTGTGAGAGAGTCAACCTAGTGTCCGCGCGACATGTTCTATGCTAGTACAGGATATGTAAACAACATGTAGCATAGCAAATCCAATTAAAATCCAATTATCAATGTCTCATATGCTCATCAATCATATCGCTAGTGATCGACTACCTAGTCCCAATTTTCTAAAACAATCCACAAAGACGACTCTTATGTGGTTTAGGAATGGGAGGAACCTACATTTTGTCCCGTAGTCGATCTACTCCAAGGTTACTCTGTAGGTAGTTATCTCACCTTTTGTGAAACAGTACCCTTTTCTATATGTTTGGCCTTATCAAAAATTCTGCAGCCATACGCCAGCACTACAGGTCGGTTGACAGCTCATAAGCTAATCAGAAACCTTCTCATCCAAACATATTTCTGTCCGGTGACAGAACAGGCAATCGTGATTCGCTTCCATGATCGATGGAGCGGTCTAATACGATTGTGCAACACTTATGTTGCAGTTCCATGCGATGTCATCTAGCATGGACTATAGCCTGAGTCGGATCTACATGTATCTAGGTCCCCACCCTAGTCAGCATGCATAGCTGGCCAGTCGAAGCATCATCTCCGATAGTTATAACATGTGATCCTTCGTACCGAGTATCCTTTTGGTTGCAATCCAGTGTCTTAAGTTAGATTTCCTGAAATCCACTCTTCCGATTACATGAGGTTTGTGGGGTCTCAGTATATACCATAGTATATAGCAGACTCACACTGCATCGGGCACTTTGGTCATTTGGTCAATCCTAGTATGGTGTCTTCTAGGTCACATATTCAGGCTCATAAAGTCTTGCAGTAAGGTATAGGAGTATCACATGTCCTTGGGTCCATTACATGGAATCGTTCAGAGTATCTTCTTGTTGTCCGCCTTATGCGTCAATATAAGAAGTCCTTCTGAACGAACGAGAATGAATCTCGCCCTACCAATATCCTTCGTCATAAATCGAAGGGATAACCACCCTATAGTGGATGTGAAATAGTCCTTAGACTCTCCTGGAAATAGTGTGTCATCGATAATAAGTGACGTGTTCATCTACTCTCTACGACCGAGAGTGATATGCAGCGGTTTTCATCCATTGATAAAATACTGCTGACTTAGAGGACTAATTAAGATCACACATAGGCTTAATTAGCTTGCACCCATATGTGCATTCGATCATACATCTCGAAACCCTGTGGTCGAGTCATACATATCACCTCTCTGATTTCTCTATCGAGAAATTCAGTCGTCACGTTTTATCGAGAATGGAGCCTTATTTCCATCATCACAACTATCACCAATATCTCTGCAAGTCGTATGCCTTACTATGCTTCCGCCTGTGTCACTCTGAATGACCTTGGAAATCCATCCATTTCCAATAGTCTAATATCCAGTCGGAAAAGTCAACCTAGCCTTAAACTTGGTTGGTCTTTATAGACTCTAACTTTTCCTGTAAAGGTTACCTTTCATTCTTCATAATTAGGGAACGATAAGGCATAGTATCCTATCCTATCGATTATGCAAGGTGATCCTTAAGATCATCCCTTCGATCTCAAACAGTCGATGGGATATGCTCCTATGAGCAATTCCTTTGCATGAGAGGATCATAATTTGCTCTCACCCCTATGGATTGGCACCTCGCTTAGAACGTCACTCCCACTGTCCGAAGAATCCTTGAGGGACTAATTCCTCATGATGGACTAAGGAACAGGGTATATTCTAGCGGTTCCTCCATGCTCGCCGAGATTATCATCTCTACGAACATTCCCTTAATTATGGACATCTCCTTATGAGAAAACATATATCCTGTGAATCCATTTGCGTTACACTACCAATCGGCTGTTGCGTTTCGAATACGCAACCCCCTAGAGTACTCCGAATAGTATGGGAAGACATGTTACTCCATGAAGATACATTTCTTCCATCTAGGGTCTTAATTCCTTCTTGTCAGGTGATGAAATATCCTGGGACAATATCCTAGGTTCATCAACATCTTGCATGGTGACTATCACGTCTTCCCCTTCGATGTCAAATCGTCGATGGGGTACGCTCCAACGAGCGTTCCTACGCAAAGAGGATTCTTCTTCAGCATTATCGTCATATACGATAGGCTGCTCACTAGGTAAGGCACTCCCACTGTTCTCAAGATACATAGGAACAAATTCCTCTTGAGTAGTGGTGAATTGAGTGTTATCTAGTGGTTCCTCTTACTCGTAGAGAATACCATCTCCACGAGCTTCTCCCTGACTAGGAAAATTTAGTTAGCTCATAAGCTGCCGATACCTATGGCCTAAGGTGACCTCTTATAGGTTGCCTTTTGGTCCACATCTCGTAGGGCGTAGTGGCTACAGACTTGGTGGGTTCTTGGTTGAGTAAATCGACAGACGTTTAACAAAGCGTGTCCTCAAGATAGGGAACTTATACTTTGAACGTGCTATCATACATCAAACCATCTCAGGCTGCATCCTATTCCTCCTATCCGCCATAGCAATCTGCTGCGGGGTATGGGAATAGCCAACTGCCTAACTACTCTCCATCACATAGCTCTTGCTAAGATAGATACTCGCAGTCTCATTCTGGCTAAGGACATATCCTTTTATCCAGACGGTTTTCTACCTTTTGTAGATACCTGTCTGAAGCACCCTTGCGCCTCAGACTTATGTGGCCCAAGCGCACATAGTTGAGATGCGTACAATAATCTACGAATGTGATGGAACAGTAAGCACCATGTCTTTAGCTATTAACATTTAATGGAACACAAATACAACAGAATGAATTATTGGTAAAGATTCAATAATCCTTACTGCTTTACTGGATAGTTTGCCTTTCGCCTTTCGTGTAAGGCAAGCGTCACACACAGGTAAGGGTACCTTGGGCATATTCCAAGCAGGCCTACCTTGGCTAGCCTGAACATCCTTTCCTGACATAGTGTGTCTCAATCTAGCACGCCACATATCAGAATCATAAGGCACAACCCTAGTTGATGTCCAAAGATCCTGAGGCGTTTATTCATGCTAGAAATCAAGAGTGCATAACCATACATAACATGACCAATTCCAAAAGTAAAACTGTGACCAAAACAAATTTTGGTGGCTACTCCATCAAAGATAATCTCATGGATCCTTAGACGAGAAGTTAGTACCAGGTCTGGCCTTCTAGTCTTAGGGAAACATCCTTTTCCTCCTTTGCATTTGCCAGTCTTGGGCTATTGGTCATGTACCAATATTTTGCCCTCATTCCCTTATCCTTGCCCCACCTATTCCTCACGGTCCTAATACCGGAGTAGGGACTAAATCTGCCGATCATACTTCATTCACAGCCTTTAGCAATCATATATTGCTTAGACTTCAAAAGTATGCTTAACTAGTATACTTAGCAATCATATATTGCTTAGATCCTAGAACGGAGTGATATCTGGTCTCATCCAAACATCCTGACACTTTCAAAGTGTGTCATATAACGTTTCCATGGCACTTTCATGAAACGTGGCAGAGATAGCAACAAATTGCTAATCGGATAACTTAAACACGATAGTTTAAGGTGGGATTTATGAGTCATTACTCACAATTTTAATGAGGCAAATGGTTAAGGTGGATCCAAGATTCTTCTTTGGCTTATTCCTACAATCTTTGAATCTCAAAGTGGTCTTGAACTTGCTGATGAGGTCATTTCCCCACCTTGGCATAGCACGCTCTATGAAATTTATCTTTGACTGCCTCCCACTTATTGGTTAGCCTAAAGATAATGTTCATGTGCTGCTGTGACAACTATTCATCACAGGTTCGACCATACTTGTAGGTGTTTTGACAAACTATGTCCAACGATTTTGGTTACATAGTACGATGACTTGTCATATCGTTTATTGTCATTATTTTAGCCTTTACAGACACGATTGATCTTGAGACATTGCATAGGAAATTAATACTAGCATTTTCTTAGCTCCGAAATAACATGATACATGATTAAAATTTCATAGTTCATCATAAGGACTCCACCAAAACCTAGCAGCAATTCTAGGAATCAAATATCATCACTTATGATTCCCCATTAGTTTCAATCATGCATAACCATGTGAGCTCTTTTGTTTTAGTTCTTTAGCATGCGAGGTTATACAGTTATATCCAATCACACGCAGTTATAACGTAAAACAAGCATAAGCATAAATAAATATGCAATGGATGTGGCCCCTAAGGTGCACTCCCACTATTGAGAGTACGTCTTGAGCAAGTCTTGAACTTCTCGCCTCATGGATCTCGCCTCATCTCGAGTGCTCCTTGAAGCTTCCCTGTTCGTCTTTTTGCTCCATGCACCTCGCGCCATAGCTTTTGGTTTGGCCACCTCTCTTGAAGCTTCTATTCTTCAATCTTCACTAAATATCTTATCTCTAATAAGAAGTAACCTCTAATAGGCGATTTAGATGAGAAGAGAAGACAATAGAGTATGTAGAGAGGCACGACACGCAGGCCGTATTTTAATTGATTACAAAATTAAAACCAAAACCAAATATAAAACCATCTAAGCCACATCCATGCATCAAACACATCCATTCAACCCACAACAGCATGTATAATAATAAAATAAACATACTGGAATTTTCTGGAAATTTCCAGAATTAAAGAATAATTACTGGAATTTAATAAGCAATAAATCAATCAACTAATAAGATCGAAAATCGCTCCCAACTACCTAGGATCTCACCTCCTATCTCATAAGGTAGGGAAAAATGTCCTAAGTCTCCAGAAAAAATTTGGGCTCAAAACAGTGTGTTTAAGGACGTCTAATTGCCTCGGGAAGTGTGCTAAACACTAATTAATTAATCTGGAAAATAATAAAATTTTCTGTTTTTCCAAAAATAATGAAAAAATCCCAGAAAATAGGAAATTTTATTCTGAGCATGTAGAAAAAAACTTGGTGAAAAATAGTGGCCGGAGGAGGGCTCACGCGCCCACACGCGCCGCCGCGCGTGGGCGAGTCCGCCTCCGTCACGCGCCGACGCGGCCGCGTGCCACGTCAGCTGCCACGTGGCATGCCACGTCAGCCATGTGTTGACGTCAGCAGCCACGTCAGCCCTCCACGTCACCTGCCACGTCAGCAGCCCGCGTGGCTGCCACGTCATCCGCCACGTCAGCAATTGTTGGCGTGGCACCGCCACGTCATCATGCCACGTCAGCCCTAGCTGACGTCAGCAAGTCCGCCGCCGCCCTTTGGCGCGTGGCGGCGCGTGGCCGCGCGTGGAGGCGGCGTCGGTGGCGCGTGAAGCCCACGCGCCGCCTTCCCGGCCTCCGTTTCCGGCGATCTTTACATCGTTGGAATCGTCGTTTCACGTAGATCAAGATTATGTGTTCAAAACCCAATTTTAACATGTTTTGAAAAAATCTTTTTACTGCTCAGATTAATCAGTCCAGATTTATACTGTTTCGAATCTTAGAAAAATCATAACTAATTCTCTGTTCGTCCAAAAATTACAAAATTTATATTTCTGGAATCCTTGTGAAAAACCCTATCTAACCATGTAGGTTTCACTAACAGATTATGAAATTTCAAAAACTCGAATTTTTTATCTGATTCGGGAACGCATATCTAGGCACGAAAAACAAGCCTAAGGCTCTGATACCAATGAAGGACGTACTTGATCTAACATATTCAGATCTACAACATGAACTAAAGCGGAATATTCATGTGTTTACCTTGTCTTCCTTAGCTCCTAAGCGCAACGGATGATCGAAGGATGCTTGCTTTCACGTGCTCTTCTTGCTCCCACAATCTGGCTCGAATCACTAGGACGAGAGCTCTGATCCACACCAAGTTCCACGCGATGGAGGCTAGTTGAAGAGAGAGTCTAGGGTTTACTGTATTATGATCAGCACATGATCTCTACAGTAGTGTGTATAATTATGTCTCTAGCACACTTATTAATCTAGGAGGCTGTCTCCTTATATAGACAGACTTATACCTAATTGCAACGTACCCCCTAGGGTTGATGTCCTTGCTACTAACCCCATAAGGTTTGAGCTTGTCTCACTTAAACCCATAAGTTTAGGTTAATTGCATTGTGCACCCCACATGGGCGCACATAATGCTAACAGTCTATTCTATGGGTTAATCGAAAAATAAATTTTCAAATCCTAGACATGGATTTATTTGGATCTAGATAGCACCATATGATCGAGAGAAATTCTGTCCTCCGCCATGTGCGCTTTTCGAAGAACTCGATCTATTTAGATCTCAAGCGGAAAAGAAAAAAAAAGTTAGATCTCGAGATGAATATATGATATAGAGCAATTATGTGCTCCGCTTTGTGTATTTTTATGTGAATTGTTTTATTTTATTTTGCGGCAAAAAATAATCTGCTGATGGAATTTTCCCGTCCAAAAAAGAGAGAAAAAAACTAAAATTAGAAGCTGCTGCTGGGATTTGAACCCGGCGAAGCAGGCATATTGTAGGTTCTGTCTTGCTGCATTCCTGCCAGTCGAACTAAGATCTTATGTTAGTATACAACTCAGAAAAATTTTATTTATTTTTTGTTGCTTCGAAAGAAAGAAAAGAAGAAATAGAAAAACCAAAGAAAAAAAAACATTGTTGCCCAGATTCGAGCCCAGAATGCAAGTCCGCAAGTACATGTGAGCCACAAAACTGCGAATTGATCTAGCAGCACATTCTTGAACAAAATCAGTGAGTTTTATTTTTATCGGTGTATGTACAGCTGCTGATAGAGTTTCTTTAAAAAAATAAAAACATCATGCAACTCCTCGGTTTTGAACCCAAGCGCACAAGTTAGCCTTGCCCTACTGCCGCCTCCACCAATTGATGTTGTGCTAATATATTTTGTACTTTTATAAAAAAATAGAGGCACCGCTGGCAATGGAAAAGAAAAAATAATTATAGAATTTATAGGTTCTGTCGCGGTCACCAAGCCCTATGTTGCCTTGCATGAGCAATTGAGAAACTAGTATGAGCATTACTATGAAGTTATGCAAATACTTTTATTTATTTTATGCTGTCTTTCTTTGTATGAAAAAATGTTGAGTCCGAGGTTTGTAATCGTGACCCCACAGCACACACGATTGTATTACTACTAGACCAACATTGTTGTGCATATTTATTAATATTTTTATTAATTATTTGAATTCAAAACGTGCAGGAACTATGCAATGTAAAAGCACACGTGTTGGTACTCTCTCTGAAAAATACTAATTCACTAGATGTTTTTACTCGTGACCACAACGGCCAAATGTTGCATATGGCTGAACATATTATTGTTCTTGTGCTCATGTTTTTTTATTACAAAGAAAAGTCACTACAGTGTTTATATCATTTATTAAGCTTTATTTGAAAAAGAGTTCAGTAACGTCTCAAGTCCTGACAATACCTTTGAGCTAGCTCCAGCGAATTTCTTGATCATCCTTTGTGGAAAAAAAAACAAAAAGTCACTAGAGTTTCAAATTCGTGAGAATACGAATAAACTCTCGCAAGTTTATTGATGAATAATCTCTCTAAAAGAAGTGTCACTAGAGTTTTAAACTTGTGACTTAGTTTAAATGAGAATTACGCCTTGTTCTTTACTATCTTTGAGTCACAAAGAATGTTACTAGAGTTTTGAACTCGTGATCTCGAGGCGCTTGTTCGAATAAAACTAAGATGATAAATAAAATATGCGGATTATACCACTAAAATACACGCTTAACTTTCCAATGGTGTTTGCATTGAACTCGTGACCAATTCGAGGTGAAAAAATGTTGTTTAGTTGTTACAACTCTATGATTCGATTTTGTTCTACAACTGCGTAGAGAAAGAAAAAAAAGATTGCCAATGTTTAAACCAAGCACCACAGATTATTCGCTATGGGATTTCTTTATTACTTTATCTTTCATATTAATTTTGTTTAAATTTATATTGCATGTTATACATAGCTAAACTATAGTCACAGGAGGTTATCACTGACGAATATGAACGTCAAAGCAATTATACATAGCGAGTCCGCCTCCGTCACGCGCCGACGCGGCCGCGTGCCACGTCAGCTGCCACGTGGCATGCCACGTCAGCCATGTGCTGACGTCAGCAGCCACGTCAGCCCTCCACGTCACCTGCCACGTCAGCAGCCCGCGTGGCTGCCACGTCATCCGCCACGTCAGCAATTGTTGGCGTGGCACCGCCACGTCATCATGCCACGTCAGCCCTAGCTGACGTCAGCAAGTCCGCCGCCGCCCTTTGGCGCGTGCGGCGCGTGGCGGCGCGTGGCCGCGCGTGGAGGCGGCGTCGGTGGCGCGTGAAGCCCACGCGCCGCCTTCCCGGCCTCCGTTTCCGGCGATCTTTACATCGTTGGAATCGTCGTTTCACGTAGATCAAGATTATGTGTTCAAAACCCAATTTTAACATGTTTTGAAAAAATCTTTTTACTGCTCAGATTAATCAGTCCAGATTTATACTGTTTCGAATCTTAGAAAAATCATAACTAATTCTCTGTTCGTCCAAAAATTACAAAATTTATATTTCTGGAATCCTTGTGAAAAACCCTATCTAACCATGTAGGTTTCACTAACAGATTATGAAATTTCAAAAACTCGAATTTTTTATCTGATTCGGGAACGCATATCTAGGCACGAAAAACAAGCCTAAGGCTCTGATACCAATGAAGGACGTACTTGATCTAACATATTCAGATCTACAACATGAACTAAAGCGGAATATTCATGTGTTTACCTTGTCTTCCTTAGCTCCTAAGCGCAACGGATGATCGAAGGATGCTTGCTTTCACGTGCTCTTCTTGCTCCCACAATCTGGCTCGAATCACTAGGACGAGAGCTCTGATCCACACCAAGTTCCACGCGATGGAGGCTAGTTGAAGAGAGAGTCTAGGGTTTACTGTATTATGATCAGCACATGATCTCTACAGTAGTGTGTATAATTATGTCTCTAGCACACTTATTAATCTAGGAGGCTGTCTCCTTATATAGACAGACTTATACCTAATTGCAACGTACCCCCTAGGGTTGATGTCCTTGCTACTAACCCCATAAGGTTTGAGCTTGTCTCACCTAAACCCATAAGTTTAGGTTAATTGCATTGTGCACCCCACATGGGCGCACATAATGCTAACAGTCTATTCTATGGGTTAATCGAAAAATAAATTTTCAAATCCTAGACATGGATTTATTTGGATCTAGATAGCACCATATGATCGAGAGAAATTCTGTCCTCCGCCATGTGCGCTTTTCGAAGAACTCGATCTATTTAGATCTCAAGCGGAAAAGAAAAAAAAAGTTAGATCTCGAGATGAATATATGATATAGAGCAATTATGTGCTCCGCTTTGTGTATTTTTATGTGAATTGTTTTATTTTATTTTGCGGCAAAAAATAATCTGCTGATGGAATTTTCCCGTCCAAAAAAGAGAGAAAAAAACTAAAATTAGAAGCTGCTGCTGGGATTTGAACCCGGCGAAGCAGGCATATTGTAGGTTCTGTCTTGCTGCATTCCTGCCAGTCGAACTAAGATCTTATGTTAGTATACAACTCAGAAAAATTTTATTTATTTTTTGTTGCTTCGAAAGAAAGAAAAGAAGAAATAGAAAAACCAAAGAAAAAAAAACATTGTTGCCCAGATTCGAGCCCAGAATGCAAGTCCGCAAGTACATGTGAGCCACAAAACTGCGAATTGATCTAGCAGCACATTCTTGAACAAAATCAGTGAGTTTTATTTTTATCGGTGTATGTACAGCTGCTGATAGAGTTTCTTTAAAAAAATAAAAACATCATGCAACTCCTCGGTTTTGAACCCAAGCGCACAAGTTAGCCTTGCCCTACTGCCGCCTCCACCAATTGATGTTGTGCTAATATATTTTGTACTTTTATAAAAAAATAGAGGCACCGCTGGCAATGGAAAAGAAAAAATAATTATAGAATTTATAGGTTCTGTCGCGGTCACCAAGCCCTATGTTGCCTTGCATGAGCAATTGAGAAACTAGTATGAGCATTACTATGAAGTTATGCAAATACTTTTATTTATTTTATGCTGTCTCTCTTTGTATGAAAAAATGTTGAGTCCGAGGTTTGTAATCGTGACCCCACAGCACACACGATTGTATTACTACTAGACCAACATTGTTGTGCATATTTATTAATATTTTTATTAATTATTTGAATTCAAAACGTGCAGGAACTATGCAATGTAAAAGCACACGTGTTGGTACTCTCTCTGAAAAATACTAATTCACTAGATGTTTTTACTCGTGACCACAACGGCCAAATGTTGCATATGGCTGAACATATTATTGTTCTTGTGCTCATGTTTTTTTATTACAAAGAAAAGTCACTACAGTGTTTATATCATTTATTAAGCTTTATTTGAAAAAGAGTTCAGTAACGTCTCAACTCCTGACAATACCTTTGAGCTAGCTCCAGCGAATTTCTTGATCATCCTTTGTGGAAAAAAAAAAACAAAAAGTCACTAGAGTTTCAAATTCGTGAGAATACGAATAAACTCTCGCAAGTTTATTGATGAATAATCTCTCTAAAAGAAGTGTCACTAGAGTTTTAAACTTGTGACTTAGTTTAAATGAGAATTACGCCTTGTTCTTTACTATCTTTGAGTCACAAAGAATGTTACTAGAGTTTTGAACTCGTGATCTCGAGGCGCTTGTTCGAATAAAACTAAGATGATAAATAAAATATGCGGATTATACCACTAAAATACACGCTTAACTTTCCAATGGTGTTTGCATTGAACTCGTGACCAATTCGAGGTGAAAAAATGTTGTTTAGTTGTTACAACTCTATGATTCGATTTTGTTCTACAACTGCGTAGAGAAAGAAAAAAAAGATTGCCAATGTTTAAACCAAGCACCACAGATTATTCGCTATGGGATTTCTTTATTACTTTATCTTTCATATTAATTTTGTTTAAATTTATATTGCATGTTATACATAGCTAAACTATAGTCACAGGAGGTTATCACTGACGAATATGAACGTCAAAGCAATTATCATTGCTAATTTTCCCATAGCCTAAAGTTATGGCAGGAAAAAATACAGAATTATGTTATGTAATATTGGGCTAGTTTATTGGTGAATATCCACCACATGTTGTAAGCCCATTGTCTAATGTTATTAGTCCATTAGCCCACCATAATGCCTATATAAGGAGGCTTAGGGTTGGAGAATAAGATACATCTCAATATTATTCTCCCTACACATCTTGTCTCTCTTTATTTCTCATCTTCCGTCTTCTCTCGATTTACAACATGTAATCAGCACGATAGCTCTCTTAAGAGAGGATCGAAGATCAAGAACATAAAGCACGGAGCTCTACTAGACAAAAGAGATGACTTGTGATCTACAAAGAGCAGGTATGAGAACTATTAGAAATTGATCATTCCAATAAGAAGAAGAAAATGATCAGACGAAAGAATAATTTTCGACCTGGTCGTTTTTTTAGATTTGAACCTCAACTGATAGGCTCAATCTTAATGCTAAGCTGAGCAGTTTTGTTCTTCATATAAAAGACAAAGAAGTATTTTTTTCCCGTCATGGTGCGGACCTAGATCAGTGAGGGTCTACCCCACTTTTATGAAGTGATCTGCTTGCCTATGTATACCACATGATTAATTAGTTAAAATCAGAGAGTCTTCACCGACTAGTCTATAATTTGTTTCAGGCTTTCACACTGTTTCCTTTTATTTCACTGTTTCCAGTTGAGAAGTAAATCAAGTAACAATAACTCCTATATTGACATGTGCCTCTTTTATACCTTTGATTTATCACTGAATCTTTCGTCTAGTACCCGAAAAAGATATATGAAAAAACAAAAAAGCAAACCTCCAGAAGAGGTTTTCAACGGGTGGTCATAAATCGGTCCAAGCTTTTGCTACGATTACGAAAAAATATTTTCACACCTGAAGTTGTGAACTGGATCATCCCTTGTAACCTAAAGTTACGATAGTTTTTTTTTTATGACCTGAAGTCATTACGTATTATTTTCCCATCTCTAGAAGAAAATTACAAAAAAAATGTCGCCATCGATTTAAATCAAGCCATGTAACTTCTACGCTGAAGTACTATATTACATGAAGCTATGTTTGCAACCTGAAGCTGCGACAATTTCATTATTAGAATTGATTGTAACCTGAAGTTGCGAAATCAATATTTTTATGACCTGAAGTCATAGGTATTATTACTACATCCCCTGAAGAGATGTCTAAAATGCCTAAAACGTTTGTTATTATCAAACCTCCTGAAGACGTAGCGTTGTGCTTTCTTTAATTTATGTTACTTTTATGCACTTTAATTTTATGCATTCTATTTTTTTATACATTTGTATGGATCAAAAGCGAACTCCGGAAGAGGTTTCGTAGTGGCTATTGACATGCATGTATAGCCATATAATTTGTTCTTGGACTAACAAATTACATGAAATCACTCATAACCTGTAGTTATGACTAAAGTTATGAAACATTATAAATCTTCTGCAGAGATCGCTACAATTTAAATAATGATCCACCCTCCTGAAGAGGTCGTGTTCCGTCCTTTTTCTTTCACTTTACTTTTACGTATGTTTTTTGGGTACACTCTTGATCTTTATGGATTATTGATCAAAGTAAAACCTCCAGAAAAGATTTTTAGTCCATTGTTTATATTGGACATAAGGGACAAAAGTTTGTATCGTAGTTGGAGTTACGAATTACATGATGTATTGATAATAACCTGCAGTTATGACACTTCTCCTGAAGAGATATGTACAAATTTAATAATTTATCAATCCCCTTAAGAGCATCCAGAAGATGTTCTTAGTCCATGATTATTTATTGGACATACGCTATTTACATGTGTATATAATTCATGCCAGAAGTTATGAAAAACATGGAGAACTTATAACATGATGTTATAAAGTTATGTCAAAAGATCTCTTTGAAGAGAGAATCTACACTCATCGAACCAGAAG
Organism: Linanthus parryae; assembly: GCA_023055425.1. Lineage (NCBI taxonomy): Eukaryota > Viridiplantae > Streptophyta > Magnoliopsida > Ericales > Polemoniaceae > Linanthus > Linanthus parryae. Next base: position 363,925 of record JALGPY010000060.1, on the reverse strand, counting down.
TTTCGATTGCCTATTTTTTTTCTTTCCTAATTTACATTTGTTTTAGTTTTATTCTTATTCTCCTAATTTTGGTGTTATTTTAAAGGAATAAAACAAAGATCTTCTGAATAGACTTGTAAACCATACGATGGAAAGTATAAAAATCAATTGATATTGCTAGCGGTTGTAAAAGAAATATTCACACCAGAATTTGTGAAATGAAGATTACAATTGTCAATAACTTGAAGTTATGACAAATTATCAAATATTAATATTTGATTTGAACTATTGTCATTGTTCATTATCGATTAATTCGACCCCATTCCCATAAGTGAATGGTAGTGTATTCCCATAAGCGAATCATTTTGTTATATCCGCTCGAAATTCACGCGACTATAGAGGCGGTTGCAATGATATGCACGTCCGTTGTCATGTATTGAAGTGCATATTTATGATTTCTCCGAAAGAGAAAGACTGCATACAAACAGGGGGAGAAAATAAATGCATCGAAAGTTGTAAAAAGAGCATCCTCTATGATTTTCGTGGCGTTCTGGAGCTTTATTTATTGGGTTATTTCAGAAGCTTCTAGCTCCTTAAAAAATTTAGAGCTATGACTCCATGAATTCAATTTTGAATAATATAGAGAAAAAAGACATTCTCTACAAAGATATCATTTTGAGGTAACAAATATGGCTTGATAGTTTACATCGCCAAACCAACGCCTCGTTGATGCATTTTGTTTTGTATCAATCCGAAAGAAAATATTCAAATTATAAGTCATCCCCTGAAGTTGTTTTGATGTTATATCACAGTTATGATGAATATTTGTTAAGGGCCTATAGTCTCTTAAAATGTCCAACCAAAATTGACCCACATTTCCAGAATCGAATGTCATTATGTGGTCCAAGTAATTGACCCACATTTCCAGAAGCAAATGTCATTATGTGGTCCAAGTAGCCTACAAGATAGTGGACTAAGCTATTGTTATGAATAGAAATAGTCATTGAAAAAGAGATTGAGCAAAGAGATTTTTTAAAGAAGCATTTATGCTTGATGGAGGATATAATGATCCAATTTTGAGAAATTTATCGATTGATACTAATCCCATAAGGATTATGGTTTTTGGATTATTTCTACCTATTACGTTCCCCTGAGAGAACGACCAAATTAGCTCATTAGATTTCCTTGAAGGAAGTTCGAGGCATAACATATTTCTCAATGAATAAAAAGTCGTCTCATGGTAGTAGTGACTAGAGTTTATGAGAATATGAAAATTGGAACTGTGACATATCATATCTCATAGAGATATAAATTGCATGATATAGCTTTAATGTCTTCTTGAATTCTTTTTATGCCAAAAGCATAAATTGTGAATTATTACGGTCATGAATTTCACGTCATGAGGGGGAGATAGACCATATTGCATGAAGTGAACTTAATTTTTATCTCATTTACATCCAGCTATGCTAGTGTAAAGTTAGAAATTCCATTATAGACTAAATTCTAATTGACTAATGCGTATTTGGTTTGAAAGCATGCTAGTAACATGTAAGGATTGCTTGTTCAAATATTATGATCTTCCAGAAGAAGATTTATAAAGCATCCAAATCTTGTGCAATTTAAAGTCCCAAATTGAGAACACGAGATATGAAAAATTCTCATGATTTATGATAAAAGAAAGGATATCATCAAAATTAGATAAAAGCCAACGTTGGGAAACAAATATCCCTTGAAGAGGCATGAAGCTCTTGTAGAAGCTAAGGTACCTAATTTGAGATTAATCTCACAATCTTATGGTTGATGATACTTTATTAAAAAAGTGCTTGAAATCATGTATGATTTCCATTTACCACCTGAAGTGGATGAAGTTGACTTAAAATAACTGGCCATGAAAAAAGTCAACGAATACATGGACAAGAGGATACAAATTCTACAGATTTATCAATGCATGGAGTATAATTATAAGTACCAAGAGTACTTGTGATGCTTGAAGCTTCAATGTCCATATTGAATTAGTGTGTGTAAATATACAAGAGCTCTGCACTTAATGCATGGAGCATATTTGGGAAGTACTTTGAAGTACTTTAGATGCCCATGGCATCCATGTTCGTATAGAACATTATATTCAAATGTCCGCACCCTAATGGTTGAATGCGTGAGACTATTGAAAGAGAAATATGCGGTAGCGCAAGTGATGCCTAAATGACATCAATACTTCTCATGGTTATAATTATAGTTATAACCCACAAATTCTCTCTTTGTTAAGAGTGATTATGATATTTCCTTTAGTCCGGAAAACTGCGAATATAAAATTAACTAGTTACAATACGATCGTATAAATAAATTTATGTGAAAATCATGGAGGTTGATACCCATGAAAGATATGTAGTTCCCTGAAGCAACCAAAAGTGTACACTCGCGAGTAGTCTAGGTGCATTTGCATTTTGTCACATACCACCAGACATACATACAATCACATGACATGATGACTATTGATAAATAGTTTTTGTTTAATATCTCTACATGGGTCATGTCGTATTGCATCATATACTTGGTGTTTTTGTATGTCTATTCACAAATGGCTAGATTTTGTTTTTGTCATGAACTTATATTACAGGTACTCAAATGACTTATGATGATATACTTCAAAGAAAGTATTGAAGGAAGTGAAATTTGTATCAATCAATTGATGCAATGAAGAGCGGGAGTTTTTCAAAGTTCAATCTTGAAACTATGAGGCGCTGTACTCTTTTTCTTCGCTGAGGTTTTTATCCCACTGGGTTTTTTCTAGCAAGGTTTTTAATGAGGCACACAACTAAATGTGAGTTCTTCAGGAATGTCATCTTCAATGAAAGTCAACAAAGAATCCAAAAGATTCGTTATGACAAGGAGAATGTTTATTTAGGTCTGTACTCTTTTTCCTTAGCTAAGTTTTTATCCCACTGGGTTTTACTTGATAAGGTTTTAACGAGGAAGACGATACAACTTTTCAAGCACCGATGTACTCTTTTTCCTTCGTCAGAGATTTTGTCCCGCTGGGTTTTTCTTGACAAGGTTTTAAAGAGGCATCCTTATGGTGAATATTCAAGGAGAAGTGTTATGTAATATTGGTCTAGTTTATTGGTGAATATCCACCACATGTTGTAAGCCCATTGTATATTGTTATTAGCCCATTATCCCACCTTAATGCCTATATAAGGAGGCTTAGGGTTGGACAATAAGATACATCTCAATACTATTCTCCCTACACTTCTTGTCTCTCTTTATTTTTCATCTCCCGTCTTCTCTCGATTTACAACAAATTATGTATAATAGTTTCTCCATAGTTTGATAAGTTCCCAAGTATTAATGGCAAGTGGATTCTAGGAGTCGACGTTTTATTCTATTCATTTAAGTTAATAGAAATGCAACCCTTAAAGAACATTTTAAAAATTATATGGTCAAAAAAATTTGCACAATCATGAACTTTGTTGCGATTTTTATATGGTCTTGGTACCATGAAGACCATAATTATCCCCCATGATATCTCTTGTAAATGAAGACCATATGAAAACAACGATTTTTATATGGTCTTGGTACCATGATGACCATAATTATCCCCCATGATATTTCTTTTAAAGGAAGATCACATGACAACAGGGGGAGATAAGAAAAAATATATATAGTTGCAAATTTCACCACTCCCCCTTTAGTGTTCATCGTCGCGTTGTCGAGATTTTTCTTATACCTATACAATATATTGGTCGAGTGATTCAAGATTGATAATTCAGTCCCTTCTGAATTATGTGGTGTATAAATAATGGAGGAGTTATACCTTGAAGATGATGAAAGACATGACTGCTTTAGAGACATGTTCAAAGCTCCAATGCTTTGAAGCTCAAGATTTTCTATTGTCTTGCTATATATTTGCTTGATAGTTTCTCTGTTGCAGGGTTAGCATTGGGTTCAATGCTGTTTTAGAAGTCATTATATTGTCTCTCTCATATATTATTGAAATTACATATTGTGCTTACATTGATAAACAAGTGTGCAGAGTGGTTGCCGTAAGAATCATAGCTTGCAGGCAAAATCTTTGAAAGAAAACCAGTTCTACACCTCATTTGGGGGTGAGACCAGTGCCATATGATATTACACTCAGAGAGCTTTCCATCGATAGGTCACGGAGCAAAATCCGAGTTCGGAAGAAGAGGATATCGCATTTTGAAGCAACATTTCTCTCCTCTCTGGGCCTTTTCCGACGAGGACGACGATAATAAATGAGGTAGGTTGATTCAGAAGATATAGAGGACGTAGGGGTGAGCAAAATCCGCCTAAACCGGTCGTCCCAAGCTCCAAAGCTTCGGAGTTCATACTGGATTCTTTGCTGAGTTTTTCTACCTAACCAATTCTTGTTTCAGGATAATCCATCTGTCTATGTGTTTTGTTATTGAATTATTCTAAGTCATAGTAATATTAATTAATACTTTTTGGCTATATATACTGAGTTATATAAATTGATTATTGTCTCGTAAAATAGCTAGGATTATTGGATGCTCTGATTAGTCCAACAGATCACTGTACATGTGGTATTTTGTATGGATTTTTTTTGATCTTGTGTTTAAATTTTGCAGGACTAGTAGTTGGTCAAACATGCCTAACAAAATCAAATCAGGTGTTCAAATATAGTTTTTGAAACAAGGAGTTAGGGGTTGAGGATTTGTAGGAAATCTTTTCCTAAAATCTCTCAGATTGTTACTACAAGTTGTTATATATTGGATTTGAATTTCAAGCAAAAGAGATGACTGATCAACAGCAAAACTGAAGAGAGATTATTCGTGGGAGATCATAAATCAATTATTCATCCATTCAACCAGATTGTGAGATTCAACATTGCAGAAGATTAATCATTCAGAACTCTGAAGAACACATCTAACCATTACTGCTTATTCTAATTTATGTGTACATCAATTATTGTGTTGTATCTGTGTAATTCATTAGAGTTTCTATACCTCATCAACTTTAGTGAGTTGGTTGTTCAAGTGAACAATAATAGGTTCGTATTGTCATCAAATTGTAGCTGAAACTAAATAGTTTGGGAACCACAGGTTGTGATGGTGTAATCGAATTTACATAGGTTTGAGATCTAGCGCGAAGCCTGTGATTAATAAGAAGTTTTTCAAATTCTTGAGAGATAGTATTCCTCAGGCGTAGAGTAGGCCCGTTGGTGGCTGAACTTCATAAAATATCATTTTGTTCCTTCACTTTTCAGTTCTGCATTTCATTCCATTCACAAACTTCACAACACAGAGAAGCTCCAAAGCTTTGGAGGATTTCATGTTTCAAAGCTCTGAAGCTCCAGACTATTTCAAACTGTTCCAAACCTTTCCTATACTTGTCCAAAACTTTGAAACTCCATCAGATCTCTGTGTTGAAGTTTCAAAAGTTCAATTTTAGCGAAATATTTCATACTCTATTCAACCTCCCCCCCCTTCTAGAGTATATTGATCATGTTTTATACCTACATTACACAGTTTCAATTGGTATCAGAGCTTGAATCACTATATAGATCTAACCATCTTGTTACAATGGATATTGTAGGTGATGGAGGATTCTCACAAGGAAGAGCATCCAACAGACCTACACTATTCCGTGGTTACAACTTTGTGCATTGCAAAGCATTGATGAAAATGGTCATCATATATCATGACATGGAGCTATGGTCAATCACTCAGAATCGTCCATATATTTACCATTCTACTATAGATGGGATCCGGACTGTCAAGTCTGAGGATGATCTTTCAGTCCCTGAATTGGAAAATGTATCAAAAATTATAAAGTTATGAACTTGTTATATTGTTCTCTTAGTGAAGATGAGTTCAATAGAATATTCAACTGCAAAAGTGCCAAGGAGATTTGGGACAAGCTGGTTGTTACATTTGAAGGAACTAGTCAAGTCAAGCAGACTAAAATCAATATTTTGCTATGGCAGTATGAGCTTTTCAAGATAAATTCGGATGAATCCATCAAGGACATGTTCAAAAGGTTCACATACATTGTGAATAACTTAGAGTCCCTGGGGAAAGCATTCCCAAATGAAGAAAATGTCAGAAAGATTCTAAGAAGTCTACCAAAAGCCAAGTGGGAACCAAAAACCACTTCAATTGAGAACCTGGCACTCAAGTGGATTGTGATATGAGTGACAACATCAAGAACCTGGCACACAAGGAAAAACACAATGACAAATCCCAAAGCCTTGAACATGAAGATTATGATGATGAGGAAGCCTTACCCTTGATCTCCAAAGCTTGGACCAGAATACTAAAAATGAAAAAAAAAAACTTTGGGAACAAAGACTACAACAAAGACAAATTCAGATCCTCAAGAAGAATGGATCGCAGAGTTAAGTCTTCTTCACATTCACATAAATCTAAAGTAATGAATTTATTTGAGTTTTTAGATGCAGATCACCTGGTTAAAGATTGTCCACAAAAGAAGAAGAACGGGAATTTTCCTAAGAAGGAAAATGACAACTAAATGAAGAAAGATATGGTTGCATCATAAAGTGAGTCTGATTCATCAACTGATTCGGATTCAGATGAAGAACAAGCTAATCTTTGCCTAATGGCGGAGCATGAAGAAGAAAACAGCTCAAACAAACACATTGAAGAGATGGTAAAAACCTTCTAGCTAGTCCTTCTGATGTACTACCTGAAATTCTCAAAAGCATGTTTTAAAATGAGGAAAGTTATAGAAATGAGATTGAATCTTTGAAAGTGAAAGTTCATGAGCAGGCAAAGAAAAATTTAGAGTTAGTTTCTTAACAAAACTCTTAAAGTATCTCAGTCAAAAACTGACAGTGACCTCAAAGCTTTGGATAGCAGGTTCAAAGTCTTGAAGGAGCAGGTCAAGGAAGTTGTAGATGAAAATACTCTTTTAACTGATAATTTTGTTGATCTGAAACATCATTCAGATGATTTAGAACAATAAAACACTTCATTTACTGAGAAAATTCAAGATCCAGAAAAGTTTTCTCAAGATTTACGGGCTCAAAACACAATCTCAATCTTATACTTGAAGGAAGTCTACATTTTGTACACAAAAGTGGATTTGGTTACAATCCAAAATTTTTAAATAAAAACCAAACCAACTTTTTGAAAGCAGGAAATAGACATTCTCCAAATGTTTTCTACTGTGGAAATCTTGGTCATGTGAAGCTAACATTCCCCTTTAGAAGGACAAAATCTGACATAATGAGGAACACCTATCCTTATCAGCTTAAGGGACAATTGAAGCAGATTTGGGTTCCTAAAGAAATCAGACCACCTAATATGGTTGATTTTGAATATAATTCCAAATTCTACACTTAGTCTAATAGCCTGTTAAGGCATTGATTGAATTTTGCAGGTTGTGATCATGGCTAAGGATCAGAAGTGGTTTTTGGATAGTGGTTGCTCCAGACAATGAGTGGAAAGAAGTCTCTTTTTACATCACTTAAAGTGTATTATGGAGGAACAATCACACTCGGTGACAAGGCAAAATGTATCATAATTGGTATAGGTAGTATTGGTAATGAATCTGCTAATTCTGTTTCTAATGTTTATCTTTTAGATGGTTTGAAGTATAACTTGCTTAGTATCTCTCAGTTATGTGATAAGGGTAATAAATAAATTCTTGACAAGGAGAAATGTGTGGTGTAAGATGAAACATCTGGAAATTGAATACTCACTGATCATAGGTCATATAATGCTATGCTATGTGTACTAACAAAGTTGCAGGTGAAAGTCTAAAGTTCCTCAAGGATTTAGAGATTTGGCATAGAAAACTTGGGAATATAAGCATGCACGAAATAAACAAGCTTATCTCAAAGGATTTGGTAAGAGGATTACCTACAGTGAAGTTTACAGATAATGATATATGTAAGGAATGTACCCAAGGTAAACAGATAAGGAGTTCATCAAGACAAAAAACTTTGTAGGTAATACTAGACCCTTAGAGATGCTGCACATAGACTTGTGTGGTCCTATGAAAGTTCAAACACCCAAAGGTAAAAGGTATATGCTTGTTGTAATAGATGATTACTCTAGATTTACATAGGTTATGTTTATTCGAGAAAAATCTGAAGCAGTGCATGAATTCTCAAAGCTTTGTAAAGAGCTTCAAAATTTGAAAAATTTGCCTGTTGCATCTGTTTGAAGTGATCACGGTAGAGAATTTGATCAGCTTGAATTTGATTTATTTTGTGCACAGCATGGCATCTCACATAACTTTTCTTCACCTAGATCTCCACAACATAATGGAGTGGTAGAGAGAAAGAATGGGACACTTGAAGATATGTCTAGAACCATGCTTCTTGAAAACAATTTTCCAAAAATATTTCTGGGCATAAGTTGTTAACACTTTCAATTATGTGCTCAATAGATGCTTGATTAGGTCAATTTTGAAGAAAACTTCATATGAACTTTTCAAAAGTAGAAAGCCAAGTGTTTCTTATTCTAAACATTTTGGTTATACTTGTTATGTGCATAATAATAGCAAGAATAATCTTGGTAAATTTGATATAGAAGTGATGAATGTGTATTTCTTGGTTATTCTCATTCTAGCAAAGCTTATAGAATTTTCAATAAAAGAACTAACGTTGTAGAAGAGAGCATTCATGTTATTTTTGATGAAAGCTATCATGGTTCCTTGAGTGATAGTTTTCCAGATCTCAATCTATATAAGTATGAAGCAGGTGAACAACCAAGAGAATCTCAAAGCTCTGAATAACCTTCTCAACAAAATTCTTAAAGTTTTGAGACTGGACTTCACAAGTCATAGAATGTTCCAGCCACTGCATCAAGCTCTCAAAGGATTGAAAAGATTGTCGGAGAACCAAAACCCTGGACACCAAGGAATAAATTCAAATATTTGTCAGCTCATCCGTTGACAACATTATCTCTGATCCAACTACTGGTACACTGACAAGAGAACAGTTGAAGAACTTGTGTGCCTTCAATGCCTTTGTATCACTTGTAGAACCTAAGTATGCAAATGAGGCATGACAAGAAGCAGATTGGATCATTGCAATGCAGAATGAGTTGACTGAATTTGAAAGAAACAAGGTGTGGAACTTGGTTCCTAGGCCAAAGAATCAATCAGTGACTGGAACCAGATGGGTGTTCAGAACAAGCTTGATGAGAATGGTAAGATTTTCAGAAACAAAGCCAGACTTGTGGAACAGGGGTATAATCAAGAAGAAGGTATTGATTATGAGACATTTGCTCCTGTTTCCAGGTTAGAAGCTATTAGAATACTTCTTGCATTTTCATCTCATAAACACATAAACCTTTTATTAAATGGATGTCAAATTTTCTTTCTTAAATTGATATTTACAAGAAGAAGTATTTGTTTCTCAACCTCCTGGTTTTGAATATGATAATTTTCCTGATCATGTTTACAAATTGGACAAAGCTCTCTATGGCCTCAAACAAGCTCCAAGGGCTTGGTATGATAGACTTTCAAAGTATTTACTTGAAAATAATTTCAAGAGAGACTTAGTAGACAAAAATATTTTCATTAAGACTCATGAAAAATACATCGTAGTAGTACAGATTTATGTTGATGATATATTATTTGGTGCTACTAATGATGCTATTTCAAAAGAGTTTTCTAGTTTAATGTGCAGGGAATTTGAGATGAGCTTAATGGGAGAGTTAAATTTCTTTCTAAGACTTCATGTATCAAATGAAGAAAGGATTTTTTGTGCATTAAGGAAAGTATATCAAGGACTTGCTAAATAAGTATAATATGTCTCAGACCAAAGTAGCTAACACCCCCGTGAGTTCTTCATTATCCTTAGACAATGATACAAATGGTAAGAGTGTGAATCAAAAGGAATACAGAGGTATGATGTTAAATGAATTTTTAGATATCTTAATGGTACCAAAGACTTGGGGATTTGGTAACCAAGATGGTATGCTTTCTATTTGAGTGGTTATATAGATGCACATTTTGCAATATACAAAGTTGACAGGAAGAGCACATCAGGGTGTTGTCAATTCCTTGGCTCATCACTGATTAGCTAGCATTCAAAGAAGCAAAGTTCATTAGCTTTGTCAACTGCAGAGGCTGAATATATAGCAGCTAGAGCTTGTTGCTCACAAGTGTTGTGGATTTCTCAACAAATGAGAGATCTTGGATATGAATTCAGAGAAGTTCCTATAACATGTGACAACACAAGTGCCATTTCAGTCACAAAGAGCCCTGTGCAGCACTCCAGAACTAAACAGATTGATGTGAGACATCATTTCATATGGGATCATGTTGAGAAAGTAGATGTGTCTCTATATTTTGTTTCAACTGCTATGAATATTGCTGATATATTCACTAAACCATTGCTAGATGAAAGGTTTTCAGCTCTAAGGCTTGAATTGGGCATGTTAAACAAGGATGCATTGGTTTAGGTGGAGTACCAGATTATATGTGTTATATGTGTGAAATTTACAAAGCCTTGAGATGATACTTTCTTAAGCCTTGAAAGTATTCTTCAAAGCTTTGGAGTTTTGTTAGTTTTGCAGTGTCTTAAAGCTTCGGACATGTACTTCAAAGCTTTGGAGAGTAATCCTGCATATTTTGTTTAATAATTGGATCACTTAATAATTTGAACTATCTTAATAGATAATTTCAGAGTATTAAAAATGTTCATAGTATCTTTCAAAATACCCCAAAATATCTTTTTAGGTACAATTTTGGATCAATTTAAAAGAGTACTTTTTGGTTCAAATTCTAAAACCTTTATAAGGTAAAATCTCTAGGCTTATCTTCTATCTCTTCTAATCTCTATCTATGTCTCTCTCTCTCTCTCTCTCTCTCGTTCTCACTCCAATCTCTTCTAAAACCCTAAAGCCTAATAGAGCAAAAATCACAAAGGATTCAGCAACAGAACAAGGAATCAACAATGGGGAAGAAGAGAAGGGCTAATAGGAAGACTGAGATCATAATCTTTGATTCAGATTCTGAGAAATCAGCAAGAATGCAAGAGACTTATCCTTCATCAAAGAAGGTCATAAAGGATAAGGATTAAAATAAAAAAGGATCTAGGTCTGGAAAAGAGCAAGGGGAAATCAAGAAAGACAAGGGAGATAGCAAGAAGGATGAAGGGAATCATAAGAAGAAGAAGAAGAAGAAGAAGAAGAAGAAGAAGAAGAAGAAGAAGAAGCCAGAAGTGGAGAAGAAAGATGATCAGAAGAAGAAGAAATCAGAGGAGAAGAAGGATGATCAGACTCCTATAAAGAAAACCAGAGTCAAGCACAATGCCTTGAATACTAAGAAATTATGTTTTGGTAAGAAAACTCCCCGATTCCTGGTTCATTAATTCTGAGGTTATTGGTGTATGGATGGATGGGTATGCATCTTCTAAGATAGCGTATTGCAGTATGATTTCTGAAGAGTTATTGGATAAGTGGATATATATTGTATGAGAAAACTTAGAGGTTCATCTTTTTGGAAGATCTTAAACCCTAGTTCAGAGGCTTACCCTAGGTTAACTAGGTTGTTTTATCTGAATCTTGTGCAAGATGAGAGTGATGTTTCATCCTCTAGGGTGACTGGTGTGGATATAAAACTAGATCACAAAGTCTTTGCCAAAGTTTTGGGCATTCCTAAGAAGTTTACGGTTCATGAACATCATGACAGGAAGGAATGTTTAGAGAAAGCTAAAGTTGAGTTCTTTCTAGAGGGTACACCATCTCGACCAAAATAATTGACACATTCTTTGTTGAATTGTGAAGCCAAAATTCCGTTTTCCATCATCATGAGGTGTGTAGTTCCCAGAGAGCATTCAAAGGAACAGGTTACTGATAGGGTTTTAATTTTATGTATCTGATTTTTCATGGCTTTGACATTGATTTACCTGGTGTTATAAAGAAGCATATGGTTTATTGTGGTACTAGGACCAAAAACCATTCCCTACCCTATGCGAACATGTTACCTCTTTTCTTTAAGCATTTTGAGGTGCCTATTAAGAATGAGGAAAATATCACCAGTGGTTATGGGTTAGTTGATGAGAATTCTCTCCAAATGATTGGAGTAGTGCAGACTGGTAAAGGGAGTTGGAAGCTTTACTCTGAGTTATCTTTCTACTGAGATTAAAGAGAAGACCTGCATCAAACCAAAAGCAGCAACCACTCCCACAACTTTAACCAATTTAGACTTTTCTCATATCATACCAAAACTACACTTTATGGAAGATGGACTTGAGGATTTGAGACAAGGTCAATTTTTCCTGTAAAAGGAAGTTGAGAAGTTCAAGTCTTCAGTGGAAGCGAAGCTAGAATTGATCATAAAAGGATTGAATCTGGAGAAGGTACCATATGATGACAGTCAAGATGTTGATAGCATAGATTCATATATGATCATTGGAGAAGTAGTCAAGATGAAGAAGAAAGTGCCATTTTTGCTCACTTCAAAATACTTATTTGAACAAAATGATAATGAAGCTGCTGGTGATGAAGCTGGTGGAAATAAAGCTCATGTGGAAGAAGCTACTGTTGATGAATTTTCTAGTAACAAAGAGGTTGCTGAATATGAAGAAGGATCAGGTGATGATGAAGCTGAGGAAGCAGAGAATGTAGAGGAAGAAGAACAAGAAGAAGGATCAACTGGTGATGAACAAGAGGAAGCTGAACAAGAGGAAGTTGAGACTATCAAAAGCAAGGACAAGGGAAAGAGCAAGGCCAAAGGTGGAGAGAAGAAAGATAAGAAGGATGATGAAGCAGAAGCCATTGATTCAAAGCCTTGAACCCTTTCCTTCTTTCTATCTCTTTCTTCTATCTCGAAGCCTTGGAGTCTTTGAAATCTGTTTAATTTTTTGTTTTATTTTCTTTAAAAAATACGAACAAGATCCTACATTCATAAAACTCTTTTGATGAAAGTCAAAAAGGTGGAGAGGGTATATGTTATGTGGTAGTGGCACCGGTTTTATACATACATGTTTGTAATAATTTTTTGGATACCGTAGGATTTATTTCAGTTAGTTCAGTATTTGGTTTATTCTTGTGTTACTTGCTATGTGTTAAGTGTTACAGTCCTATTGTTGTTTGGTTTATATATATCTATCTGATGTATTTTAATTGCTATCAAGTTGCAGGATAGTTCATACAGGAAGAATATTTGTTTTGTCTTTCATCAAGGGGAAGATTGATAATTCAGTCCCTTCTCAACATGATCCCATATGAAATGATGTCTCACATCAATCTGTTTAGTTATACCTTCAAAATGAAGAAAGACATGACTTCTTTGAGAGACATGTTCAAAGCTCCAAATCTTTGAAGCTCAAGATTGTCTATAGTCATGCTATATACTTGCTTGAGAGTTTGTGTGTTGCAGGCTTATCATTGGGTTCAATGCTATTTTAGAAGTCTTTGTATTGTCTCTCTCAAATATTATTGAACTTATATATTGTGCTTACATTGATAAAAAAAAAGTGTGCAGATTGGTAGCCTTAAGAATCATAGCTTGCTGGCCAAAGCTTTGAAGGAAAACGAAAGCTTCAAATCTTTGGAGTTCATACTGAATTCTTTGCTATGTTTTTCTGGCTAACCAATTCTTGTTGCAGGATAATCTATCTGGCTATGTGTTTGGTTATTTACTTATTCTATGTCATAATCTTATTAATTACTATTTTTTGGCTATATTTACAGAGTTATATATATATATATATATATTGATTATTCTGTCAGAAAATAGCTAAGATTATTAGATAATCCGATCTGTCAAACAGATCACTATACTTGTGTTATTCTGTCTGGCTTTTGTTTGACCTTGTGTTCAAGTTTTGCATGACTAGTCGTTGGTCAAACCTGCCTAACAAAATCAAATGAGTGTTCAAATATAGTTGTTGAAGAAGCTGTCAGGGGTTGAGGATTTGTAGGAAATTCGTTCCTAAAATCTCTCGGGTTGTTACTGCAAGTTGTTATATGCTGGATTTGAGGACTGATCAACAGAGAAACAGAAGAGAGAATATTCGTGGGAGATCAACAATCAATTATTCATACATTCAATCATATTGGGAGATTCAACATTGCAGAAGATAAATCATTCAGAAATCTGAAGAAAACTTCTGAGCATTACTTCTTATTCTACTTTCAGTGTTCATCAATTATTGTGCTTTATCTATGTAAATCATTAAGTTAGATGTTCAAGTGAACAATAAGAGGTTCTTACCGTTTCATCAGATTGTAGCTGAAACTAGATAGGTTGGGAACCACAAGTTGTCTAGGTGTAAGGGAATTAAGTCTGTGATTAATAAAAAGTTGTTCAAATCCTGGAAGGATAGTATCCCATAGGCGGAGAGTAGGCCCATTGGTGGCTGAATTTCGTAAAAAATCACTGGGTTCATTAACTTTTTAGTTCTGCATTTGATTCCATTCACAAACTGCACAACACAGAGAAGTTCCAAAGCTTTTGAGGATTTCCTGTTTCAAAACTTTGAAGCTCCAGACAGTTTCAAACTGTTTCAAACATTTCCTATACTTGTCCAAAGCTTCGAAACTCCATCAGATCTCTGTGTTAAAGTTTTAGAAGTTCAATTTTAGCAAAAGTTTGCATACTCTATTCAACCCCCCCCCCCCCCCCCCCCCGTTCTAGAGTATATTGATCATGTTTTATACCTGCATTACACACTTTCAAAGATCCTCCCAACTAATTGGCAATCTTGTTGATATATATGTAAGTTTTTGGTTAACTGATTCAAGATCCTCCCAACTCATTGGAATTTTTTTGATATATATGTGAGATTATGGTTGAGAAATTCAAGATCCTCCCAACTCATTGGCAATTTCTTTGATATTATTTAAGTTTTTGGGCGAGTGATTCAGGATCCTCCTAACTCACGTGACATGTTTTAAGTTTTACATTACACTTTCTACCTAGATTTTTAAGCTTCAATATTATCTTTGGTATTACGACTTATGAATTAAATATTCGAAAACAAAAGTCTGTGATAGATCCTTTTAGAATAATATATTCAAATGAAGATTTCTTTCTACACAAGTATTTGACACATTTTCTTTTGAAGATATGTAATCGTGTGACATGTGAAAGTGTGTAGTTCATAATCTTCACATTTTATTGTAATTTAAGAAACATTTCTTTCTCTTGTTTATTAATTGTAGAGAAATTATGGAGACTTTATTTAATTGGTATCAATGTTGGCTTCTACATATATTATCTCTACATTTTGACATGTTCTTGATTGTTATGAGCCTCTTCTTATTTTATGGCTCACACAAGAGAAAAATAGAGAGAGATAATAGCAGAGAGAGATAATATTTGTGCATACTTCATATTTTATGGCTCACACAAGAGAAAAAGAGATCGATAATAGCAGAAATTGTAGAAGTCCCCCTTGTATTTGTGCAAATCAGAAATTGTAGATTCGACACACTCTACAATTTGAACAAATTTCTGCTATTATCTCTTTCTACCTCTTGTCTATGGAAATATCAGAGATATCAGAAGTGCCCCTCTGATAGACGACGCATAAAATGATATTATCTCTCTCTGCTTAGATTCGACAAGTAATTGGTACAAATTTTTACACAAATTTCTGCTATTATCTGTTATTTTATGGCTCACACAGAATTTGTAGATTCGACAAACTCTACAATTTTCAAGTCCCCCTTGTATTTTATGCTTATTACACTTTCTACCTCGAAGTCCCCCTTTCCTTCTTTATATCTCTTTCTTCCATAGACAAGGGAGACTTCCATAGACGACGCATAAACTGATTTGCACAAATACAAGTAATAGGCTTATTACACATGATTTATAGGTTATATTTGCAAAAATATGTGAATTTGCCGATTTATAAGCCTAAGAGTGAAAAATTGTGTTTCTAACTTATTTGCGGATGTTTTCTCTCATATTTGCGATGATAATTGCACGGTTTGTTTAGTGTTATGTAAATCAGTTAAAATGAGGTGGAATGGAGCTTATTAGAGGCTTGGATATGCTTGAGATGGAGCTAGACGAAGAGGAAAAAAGAAGACGCAAAAACGAAGCAAAGTTGGAAAAGCCGCACAGAACCAGCCTGCACTCTTTTCGATTCTCAGGAAAATTTACAAAGATTTTGGAAGCAAGGCCTGCGGAATTGGAAAGAAGACATCCGTAGATTTCCAACGATATATGGTAGGACCGAAGACAAGTCCGTATGAGGGATATACAGCCCGCACAAGATCAGCTTACAATTTTGTCCGATAGTTACAAACTGGAGGGGCTGAAGTGCAATTTCGGCCAAGTTTCATAAAATAACGTGCCCAAGCCTTGGGAGACATACCCTCAGACCTAAAACACAGTTTTTGACGTGAGGGGATTGTGGGAGACGTATGTTGAAGATCGACGAAGGCTAGGGGAGCTTGGGAGCGATCCGGAGTCATTCGTTTGCTTTCTCTACTCTCTCTTCATTGTAACTTCTGTTCATGATAATGAAACTTGCTAGTTTGATCATGATTTGTAGTAGCTAAGTACTTATTTGTTGGGGATTCCTTGTTGTAAATCTAGGGTTTGCTTGATGAATGTTTTGATACTATGATTCGTTCTTTTGATTAAAATTATGCGTTCTCCTCTTATTATGATCATCTTGTGCTTGATTATTCAATGTTCTTGCGAGTAGCTAACGTAGGAAACTTAATTAGAAATTGTGTGGTAACTTCATGAGATCTAGTCGGTAAATCAAGATAATCACCTAGTCGTATCATTATCTCGTAACTAGGTAGTGTTAATTAGGATCAAAGAGTAGATTAAAGCACAATAATGCATGCTTATAATTGAATTAGGCTTGGTAACTTGGTATAAATTGAACATAGGTGTAGGCAAATTGCTTGGTAACTCGGTAGTTTGTAGGGTGCTCGATTGATAAGAGTAGCACAGTTGTGTTCCAAAGATCAAGACACCACTCGCAGCGTCCTTAGTGAACCACAAGTAGAATTCTCAGCACTCGTCTCTTTCATAAGAAAACCCTCCGCATTTCTCTTCTTTGTTAACCGTGAAGAAATTCACAGGTTTAATTGAGATACTTTCTCTTTCGATTTCGTAGAAATTATTAAAAACAAACAACGCGCTGTGCCCATGTAGGGTTAGAGTTAAAACTAATTCACGACAAGTATTTTGGGTTCGAAAAACCCGGATTACCGGATATTACTACACGCGACAGCCGTACCCTTGCGGTTGGATCGTGTCAAGTTTTTGGCGCCGTTGCCGGGGACTTCGGCTAAATTAGTTATAATTCCTAGAATTAGGATTTTATTTTTCTTGTTTATATATGTTACTCACCTACGTTTCGTGTGTAATTTGTCTTTTCAGGTCGGATATCACGGTGCACGTCACGTTATAGAGACGAGCCTTTGCATCCAACATTGAAGACCCGGAAACCCTATTACGCGCACAACGTAGAGACAAGAGGAAATCAAGCTCACTAGCTATGGATGACCAAACTAGAGCTGAGTTTTAAAGAATCCAAAAAGGTATGCAAGAAACGGAAGCAGCTGGACTAGTAGCTGAGGCAGATGCAGCTAATAGAGCGAGAGAAACTGAGCACCTCAAAGCTCAGATGGGTGAGTTGGAGGTTCCTATGGCTCGCATGAACCCCCTGTTGGACACATATTTTTAAGAAAGCTTCATTTTATAAGCTTTTCGGTTTAAAGACATGCGCAACAAATATTTTTGTTTGAGTGAGCCTTAACTTCCTAATTTTACCCTAACTAAAGGAACCCCTAATTAATGAAACAAAGATAAGAAAATACGCTAGAATAAGAAATAAACAGAACAAAAAATTTTATTCAACTTATGGTTTTGTACCCAAATCAATACAACTTATGTGAATCGAAAAGAAACATATGTGGATCTTCCTTAGAAGGACTTGATTTACAGAGCATAGATATTTGGGGGTTTGGAACCCTTTACCAGTTTGAAACCATTGGTATTTTTGGTGGACTTGGCTCCGTTGTCTAGGTCCTCACCTCCTAGGACTCCGACTTCGGCTTACTCCGACGAAGAGTCGAAGTTTCTAGCGTGTAGTGTTTGTGTTCTGTCTCTCGTAGTAACTCTCTTATCTGCCTTTTTCTCTGTTTGTCCGCTCCAGAAAGAAGTCCTTGTGTTTGTGACGAATCCTCCTATATGTAGAGGCTCCAGTCAACTGATTTGAGATTCGTCCGTGATCTCGTGATATTTGGTGGATCTGGAGATAATATTTTATCTCAAGTGATTTGAAAATCTTTTGAGATTATTTTCTCTTCCGGTGCTTGACTTTATGAGTGTCTGAGATCCTGACCAGATAAGCATTTATCTTCTCAGTTTGAATTTGCTTGGGGTCACTCCCGGTGTTGGCGCTCGAAGACTTTGAAAAGTTTTAGGCGCATATTTTGAAGTTTTGGGTGGTTCGTCAAAATTTCGGTGCCAACAAACCTCCTCGTGATTCGTGTAAGAGGAGTTTTGGTCCTTTGCTCGAATCACGACAATTTGGCACTTTGTCTTTTTGGCAATGTCTATTGCGATTTGCATGACTGGCTGTTTTGGTTTCAACAAGGCGACATTTGATTTAGCGATTTAGATCGCAATTCGCATGGACTGACCGTTTTTGGTTTTAGCCAAGCGATTTTTTTTTTTGAGGTAGCGTTTTGATCGCTATTCACTTAGGCTTGACCGTTTCGGGCTTATGTCGGATGACTTTTGACATAGCCATTTCGATCGCGGTTTGCTTGGGATTTACACGTCTGACCCTTAGTTTTCGCCATGCGTTTCGGACTTTCGTCCCGACGTCTTATTTTTGTTTTCATCCGGACTTAGTTTGCGGATGCTTTGTTTCACTTCACTCGCGTTTTTTGAGTTTTTCTTTTTTACCCAATTTTACTAGACTTGCTTTGATGCTTTAGTCTAACTGATTTTATTTTTTTTGGTGGGCTGGCCATAAAATTTCAGCATCTGTCCACTTTTAGCCCATCAACTTTATCTTGGGTGTGGTTTTTTTTTGGGCTGATCTTTGTGTTGTTTTTTTTTCTTTTTTCTTTTTTGTTTTTAGGCTTGAATTAGGGTTCTTCTTTTGGCCCATATATTATGGTTTTTTTTAAGCCCATACATTAAAGGCTTGTTATTTTGACGTGCAGGAGCTCTATTAGGAGTCCTTTTTAAGCATTGAATCCCTTCTCTTTGCTTTCATCGAGACTGCCGCTTCTTTATTGCGGCCGCTGCTGCTGTGTTGAACTGTCCAGGTATGTCGCCTAGATTCTTTTCTTTTCTTCTACTTTGTTTGTTTTATGATTGATACCACCACATGCTACTTGATTTTTTTTTAATCATCATAGTAGTATGTTTTGTTTTCAGTGGGAGAAGTACATACCTCTTCAAGATTCCAATCAAAACTTTATCGTCCTTTTCTAGTGGCTATTTTGACACAAGCTAGGGTTCCTTTTTAGTTTCCATGTGATCTCACGTGATATCATAATCCATACTAAGCAGACAATGCACATGATGACTTAAATAGCATAATCACAAAGGACAATATTTTGATCGATCATGCACCAGCTTGCGTAATCTGTCTTTCCAACTTCACATACAATCAATTTATTATCACCTTTGAATGTTTTGTTCATACAAGAAGTAATTCCTGTATATGCACCACGTCACACCTTTATTTTCTTTGGCATGATCAAAAGAAACCTTTGTTGTAGGTCTAGGTCATCCTGTACCGCATATACATGTATGTCTATCATCAACTTACCGTATCGGCACAATATGGACATTTTATGCACTCAGATTTCGTCGAACAACCATTAATTTTAGTTGGGTAATGATGCTCGATCTTCGTCGAACAACCTCTGTTCACAATTTGTTTAGTTTCCTTGGCGAGCCACAACTTCGTGGCAGGGACTCGCTGCTCCTTGTTCCGAAAATTTGGTTTCAAATTTTTTTTTTTAATGAGCTTCCCATTATTTCCTTGCACGCATTTGCGTAGCAATTTTCAGTTAACAATACTCATGCATGGAAATTTCAGTCCATGCAATTTGTTTTGTTTCCTCACATAGACCTTCTACCGCATTAGCTATATGTATTATCTATACCTTGCCACATGAATAGGTCCTTATCTTGTGATTATTTTAATCATTTGCTAGCTTTTTGTCTATGATTTCACGGCTGTTTATGTGTATACCGTGAGGGGTCTGATGCGATTTTGTTAGTCGTACGCTTGCGCGCCTTGTTTGGCTCCCAACTTGATTTTGTAGAAGGCATGATATCACTGCCTTGCTGCAACTTTTAGCCGTACTTAAACGCTGACTTTTTTTCTTGAATCAAGAATCCTTGTCGCCGTCACATTTTTGTTTTCTCGCGAACTATTTTGGTCACACAGATATGATTTTCATGCTTAGTCATACGCATTTAAGTAACTTGACCGGTGTTTGGTCTCGGCTCTCATCCCTCCAAATGTTTGGTCGCACACATCCTCGGCTTGCGTCCTTCCGGATGTCTGGTCGCAGCTTGCATCCCAACGGGTGTTTGGTCGAGCATTCGCTCGGCTTTCATCCTGCCAGGAGTTTGGTTGCGGCTTTCATCCCTACGGATGTATGGTCGCGCACAACCTCGGCTTGCATCCTCCCGGATGTTTGGTCGCTGCTTGTACCCCAATGGGTATTTGGTCGACATTTACTAGGCTTTCATCCTGACGGGTGTTTGGTTGCGGCTTGTGGCTTTCATTCCACCGGATGTTTGGTCACGCAAGTCCTTGGCTCTCGTCTTTCCGGATGTCCGGTCGCGGCTTGCATCCCAATGGGTTTTTGGTCGGGCATTTACTCGACTTTCACCCCGACGGGTGTTTGGTTGCGGCTTTCATCCTTCTGGATGTCTGCTCGCTTTGGTTTCGTGCTTATGGGTTTCATGTTGGATCTTATATGTACATAACTCTTCTTTTCTACTAAGTACGCAAAGGGCACATGGAACTTCAATAGCACATGGAACATCATAGTTCCTTACTGAGGAACCTGGGAATTTGATGTGGGTGGACTGCACTCGATTTTTTTTATTTTAAGCTACCCACGTACCCTTTCGGAATCAAGTCGAACGTAGTTCATTTGATTGTTTTTACTTTTTTGTTTGTTTGTTGTTGTTGTTGTTGTTGTTGTTGTTGTTGGTTTTTTTTTTGTCCATTAGACCGCCCTTTCGGGTTTTCACTCTAGGGGACGTATTGTAGTCCTCACTTGTGCCTAGGTCGCCCTTTCGGTTTTTTAACCTGGTGGACCATCAATTCCGATTAGGCTCGCTGTCACCTTCTATGATGGAGGCAGTTCGATAGTTTCTGAATCCAATAGCTCTTGGATTTTATCTTTCACCACGAAACAATCCCCTAAACAGTGACCAATTAGGCGATGATATGGACAATACTTAAGGTCCTCTGTTCTCCCCACCTCGTTAGGTCTTTCTGCTTCTGGGAGGAAGATCAAGTTATGCTCTAGAAGGTCCTCAAATAAATCTTCCACGAGATCATCAGTGAAACAATACTTCTTTTTGAGTCTTTCTCTAATGGTGGACTGATTTTCCACCCCCACAACCACTAGAGATTTCGTCACACCTACTACAGATGTAGCCAGGGACTCGGTTGTGTTTGTAAAACTTTGCCTCCTTTGCTTGTTCATGTATAAATCCATGTCATGTGCCTTGGTACACAAATCATTGAAGCCACTGAATGTTTGAGCCATCAACGAAGTGGACAATTCATGTCTGAAATTGTTGAGGCACATTCTGATGAGTTCCTTTTGAGTGAACTTCTGAGGGCATGCAAATGTCAATGCTCGCCACCTAGCAATGAAGTCAGTGACCGTTTTGTTGTCATGTTGCTTCGTCTCAATCAATTCTGGAACCCCAACCCGTCTTTGGGTGTTGCAGAAGTGCTTCAAGAACTCCTTTGACATTGCATCCCAACTTGGTATGGAGCCTTCCTGTAACTGCGAATACCAAGTGAAGGCAGCATCTTCCAGTGATTGGACCAATAGCAGTAAGAAAACGGCTTCATTATGTTCTATTGGCCCACACCTGGAGAGGAAGTGAGTTAGTTGTTGTTTTGGATCCCCAACTCCATTGAACATCTTGAACTCTGTCTGGGGATAACCCAGTGGTAGAGTCACCTTGTCTACCCAAAATGGGGAAGGCTTAGTAATCACCGTAGAGAGTCCGTCTTCTTTCTCTTTGACCTTCTGGACTTGATTCTCTATCATTTCTCTAATTAACTTCAATAGTGTTGGACTAAGGCCATTGATGCTTGAGTCATGCAACCTTGGTGGAGACCGTCATCCCCTAATGAGGTGTTAGCTAGTGGTACTTTTTCCCTCGCGGGTGGTACCCCCAAGAGATCAATGGAAGGGTTGGGTGTTGCCCCAAAACTCGCAGGTGGTACCCCCTGGAACCTCGTACCCCCTTGGCTTGTTGCGCTTCCGGCTTCCAAGAGTTGTGCTTGCAAAGATTTAAACTATTGTGACATAGCTTCGATCTCTTTGTCTTTCTTTTCCAATTGCGCCTGAAAGATGGAAAATTTCTCCTTCACGGCCTGAGTGATCGGATCATCCTCCACATCCGTCATCATCACGGATACAGCCTCCTTTGGTGCAAGCGTGGATGAGCTAATTCCCCCCTCTTCAGATAACGGATTCACAGTTCCAATCAAGTCCAGTGCCTCCATATTTCCAGTCATTAACCTTGTGATGCAGCGTGACTTTACCAACGCCACTTGTCCCCCAATTGGAGCGGAGATTGAAGTCTGAAATCCCTTCCCATTTTCCTTATTAGGACTTTTAGGTAAGGTGAAGACAGGAGACTCACGGTCGTGGTCTCTTAGACCTTCGCCTTCTGAAACTCGGAGGTCTTCCTTAGCAGCTTGGTTCTTCCCATGCTTGGAGCTTATGCCCACAGGCATGGCCGAGCGAACTCAAATTCGTTGCTTTTTATCTGGGCTGCATTTCCTTTCTTTGGTGATGGCTTTTTTTGTGCCATCTTTACCCCGGGGGCTGATTCCTTAGGGGCTGAGCTCTTGGGAGCCGAGTGGCTTATGCTCAATGATCTCTTGTTAGCTATAAGATTTCTGACCAACAAGGGTTGATCCGGTAAGGATGAGCCCTTGGAAGCCTTGGAATTGTTGACCCACAAGGGAGAATCCGATACGGACAGGCCCTTAGAAGCCTTGAAATTTTTCATCGGCGGCAAGCCAGACACTTGGTTCTTCCCATGTCTCGAGCGTATACCTACTGGAATGGCCGAGACGAACTCAAATGTCGTACTTTTTATCCGCACTGCATTTTCTTTCTCTGGTAATGGCTTATTTGTTCCACCAAGTAAGTTTTTACCCCGGGGGCTAAGCCTAGGGAGGTTGAGCTCTTGGAAGTCGAGTGGCTTACGCCCAACGAGCCCTTGGAACGCATGAAATTATCGACCAACAAGGGTGAATCCAAAGTGGACAGGCCCTTGAAAGCCTTTGAAGTTTTGACCAACAAGGGGGAATCCGATGCGGACAGACCCTTGGAAGCCTTAGACTTTTTAATTGGCGATGGTGAAACTTTAGTCGTCGAAGGAGTTTCATGGCACATCACTTTCTTCCCGATTCCCCTTATAATCCTGCAATTTTCCTCGGAGGCCGCTTCTCCATCTTTGGCGGCAATCTCCTTAGCTTCCTCTGCCTCTTGGATCATATTGGCAGTAGTGTTCGGCATGGTGCCGACAATGGTTATCTCCATGGCGAAGATAACCGCCTCTCAGCCCTCTTGGCTAGGGTCAAGAAGTCTTTGATCTTTTTTGCTTTCCAGATCCCAAATAGGATTCTGTCACTTTGAAGTAGGTTGTTAACCTCTTCGACGAGAGGCTCAATTCTTCTAAGCAGGGCCTCGTCTCTACCAGGAGAAGGCACTCGGTAGGGAGAGAGTTCATGAGAACCCCTCACCTGTTGAGTGACCAATCCCTGTGCATGAGCCTTCTTATGGGATGGTTCTTGGATCCGAACGGGAGCCACCTCCTTGGGCACACATGGCCCGTACCGGCTTCCCACTTGTCGCGTAGCCGGAGCGGGTGTCAGGAGCTTCTCCTTCCAGAGGCTGAGCACTGGCCTTGGTGGAACTCCGATGCTAGCACTCTGTAACCTGAGACCAAACTAGAGATTTGTTAGTAAGGTTACAGAAAAGGGAAAAGCTTAAAATTTTCTTACATATATTTTTTGTTTCAAAAGATGAGGGGAGGAAATAGTCCCACCGGGTGTGCCAATTTGTTGGGCACATATTTTTAAGAAAGCTTCATTTTATAAGTTTTTCGGTTTAAAGATCTGCGCAACAAATTTTTTTTTTTGAGTGAGTCTTAACTTCCTAATTTTACCCTAACTAAAGGAACCCCTAAATCTCTTTGTCATTCTAAAAGCTTGATTTCGTCTCTCCAGCTGGGGAACAAGTGGTGTTGGTAAAGCAAGGCCACATCACGAGGTCAATGACCAGAAATATGGAGGCGCTGAACTTGGTAGGAGTCGTGAATCCTTTATATGAGGAGGAAAACATCAGCTCGTCCACGCTTGGACCACAAGAGGTTGTATCCGTGATGATGACGGATGTGGAGGACGATCCGATCTTTTGGGCCGTAGAGGAGAAATTTGCCATCTTTCAGGCGCAATTGGAAGAAAAAAACAAAGAGATCGATGCTATGTCACAACAGTTGAAAACTCTGCAAGCACAACTCCTAGAAGTTGAAGGCGCGACAAGCCAAGGGGCTACGAGATTCCAGGGGGTGCCACCTACGACTTTTGGAGCAACACTTAACCCCACCAATGATCACTTGGGGGTACCACCCACGAGGGGAGAAGTACCAATAGCTCACACCTCATCATGGGATGACGATTTCCACCAAAAGTTGCATGACTCAAGCATCAATGGTCTTAGTCCAACACTATTGGCGTTAATTGGAGAAATGATAGAGACTCAAGTCCAGAAGGTCAAAGAGAAATAAGACGGACTCTCTACAGTGATTACAAAGCCCTACCCAGCGTGAGTAGACAAGGTGACTCTACCAATGGGTTATCCCCAGCCAGAGTTCAAGATGTTCAATGGAGATGGAGATCAAAAACAACATCTAGTTTACTTCCTCTCCAGGTGTGGGCCTATATCACATAATGAAGCTTTGTGTTTACAGTTATTCGTCCAATCACTGGAAGATGCTTCCTTCACTTGGTATTCACATTTACCCGAAGGCTCCATACCAAGTTGGGACGCAATGATCAAAGAATTCTTGAAGCACTTCTGCAACACCCAAAGACGAGTGGGGGTTCCAGAATTGATTGAGAAGAAGTCGCGTGACAACGAAACGGTCACTGACTTCATTTCTAGGTGGTGAGCATTGACATTTGCATGACCTTAGAAGTTCACTCAAAAAGAACTCATTAGAATGTGCCTCAACAACTTCAGTCATGAATTGTCCACCTCGTTGATGGCTCAAACACATGACATGGAGTTACACATCAACAAGAAAAGCAGGCTAAGTTTTACTGAAAAAACTGAGTCCCTGGCTACAACTGTAGTAGGTGTGACGAAATCTCCAGTGGTTGTGGGGTGAAAAATCAGTCCACCATTAGAGAAAGACTCGAAAAGAAGTATTCTTTCACTGATGATCTTGTGGAAGATTTATTTGAGGACCTTCTCGAGCATAAATTGATCTTCCTCCCGGAAGCAAAAAGACCTGACGAGGTGGGGAAAATAGAGGACCAAGTATTGTCCATATTATCGGCTGATTGGTCACTTTTTAAGGTATTTTTTCGTGGTGAAAGATAAAATACAAGAGTTATTGGATTCAAAAACTATCGAGCTGCCTCCATCATAGAATGTGACAACGAGCCTAATCGGAATTGATGGTCCATTAGGTTGAAAACCGAAAGGGCGGCCTAGGCACAAGTAAGGACTAACAAAATCCGCTAGACTGAAAACCCGAAAGGGCGGTCTAGTGAACAAAAAAAAAATCAAACAAAATGAACTACGTTGACTTGACCCCAAAAGGGTAGGTAGGCAGCTCGAAATAAAAAAATCGAGTCCAGTCCACCCACATCAAAATTTCATGTTCCTCAGTGAGGAACAATGTCCATGTGCTCTTTGCACAACATGTCGCAGAAAAGAAGGGTTAGATACATTTTAAATGCAACCCATAACCACAAAGTGACCAAACATCCGTCAGGATGAAAGCCGCAGCCAAACACCCGTCAGGATGAAAGCCGAGCAAATGCTCGACCAAACACCCGTTGGGAGGCAAGCCGCGACTAGACATCCGTAAGGATACGAGCTGCAGATGTGCACAACCAAACACCCGGTAGGATGAAAGCCGAGCAAATGCTCGACGAAACACCCGTTGGGATGTAAGCCGCTACCGTACATATGGAAGGACGAGAGTCGAGGATGTGCATGACCACGCATCCGGAGGGATGAAAGTCGCAACCAAACACCCAGCAGGATGAAAGCCGAGCAAATGCTCGACCAAACAACCGTTAGGGTGAAAACCGAGCGAATGCTTGACCAAACACCCGTTGCGATGCAAGCCGATGTCATGCGTGAACCAACATCCGGAGGGATGAAAGCCGCAACCAAACATCGGTCAGGGTGAAAGCTGAGCAAGTGATCAACCAAACACACGTTGGGATGTAAGTCACGACCAAACATCTGGAGGGATGCAAGCCGACGACGTGCGCGACCAAACACCCGTCAGGATGAAGGCCGAGCGAATGCTCAACCGAACACCCATCAGGGTACAAGCCGGCACTATAAGGTCGCAATGGAAAACAGTATATGAAACATGTACGACAATGTGTAAAGGTCATACCTGTTTTACACGGGCAGACTGCGAGGAAAAAAAAGTTGGTGGCAAGAAGAAATCCCTGATGCATGCAAAAAGGCAAAAGCCATGTTACTGTGAAAAAGTAAATGGCCATGAGAAGACAGAAAGGATTAAAATGATCGCATGGTGTTTGTGACATGCCTCTATGAAGTATGTATGCTACCAAGAAATGTGGTCTGGCGATGTAACAAAAAAAATAAAAAAAAAAAATAAAATAATAATAATAATAATAATAATAATAATAATAATAATAGTAATAATAATAATAATAATAATAATAATAATAATAATAATAAACATCAGGGCTTGAAAACAAAAGCACGACCGCAATAAAGAACTTAAGGGTTAATTTGTATGCGCAGAATAGCCACGTGATTACCCAAGCATGACAAATTCTTCATGTGTATAAATGGACCTAGTGCCACCTTGATTTTCCAATCAAGAGGACCAGAATTGAGCCACAAACAGGAATTAAGCATTCAATGAGAACACACATTTGTTTTTTTTCCTTTCGTCATCAGGTTCAAGGGTTCTCAGCGAGGAATTGAAAGAGAAGAGAAAATAATTCTCGGCGATGTTTTCTTGTAGCCGAGTGTTCGTTCTCTGTAGTTGTTAATCCAGAGACTGGTACGGGGTAGACTAAAATGAAAAAAGGCGGTAAATCTCAAGAAAGAGTCGGACTATACCTGAAAGATGGCGCAACTGAAGACTGAAACAGCAATAGTCGGTCCCGGAGAACGATAAAATCTATCGAGAATTATAGATAATGGAGAGACGTTACCGGACCTTCGATTACGCATATGTCATTCAGTGACAACAAAACAAGGACGACTACAAAAGCTCTGTGGGTCAAGCTGATGAAAAAGCATGAAGGAAAAGTGCTTAATGCACCTAGTACTACATGGCAGCGGCAAAAGAACCATAGAAAGGTTCACCTGCGAAAGGACTCAAGTGAAAGAGAGTCCTATGTGGACAAAGGAGCCACAAATATTGCACTATAAGGGCTGTGATTAAGACATAGCCGAATGACATTACTGAAATTCAGACTCAATGGCGTTAGGGTGATGAAACTAACAAGGTGCTAACAAGTTTGTTGATGCATGTCATTGCATATAGTGAATCTTCTTGTTATGACATCTCTGTTAAGGAGCTTAGTAGTATAAGTTATGATTCGATGCAGTGAAACGCCATCCGGAGAGAAGGCTAGTTGTTCGTCAGTGGGTACAAACCATGCCATGAGAAGGAAGAAGAAGGATGAAGCCCTGATTGCCCTTCATGTTCACATGATTGATCCAAAAAAAAAAAAAAAAAAAGAAACGAAACCTAGATGGACGATGTGGCAGACTACAAAGAACTCAGCCCATGTTCTTCTTCATCATCATAATAAAAAAGTATGTACT
This sequence comes from Linanthus parryae, assembly GCA_023055425.1. Lineage (NCBI taxonomy): Eukaryota > Viridiplantae > Streptophyta > Magnoliopsida > Ericales > Polemoniaceae > Linanthus > Linanthus parryae. The sequence continues at coordinate 335,702 of JALGPY010000060.1, read as the reverse complement.
ATCTCCAAGAAAATATAAAGAAAATTTTTGGACTACTTGGTCTTGGTGACACATGAAACAAGGATGAAACGTATGTCATACAAAAGCTCTGTAGTCAGGAATATGAGAACAACAGGAGACCACCCATGTGACAAACAAGATGGTGTATGAACTTATCATGAATAGAAACAAACTTGATGAAGAACGATGCTTTCTTACCTGGAGGTACTTGCAGAAGCATCGGCAGGAAATTACCTAGCTCCAAGAAGTAAACAACGCGAAGTGATGGCAATTATGTGGACAACTCTATCTAATAAAATAGATAGAGTCAACTCACTTCTATAAGGAGTTAAACTCTCCAGTAAGCCAATCAAAATAAAGAGAGTGATTCGGTCCTAAAGGAACTCATAAGATGGAATTTCCGCACATTCTCTGATGGTGCAGAAATACGCGTTCTGTCAAGGACGGGCCAATCCAAAAAACTCAAGAGCTCAAAAAAATAAATCGCTAGACTAAAACCACAAAGGCAAGTCTAGTAAAAGCTGTGTCGAACACCGGAAAAGGCAACCTAATTGAAATAAAGTGTCCACGAATTAAGTTCGGACAAGAAACTTAACAAGATATTAGGACAAAAGCCTGAAACATACAATGAAAACCCAAAATAGTTAGCTCAAGCTCGCGATCCAAATCGCTAAATTAAATGTCTTCAGGCTCAAACCAAAACGGTTAGCCCAAGAGAACCTCGATTCAAATTGCTGAATTAAAAATCTTCAGGCTTAAACCAAACGGTCAGCCCAAGCAAACAGCGATCCAAATCGCTATATCAAATATTGCCCGGCTTAAACCCAAAACGGTCAGCCCAAGCGAAGTACGATCTAAATCGCTAAATAAAATGTCGTCAGGCTTAAACCCAAACGGTCAACCCAAGCGAACTGCAATCCAAATCTCTATGTAAAATGTCGTCAGGCTTAAAATGAAACCGTCATCCCAAGCAAACCGCGGTCCAAATCGCTATATAAAATGTCGCCAGGCTTAAACCAAAACGGTCAGCCCAAGCGAACTGCAATCCAAATCGTGATATCAAATGTCGCCAGGCTCAAATCAAAACGGTCAATTCAAGCGAACTGCAATCCAAATCGCTAAATCAAATGTCAGCCCAAGAAAACTGCAATCCAAATAGCTATATCAAATGTCGCCAGCCTTAAACCAAAACGGTCTACCCAAGCGAACCGCGATCCAAATCGCTATATCAAATGTCGCCAGACTGAAACCATAACGGTCAGCCTAGCAAATCACAATCGATAATGCAAAGAGGAGAAAGTGCCAAGTTATCGTGATTCGAGCAAGGGATCAAAACTCCTCTTACACGAATAACGAGGGGGTTTGTTGGCACCAAATTTCGATGGGCGACTCGAATTTAAAAATTTCAAAAAACGCTCTTAAAAATTTTCAAAGTTCACGAGCGCCAAAACTGGGAGTGACCCAGAAGCAAATTCAAACAGAGGAGATAAATACTTATTTGGTCAAGATCTCAGACACTCAAAAAGTCAAGCATCTGAATATAAAATAATCTCAAGAGATTTTTTAAATCACTGGAGATAAAATATTATCTCCATATCCACCAAAAATCACGGGATCACGTACGATCTCAAATAAGTTGACTGGAGCCTCTACATACTGGAGCCTCTACATATAGGAGGATTCATCACAAGCCAAGGGGGACTTCTTTTTTAAGGGGAGAGACAGAGAGATATGGAGAGAAGAAATTTACTACGAAAAACAGAACACCAACCCCAAACGCTTCAAGCTTTGACTAATACGTCGGAGTAATCTGAAGCCGGAGTCCCAGGAGGCAAGGATCCAAACACCGGAGCCAAGTCCACAAAATACAATCAATGGCGTCAAAATGGTAAAGGGTTCCAAACCCCCCAAATATCTCTCTCTCCATATGCCCTGTAAAGACCTTCATAGGAAGATCCACATATGTTTCTTTTCGATTCATATAAATTGTATCAATTTGGGTATAAACTCGTAAAAATTCAATAAAAATGTCTATTGTATAAATTTCTTATTCTTACGTATTTGTTTATTTTTGTTTCATTAACCAGGTGTTCAATTAGATAGGGTAAAACTTAGGAATTAGGACTCACTCAAACAAAAATATTTGTTGCGCAGATCTTTAAACAAAAAAGCAACAAATCAAAGCTTTCTTAAACATTTGTGTCTATTCTGTTTGAGTGAGTCCTAATTTCCTAAGTTTTACCCTATCTAATGAAACCCCTGATTAATGAAACAAAAATAAACAAATACGTAAGAATGAGAACTAAACAGAATAGACATCTTTATTGAATTTGTACGGGTTTGATTATGAATCAAAAAGAAACATATGTGGATCTTCCTATGAAGGTATTTACAGGGCATATGTAGAGAGAGATATTTGGGGGTTTGGAACCCTTTACCAGTTTGACGCCATTGATTGTCTTTTGTGGACTTGGCTCCGGTGTTTGGATCCTTACCTCATGGGACTCCGGCTTCAGATTAATCCGACGTAGGAGTCGAAGCCTGTAGCATTTGGAGTTGGTGTTCTGTCTGTCTTAGTAAATTTCTTCTCTCTCTGCTTCAGAAGAAGTCCTTGTGTTTGTGACGAATCCTCCTATATGTAGAGGATCCATTAAACTGATTTGAGATTCGTCCGTGATCTCGTGATATTTGGTGGATCTGGAGATACTATTTTATCTCAAGTGATTTGAAAATCTTTTGAGATTATTTTCTCTCCCGGTGCTTGAATTTCTGAGTGTCTGAGATCCTGACCAGATAAGCATTTATCTTCTCAGTTTGAATTTGCTTGGGGTCAATCTCGGTTTTGGCGCTCGAGGACTTTGAAAAGTTTTAGGCGCGTATTTTGAAATTTTGGGTGGTCCGTTGAAATTTCGGTGCCAACACCCCCCAAATCCACAACTTCCGGGTGTGGGGGTAGGTTATGGAAACAATGGTGGCAACAACAGGGGTAACAACAATGGTGGACGAATAATAGACAAAATGCTAAGGCCCAAGTGATTGTCGATCAGGATGAACGTCCATTAGTGGACTATTTCAGGACAACACCGGAGGGTTACCAGCCTACTATTGTCAGACCACAGATCAATGCCGCACATTTTGAGATACGCCATCCATTGATAAACATGGTTCGAGATGAGTGCTTATTTACTGGAGCTGTAGGGGATGATCCAAATGCCCACTTGCTCAACTTCGAGCAAATTACCTTCACTATTTATGATCAGCGAGTTCCACAAGATACTATACAGCTCCTGCTTTTTCCCTTCTCCTAATCGGGAAAAGGAAAGACATGGCTTATGGAACTTCTAGCGGGGAGTATTTATACACGGGAAGAGTGTTGCCACGAGTTCCTCAGGAAATATCTTCCACCATCCAAGGTTTCTCAGCGAATGGCTGACACCACAAAGTTCACTCAGCAAGAAGTTGATTCTTTGGGAGACACATGGAGAAAATTCAACCAGCTCCTTCGCAGATGCCCTACTCACGGAGAGCCATGGTACAAACTCTTGCACTATTTTTATAATTCTCTAGACAGGGAGACTACAAATGAACTAGATATGATGGCTCAGCACAATTTTATGGGCCTATGGGTGCAGAGATGCCAAGACCTGCTGAACAATGTGGCAAAACATGAGTCTACGAGGTCTGAGACTCGTAGGAACTCGAATTTTGGTAGGGCACTTGTCCACAAGAATGAGTCAATGGTGGAGCAGAAATTTGAACAACAAATGGCAGCCCTGACCTCGGCTTTTAACAACATGATTCCATCAGCCAGGGTGAAGTCTGTGGGAGAGATGATCGCGGATGCGAATCAAGGATATGGCTCCATTGAAGACGTGAATTATATGGGCCCACCAAGACAACAGCAATGGCCGAGCACTTATCATCCCAGCAACCGCAATCACCCCAACTTTAGCTATGCCAACCCTGACAGTAGGTTACATGCACCGGGTCAGGAGCCAAATCCTCCATACCAAGCTCAGCAGGCTCCGCAACAAGAGGATCAAGAGACAAAGTTTATATTGAGAAAGTTTCTCGCTAATCAAGATAGAATGGAGAGCAGAATTGTCTCCATGGAAGCTACAATGAAGAGTCATGAGACGTAAATTGGGCAAATTTCCAATCAGAATGTTAACTTTTCACCTTGTATGCTTCCTTCTAATACCATTCCACCTACTGAGCAGCTAAAAGCTATTACTACTCGCACTGGCACTACTACTCAGGATCCTCCATATCCTAGCCATGCGAGAACTGAAGCTACAAAGGCCACAGAGAAGGAATTGGGTGAAGAGTTGCCCAAATCCGTGAGTAACCAATCAAAGGACAAGGTTGAGAAGAAAGAAAAGCCCAAGAACACTCCAAATCCGGTTACTTATGAGCCACGGATACCATATCCGGTGGAAATAAAAAGTAATGATTAGGAACATTTTGGGAAATTTTTGAATATATTCAAACAGCTGCATATAAATATTCCTCTTGTGGAAGCGCTTGCTCAGATGCCCAAGTAAAAGAAATTTTGAAAGAGATTTTTTGGGGTAAGAAGAGCATAGAACCCCTATGCCACGGTGAATATGACAGAGACATGTAGTACTGTTATACAGAGGGACATTCCCAAGATGAGAGATCCAGGCAGTGTCATCTTAGGCTGCACTCTTGGGGGTGGGTATCATACACATGGACTCTGCGACCTGGGCGCGAGTATCAATCTCATGCAATTGTCTCTATTTAAGAGATTGGGTATTGGTGCGCCAACCCCGGCGAAGATGGGTTCGCAACTGGCGGACAATTCTATTGTGACGGCAAATGGGGTGATTGATAACTTGCTTGTGAAAATGGGCGCATTTGTTTTTCCATCCGACTTTGTGTTAGTGGACATCAAAGAGGATCGCGATGCGCCACTTGTCTTTGGAAGACCGCTTTTGAAGACAATGCGCGCAAATGTGGATCTAGAGACTGAGGAGCTTACTATCAAGGCTCTAGATTCATCACTTGTGTTCAAGGCATTTGTTCCGGGAAAAGGGAAGAATAAGTTGACTATGATCAAGTTTAGATAAGATCGTGTGGATCCCTCTCTTGGGTTTCCTACAGTGTTGCAGCGCGATCCACCTGGATTAGAAAAGAGGCCAAATCTGGTGTGTGCACATGATGTGGTGCAAAAGATCAAAAGCAAGAAATTGAAGGAGGAGGCACGCCGTGCTAGAATTCCTTAACATATCTGAGGTAACTGGGTCGGGTTGTCGACCTTAAATTACAAGCGCTTGTTGGGAGGCAACCCAACCTATTTATTGCTTTAGTGTACATTTACATACTGTTTTTGTTTATTTTATTCTGTTTGGTTTGATTGAGATGTGCGAGAGAGTGGGAATAATATTTCCAATGAGTGTGTGCATCAATTTTAGGTGGAAGGCCTATTCAGGATCCCCCTTCTTGATGTGCGCGTGAAGAACAACATGAAAACCGAGAAAAGGCAGTCCAAAATGATTATCGGGATCCGGAATGAAGAAATTCAAGATTGACGCCATTCCTACACTCACTCAACATCTGCACCTGGTGAAGAATGAGTATTCGGACTCCCCGTCTTGATGCAAGCAAGGAATGCAGTGCAAAACCGAGAAAGCTGACACAATTGCACGGATTACGAGGCAATTTTTTACAAACAAGAATGTGAGCTGAATTTAAGAGTGCCATTGTGTGGGGGTTGTTGAGAGCTTTCTCTTGATATGTGGATCACATGCATCGGAGTCCGGACGCGAGAGTTATGGCCATTTGGATGTTTTCGTGAATAAAGTGCGACCAAAAAATATCCGGAATTGTCAAACTGGCGTTTGAAAGAGTAAATTTGAAGAATAAAGGATTCCCCAGACATTGGCAAATTTTTATAATGTAAATGGAGTATCGAGGTTGAGGAGATCCATTAAAAAGCAAAGGAACAATCAAAAATACGAGAAATGATGTTTTCGTGAAGAAAAGCGGCGAAAAAACATCCGGAAATGGCGAAAAAGGTCAAAACGATGGGCTACCGGTCTAAATGGTGAAACGGCATGTTATATCCCAAGAGTGGGGGTCAAGTATCATGTTTGAGCTTATTGGGAGCTGTTACGAGCTCAAATTCAATAAAAAGCAAGCCGGGAGGAGTTAAAAATTTTGTGGGCTGGTAGCTAGGTCACACGACCTGGTTACTAGGTCGCACGACCTAGTTGGTGAAAACAGAAAATTTAACTAGGTCGCACGACCTACCAACTAGGTCGCACGACCTAGTTCTCGCAGGTTTCAATTTTGTCCGGCATGGGGTCTTCATGCAACTTGTTGAAACCTTATGGGGACCGTGTGTATATCTTTCAAAACTTAAAAATGTACCCCCGATCTCTCACACCATCATCGGGTACACACAGAACCAAACCCTCTCAAATCCCGTCGCCTTCCCTTCCAACACCTGGCGCCTTCTCCTCTCATCCACCATCTCCGACCCCCCATCCACCACCACGACCTCCATCTCCGTCCGTCCTCACCGCCAACATCACTGCCGTCGTCCTCCCTTCTCCTCCACCCGACAACCGGCGCACCACCAGCGCACCACCAGCGCACCAGACCGAACCTTCCTCAATTCCGTCGACCAAAAGAACCCAAAAACCAGACCCAATCGAGCCCTCAGCCTTCAAACCCACCCCACACCACCAAGATTCACCACCATCAAATCACCGAGTAACCCCAATCCCCCAATTCGCATAACTTCTTCAGAGCTCAATTTCTCGCAAACCAGAACCGCCGACCCTGTCATCCACCGCCGAAATCCACAACCCACACCTCTCTCTCCGATTGAGAACCCCACGGACGGCACTTACAGCCATAACGAACCCAATCTTCAGCCAAGCCCACCATCAAATCTTATCTAACCCCCTGCTCCTGGAATCAACCCTCCTTGCGTTGATGGCAGCGGCAGCGAAACTGTGATGTGAGTGGGAACTGTTTGGGTGAGCTGTTAATTGAATTCTTGTTGGAATTGAGAAGATTTACCTGGTGCAAAAGGAGAAACAGACACAACAACAAGTTCCAAACAAAAATGGGATATCTTCTCTGCCAATTTTGACTCAAAGGGACAAAAGTAATATCAGTGCTTTAGTTGCATCTCAATTCTCAATATTGTGATGTTAATAAGAATTGTTGGAAGTGTTTTTTACGGAACTAAGTGATGGGTGTTGAGAATGAGATGAATGAGGAAGTCCTTGAGGTTGTTAAAAGGATAAATTGACACAATAAAATAAAGCATGAAGCAGCTTATACGGATTTCTCTGAGTTCGCAAGAGAAGTAAAAAGTCAGAAATTTGACGAAGACATCGACCCCGGTGTGGTACTTGCGCACTCGACCGTTACGGGAGCTCACATCACGAGTTTGGGGATCCTTCGTTCTCTTTTCGTCAACAGCAACGATCAACCAATCCCGGTGTGTTTCACACACTGAACCACTGTGGGAGTTAGCACTGGTGCGCACAATGTTTGCTTGGGGATTGTTCTTGCTATTTTAGTCAGCACCTATCGGATGTCGTCCCCGACATTGTGTCGGTTGTGAGTACTCTTTTCTCTCTCTTTACTTATCGTTTAGGCACATCGTACTTGCTCTAGGATTTTATTTGACAACTTGGTCACGGTGCTCAGTCGCCATTGGGATTACCTGTTAGAATCCTGGGGAATACTTGAGTACTTTCTTAGTTTCGGTACACACAACTTTTCATGTGCACGTAGTTCGTTTTTGCTCTAAATTTGTTGAACGACATTCTTGTGCCATGACTTGGAGTCCGAGAAGAATCACTGCCCCTCGCATTTGAATGACGAGTCTTCTTGGTCGATCTCTAAATTCGTTGAGGACAACAAAGCACTCAAGTGTGGAGGGGGGGATTTTTAACTATTTTCTAGCCATGTTCGTGTTTTGGATCGCCAGTTACATTTAGATTAGAATGTTGTATTGTGAGTCAGTGTCGTTGTTAGTTCGTGTCGTGTTTTCCTTATATTGTCGTATTGTGCGTTTATTTATATAGCAGTATTTTCACTTTTATGTTATTGAGTCACCCTAACCAATTTATGTGGTTAGTCAAGTTGGCCAAAAGCATGTAGAGTCTAGGGAAAAAATAGAAAATCCATAAAAAGTCAAAATTTGAAAATTTGAGAAAAAGGGCAAGTTAGGACCTAGAAACCGAAGAGAATCTAGTGAAAGAGCTCATGAGAGTAGGAAGCACCGTGGTAGGGAGACATTAACTCCAGTATTTTATGCACAATCTCACGAAGGGGTGTCCTGGGTATCTAGGGAGAGGTGAAGGTAGATTACGGGCATACTTTTGAATCATTTATTGTGCTAGGAGAATTGAGTCTCTAAGTGATTGATTATTCGGTTTCCGGTGGAAACTTGTGGACTCTTAGAATCTGGGGTAGTACTTCGTGTTGAGTTGGTTCCATGTTGTACGAGTCTCTAGCCTAAGTGAAGTTAGGGAGCGTACACCACCATCCCTTAAGGTGGTTCCAAGAGAAAATCCTAAAAATCCCACACTCTTAATCTCTATTGCACGGTTGTAAAAACAGAGAAGAATAATATATATATATATATATCTATATATATATATATATATAGATATATATATATACATACGAGCTTCAAAGGTGAAACAACCTAATGTGCTTCCGTTTGCGCGAAAATTTGGATTCAATCCAATCTAGAGTTTAAGAGGGAAACTAATGTCAAGCCGTATATCACAGGAGTTGTGTCTCCCAGCAATGGGACAATTTGCATTCAAAGCAATAACGGCTAAGAGGGTCTGAAAACTTCAAATGAACTGGCGAAGGAAGATCATTTAGAGCTTGAGATGCCTAGACGCTTTGAGTCAAAAGACGTGCCGTGTCTTGAAATGATTTGGTGGATGTTTGGGGACGCCTTAGTGAGTTTGTGCATAGGATCGTCATATCATATTTCTTGCTGCGTGCTGTGAAATTTCAAAGTGAGCTTGTGAGGATTTGATAATTTCGGTTTATGATAGAGAGGTTGCCCAATCTCGGAAAAAAGAAAATAAAATTGTGTTGTTTCAATTTTTGCATTGTGTATATTCGAGTTGCATTTTAGTTAGTTCATGTAGTTGCATATTCGTGAGTCGTGTTGAGTCGTTTGCGTCTTGAGTCGGCTAGTAAATAGTGATTTGACGAGCAAAAGGTAAGTGTGGGGGTATTTGATAACTCTATTTTATGAGTTATTATTATGCTTCCATATTAGTTGTATTAGGCTTATACACATGATTTTTAGGTTATATTTGCACAAATATGTGAATTTGACGATTTATAAGCCTAAGAGTGAAAAGTTGTGTTTCTAGCTTATTTGCGGATGTTTTCTGTCATATTTGCGATGATAATTGCGCGGGTTATTTAGTGTTATGTAAATCAGGTAAAAATAGGTGTAATGGAGCTTATGAGAGGCTTAGATATGCTTTGGATGGAGCTTATGAGAGGCTTAGATAGGCTTAGATATGCTTTTGATGTCGTCAATCTCACATTTTAATATGTGCATATCTTATATTGAGCACCTAGAAGACATATCGTCTCTAGAAGAGATCAATGATTTTTGACATGAACTTGTCCAGAAATTTCAAGATTGAGTTCGTCACCGTTGGCATCACTAGAAGTGATTGGTTGCTTGAATAATTGATATAAGACTTCAATAATCATCATGATCAATTTAAATTGATTATATGAGCACTCCTTAGAGATTGTGCAAATTATTTATTTGGATGAAGAAATTTGAATATGAGTCTTACTTTACATGCTCAATGTTTCTTATAAAGAAATTATCAACTTATTTTCACCTCTTTTGAAGGAGTATGTATATTATCATAAGTGAAACTCATATCCGAAAGAGGATATTATTTTAGAGTTCCTGAGAATTACAAGTTTGAAGTATGACAATTCATATCTGCTAGAGAGATACATTATGTAAATCCGAGCTCGCCCATTCTTTTGGCTCAAGTATATGAAAAAATGTCAAAATCACAATTCTATGACATTGATTATATGATTCATGTCATGAGGGGGAAGAGAAACCCTATTACATGAAATGAAATTCACTGTCTTCTTGATACTTGAGTATATGTGACTTCAAATTTCAAGTTCAAATGATTATGAGTTTTGATGTATATGAATCATATAAAGGTTTCCAATGCAATCATATAGATCATTTATAAGGATCATGAACTTGTTATTTCCAATTACAAGGAAATTGAGAACACTCAATAAATTATCAAACTAACGTTGGAAAATCAATGCCCTTCAAGAGGCAAAAACTCATGTAGAAGCTAATATTTTACCTACATGGAGTATATGCATATGATCGTTGATGATTGATGATATTGCTTTTGAAAATTTCTCGAAATCATATGATTTCCTTACACCACTATAAATGGAATTGTGTTGACTATATATTGGCCAAAATCAAAGTCAACACTTGCCTGTGTAAATATACACGAGCTCTACAGTTAATGCATCTAGCATATTTGGGAAGTACTTTGAAGTACAGTAGATGCCCCTAGAATGCATGTTCGTATAGAACAACATATTCAAATGTCTGCACCCTAATGGTTGAATGCGTGAGACAATTGAATGAGAAATATGCTATAGTGCAAGTGATGCCTAAACGACATAAAAATTGCTCATGGTTATAATTATAGTTATAGCCCATAAATCTTCTCTTTGTTAAGAGTGATTGCGATATTCCGTTAGTCTAGAAGACTACGAATATAAAAGTAACTAGTTACACAAAATGATCGTACGGATTATTATATGTAAAATTCATGGAGGGTATTTACCATGAGATATACTTCTTTGCTAAAGCAAATAAAAGATTATAGGGGAGTAAGCAGGTAGATAGGCAGTAGAGATACACTAGAAGGGGGGTGAATAGAGTATGCCAACTTATTGTAAAACTTGCAAAGATAAGAGTTTCTGTGAAGAGCAATGAAGTTCAAGGCCTTGAAAACAGTTTGAAGCATTTGAGATGAAATACTGTTGAAGTAAAGAAACAGACAAGTCTTTTTCAAGACCTAGAAAAGAGTTTCAAACCCTTGAAAACATACTAGTTTGAATTCTGAAAAAACTAAGTATGCAAATGATACTGAATATGAAAGAGACACATAATTTATAGAGTTCAGTCCACTTGGATCTACGTCTCTACCTCAAGGATCTTCTCCCTGTAGGATTTTCAACACATCAAAAGCTAAGCCCAAGATCTCAAGCACAGAGATATGCCTTACTCTGTTACAACTTGTGGTTCTCACTAACCTATCTATTACCTGCTCTAGCTAACTGATTAACTAAGAATTCTCTATTGTTCACTTTGAACAATCCTTGAGAATGAGAGATAGAAGTAGTATAAGAAAGATATACAAATTGTGAACAAGTCAGAAGAACACTGGAAGTGTAAACTTCTATGAAGAATGCAGTGATCCTGTGAGTTGGATTAGGAGAATAATGTGCTTCTTTGATTTTTGTCAATCCTAAAAATGTGTCTCTCTTTTTTCCCGTTGAGTGTTGTTGTTGTTACTTCAGAATGAGCTCTAGTTATACATCTCGATGCTCTGCAAATCTTCCCTGATTTTCAGTAACAAACTTCCTGTTTTGTTGGCAACAGCTTTGACTCTTTTAGCAGCCTTCTCCAGGATAGTTGATCAAAATCTTCAAAGATATTGATCTGATCTTGTCTTTAAACATATTGGGAAGCTGTCAAGAGTTTCTGATTGATCACAGAATCACATACTCTCAATGTTTCCTTTCCTGCAAAACCCAGGTTAGGAAACTAATCCTACAAAATAGGAAATAATATTTCCCTGCAAAACAAAGTCAAACAGGTTAAACAGATGAGGTCTATGTGAATCAAAAGATTTTGTTTTTTATCATCAAGTAATAACAGATCATATATAGGGGTGAGATAGTTAGAATAAGATCAGGAGTATTCAGAAAAATCTCCCCCTTAGAATATACATATAGGTCAGACAGTTTCAAGGCTTTGAACATTGTTTCAAGGCCTTGAACCTGTGAAAACTGTGATTCAAGGCTTTGAAAATTGGTTCAAGGCTGCTGTTTCAAGCCTATGAAACCTGTGAAATGACAATATCCCCCTTGATGAAAGACACAACCTCAATCTGTTTGATCCTTAGTTTGTGTAGAAAAAATACTGATTAGCACAAATAGGCACAAATAGTAGTAACACGTAAGTTCCAAAAAATCCAAACTCATTCAATAACAAACTTAAGCAGAAACACTAAGTCTCAGATAATCCTACTGACCAAAAGACAGGTCACTATAAACATAAAAACACCATAAGATTTCTCCCCCTTTTTTACTTTCATCAAAAAGAATGAGAAAATGTTGGATCAGAGTCTTTGGAAAATTTTGAAAGTAAACTTAAGAAGGAGACGGCAAGAAAGAATATGCAAGAGTTTATGGGATTGGGTCATCATCTCCTTCCTGATCTTCTTCTTCTTCCTCACTGTCTTCATCATTATCTTTTTCTTCTGCAACCTCTTCATTCAAACCAGCAGTCTCTTCTTCAGCCTGATCTTCAATTTTTTGACTGATTGGCTTTGGAGATTTCTTCTTCTTCTTCAGGTTTATCAGCAAAGCATCTGAATCAGGATTGTCTACTTCTTCTCCTTCTTGAGAAACTTGTTCATCTAACTCCTGCTTTCCTCTGTCCTTGTCTTGAGCAGCCTCTTCCTGGTTTGAGTGTTCACTGGGAAAGTTCTTGTCGGAACCATCCTTCTTAATACCTTCTTCATCCTCAGGGACATCAAACACATTCATGCTTCTAAATATGGTCTCCACCATGTACTTCACCTGTCTAAGATCAGTTTCAAACCCATTCTGATTCTCTTTGATTTCACTAGAGTCCATCTCTAAACCATCTAGTATCTGAAGAATTGAAGACAAATCGGGAGGCTGTGAGGTCTGGCTTGAAGTAGGGGTCAAGGTCTTGGGCTTAAGAAAATTCTTTTCACCTGATTCTTCTTCTGTCAGATCTGAATACAGGTTCCAAATTTTTTCTTTTGTTTTCACCACTCCAATCTTCTCAAATGCTTTCGCATTAACAAAACCAAACATTTAACACATAATGTATTAACTGTTTGGATGAGGCAGGGGTGTTGGGTAGATAGAACTCTTCTTTAGCCAACTTCAACACTTCATTTTTGCGAGGATGGTTTTGTGTGTCATACCTCTTAGGACAGCCTAGGACAGATGCAAACTCAGCATGATCTAGCTCTATATTGAGATAGAAGAATCTGGTAAGTCTAGGATATGCTAGCTCAAAAGGGTTAACATGAACCAAAGAGAGATTTTCCTTAACATTGTAATGCAATTTAGATTCATTCCAAGGAACATAGGAAGACTGACCAAGCTACAGAAAGCAATAGGCCTAGAGGCAAAACCATCCAACCACTGACCTTTGGAAGTGTTTGTGATAAACCAAGATTCATCAGGAGCAGAGTTCTTTGAGTAGATCTGCAAGGCTCTTTACACATTGTCTTCTGGTTCTTCCACTGTCACATTTTCTTTTCCCTTTTTAGCTTGAGAGGCTTTCTTCTTTTTCTTCAGCTTCTTAGGACTTGAGATCTGTGTTTCTGGTTGCTTTTCTGCAGTAGTCTTCTCTTTCTTATCTTTCTTCTTGTCTGAAGATGGTGTCACAACCTTCTAAGCTTTCTTCTTAGGTGGAGGAAATTATGTAACTGCTTCTACATTGGGAGTCCTAGAGCTTGAATCCCCACTGATTGTTTGAACTTCATCCTCAGTTGTCTTCCTCTTATTCACTACACCAGACTTTGAACCACCAGCCATCTTGATTCTTTCAGAGGCTCTTCTTGTGCTCATTTAGGGTTTGGAGAAGAAGATAGAGAGGTAGGATTGATACAGGGAGAATGAGAGGAGAGGAGGATAAATACCAGAGGAGTTTGAGTTTAAAAAGGAAACTGCGATATCTTTCTGATCTCAAAAGATTTGTAATGATCAGAGAAGATTCAAATCTTTGAAGCCGTTGGAAATAAACAATTTAATACTATACTAGGCTGAACAATTTGAAATAGGTAGGGGCAATATTGAGAAAATATCTACAAAGATATCCAATAATTATTGACTAACCAGTTATCAGACTTATTTTCAAGGCTTTGAAAATAATTTCATGGTCTTGAAACGCTGTTATACTGAAACAAATAAAATCAAAGTTTTGAAAAGATTTTCAAGGCTTTGAAAATCCGTTCAAACCTTTGAAAACACTTAACAACTTACCTTCCTTACCTTGTACTCCTCCTAAACCAATGCATCTTTATTTAGCATACCCAATTCAGTTCTTAGAGCAGAAAATCTTTCTTCTGGCAATGCTTTAGTGAAGATATCTGCAAGTTACATGTTAGTAGAAACAAATTCAAGAACAATATCACCTTTGTCAGCATGATTTCTGATGAAATGGTGTTTGACATCAATATGCTTGGTACTTGAATGCTGAAATGGATTCTTTGTAATTGATATTGCACTGGTGTTGTCACATTTGATAGGTATACTTCTGAAATCAAATACAAGATCTCTCAACTGTTGAGCAATCCATAATACTTGTGAACAACATGCTCCAGCAGCTATTCAGCTTCAGCTGTTGGTAAAGAAACTGAGTTTTGTTTCTTGGAGTGTCAACTGATCAAGGAGGATCCAATGAATTAGCAAGTTCCTGAAGTACTTTTCCTATCAACTTTGTAACCTGCAAAGTCAGCATCTGAAAATCCATTCAAAGAAAAATTAGAATGTCTTGGATACCAAAGCCCTAAGTATTTGGTACCATTGAAATATCTGAAAATTCTTTTCACAGCAGTTAAGTGTGACTCCTTTGGATCATCTTGAAATCGTACACACATACATACACTGAACATGATATCTGGTCTACTAGCAGTAAGGTATAGCAATGATCCAATCGTAACTCTATACTCTTTCACATTGACACTCTTACCAGATTCATCCTTATCTAAGGACAGTGTTGAACTCATAGGGGTATTGATTTCTTTAGATTGATACAAATTGTATTTGTTCAACAAGTCCCTAGTTTACTTGCTTTGATGTAGAAAGATGTCCTTCTTCAACTGATGTATCTGAAGTCCAAGGAAGAATTTCACCTCTCCCATCATGCTCATTTCAAATTCCCTGCTCATAAGACTTGAGAATTCTTTGCATAATAGGTCATTAGTAGCTCCGAATGGAATATCATCAACATAAATCTGAACTACAAGTAAATCTTGCTCATGCGTCTTTATGAAAAGGGTTTCGTCTACCCATCCTCTTTTGAAATCATTTTCAAGCAAAAGCTTTGACAATCTTTCATACCAAGCTGTTGGAGCTTGTTTCAAACCATAAAGAGCTTTTTCAAGTTTGTAGACATGATCTGGAAACTTATCACTTTCAAAACTAGGAGGTTGTGCAACAACTTCCTCTTGCAAGTAACCATTCAAAAATGCACACTTCACATCCATTTGAAATAGTTTCATGTTCTTGTAAGATGCAAAAGCAAGTAATATTAAAATTGCTTATAACTTGGCCATAGGAGAAAAAGTTTCCTCATAATCAATACCTTCTTATTGGTTGTAACCTTGAGCAACTAACCTTGATTTTTTCCTGATCACTTTGCCATTTTTATACAGTTTATTTCTGAACACCCATCTGGTACCAATAACAGACTGGTTTGTTGGTGGGGGAACTAGGTTCCACACCTTATTTCTTTCAAACTCATTGATTTCACTTTGCATAGCTATAATCCAGTCTGCTTCTTGTAATGCTTCCTTCACAGTTTTGGGTTCTACAAGAGAAACGATATCATTAAGAGCACAAACATTCTTCAATGGTGATCTAGTTTGTGTACTAGTAGTTGGATCTGAGATGATATTGTCATATGGATGAGATGAAAGATATTTTAATCTCTTTCTTGGAGACCAGGGTTCAGGTTCTCCATATTGCTTCTCTGCTCTTGAATTAGTAGCATGATCACTCAAGTCTTTCTTATCATCTTTATCAAGGCTTTGATCTCTATTTTCAAGGCCTTGAGACCTGTTTTCAAGGTCTTGAAAATGTCTTCTGTTTCCTTCTGAACCTTTCTTGAAACCAAGTGAGTTCTCTGTTTCTTCTTCTGATTCATGCTTGTTCAGATTCAAGTCTGAAAAATTTTCACTCAAAGAACCATCATAGCTTTCATCAAAAATAACATGAAGACTTTCTTCAACTAGCTTGGTTTTTTATTATAAATTCTATAAGCTTTGCTAGTAAGAGAGTAACCAAGAAAGATACCTTCATCACTTCATGCATCAAACTTACCCAAGTTGTCCTTTCCATTGTTGTGGACGAAACATGTGCAACCAAAGGGTCTGAAGTATGAGATGTTTGGCTTCTCCCTTTGAAAAGTTCATAGGGGGTCTTCTTCAAGATAGGTCTGATCAAGCACCTGTTCAAAATGTGATTTCCTGTATTCACAGCTTCTGCCCAATAGTGTTTTGGCAGCTTGTTTTCTAAAAGTATTTTTCTTGACATTTTTACAAGAGTCTTGTTCTTTCTTTCAACAACTCCATTCTGTTGAGGAGTTCTAGGAGCAGAGAAATTGTGAGAGATACCATGCTTAACACAGAACAAATCAAATTCTAATTGATCAAACTCCCTACCATGATCACTTATAATTGAAGCAAAAGGTAGGTTTTTCAAGGTTTGAAGTTCTCTGCAAAGCTTTGAAAATTCAGAGAGGGCTTCAAATTTTTCTTTCAGAAACATAACCCAAGTAAATCTAGAATAGTCATCTACAATTACTAGCATATACCTCTTACCTTTTTGAGTTCGGTTCCTCATAGGACCACAGAGATCCATATGAAGTAATCCAATAGGTCTAGTAGTACTTACAAATTTCTTTAGCATGAATGAGCTTCTGGTCTGCTTACCCTGAGCACAAGCTTTGCATACTTCATCGTCTTTGAACTTAATAGATGGTAATCCTCCTACCAGATCTTTGGAGATCAGATTGTTCAAGGTATGCAAGCTGATGTGACCAAGCTTTCTGTGCCAAAGCTTTGAATCCTTTTTCAAGGCCTTGAGGCACTTTAAGCTTTTACCTGCAACTTTGTTAGTCTGAAAAGTGTAGACATTGTTTGATCTAAAGGTTGTGAGAATGCAATTTCCTGATTTCTCATTTTACACCACACACTTCTCTTTATCAAAGATAACCTTATTACCATTGTCACAAAGCTGAGATACACTAAGCAAGTTAAATTTCAAGCCATTAACTAGATATACATCACAAACTGAATTTTCAGAATCTTTACCAACTTTGCCAATACCAAGAATGTTGCATTTGCATTTTTCACCAAGTGTAATTGAACCTTCTGATTGCTCTTTCAATTTTGAGAATAGAGACCTCTTTCCACTCATGTGTCTTGAGCAACCACTGTCCATAAACCACTTCTGTTCTTTGACATTACTGACAACCTGTAAACACCAATCACTGCCTTACCCAGATGTTAGACCAAGTGTGGAATTTGGACTCATACTAAGGATCAACCATGTTGGGTGGTCTGACCCCTTTAGGAACCCAAATATGTCTGACTTGTCCTTTGAGTTGAAATGGGAATGTGTTCCTCATTATGTGAGGGTCTCTTCTTCTGAAAGGACAAGTCATCTTAACATGACAAATTTTATTGCAAAAATGACACTTAGGATAATTTTTGTTTCCAGCTTTCACAAATCTGGTATTGTTCTTTCTTGGAAAATTAGGATTGTATCCAATACTAGTTTTGTGAACAGAATTTGAACTTTCTCCAAGAATCAAGTTCAACTTGTGTTCTGAGCCTGAAAGCTTGGCTTTGACTAATTTAGATTCTTGGAGTTTCTCAGTAAGAGTAGTCTTTTGTTTATCTAATTCATCAACTTCATGTCTTAGGTTTAGAAGTTTGTCACTCAGTAGAGAGTTCTCAGTGACTACTTCCTTGACTTGTGTTTTTAAGGCTTTGAAACTAGTTTCCAAGGCCTTGAAATCACTGTCAGTTTTCTTCTGAGAGATTTCAAAATTCTGATTTAGACAAACAAGATGTAAATTCTCTTTTTCTTGCTCATGAACTTTTTCTTTCAAAACTTTAATCTCCTTCAGATAGTCCTCTTCATTTAAAAGCATTGTTCTGAGACAATCTGAGAGGACTTCTTTTAATTTTGAAATCAAATAGTTTACCATTACCTCAATGTTCTTTTCAGAACTTTCATCATGCTTGGCCATGAAGCATAGGTTGGCATGTTCTTCTTCAGATTTAGAGTCACTTGAGGTATCTGAATCACTCCGTGAAGCTATCATAGCTTTCTTTCTCCTGTCATAGTATTTCTTCTGAAAGTTCTTGCTTTTCTTGTGTGGGAAATCTCTTATCAAGTGTCCTGCAGCACCACACTCAAAGCAATTCATGACTTTTGATTTATTATTTTGTGAAGAAGACTTACCTATGTAGTCCTTGCTACTAGATGATCTATGTCTATCTCTATTGAAGTCTTTTTTTCCAAAGTTTTTCTTCATCTTGAGGATTTTGGTCAAGGATTTGGACATCAAAGCAAATGGATCTTCATCATCATCCTCAGTTTCAAGGATTTGAATTTTCTCATTCTCTTTGTCCTTGAGTGCTAAGTTCTTGACACCTTCTGGTAGCTCTCCATCATCCTCATTCATGGATATTTCATGAGTCAAAAGCTTCCTTTGTCGGTCATCAAGTTGGAATGATGAGAGATCTTGAGCTTCTTCTATTGCAGTAGTCTTTGGTTCCCGTTTTTCCTTTGGAAGACTTCTCAGAATCTTCCTTACCTTTTCTTCATTGGAAATATGCTTTTCAAGTGCATCAAGGTTATTGACTATATCTGTGAAACTTTTGAACATGTCTCTAATTGACTCATCTGCATTCATCTTGAATAACTCATATTGTCTGAGATAGATGTTGATCTTGGTTTGCTTGATGTAGATACTGCTTTCTGACATGGTTAATCTTAGCCACGTGGCAACCATCCAGCACACCATATTGTGCTCCACACACACAGGATCACCAGCCGAGCTGATCCATGTGGGGGCTGCGAGACAGAGCCCTCGCATACCACTGCACGGGACTTGTAGGGACTTTGTGGTCTGGAGGCTAGAGTAAGCCCTGTCGCGTGCGAGCCAAGCCCGCGCGCGACCTTTAGTAACTGTTTTGAGAGATCTATGGCATGAGCTCCCTAGACCCGGTCAATCCGGTCAAACCCGGTCAACCTCGTAACGGTTCCGGTACTCGCGCACCACGTGCTCTAACGGTTCCTATATACTCGGACGAACGTGCCGTTACGGTTAAGCTAATTAAGCCGCCATTAATGGGCGCATTAACTACACTACAACGGCCACGTTCTCCAGTATATATATATCGTTACTCTTTCCATACAAGGAGAACAACACTGCCATACGCGGAAGCTCTGCCAAACCTCTGTCTCTCTCTCAGACATTGCTACTGACTTACCCTCTCCCTACACACACCCCTATTCTTCCTGTGCGATCCCTGATCCACTACGTACGGTGTACACGGAGGTCTCCCTGCCGGAATCTCTTGTGCACATTTTGGTGAACCCGACGTGAACTTACCAGCAAAAGCAACCATGTCTCAGGAGGACGATGTCAGCAACCGATCGCCTTCCGCCGAAACTCCCTCAGGAGAAGAAGTCCGCCGTACTCCGACGACACCCGGCGAGGCACCGACTTTAGAGTCTTTGGACGCCACTGTCCAAAGTCAGGCAAAAGCTCTCAAGTCTCAATCTGCGCAATTAGAACGGATCTTGGCCGTTCTGGGCACCCTTGCGCCAAATCCTCCACCAGGTACCGCCACCCCTCAGGGAGGAGGAACCCCTACTGCTCCAGGATTGGGAGTATCGGCCACGCCTCCCAACCCTCATCTGCAAACTCCACCGTCAGCCGCGCAGCTGCCTTCGATCCAAGGATCAACAGCGCAAATGCTACCCCCTACCGCTCACGCCTCTCAGCCCACGGCTTTGGCGTCTAACCCAACTTTGCAGTACACTCTGCCTCCACCGGCGACCATATGGGGAAACGCGGGCAGTCAATACACTCCCAATCCTCCAGCGGCATATGTGTCGCCACCGCCTACGGCAACCCCTCCGCCAGCTACCGAGGGGAGCATTCCAGAATGCATGACGTCTTTGCAGAAGCGCGTGGACTCCATCTTGGCTCATCAGTCGCTCGCGGATACCATCATCCCGAAGCTAGACAACGATCCGCCCATTCCACGGGAGATCTATCTCATGCCTAACCCGGTGGGGTACAAGGCTCCTAAATGGGATAAGTTCGAGGACGTCAATGGAAACGCCCATGAGCATGTCATGCGTTTCATTGATGTCATGGGTCCGTATGGAGCTGATCCCAAACTGCTGATGCGAGAATTCCCAAAGACTCTTGGGAATGTAGCATACAAATGGTACCGGACACTGGAGGCCGGATCCGTGAAGACCTGGGACGACATGGTCCAGAAATTCTACACTAAGTTCTTCCAGATGGAGGAGAAGGTGACGATGATCCATCTCTCGCGGATGTATCAGAAACGCGAGGAGGATGGGATCACTTTCATCAAGAAATTCAGAGCGAAATCTCTGGAGTGCAAGGATCCCATGCTCGAAAGCCGACTCGTAGAGATATGCCTGCAGTGCATGCGAGATGAGTACAAGAGCATGCTAATCAATTTGCAAACACCCACGTTCTCAAAGCTCATCGAGTGCACGATGAACATCGAGCCCATCGTCGAGAGACAGAGAAAGAAGAGCGCTCCAGAACGACCTGCGAGCGGCACCACCTACAAGATCGGCAGATTCGGCTACAAGCGAGGACGCGAAGCTGAGGTCAACGCGGTTTCGCCTCAGAAACAAGCAAAAGCCGGAAACTTCGATGCACCGCCTCTGCCATGCTCGGTGGAGGAAGCAAGCGATCTCTGTAGACAGTGGCGTAAAGACGGCATCCTGCCACCGCTAGAGCAAAAACCCTCCAAGGAGATGACGAGGGACCCTAAGTGGTGCGAATACCACGGCAAGGTCATGCACCCCACAGCCGAGTGCAAGAAGCTCAGATTCGCGTTCGACCAGAAGATGAAGAACGGCGAACTCATCGTCAGCGACCACCGGAAGGATGTGCGCAACAACCCACTGCCTGCCCATACAGACTCGGGCTCAAAAGGCAAGGAGGTCGCCATGATCTCAATAGTGGACTTGGAAGAAGTCGCAGAGGATGGTCTACCCATCATTGCTGAAGTCCATGAAGAGGAAGACTATAGCATGGACACGGAAGATGAGCGTGCCGACCGCATGAAAGGGTCGCATGGCTTCAACAAATTCTTCGACGAGATGAACTTCTCCGAAAAATGCAGATCGGATATGACGAAGGCAATCTTAAGGATAGCGGAGGACTACGAAGAGGAACTTGTGGTCTCCAACGGGAAGGTCATCAGGGCGTCCCGTCCCACAGAAAAGATTATGACCTTTTCTGCCAGCGACAAGAAGACAGATGCGAGCCATCAGAGGCCCCTGTACGTGACCGCCATCATCAACGGCGTCGAATTCAAGCGAGCATTCGTCGATGGGGGAGCGGCGGTCAATGTTGTTCCACTCCACACGCTGAAGCTAGCAGGGATCCCCGAGCACAGAGTGGTCAAACGTCCATCCCCACTGGTGGGATTCGGAAGCGACTCTAGAATGACGATCGGATGGATCCGCCTAGGCGTTCAGATTGGCAAGATCAAGTGTTCGGCGAAGTTCTATGTCATAGACGCGAACACCACATATCACATGATCGTCGGTCGAGCCTGGATTCATCGCTTCGACGCAATCCCTTCCACGGCTCACCAGGTGATGAAAGCTATCTGGAACGACAGGATTGTCGAGATACCAGCCTCAACTAACCCGTTCAACTTGGACGAAGCGCATCTCAGCGAGGCGGTGTGGTTCACCGAGATGGCGGACGAGCAAACACCCGGACCATTTAACCCTACTCCTTTACCTCTCTGGGAGGACATCAAGGACCAGTCACCTGCAGGCGTGATGGTGACAAGGGGAGACACCGAAGAAAAGCCGCCTACCCACGAAGAGGCGCCGCGCATCGCATATCATCGCAAGAGTGTCTACACTCTGAAGAGGATCGCAAAGCATGACCCCGAGGGCAAGGAGATAGAGAGCTTCTACGCCAACGGGAAGAAATGCTATCGCATATGAAGGTGCGCGGGGACGTCCTCACACGGGCATGGGGATGTCCCTGGGCAAATCAATCAAATCGAGCAAGCTGCGCTCACAGAAGAGCCAACACAGGGCACTCCAGAGGAGAAACTCAAAGAAGCCCCCGAATGCATGGAAGACAGGCCGCGACCACAAAAGCAAGAGCTAAAGGAGGTGTTCCTCAGCCCGAACGAGGAAAAGAAGAGGCCAGTCTTCCTGAGTGCGGACCTCACAAGCGAAGAGGAACAAGGGCTGCTACAGCTCCTAACTGAATACAAGGACGTATTCGCATGGGAATACGATGAAATGCCAGGTCTGGACACGAGCATCACCATGCACCGTTTAGACATCATCCCGGGGTCTAAACCGGTCAAGCAAAGCACCAGAAGTTTCAGGCCGGAGCTCAACGTCAAGATCAAGCAGGAGATCGTTAAACTCCTAAACGCCAAGTTCATAGAGCCAAATCACCATCCCACATGGTTGGCCAACATCGTGCCGGTAGTGAAGAAGAACGGACAGCTCCGCATCTGCGTGGACTTCCGCGATCTCAATCGCTTCTGCCCTAAGGACGATTTCCCACTGCCTAACATCGACTTACTTATCGATTCGACGGCAGGCCATCGCATGTTCAGTTTCATGGACGGTTTCAGCGGATACAATCAGATCAAAATGGATCCCGAAGATGCAAGGAAGACTGCATTCATCACTCCCGTCGGGGTATTTAACTATACGGTAATGCCGTTCGGTCTTAAGAACGCAGGTGCAACCTATCAGCGGGCTATGATGGCCCTATTCCACGACATGATGCACAAAGAGGTGGAATTCTATGTGGATGACTTGGTAGTCAAATCCAAGTACGAAGCAGATCACCTTGCAGACCTGCGAAAGGTGTTCAACAGATGCAGAAGCTTTCAACTAAAAATGAACCCCATGAAATGCGCATTTGGCGTAACTTCGGGAAAGTTTTTGGGATGCGTGGTTCATCGCCAAGGGATCGAGCCTGACCCTGCGAAAGTGTCAGCCATCACCAGCATGACGCCACCTCACAACCAAAGCGCCTTGAAAACATTCTTGGGAAAATTGTCATATCTGCGGAGATTCATCCCAGCAATCGCCGAAATCACATGCTGTTTCAGCACTCTTCTCAAGAAGGACGCCGCGTACAACTGGGCTCCTGACCATGAAGTCGCATTCGAAAAGCTAAAGGAGATACTTACATCCCCAAAGATCATGATCGCGCCTCAACTGGGATCACCGCTGCTGCTATATCTTACATCAACAAGGAGATCTATAGGAGCACTCTTGGCTCAGGTGTATGAGGGCCAAGAGAGGCCTATCTATTACATCTCTCGCATCGTACAGCCTGCTGAGTCAAGGTACACAGACATCGAGCGTCACTGCCTTGCCTTATTCTTTGTGATAGAGAAGTTGAGACACTATTTTGCATCGCACAAAGTAGTGGTGGTCACCAAAAGCGACCCCATAAGATACTTGCTAACTCACACTACTCCGGGCGGGAGATTGGCGAAATGGTACATGACCATCTCTCAATACGATATTACATGCGTGAAGCCAAGGGCGATCAAGTCGCAGGCGGTAGCAGATCTGCTGGCGCAGTTTCCCGACAACAGCCACGAACCTGTGATCGAAGAAGAGCTCGAAGGCCCTGAAATCTACGCGATCGACGTGCCCTATTGGACCCTCCACTTCGACGGTTCGTCAACGAGAAAAGGTGGAGGCATTGGGATAGTCTTGACAAAGCCCGACGGGGAAGTCATACAGATGTCCGCAAAACTCAACTTCGCAGTCACGAACAACGAGGCGGAATACGAAGCTCTTATCGCGGGACTTCGTGCAGCAAAAGCTCTGGAAGTGAGCAACTTAACAGTCATGGGAGACTCCAAGCTGATTGTTAAGCAAGCCTCGGGCGAGTATGGTTTAAAGGAGATCAACCTCCTATCATACCGCACTCTAGTGCAAAAGCTGATGCAGCAATTCTGCGACGTGAAATACGAGCACAAACCCCGAGCGGACAACAGGCATGCAGACGCCTTAGCAACTCTGGGATCTAAGGTCAGCATAGACAAATGCCCCGCGAGGATTTCCATCGAAGTGCGAACATCGTCGGCATTAACAGAAGATGCGTGCGACGACGAACACGTAGATGACGCAGATTGGCGAAAAACAATCCTGCAAGCTATTGCGAAAGGCACCAGCAGCGAGAGCTGGGCACTCACGAAAGGATACTGCATCCACGACAATACCCTTTACTACAAGGGTCCTGGAGGGATACTCATGCGATGTGTCTCCGAGCAAGAGGGACAACAGCTGTTAGAAAGGATTCACCAACACGCTTGCGGAGAAAGCGAGGTGTCAATCTACAGGAAAGCTCAGAGATATGGCATTCATTGGCCAGGCATGTCAACAGCTGCAGCCCTGACACAAGGGAAGTGCGAAAGTTGCGCACTGATCAAGGATTCTCTACTCGTCGCTCTAACCGACGACGACACGGACTGGAGGAAGCCATTGTTCGAATTCCTCACCAAGGGCACCGTGCCCGAATCGAGAAAAGAGGCAGACAAACTAAAGAGGAAAGCTTCTCGATACATGGTTCAGGAAAACCTGCTTTGGCGAAAAGGCCACGAGGGCAACTTGCTGCGATGCCTGGACGATAGGGAAGCACAAGAAGTCATGGACCTCTCTCATCAGGTGGAACACCAGGGAGGTGCGAAATTATGCAGGCAGCTCCTCTCAATCGGATACTTCTGGCCCACGATGGAGGTCGATTGCCGCACCAAAGTGCGACGCTGCCAAGAATGTCAATTCAAAGGGAACCTAGTGCACGCTCCCGCCGTGGACCTACATGCACTAGGAACGCCATGGCCATTTCACACATGGGCTTTGGACTTCATTGGCCCCATCCGACCAACGTCACATGGGAACCATTTCATTCTCACCGCAACTGAGCTGTTCACTAAATGGGTGGAAGCAATACCACTGAAGACGGCAAACGCGCTGGCTGTGGTCAACTTCATCCAGGAAAACATCGTATGCAGGTTCGGAATCCCGAATACTATTCTTTCAGATAACGGTACTCCTTTTGTTAATCGGCAGGTAGCCACGAAACTTGCGGAGTACAATATCAGGCAAATATGCTCTACTCCCTATTATCCAAAGGGAAACGGACAAGCCGAGGCGACTAACAAAACGCTGCTGAGAATTCTGAGCAAGATGGTCGCAGACGACCACAAGAAGTGGGCCGACTCTCTTAACATAGCTCTGTGGGCCTACAGGACCTCTCCAAGAACACCCACAGGGGCTTCGCCATTTCTATTATGTTATGGGGCCGAAGCTGTAGTACCTGCGGAGGTCAGAGTTAATTCGGCACGGCTGGCCTTCCATGCGCTTTATGAAAACCAACGCGATCACGATTTAGTCTTGCTGGAAGAAAAGCGAGAACAAGCCAAAAGGACTAACAAGCGATACCAAGAAAGAATCGCTCGCGCCTACAACAAGACAGTTCAGCGGCGAGATTTCGCAGTTGGCGACCTGGTCTTGCGCGCATCCGACCACTGCATGCGAGAAGCAACTCATCCGAAGTTCGCAGCCAATTGGGAAGGACCCTTCGAAGTCACAGAAGTCTTCGATAGTGGCTACTGCAGCATACGAAGGTTGCACGGCACAGCCTCAACTCCGAGCTCAGTCAACATGCGCTGGATCAAGAAGTACTATCCTTGACTCCTCTTATTTTATACGTTTTATGATAACGTTGCTTAATATCTCATGTGGCTACGATTAATGCAATCTCCCCTCCCATATGAGAGGATTGTAATTCTACCTCTTCCATATGAGAGCCATGTAATAAAAGAATTCTCCCAAATGAGAAGTTCATATTTCTAGCCGCTTATATTGCTCTATTTTATTTAAATATCTCCGTTAACAATGATTCATTCGCTGCAAACAGCAATCCATGCAAATGTGATCTTAATTGATCATCAAAGCCTATCCCCGCGATAGCAGCAAACGCAAATACGATCTTAATTGATCATCAAAGCCTATCTCTACGATAGCAGCAAACGCAAGTACGATCTTAACTGATCATCAAAAGCCTATCTCTACGATAGCAGCAAAACAAACACGATCTTAACTGATCATCAAAAGCCTATCTCTACGATAGCAGCGAACACAAATGCGATCTTAAGTGATCATCCGAAGCCTATCTCATACGATAGCAAACGCGATCTCAAGCGATCATTAAAGCCTATCTCATACGATAGCAAACGCGATCTCAAGCGATCATTAAAGCCTATCTCATACGATAGCAAACGCGATCTTAAGCGATCATTAAAGCCTATCTCATACGATAGCAAACGCGATCTTAACTGATCATCAAAGCCTATCTCATACGATAGCAAACGCGATCTTAACTGATCATCAAAGCCTATCTCATACGATAGCAAACGCGATCTCAAGCAATCATCAAAGCCTATCTCATACGATAACAAATGCGATCTTAATTGATCATCAAAGCCTATCTCATATGATAGCAAACGCGATCTCAATCGATCATCTAAAGCCCATCTCCTGCGATGGCAGCCACTACAAATGCGATCTTAATTGATCATCAAAGCCTATCTCATATGATAGCAAACGCGATCTCAATCGATCATCTAAAGCCCATCTCCTACGATGGCAGCCACTGCAAATGCGATCTTAATTGATCATCAAAGCCTATCTCATATGATAGCAAACGCGATCTCAATCGATCATCTAAAGCCCATCTCCTACGATGGCAGCCACTACAAATGTGATCTTAATCGATCATTAAAGCCTATCTCTTACGATAGCAGCTACCCGCAAATGCGATCTTAAGTGATCATTTAAAGCCTATCTCTTACGATAGCAGCCACTACAAATATGATCTTAAGTGATCACTAAAGCCTATCTCTTACGGTAGCAATCAAATGCAAATGCGATCTTAAGTGATCATCTAAAGCCTATCTCCCATGGTAGCAATCAAATGCAAATGCGATCTTAAGTGATCATTAAAGCCTATCTCTTGTGATAGCAGCCAAATGCAAATGCGATCTTAAGCGATCATTAAAGCCTATCTCTTACGATAGCAGCCCAAACACAAATGCGATCTTAAGTGATCATCCGAAGCCTATCTCTCACGATAGCAATCAAACACAAATACGATCTCAAGTGATCATTAAAGCCTATCTCTTGCGATAGCACCCAAGCGAAAACACGATCTTACATGATCATCCAAAGTCTATCCTTTGCGATAAGCAATGAAGTACAAAATGATCTCAATCGATCATCTGAAGCCTATCTATCGAAGATAGCAAGTTCTACAGATGCGATCTTATAATGGTCTTCTTAAAGCCTATCTATTACGATAGCAATTTCTACGCAAAGTAATTTTGGTTAAGTACCCAAGCCCGTCTGTTATGATGACAACGCACGTGCAGAATCATTTTATTAGGTCTTCCAAAGATCTATCTGCTGTGATAACAGTTTATGCGCGAGACGATCTCGAACAGTTTTCTGATAAAGCCTATCTTCTATGATAGCAATTCGCACTGCTCAATGATCTTAATTGATCTGTGGAAAATTATCTGAAATAATAGCGAAAGTTGTGAACGTGATCTCATACGATTTACAACGACCAACTACAAGCCCATCCGTCAAGATGGCACAGCTGCGAAATTACGATCTCAAATGATCTAGCGAAACGTCTGCGAATTGACATCGCATATGAGAAATCATTACATGGAATTATGCAAGGCAAAACAAGCCGAAACGCATGCGAAATTGTATTATGTTGCAAAGAACAGATAGTACAAGAGCTATCTATCATTATGAGTCAAATGACTTACACTTTATCTATCTAGATAGCAGCTTACAAGCGAAAAGCTCGCATCTAACTACACAGCCAACATGGCTTGCAATACATTCGAAAAATGGCTGATCAGCCAACAGAGACACGGTACGGAAACCCGGACTGCAAAGAATGAACCGCCCTGGCTTCGAGCGCCGGCTACACGATGCCCAAATCTGTGGGTGACATCTGTAGCAAAGGGGATCTCGCTCTGAAAAGAGCCACATGAAACCATACGCTCGACATTCTGCTATCCGACAAGACCGTTGTCAGATAGGCTCCCCATAACATTTGCCCAAGGAGCCACCGGTTCCGACAATCTACAGGCAAGCAGCAGCTCCAAAGGGCAAGGGCTCCTTGTAGACGGGGATGAACGCGACGGTTCATCACCCCGGGCTCACAAACATGAAAGTGATGGATTCTTCTTCATTACTGCCGAAGAAGAATCCCGCCGTTCATTACGAGACGGTAGTACGGTCACTACGGCGCTGCACCTCGCCACGAGGCGGCCGGAAGCATGACCTGCACACATAATACACGAAGAAATTTCTTCGAACACACATGAGGTATTATCTGCATCCTCTTTATGATGGTTATAAACGGCAATGAGCCTCATAAAGTGGATCTTGGAAACTATTTCTATGGCACAAAGCGCAAACTCAGGATTCAAAGCCTGAAGTTGCCATGAATCAACGAAAAACAAGCGTTGAAGCCAGCAGTCGTAAGGACTCACGGCAAAGCACATGTTTGGGATGAAGAACCCGAATGGCAAAGACAGGGTTTATATAGGCCCTGTAGAGACTCTTCGGTTGCTTAAGATGAGTCAGCAAATTCAAAAAGAGGGTAAGTTCAATCACTTACGCCTTGAAAAGCGGTAACAATCAATTACCCTACTAAAGGCTACGACGATTCAGTTGCGTATCCTAATAAATGACGGATAGTCATGATTCGGATGGACTTCCCAACGGAAGCGTGCTTATCTGCCGAGAAATTAGCGCGAAAATCAAGCAAAGAATCAATTGCTGATGTCATAATTGGATATGCACAGAAAATGTCCAATCAAATCCCGAAAAGGGCAAAACGGGCAAACTCATTGTTTGTTGTCAAAAAAAAAAAGGGGGAGAAACCCTAGCAACATTACATTAATGTTTCAAAGCATTACATTAATGTCTCAGCCATTTTCCTGTTTTCTTTTCAAAATTCGAAAAGTCAAAACAAATTTTTGACTAAGGAGTCCTGGGGCTCGAACTGCTCGATCAGCCTCTCCACTTGATGCACTTCTTGCTTTAGCTGCTCGCACTTGGCATTCATTTCGTCATACAGCTTCAAAGCTTCATCAACCCTTTGCTTCTGCTGCTCCACCTTCTGCATCTCCGCTGCGAGATTCTGGTGCCCGAGATTCAAGGTTACAGCTGCGCGAATCAGTGTAACTCTGTCCTTGAGGAATTTCAAACCAAGTCTGCCTTGGACTTTGAGCACGAGATTTTGGCACATGCCACACAGCAATTCAGCACTCTGGGCCGAAATGGTCGCAGGTGTAGCCGCACATAGCTGTTCCAGTATCCAAATGGCTTCAGTAAGGAATAGCCTCCTGTCAAAAGGAACGATCTCCAGACACCTCACGAACGAGCGGGGGTATCTGAGGCGCATTCGAACCACCCAGTCTACATCGGTTTGCTTCAAACCTGAGACATCAAAAACGAGTTGTAATGTCAGAACTCGTAAGCAAATAATACGACGTGCGAATGGTAAATCTCTACTTACCAGTGCCTTCCAGAATTTGGTGAATAGAGGGAATGCGAGCCACCGGGTTGTTCGAAGACTGCCCTCGCTCCATGGCTCTCCTATCAGCTGCGAGTTCCAACCTCTCATAGTCAGGAGGAAGAGTGTAGGCCGCACCAGCTGCGACTACGTTCCCAACCTGCGAGCCCCAAATGCTCCACGCAGGAATAGGTGCTTCTGGCTCAGTCATTGCCGGAGGCACAGGAACAGCCGAAGTCGTTGGGCGAAAGACATTCTCAGGTGCGAAAACATGGGCATCACTTGTCCTTTCTTCCCCACCACCGGTACGGACACCTTCGTCCACCGGCACAGCATCAGCTTCGACACCATCGGAGAGTTCAATGACATCCTCGAGATGCTCACTTGCGTGTCCAGCAGCTGCGACGGGCTTCTCGGTATGGGAGCTCGAAATTGGAACATGGGACGCAGAAGTCTGGCTTCTCTGCTCCAGCTCAGGTTCCTCAGAATGACCTGCGATGTCAAAATGCGATAACATGAGGTAACTTGTGTTATAAGTTATTTCACTATCTTTGCTAAAGCTAAGAATAAGCACCTCCACGCGAAGGTGGGATTGAGGTATCCTCATCATACACTAGGGACGTGGAACCGTGCCCTATCAGTGTATCTTCACTAAGCAAATCTTTAAGAGAGGCGTGACCTGGAATGCGAATAAACCAGTCATGATCTTGCCTCAAGAGGCTACAGCCTAGCATGTGCATGTCACTCAAAATGATTACCTGAGGGTTCTCCGCATTTGCTTACCAACCAACGGCGAATGTCAGGCTTTGACACACCGTGCTTTAACGCACCCACAATTACATCTCTATAAGTAACTGCGAGATTGAAGATCTCACCTTTATCGCCACCTGCGATCTCTGCGAAGTCCGCTTGGACTTGCTCTAGCTCTGCTGTGTCCTCTCCAGGAACCTCATCTTCCTCCTCCACATGAGGAGCCACTTCTTCGGGAAGCTCGTCTTCCTCGCCAGTTGGACGCGCTAAGTCGTCAACATGCCGCTCCTCGAGGCTCCGCTGTTTCACAAGCTCGAGCTCCTCTTCCTCTCGCTGCCTTCTTCTCGCAGCAGCCTCCGCGGCTGTCTTCCGGGATTCAGCAAGAACATCCTCGCTTATAGGATCATCTGAAATGCCAGAATGGGCATCTCTTTTTTGCCTCTTGGTCACAAGGCCACCAACGGCTTCATCATCATCATCTGCGAATACATTTTTGGTTCAAAGAAAAGAACTGTATGGAAGTTGTGATAAAGGACAAAGGGATGCGACGGAGGTACCTCCTGACTCTTCCTCGCGCATTACAACTGTTCCTTCTTCTTCCCCATTACTTGCCTGGGGCTCCTGCCTCTCTTCCTCTTCCTCTTGGTTGAATGGAACGAAGGTCTCGACTGCGAGATCTTTTCGCACTTTGCTGGGCATACGACCCTTGCCCTTGTCCTTGACAGAATGGGACCTCACTGGGGGCGAGACTGGAGTACTCCTAGGGGAAGAAATCGTAATCCCCTTTTGCCTAGGCCTCTTCGCTCTCGGCGCCGCAGTCGCTGGAGGGGATGGGTCATCTCTAGGAGGAGACGGAGCCGGAGGGTTGTCTATCAGCGAGTCAGCAAAAGTGTTCATGACCCCGCGAACTTTTGTTTCGACCTCGGCATCCATCCTCCATGCTAGCCGATACGACTCCCCCCTTCTTCTGGTCGCAACAATGGTATCCACCAGCGATTTGGAACGGTCACCAGCTGCGAACCTCCGCACATGACACTAGACAATACAGAACAAAAAACATCAGTGCAAGCAAATCAAAGAGCTCAAAGCACACAAGGAAATTGCTTACCTCAGCAAACGCCTTGCTATATTTGACGACCTGCGTGTCACCTTTCCTGATGGCATCGACTTGTTCCTTCAGAATGAAATCGGGGCACAAATGATTCTCGCGGTCCAACAACGAGTAGCAACCGTACTCAGACTCGCTCAAACTGCAATTGGGACGAAACGGAAAAGAGTTTCTCTTGATCAAGGGGGCCCTTCCTGGCTGTGCCGCCGCCTCGGTCTCCCTCCTCGTTTGCTGGGCAAGCCAGTATGCGATCCAGTTCTGGGAATAACCACCCTTGCGAGTTCCCGCAGGCTGCTCGAAGGGAAGATTGCTCATGAGGACCGTCTTGCACTCTTTTGCCAGCAAGCGCTTGTAGCACCCTCTGACGATAGACTGGGGCCAGATTGATGGGGCCACCGCATCAAAACCAAACTGAGGAGAGACCCGAGTGGGGTCAACATCCACTGTAAGCCTTTCATATCGTGGCGCGAGCTCACGAATATGCTCTGCAAGTGCAGGAAGAGAACCTCGCAGACACCAGCAAAAGAACTCACGATAGCGCTCGTGGAAATGCGATCCCTTTTCAAAGAGAAGGTCTTCTGACAAGACCATGCCTTCGGAGGGGTATAGCTTCGGAAATCACCGCACATTCTCAACACGTGTGGCGTAAGGCCTGGCAGTGAACTCCCTTCGCTTGTCGCACATCAAGCTCCAAGTACACTTGGTGTTGCTTGCCCCAAACCATCTCGCAGCCCTTCCGCTGTTGAGCGCCTTCGTCTCGCCTGGGGGACACCACTTCTCAAGTGGGAGGGGAGTTGGAGCATAAGACGGCCAGCGCTCAAAAACCCACATTGTCAAAAAGCTGATATTGACAAAGGTCAGAACATCGAGACGGCCGCGCGATTCCTTCATCGCCAGAACCAGCTGATCCAGCCTGTAATATAGCGTGCCCAAGACCAAGGGTCCAAGTGCGACTCTCTGGCCGAGAGCGAGCCTCACTGCAAGTGGCAGCACATGGTAGAAGACCCCGTCATGGGGGTGACCATCAATCAGAAACCTCGACAGCCAAGCGCAGAGAAAGGCGCAAAGGGTCAAATGATAACCCTTGCCCTCTACGTAATTCTCGGCCTCCGGGTCCTCGCTCAAAAGCTTCTTAGTAATGCTGCTGCTCGCATAGTCTCGGAAGAAGTACTGCAACCACTTGTTCCAGGTATTCTTCGCGGACGTATCAACCAGCTGCCAGTTCGGAAGAGGTTTTGTACTGGTCCACCGAGTGGAGATTTTCTTCACCTCTGCTAAGCACTCCTCCATCTGCGCGTACAAGGCTAATTCCGCAGATGTCCTTAAGTGACTCAAGGGGTCCACCTCACCCATGGGGGAAAGCTCATACAGCATTTGAACGTCCTCGAGCGTGGGGGCAGCCTCGAACTCAGCAAAGTGAAACGTGTGAGTCGCAGGCGAATAGCGGGACAGAAGGTCTAGAAGCATGGACTGATCCAACTTCACGGCAGCACCCTTCATAGCACGAACAGCAAAGAAAATGCCGGCTTCATCAAGAGTTTCGGCGTAATTACCCAACACGTGGTCAGTCCACTCATCCATATAGTCCAACTTCTGGACAAACGCCTGAGTAGAAATCGCAGTGTATGGGAAGTGCCCGTTCTCGATTCCCAATCGAACCACATCCTCGGAGCCAACTAACTCGAGCAAGGCTGAGTTAACTGGGCGAGTCAGTGTCAACAACCGATCAACGGGAACAGGATCAGGCATCCTCTTCGCCTTCACCCTCGCGTGGTAAAAATCTTTCCCACCCAGAAAGGGGGCTTTTCGCCACAGAGACTGCGGAAGCTCCGGCATCTCTTCGTCTTCCTTAACGGGTCTGGTTACCCTTGTTTTAGCCATTCCTGCGAAAGGGCAAAAAAAAAAGGGGGGAGAAATACCACACCAGTCAGTTTGAATTTTGAATTCGAGACTTATGCAAAGGAATGAAAACAGTTCCGGTGCCGATTTCAGAAATTGGGTAATTGCAAGATCCAATATCGTCGAAAGAGTAAAGCGAAGCGGGTTTAAAGATCAAAGCCTCTTCACAGATTTCATGGGTTTACAGATTCAACGCAGTTCAAGGCAAACGCCGGTACTTTAAAAGCAAAAAGTAAACGAGGCCAACCTTGTTTCCTTGAAGCCTGCTTGGATATGCACAGTTGAAGAATACGATTTGCAGTCTTGAACTGATGATTGATTATCTGGATCTGCTCTCGAAGATCTCCGGGTACCATTCACTTTAAGAGAAAGAAGTGATGCTCTGCAATAATGGGATACAAGGTATTTATCCAAAAGAATGAGGGGTTGCGTCCCTTCAATAGTCGAATCGCAACCGTCACCGTCGTGTCGCGCAATCACAGGACGGGCTGGCGTCACGCCTAAAACCCTAAAGGTCAGACGGCACGACTCTAGGGGTTTTAGGTCATAATGACACGCACGGGGGCTGAACTTACCCGTATTTGAATTGGTGCGTGACGACGACGCGCATGTTGGTTTCCGCGCATGGAAGCCTATACAGCTACAAGCCTTCACGCGCAGAAAGGGGGCTAATGTAGATACTGCTTTCTGACATGGTTAATCTTAGCCACGTGGCAACCATCCAGCACACCATATTGTGCTCCACACACACAGGATCACCAGCCGAGCTGATCCATGTGGGGGCTGCGAGACAGAGCCCTCGCATACCACTGCACGGGACTTGTAGGGACTTTGTGGTCTGGAGGCTAGAGTAAGCCCTGTCGCGTGCGAGCCAAGCCCGCGCGCGACCTTTAGTAACTGTTTTGAGAGATCTATGGCATGAGCTCCCTAGACCCGGTCAATCCGGTCAAACCCGGTCAACCTCGTAACGGTTCCGGTACTCGTGCACCACGTGCTCTAACGGTTCCTATATACTCGGACGAACGTGCCGTTACGGTTAAGCTAATTAAGCCGCCATTAATGGGCGCATTAACTACACTACAACGGCCACGTTCTCCAGTATATATATATCGTTACTCTTTCCATACAAGGAGAACAACACTGCCATACGCGGAAGCTCTGCCAAACCTCTGTCTCTCTCTCAGACATTGCTACTGACTTACTCTCTCCCTACACACACCCCTATTCTTCCTGTGCGATCCCTGATCCACTACGTACGGTGTACACGGAGGTCTCCCTGCCGGAATCTCTTGTGCACACTTGACTTGGCTGGTTCCTTCAAATGTCACCACAATATTATCCTATATCTCCTTGGCGGTCCTACAACCTGAAATCATGTTGAATTCATCTGTACTCAAAGCACAATACAAGATGTTAATAGCTTTGAAATTCATTGAGAATTGTTCTAATTCAGATGAAGAGAGAGAGAGTCCTCAGATTTGGGAGTTTTAATCCCATATTTCTTTGTATAGAAAGTATGAGGTCCATTCTGAATAACGGTCCATAACTCTATGTCTTGATCAATGATGAACATTTTCATCAGGGCTTTCCAGTGAGAAAAATTATCTCCACGAAATAGAGGAGGTCTGTTAGCAGCTCTTCCATGTGAGAAACCACCATCACCTGCAGTACTCATGATCACCAGATGGTTAAATCTATATAGTGATACAAGCTCTGATACCAATTGAAAGGGGAGTAAGCACGTAGATATGCAGTAGAGATACTCAAGAAAGGGGGGGTTGAATAGAGTATGCCAACTTTTTGTAAAATTTGCAAAGATAGGAGTTTTTGTGAAGAGCAATGAAGTTCAAGGCCTTGAAAACAGTTTCAAGCATTTGAGATGAAATAAAGTTTAAGTAAAGAAACAGACAAGTCTTTTTAAAGGCCTTGAAAAGAGTTTCAAACCCTTGAAAACAGACTAGTTTGAACGCTGGAAAAACTAAGTATGCAAATGAAACTGTAAATGCAAGAGACACAAAATTTATAGAGTTCAGTCCACTTGGAACTACGTCTCTACCTCAGGGATTTTCTCCCTACAGGATTTTCAACACAATTCTTATTAATCATAAGCTAATCCCTAGATCTCAAGCACAGAGATATGCCTTACTCTGTTACAGCTTGTGGTTCTCACTAACCTATCTAGTACCTGCTCCATCTAACTGGTTAACTAAGAATTCTCTATTATTCACTTTGAAGAATCCTTGAGAATGAGCGATAAAAGTAGTATAAGAAAGATATACAAATTGAGTACAAGTCAGAAGAACACTGCAAGTGTAAAACTGCAGTGAAGAATGCAGTGATCTTCTGTGAGTTGGATTGGGAGAATGATGTGCTTCTTTGATGTTTGTCAATCCTGAAAATGTGTCTGTCTTTTTCTCGTTTAGTGTTGTTGTTGTTGCTTCAAAATGAGCTCTATTTATACAGCTCAGATGCTCTGCAAATTTTTCCAGATTTTCAGCAACAAACTTCCTGTTTAGTAGGCAACAACTTTGACTCTTTTAACAGCCTTCTCCAACGGATAGTTGATCAAAATCTTCAGAGATATTGATCTGATCTTGTCTTTAAACAAATTGGGAAGATGTCAAGAGTGTCTGACTGATCACAGAATCACATTCTCTCAATGTTTCCTTTCCTGCAAAACCCAGGTTAGGAAACTAATCCTGCAAAATAGGAAATAAAATTTCCCTGCAAAACTAAGTCAAATAGGTTAAACAGATGAGGTCTATGTGAATTAAAAGCTTTTTTTTTCATCATCAAGTAATAACATATCACATATAGGGGTGAGAGAGTTAGAATAAGATCAGGAGTATTCAGAAAAACTCCCCCTTAGAATATGCATATGGGTCAGACAGTTTCAAGACTTTGATTGATTCAAGGCTAATTCAAGTCTGTGAAACCTGTGATTTAAGGCTTTGAAAACTGGTTCAAGGCCTTGAAATAGCTGTGAAACCTGTGAACTTACAGAAGATACACACTCGCAAGTAGTTTAGGTGCATATGCATATTATTTAGTATGGCAAATGTCATGAATATATAACATGTCATACTGATAGTTTTCATTACTATTTCGAATGAACATCATATTATGTTACACATTATGTATTTCCCAAAAGTTCACTTTTCATGTACGAGGTGTGACATCAAGATGATGCAAAGAGAGGGAGATTAAATTACAATGCGATTTACACTTTGTCCTTAGCCGATGTTTTTATCCTTCAAGGTTTTTCTAGGAAGGTTTTAATGAGGCATGCAGCCATGGATGAGTTCAAAAGATTGAACCAAGCTCCCGGCTTATAAGATGTACTCTTTTTCCTTCGTCAGAGTTTTTGTCCCAACTGGTTTGCTCGACAAGATTTTAAAGAGGCATCATGTTAGTATTGAAGGGGGAGTATTGTGAAATATATGATTGATATTGTGAAAATTCATTTACCATATTTGGATGATAATGATTGAACCCCACACCATATATAAATGGTGATTTGGTGAAAAATAAGACACTTCATATTCCTCCAAACTTCGTCTTCCACTTCTCATTCTTGAGTTCAAAACAGTTTGTTGTTTGTTACGTTATTTTGATATCTACTATTGACCCTACATTTTTGTGCTTGCATATTCCACTCATTGTAAGTACAGTATACTTTCAAGTTGTCTAATGGTTGCTTAAATACCATTTCAAATAGAACATTCCACATATAAACACCCCCCTCCCCCCCACCCCCCCCCCCCCCCCCCCCCCCCCTCCCCCTCTTATATGTTCAATGACCGTGCAATACTTGCACTACGAAAAGCGATAGACAACCTCACGCACTATTGATTTTACTAATATTCCGCTCTTGAAGAAGAGGGTTGTTATCAATACTTTAAGTGTGTGATGTACGTAAAATTAAAACTGTTAGTGTACACTGTCGTTAAAATTAATAATGCGTGAGCGTTATCAGTCAATCCTAATTTTTTTTTCAAATGTCAAGCCTCATAGTGCACGTATTGGACTGTCACCAAATGTATACTGCATGCATGTTATATGTCAAAAGTTCTTTTGAATATTTATAAAGTTTAATATTGTTTATCGATATCTGTTTTCCCATATCATATCTGATACTCCATAGTTGCTTGTAGGCTTATTGCAACGCAGAAAATTGCTCATGCTGCATTTAGAGGGGAGCGACATCAGGATTTTGCTGCTGCTGATTTTGGTCTCAGGTGGTTCTGATGTTAATCTCCTCACAAAAGCCCAACCCAGGAGAAAGAACAGTTATGCCAGTTGTTACACACCCGCAGCATCTTATGATAATAGAAAATGATGTAGACCGCTTATGTTGGCAACCCTGTTATATAGACTTGACTGGTCCAAATTCTGTATTTGAGAATTCGCATTGTAATTTTGTCACAAGGACAACAGCATGAAAACGGAAATCCACTATTTGTCATTTTCTACTGTATTTTTTTGGATCCGTTGAAAATTTGACACTGGGCCTGACTCACTCAGGTTACATGATAATCCTCCAAGCTAAGGAGGAATTGGAGAAACATTTTTGTTTCACCACAACCATAAGTTCAGATTTCGCAGGACGCCAAAACTCTCGAATATGATAATTCTCCAATATTTCTCATGATGCAGAAGAAAACAACATAAAAATGCAACATTCAGAAGCTAGCATCGTCTAACGGTAGTTGGATTAGCTCCATTTGTAAGAACTGAGACTGTCAACAGGGAATACTTTATGTACACATTGCTTCAGACATATGCATTGCCAAGGCTTCATGTAAGTAAGAACAGAAACAATCTGTAAAACTGAAACTATTGTTATATCAGATACAACATAAGAATGCACATTCCCTTTAAGCCCTGTAAGTAATCTCCCTGAACAAATCCAGCATTCCAAACTCAATGCGTAGAAGACAGGCAATAGTTATTGTACACTAGCTTTCTGCACGAGTCTTAAATAATTGTAATTGATGAAGGGTACGCTTCCAACAACACGCCCACCCGACCAGACCATTAGGCGATTCAAGACATTCCATACCCCAATATACCTGTCGCAGGAACAAGAAGGTGAATACAGGTATATTTACTAGATTTAAATCTGAATCTGAAAATAAGTTTGTCTGAAGTCCAATATATCCCCCCCCCCCCAACATATTTAAGCTTTTCCTGGAAAATACCTGAAAAGGAAACAGTGCCTTGAATACAAAAGGTCCAAACATAACATTAGGTAACTATTAGTCCGAACTATCACGGGCTCATGCCAATAAAACACAACCAATAAATCCAAAAATGTTTGCTCACCTAAGAAAACCAGAGTCACAAGTATTGCCGATAGCACTGTCATGGAATACTGACTAATTTGATTAAGATAAGATGATCTTTGAGATCGCATCCTACATTCCCTCAGCCAATTACTTTGCATTAGCCTCGATGACAGTTCTCTGTATGCAGAAGCCAAGTTAATCTGCAAGAAACAACCCCGCCAAATAGGACACATAAGAAACCATAATAACTAGAGATCACAAAGATTAAAATGTCTGAAAGTCTAGATAGTTTCATGTATTCATGAATATGCAGAACATGAGTCTGCTGAATACAGAGGCTTGTATACGTAAATTGGGACCTCAACAAAGGGAAAGTGTGGGGCTAAACTTTATGGCATAACTGAACAACAATATTGCAAGAGTGCAGGAGGATGTTATTATTAAGGATTCAGAACTAATGCTAAAAACTGAAGGAGTGTATCTGCACAAGTAAATAAAATGGGAGGCCAAAACTGCATTGGTAAATCTTCAGATATAAAAGACTGCCCACGAAAACGAAGGTTTGACAAATAAGGGGAGCACGACGAGCAGACAGCAATGAAGAGGAACGATCAACCCCAAGTGGCACCTACAAATATGAGCAATGTCGTGAAGGAAAATAAACAAGAAAGGAACGATTAAACCCAAGTGGCACATAGAAATACGAGCAATGTCGTGAAGGAAACTCCCATGAAAAAGCAACGCCATGGATGCCGGGATGGCCATCATGGTGTCAAAGGGCCGGGCCGGGCTGACATGGGACCCGGGCTAGTGGGTTCCAGGCTTGGAGGGGAGGGGGCCGGGATTTTGGGGAAGGAAGGTGATCAGAACCGGTTAGGGGCTAATTCATAATGTAGTTTTAGGCATTCACTATTGAACAGAGCTATTTGAACCCACCACCAGTTCAATCCCCCACCCCCCCCCCCCCCCCCCCCACTGTGTTCGGGGAGTGCAAGAATAGTCCAACCCTATCCAAGTGTCATCTTTATGTCTGTGTGCAACGCGAAACGCAACCTGTGAAACTTGGGAACTACTTTGATGTAGACGGCAGTTGCCAAATTTTGGTTACTGTTTTTGATGCAGCATGAAGCACCAGGTAACGCCTAAGCACTACCTCAATCCATCCAGCCCACGAACAATCCAAAAATACATTGCCAGAAAAATGTAACTTCTTCCAACCATCATCTGGATAACACAGTCTAGAGCTGATCTCATAGCCATGCATAGTAAGTGCTTCTGTAAGTGGTTCTGTCAAAACATGGGTGACCAAAATCTCTTTCCAAAGCTTAAACCCAATTGAGGGATACTTCTAAAATTCTCTGAGGCAATGAAGTAGGGCGGTCATATCCCCTAAATAGATGCTATGCTTACTCTTCTCAATCACTATTCTAGTAAGACCCACGCTTTTCCTTTCTTGATTAGATGGCGGAGGTAGCCCTCTGTTCTGTTAAACTACGGGATAACACCTCTGATGTACCCCCTTAGGGAAGAAAAAATTAAGGTTTCTGTTCGTATGATAATATGGTTCTCAAGGTTGGCATTTGGTTTTTTGAAAGATGGTCAAGATTGACTTCAGAACTAAATTAAGGTTGTCAAGTGATATATTCTTTTACTCGTTCCACATTCTTGAGTTCTATGGGGAGGAGAAAATGATGAACAGTTGAGTTCAGGTGAAAAAGAACAAGGGTGCACAACCATCTAGCTTGAAATAAATTATAGAATAAATCTGACCATATTTTTCTCTTTCCAGACACACATAAACAGTCTAGGATATACAGTTTACAGAATTATCAAGCTTTGAAAACTAACTTTAAGACCAGAACTATTGTTTAAATACAACAGAAGCGAAATGTAGTTGGAATTCGGGAAAATTATCCACTTACCGCCCTAACAAACCCCACTCATAGGCCGGCATTTTCATAAGGATACAGTTAAATTCATGACTTTGTTTGTTAGCCCCATGAATGATATGGCCAAATTATCTATTCAATTTGGTAGAACAGATTTCTCTCTTCCATAACTGGTAACATCTTAACCTTCCCCCTTTACACGACCATCCCTTTCCACCATAACCACCTTCTCTCTCTAGATCTGTGTCACCATCTCACGTTATGGTTCAGAGAAGTGAAGCCTACAACCACATTTCCACCAAAGCACCGATTTTCCTCTAATGGTTTTGTTGCACTGGGTGGAGTGGACTTCTTAGGAAGCCAACAATAATCCGGTAACGATCTCTTCTTTATTATGGGTGTTCTTCAAATGCATTGTTGCAGAGGTTATGGTAACTTTGAAGAGAGGTGGAGCATAGGTCGGACTTCGGAGACACTATCTTGCTGAATTTGATTCTGGGGGCTTTGGTGGTTGCGGGTTTGGGAACTGTTCTCTGGTCAAGCTGTTCTGATAGTAGCTATTAAAGATCAGAGGGTGAATTTCGCTTGGGATGTAGGTCAGAGTGAGGTAAAGTTGTGAAGGATTTGGGGATTTTGCTAGCAGTCACATAAATCAAATTTCGGCTCTTAGGATTGGAACTAGAAGAGCACTTGGCTTTTAGAATTGGAGAAAGAGGTAGAAGAAAGGTGACCTGGATTGACAATGGTGGGTTGAAGATAGAAGTGATTTGTTATGGAGAAGGAAGGAATTATTGATGAGAGAATGTACAGTCGTGGCGCTTACAATTACAGTAGTAGATGTAACAATTATCCTTTTTTGTTTCAATCGAACCTGTAATGCGAGCTTTGAGTCGCAATAGATGCCTTTATTCTTGCAGATTAATCTTTTTTACCTTCTTCGTCACTTTTAGAAGCCCCACGAAGTCACCTCTGACAATCTCTGATATGCTTGCTCGCCCTTCATCTCCCTCACCACTCTGTATCCTGCTATATCTATATTTCTTCAGTATAGAATATTTGCGTTTTAGCCTCCCTATAAAAATATTCAACTGGGAGTTTTAAATGCAGAACCCATAAAGTCTGAAATTTTAATATGGTTCGGGTTCCTGAGCATTGATTTTGGACACATTTCAAGTTCAGACTCTCGCTACTCTGGGCAATTCCACCAACTGGAATTACTTGTTTGTCTATAGTGGTTGTATGATCAATATACAAAACAAAGAGTACTTTCACACATCTTAGAATAAAGGCCACGTGTCTTTTACAAAATCTCTCTTAGAATTACCATCACCCTGAAAAAATAAGAAAGTCATATGATCCTTCAATTATCTGTCAACATATCCTTGAGGATTACGCAAGTAATATGGATATCGATTCCTACTATCTTATCCAACTTAAAAAATCCTTGTGTTGTGTAATCACTGAAATAGCAAGAAGAAAGAAGTAACGGACACTCATAGTTATTAGTTTTTATCTTCTCTAGTTAATCATGACAACAGATAAACAGATGCTCTGCATTACTTACTCTGAAGGAAACTGAAAGGTACAGATTGATTGTTCGGGTTCAGGAATAAGAGAAAATGTCGTTGGTGGACAATTACTCGTAAGACAAGAGAGAATAATTAGATCCTGGTATTGATTTCATGAATATCACATAATATTGTTGTGTATATCACTCTGATTCAATTTTGGGAAATCGGGACAGCTTCAGAACTATAAACTATTCACCGTTCTAATGTCAATTACCATTGGTAGAAATGCAGAATCATCAAGTTACCTGTACAGCATGAGAAACAGTAACACGTGAAGGGCCGTGCCTTTCCTTGTCTCCATCTTTCAATCTCTTTGTGGAACTCATAGGGCTCCTATGAGTCCTACCTCTATATCTGGACAATAGATTACCCAGCCAAACTATGATATTCATCCTTCCATAGTAGCCTCTCGACTTACTCTTGCAGAAAAAGCTTTTATCTGATGCCTTGTTAGCCTCTAGATCCCAACTCCCATCTTCTACTTGCTCTGGAGCGAAAGATGTTGCTGCAAAACCCGCCTGTTGATCATAATGAGAGCCTACTTCCCTAGATGCCTTCTCACCTGCATCCAAAGCAGGACCTGAATGCACATAACCGTTCATATTCACATTATCAGCGTCTCCAGTATTGTGCTCAACAATCTCATGTTTTGAGTTGGAGACCACTGTGGCATCAAAGAACCTTCTCGTGGTCTTACTACCTTTTGTATCAGAGCATGAAACTTGTTCGCCAGATTGTTTTCCTGAAAGAAATAAGGCCAATCCATTCCTGTCCTGTTCATCTAAGTCTACCCACTGAGAACCTTTCGAAAGATCCCTTACTAATGTGTCTCCCAGACTTCTCTCTGCCTCAAGTATCTGTTCTCTGATGGCACTGATAAACTGCTTGTGTTGGGATATGACATTTTCTCTTGTGTGAGACTTATCCACGGCAGCGGACACACTTACCTCTCTTTCAAAATCCTCCAACTAGTTAAAAGAATGACCGAAATAAGTTAAAAATACTTTAGGGATATAACCAATGATTGGAATGTACTAGCAGTCTAGCACCTGCCATTTCGTAGTCTCGAGTGTAGTGGCAAGATCACGCCTGTGATATTCAAGTGACATGTTCAGCTCTGGGTCTTGATAATCTTCCCGAAGAAGACATTGCTCGTGCAACACAAGCCGCAAAAGAGATTCCATCCTAAGAATTTGTACCAAAAGAAAATTCTAAATATGTGATTATGATAAGGAATTCTACATTACGAAAAGCTCCATGAAGGTTCAGACAGCAAACTTTATGAACAGACAGAAGTTATGCAAAAGAAGTTTATCCTCAGCCCTCCATATAGAAAATTATCAGACGGCCAAAAGTGAAAATGAGATTTCTATAAGAACGCAGTCTTAGCTACTAGATAAAGCAAACCAAAATAAAAGAACCCAACTAAGAAGTGTACTATAAATTTAGTGGTTAGTTGAGTTGACAAGCAGCATTAATACTCAATATCTCCACCACCCCGCCCCTCCTCTGAGAATTGATACTCGCAGTGAGAAAGGTCAACACTCAAATTTGGGATGTGGATTTCCCAAATTCCTTCCTTAACCAAATGGTAAACACATGTTCACATCCCGAGCAAAATCGGCATCACCAATATTTTTAGCCTTGTTTCGAAGAACTGACGCTGCAACTTCACATCACCTAACTCACAACAGCAGTATAAAAACTGGGGCTACTAAGAGTCAAGTCTGCAACAGGAACTCCAACCAAGTTCTGTAGTCACTTGCGATCTGAACTTGTAAAGATAGTGATTTCTCCTTTGCTTAAGTGGATCGTGGAGAGAATCAGTAGTTCCCCAAATCAGCAGTTTCCTACATAAGTAATTTCCCAAATAGTTTTCTATATTCAAAGCTCTATCGTTACTTGATGTAGTCCTGTATAAAAATACCTTGGTTGACAATACTTAATACAGAAAGTTATTCAAGGCATCAGAGTGGGTACCTATATAAGGCGGTAAACCCTAGGTCTTGACAGACCACGACAGTCGGACGTCGGGATTCCTACTCAAACGCTGGCAATCCCGTTTCTGCTCCAAAACAGCTGCTGGCCAGCAGTGTTTCATTTA
The DNA here is from genome assembly GCA_023055425.1 of Linanthus parryae. Classification (NCBI taxonomy): domain Eukaryota; kingdom Viridiplantae; phylum Streptophyta; class Magnoliopsida; order Ericales; family Polemoniaceae; genus Linanthus; species Linanthus parryae. The sequence goes on along the minus strand of JALGPY010000060.1, from coordinate 291,113 downwards.
TGCAGCAGATCATTGATATTCTGTCTAGTTGGTTCTCGCTGAAAGACCTTGGGGATTTATCCTACTTTCTTGGCGTTGAAGTCTTACCTCACTCGCACAGTCTTCTTATGTCTTGGCAAAAGTATGTTCAAGATATCATGCGTTGGATGGGAATGTCATGCGCCAACCCTGTTTAGACACCATTGGATACATCTTTCACGATCTCATTGCATAGTGGTACAGCGCTACTTGATGCGCACAAGAACCGTATGGCTATAGGTAGTCTTCAGTATCTCTCCCTTACGCATCCAGATATTGCATTTGCAGTCAACTAACTCTCTCAATTTATGCATCGACCGACTACTGTTCCTTAGAAAACGGTCAAGCGCCTTCTCCGTTATCTACAGGGTACCTCTAACATGGGCAACTTATTAAGCACGAACCGTGCTCTTTGTATGCCTTTTCCAATGTTGACTGATCTGGGACTAAGGATGATTATACCTCCACCTCTGGTTACATGGTTTATCTAGGTGGCTCCCCGATTTCTGGGAGCTCTATGGAGCAAATGTACCGTTTCTCGCTCTTCTACTAAGGCTGAGTAACGTATTGTTGCTGCTACCTCCGCTGGTCCGTGCTGGTTGTGCTCTCTCATTTCTGAGCTTGGCATTTCTTTATCCTATTCTTCGATCATCTCCTGTGATAATGTTGGGACTCCTTACGTGTGCTCGAATCGGTGTTTCACTCACGCATGAAGTATATTGCATTAGATTTCCATTTTGTTCGGAGCAAGTACAATTGTCAGAGCTCTCTCGTTGTCTGTTCCTCACTATTCGGTCCAAGATTGGATTCTTTTCCTGATCCTCCATCTTGCGGGGGCGTGTATAGAATCACTAGGTTCCTAAATAAGTAGTTTCATAAATCAGTAGTTTTCTAATTATTTTGCCATATTGACAGCTCTACCCTTACTTGATCTAGTCCTGAATGGATAAACAATGACTAAAGACTACTGTGGTTGAACTTGATATAACTTAATACAGAATCTAGTCGTGTGTTTCTAAAGGAGTCGCAAGAAGATGCTTATGAGGTATATACCTATGTATGATATGTTTATACGAACCAAACGGAACCTGAACCCCTCCTAGACCTGTATGCATATTCAATCCTATAAACACTATCACTGAAGTATCTAAACTCCCAGGTTTTCAGAGCTTAGTCTTTTACAACTCCTGAAAACAGAAAAAAAGTGGCAACTTAGAGTAGAATGAGCTCACTCAACAACTCAATAGAAGTCGTCTCAGAATAAGAGAATACCAACCTGTCGGTGGAATCTTGAATGACTTCGGCGGCGCAAAACAGCGGGTCTGATGCCCATTTACGGAAACTCAAAGCCATTGCAACCACAATTCAACCTAAACCCAGTCGATAACCTTTATCTATGGAAAGGAAGCTGGACAAGAACCTGATCAACGCGAGTAGGTCGTTCTATAGGCTATGTACCTAAAGAAATCAAAGAACAAAATCCAACGATTTTAGGCTTTTGAGAGGGGGAGAACTGAAATTTGAGATAGATTCCAGAATAGGTATACGGACGGGGCGGAAGTCGAGAAAGTGTCTCCGCCGCCTGCAATGAAGACAACAGCAGCAGCGCCGAACACCCAGCCTAGCTCCCTTTCCGTAGTCGCCGTCACCCACTCTCACGCGCCTCTCTGCCCGCTCCTCTGCTCGACCAGGTTCTCGCCGGTGGATGCCCAAACTGATTTCATCATCCTCCCGCCGGTGTATCCGTTCTCTGTGATGAAGAAGACGACGGAGTCCCGAATGTACAAGATCGAACCCCAATCTTGCAAGTGTTCACACAAATTTGTTGTTCAAGAAAATAAACAAGTAAATCTGCGACAAATTCAATTAGATGAAAAATAATAAAGCGGGACTACAATCTCTAGTATGTATTTTCTTAAATAAGAAAATAATATCCTTTGATTCTTCTCTCCTTTTTGATCGAGGGGATTGATCTTCTCCGATTTATGCGGATATGATCTTCTCCGATTTGAGCGGAGCTGGGTTGTTCTCCGGTTTGAGCGGGGCTTTGAACTCCGATGTAGGCGGAGGTAATTTCTCCGGTTTGGGCGGAGTTGGGATCTTCGATGTAGGCGGAGGCGGCAATTCTGAGCAGCAATGAGGTTCTTCGGGCCTTGAATGGCTTGTTCGTCAGAGCTCTGCTACTTCTGAATCTCCAAGTGTGTTTTTCTCCTTGGGAATGGCCCTCTATTTATGGAGGAAATGAGGGATGATGTGGACTTTTCAATATTTATCTCTTTAATTTATCTATTTTTAAGAAATAATATCTAATAACATAAATAATTACTATCTCTCAATATTGAATTAAAGAGCTAGCAACTTTTAGTTATTTACACAAACCACCCATTTTTGTAGGATAATTTATGTCAATTTTCATTTGTAGCGTGCCATAATTTTGACACGGGGAAATTAAATTTGTTAAAATTTCCATGTCTACAAATGCCCCTTTCGTGACCGATTCGCCTTGTTTGTAGCAGCTTGTGTAGGCGGATTTGTCTCGAATTCTTCAAACGACTTTGCCAACCAATCTTGACGTGTTTCGGACCGTCTTGCGCATGTATCAGTCTCGTTGAATTGTACGTCCATTTTTTTTTGCGGAATTTTATTCTTCAAATTATAATGGACTTGAACTTTCATATGGACTTAACTTGATGTTGATATACTGATCTCCAAAATGGCTTATGGATTCAACTTTTCCAGGCTTATCAATTTTTTTTTTTTTTTTTTTTGGGCTGTGGTTGTAATGTACTGACCAACTAACCCAACTTGTAGGCTAGGTGAGTAGAGAGCTTGCACAAACTAGCATCAATCGGCCCAGTAAATTTCGTGACTTCACATCAACTCATGCCAGCAGTTTAGGTAGAACGGATGAGAGAGAGCTAGAGAGTGAGATGAGACTCCCGCCAAGACTCTGCCAGTAGCAGGTCCAACAAATCGTCCACATACAGTCCTGTAATTGATCAAATTCTTTGTTTCTTCTGCCGATAACTAATCAAATTATCTCATCGCATCATGCTTTGAAGTAGATAAAGCATGGGCAAGTTTTCAACTTATCTCAAACACATTTTTTTCTTCTATAAAAGGAAGCCTTCTCATCTAAACTAGAGCATCTCAGTCTGAAGCAACGCCTCATCTACGCAGAGCCACCTTGACGGAGCGGTTGCCGGAGAAGAAGATAGCAGACTTTGACGATTGACGGAGCCGACGCGAGAGTTGTAGAACTAGTGGTACGATGTTCTCTCAACTATATTCATGCATCATTTTGTGACTTTGATGTAAACAAAAGATCAGCAGACATGCTTTCTATGCTCTGTTTTGAAAAAAAAGCAATGTAAAATGTCATACTTTGTATGCTCTATTTTGAATAGTGACAAGTACTTCATGCTCTATTTTGAGGGGAACATGTGTAGACAACCTTCTTTTGACAAACCCTCAACTGCATATGCCTTTGTAAGAGAGTGATGCTCTGAAGCTCTGTTTTAGCAAGGGCAGAGCACATATGCTCTGTTTTACGAAGAATGGAGTAGATCAGTAGCTTTCTATGCTCTGTTTTATCACCATGTCATATTTGCATTTTCTGAAATGAACAACCCGTAATCCCTTCAGCTGGTGTCTAAGTAGATCTTCTACTGTAGGCGAGAAAGACTTACCACTTTTAGTTTTTGTTTGGATCGCAAATCAAAAACAATCTTCTTCAAATCGCTACAAAGTGCTCCGAATGGAACAATCTTCCCCAAATCTTCTTCAACTGTTTCGTTTTTTTTTTTTTTTTTTTTTTTTTTTTTTTTTTTTTTTTTTTTTTTGTAGATAGTAATTTCTACCGCTTCTAATTTTTAAGCAACCCTTTGAGAACTGCTCCGAAGCTATAAAACGTTTATCCAAAAGATGATTTTTTATCAAGTTGCGGCATTTTCGGCAAGGAACGGAGGGGTATAGGCTCTGCAAACAGAGTAGTATGTGCTCTGTTTGCAAGAACAGAGTACACATCCACATGCTCATGCCCTTTAGAATTGACATTGGCAAATGATATGTTGTGGTGTCCTTCATTTAGAGACGCCACTTCACACACATTGTTTTCATTCTTCATTTTGTTCAGCCACCTCACTCTATACTTATTTCTTTTTTTATTATTGTTTGAAGCTTCAAATAAATGAAAGTTCAGAATGTACCAAATAGTCGGTCGTTACCTTTCTTCGCCGCAAAATTTTTTTTAACGTCTCCTTCACCATTTTTTTTACGCGATGGTTGTAATTACAACGTTGTCTTTCTTGCAGCTACTATGTCATGGAATCGGTCAAACAACAATCAGCAGCAACATTACAAGAGTCGTGATGCAGTGCGTGACCGGAACCAGCAGCAAAAGCAAATAGTTTCTGTAGATAGTGCTTTCTGAGCAGACATATCTTGGCCGCGTGGCAACCATCTAGCACACCATATTGTGCTCCACACACACTGGATCACCAGCCGCGCTGATCCATGTGGGGGCTGCAAGACAGGGCCCTCGCATACCACTGCACGGGACTTGTAGGGACTTAGTGGTTTGGAGGCTAGAGTAAGTCCTGTCGCGTGCGAGCCAAGCCCGCACGCGACCTTTAGTAACTGCTTTTGAGAGATTTATGGCACGAGCTCCATAAACCCGGTCAATTCGGTCAAACCCGGTCAACCCCATAACGGTTCCGGTATTCGCGCATAACGTGCTGTAACGGTCCCTATATAGGCGGACGAACGTGCCGTTGCGGTTAAGCTAATTAAGCCGCCATTAATGGGCGCATTAACCACACTGCATCGGTCACATTCTCCATTATATATAGGACGTTAACCTTTCAATACGAAGGAGGACACACTAGCCATACTCGGAAGCTCTGCCAAACCTCTGTCTCTCTCTCAGACATTACTACTGCCTTACTCTCTCCCTACACACAACCCAACTCTTCCTGTGCCATCTCTGATCCTTTACTTACGGTGTACACGGAGGTCTCCCCGCCATAATCTCTTGTGCACATTTTGGTGAACCCGACGTGAACTTACCATCAAAAGCAACCATGTCTCAGGAGGATGATATCAGAAACAGATCGCCTTGCACCGAAGCCGCCTCAGGAGAGGAGAGCCGCCGTACTCCTACGACCACCGGTGAGGCCCCGACGCTAGAATCCTTGGACGCCACCATCCAAGGTCAGGCGAAAGCTCTCAAGGCTCAATCTGCGCAGCTAGAACGGATCATGGCTGTCTTGGGGACTCTTGCACCGAACTCTGCGCAAGCCACCGCCGTTTCTCAGGGAGGAGCCCCTACCGCTCAAGGACTGGGAGGGTCAACCACACCCCTCAACCCTAATCTGCAGACTCCACCGGCAACTACGCAGCTACCCTCGATTCAAGGGTCAACAGCCCAAATGTTGCCTCTCACTGCTCACACCCCTCAGCTTCCGGCCTTGGTACCTAATCCGGCCTCGCAATATCCCTTGCCTCCTCCGACGGCAATCTGGGGTAATGCGAACGCTCAATACCTCCCCAATCCTCCTGCGGCATATGTGTCGCCTCCGCCTTCGGCAACCCCTCCATCTGCTACCGAGGGAAACACCCCAGAGTGTATGACGTCTCTGCAGAAGCGCATAGACACCATTCTGGCTCACCAATCATTCGCGGATACCATCATCCCAAAGCTAGACAACGATCCACCCATCCCGCGAGAGATCTATCTCATGCCTAACCCGGTTGGGTACAAGGCTCCTAAATGGCATGAGTTCGAAGATGTCAATGGAAACGCTCATGAACATTTCATGCGTTTCATCGATGTCATGGGGCCGTATGGAGCTGATCCCAAACTGCTGATGCGAGAATTCCCGAAGTCTTTGGGAAACGTGGCGTACAAGTGGTACAGGACGTTGGAAGCTGGGTCCGTCAAGACTTGGGACGACATGGTCCCAAAGTTCTACACCAAGTTCTTCCAGATGGAGGAAAAGGTGACAATGATCCACCTCTCGCGGATGTATCAGAAGCGCGAAGAGGACGGGGTAACTTTCATCAAGAAGTTCAGGGTGAAGTCCTTGGAATGCAAAGATCCGATGCTCGAAAGTCGGCTTGTAGAGATATGCCTGCAGTGCATGCGAGATGAATACAAAGGTATGCTCATCAACCTACAAACGCCCACATTTTCAAAACTAATCGAATGCACGAAGAACATCGAGCCTATAGTGGAGAGACAGAAAAAGAAAAACGCTCCGGAGCGATCCTCGAGCAGTACTACCTACAAGATCGGGAGATTCAGTTACAAGAGGGGACGCGAAGCTGAGGTCAATACAGTTTCACCCCAGAAGCAGGCGAAAATTGTGAACTTCGACGCACCACCTCTGCCATGTTCGGTGGAAGAAGCAAGCGACCTCTGCAGGCAGTGGCGCAAGGACGGTGTCCTACCCCCGCTCGAGAAAGCACCCTCCAAGGAGATGGTGAGGGACCCGAAGTGGTGCGAGTACCACGGAAAGGTCATGCATCCCACAGCGGACTGTAAGAAGCTCAGGATTGTATTCAGCCAAAAGATGAAGAACGGCGAGCTGATCGTCAGCGATCACAGGAAGGATGTGCGCAACAATCCACTTCCTGCCCATGCGGAGCAAGACTCAAAAGGCAAAGAGGTCGCCATGATCTCGATTGTGGACCTGGAAGAGGTCGCAGAGGATGGTCTACCCATCATTGCCGAAGTCCGTGATGATGAGGACTACAGCGTAGACACGGAGGACGAACGTGCTGACCGGATGAAGGGATCGCACGTCTTTAGCAGATTCTTCGACGAGATGAACTTCTCAGAGAAATGCCGGACCGAAATGGCAAAAGCAGTCTTGAGAATAGCAGAGGACTACGAGGAGGATCTTGTAGTCTCCAACGGGAAAGTCATCAGGGCGTCTCGCTCTACAGAAAAGATTATGACCTTTTCCGCCAGCGACAAAAAGACAGATGCGATACACCAGAGGCCTCTGTATGTGACGGCCATCATCAATGGTGTCGAATTCAAAAGAGCATTCATCGATGGTGGAGCAGCGGTCAACGTCGTTTAGCTCCACACACTGAAGCTCGCAGGGATCCCCGAGTACAAGATTGTCAGGCGTCCATCTCCGCTGATGGGATTTGGAAGCGACTCCAGAATGACGATAGGATGGATCCGCCTGGGCGTCCAGATCGGCAAAATCAAGTGCTCAGCGAAGTTCTACGTCATAGATGCGAACACTACGTATCACATGATCATAGGTCGAGCCTGGATTCATCGCTTTGACGCGGTCCCTTCAACAGCTCACCAAGTCATGAAAGCTATCTGGAACGACAGAATAGTCGAGGTACCGGATTCAACGAATCCATTCAATATGGATAAAGCACATCTCAGCGAGGCAGTGTGGTTCACCGAGATGGCGGACGAGCAAACACCTGGACCATTCAACCCTACTCCTTTACCCCTATGGGAGGATATCAAGGATAAGTCACCTGCAGGAGTGATGATGACAAGGGAGGATGCCAAGGAAAAGCCGCCCACGCGGCAAGAGGCGCCGCGAATCGCTTACCAACGAAAGAACGTATATACTCTGAAGAGAATAGCAAAGCACAACCCTGAAGGCAAAGAGATAGAGAGTTTCTACGCCAACGGGAAGAAATGCTATCGCATATGAAGGTGCGCGGGGATGTCCTCACGCGGGCATGGGGATATCCCTAGGCAAATCAACCAAATCGAGCAGATTGCGGTAACAGAAAAGCCAATGCAGAGCACTCCAGATGAGAAGCTCAAAGAAGCACCCGAATGCATGGAAGACAAACCCAGGCCACAAAAGCAGGAGCTAAAGGAAGTGTTCCTCAGCCCTAACGAAGAAAAGAAGAGGCCAGTATTTCTAAGCGCAAACCTCACAAGCGAAGAGGAGCAAGGACTACTGCGGCTCCTGACTGAATACAAAGACGTGTTCGCATGGGAGTATGATGAGATGCCCGGACTGGACACAAGTATCACCATGCACCGTTTAGACATCATACCGGGGTCTAAGCCGGTAAAGCAGATTACAAGAAGCTTCAGGCCAGAGCTTAACGTGAAGATCAAACAGGAGATTGTCAAACTCCTGGAGGCCAAGTTCATAGAACCGAATCACCATCCCACATGGCTGGCCAATATTGTGCCAGTGGTAAAGAAGAATGGACAGGTTCGCATCTGCGTGGACTTCCGAGATCTTAATCGCTTCTGCCCCAAGGACGATTTTCCGCTCCCCAACATCGATTTGCTCTTCGATTCGACAGCGGGTCATCGCATGTTCAGCTTCATGGACGGCTTCAGCGGGTACAATCAGATCAAGATGGACCCTGAAGATGCACGGAAAACTGCATTCATCACCCCAGTGGGAGTGTTAAACTACACGGTGATGCCCTTTGGTCTCAAAAATGCAGGTGCAACCTACCAGCGGGCCATGATGGCCCTATTCCAAGACATGATGCACAAAGAAGTGGAATTTTATGTAGATGACCTCGTGGTTAAATCCAAACAGGAGGCAGATCACCTGGCAGATTTGCGGAAGGTGTTCAACAGATGCAGACGCTTTCAGCTGAAGATGAACCCTATGAAATGCGCATTTGGGGTAACGTCAGGGAAATTCTTGGGATGCGTGGTACAGCGTCACGGAATCGAGCCTGAACCTGCGAAAGTTTCAGCCATCATCAGCATGACTCCGCCACATGACCAGAATGCCTTGAAGACATTCTTGGGGAAGCTATCGTACCTGCAAAGATTCATCCCAGCGATTGCCGAGATTACTTTCTGTTTTAGTAATCTTCTCAAAAAAGATGCCGTATACAACTGGACTCCGGAACATGAAGCTGCGTTCGGGAAGCTAAAGGAGCTGCTGACGTCTCCAAAAATAATGATCGCGCCTCAGTTAGGATCACCGCTTTTGCTGTATCTGACGTTAACGAGGAAATCCATAGGAGCACTTTTGGCTCAGGAGTACGAGGGTCAAGAAAGGCCCATCTACTACATCTCTCGCATTGTGCAGCCCGCAAAATCAAGGTACACGGACATTGAGCGTCATTGCCTTGCCCTATTCTTCATAATAGAGAAGTTGAGACACTACTTTGCGTCGCACAAAGTGGTGGTGGTTACAAAAAGAGATCCCATACGATATCTGCTAACTCACACTACTCCTGGAGGAAGATTGGCAAAATGGTATATGCACATTTCCCAGTTTGATATCACATGCGTTCGGGCGCGGGCGATCAAGTCGCAGGCGGTAGCGGATTTGTTGGCGCAGTTCCCCGACAACAGTCACGAGCCTGTGATCGAAGAAGAATTTGAAGGGCCTGAAATCTATGCAGTCGATGTACCCTATTGGACGCTCCATTTCGACGGTTGGTTAACAAGGAAATGTGGAGGCATTGGGATAGTCTTGACCAAGCCAGATGGGGAGGTCATACAGATGTCCGCAAAGCTTGACTTCACAGTCACCAACAACGAGGCAGAATATGAAGCCCTCATAGCGGGACTTCGTGCAGCGAAAGCTTTGGAAGTAAGCAATCTGACGGTCATGGGAGACTCCAAGCTAATTGTCAAGCAAGCCTCGGGCGAGTACGGTTTGAAGGAGATAAATCTCCTGTCCTACCGGACTTTAGTACAAAAGTTGGTGCAGCAATTCTGCGATGTTAGGTACGAGCACAAGCCCCGAGCGGACAACAGGCATGCAGACGCTTTGGCCACCTTGGGATCCAAGGTTAGTACCGACAAGTGTCCCGCAAGAATCTCGATCGAAGTACGAACATCGTCGGCGTTAACAGAAGACGCATGCGACGATGAACACATGGACGATGCGGACTGGAGAAAGACAATCTTACGAGCCATCGCAGAAGGCTCCAGAAGCGAGAATTGGACACTCACAAAGGGGTATTGCATACATGACAACACCCTTTACTACAAGGGCCCTGGCGGAATACTCATGCGATGTGTTTCCGAGCAAGAGGGACAATTGCTGCTAGAGAAGATTAACCAACATGCTTGCGGAGAAAGCGAAGTTTCAATCTATCGAAAGGCTCAGAGATATGGCATTCACTAGCAAGACATGTCAACAGCCGCAGCACTAATACAGGGAAAGTGCGAGAGTTGCGCACTGATCAAGGATTCTTTACTCAGCGCTCTAACCGATGATGATGCGGGTTGGAGGAAACCACTCTTCGATTTTCTCACCCAGGGCACTGTACCCGAATCGAGGAAAGAAGCTGAGAAATTGAAGAGGAAAGCATCCCGATATGTGGTACAAGAAAACCTGCTTTGGCGAAGAGGCCATGAGGGCAACTTGCTGCGATGTCTAGACGGCAGGGAAGCACAAGAAGTCATGGGCCTTTCTCATCAGGTGGAACACCAGGGAGGTGCGAAATTATGCAGGCAACTTCTCTCAATTGGATATTTCTGGCCCACGATGGAGGCTGATTGCCGCACCAAAGTACGACGCTGCCAGGAGTGTCAATTCAAAGGGAACCTAGTGCACGCTCCTGCTATAGATCTACATGCATTGGGAACGCCATGGCCATTTCACACATGGGCTCTGGATTTCATTGGTCCCATCCGACCAACTTCCAATGGAAACCATTTCATTCTCACCGCGACTGAGCTGTTCACCAAATGGGTGGAGGCGATACCACTGAAGACGGCAAATGCGCTAGCTATGGTCCATTTCATCCAAGAAAACATCATATGCAGGTTCGGAATACCCAACACCATCCTTTCAGATAATGGTACTCCTTTTGTTAATCGCCAGGTGGCTGCGAAGCTAGCAGAATACAACATCAGGCAGATATGCTCCACCCCCTACTACCTGAAGGGGAATGGTCAAGCAGAAGCGACCAACAAGACGATGTTGAGGATCTTGAGCAAGATGGTCGCAGATGACCACAAAAAGTGGGCTGATTCTCTAAGCATAGCCCTGTGGGCTTACCGGACTTCTCCAAGGACACCCACAGGGGTCTCGCCATTCCTCCTATGCTATGGGGCTGAGGCTGTGGTACCCGCGGAGGTGAAAGTTAATTCGGCAAGATTGGCCTTCCACGCATTGTACGACAATAAACGCGATCATGACTTAGTCTTGCTGGAAGAAAAGCGAGAACAAGCTAAAAGGACCAACAAGCGGTATCAAGAAAGGATCGCTCATGCGTACAATAAAACAGTCCAACGTAGAGATTTCGCAGTTGGAGATTTGGTCTTGCGCGCATCTGACCATTGCATGCGAGAGGCGGCTCAACCAAAGTTCGCAGCCAATTGGGAGGGACCCTTTGAAGTCACAGAAGTCTTTGACAGTGGCTACTGCAGCATACGGAGGTTGCACGGAACGCCCTCAACCCCAAGCTCAGTCAACATGCGCTGGATTAAGAAGTACTATCCTTGACTTCTCTCATTTTATGCGTTTTATTACAACGTTGCTTTATGCCTTGTATAGCTATGATTCGCACTATCTTCTCTCCCATATGAGAGAATTGTAATCTCATCTCTCCCATATGAGAGTACTATAATAAAAGGCTTCTCCCAAATGAGAAGAACTTCATACTTCTGGCTGTTTATATTGCTTCATTTGGTTTATTATTACTGTTAGCAAAAGCCTATCCGCCACGATAGCAGCCTATGCAAATGCGATCTTAATTGATCTTCTAAGCCTATCTGTCACGATAGCAGCCTATGCAAATGCGATCTTAATTGATCTTCTAAGCCTATCTGTCACGATAGCAGCCTATGCAAATGCGATCTTAATTGATCTCCTAAGCCTATCTGCCGCGATAGCAGCCTATGCAAATGCGATCTTAATTGATCTCCTAAGCCTATCTGTCACGATAGCAGCCTATGCGAAAATGATCTTAATTGATCTTCTAAGCCTATCTACCACGATAGCAGCCTATGCGAAAATGATCTTAATTGATCTCCTAAGCCTATCTGTCACGATAGCAGCCTGTGCGAAAATGATCTTAATTGATCTTCTAAGCCTATCTACCACGATAGCAGCACATGCGAAAATGATCTTAATTGATCTTCTAAGCCTATCTGCCACGATAGCAGCTCATGTGAAAACAAACTTAAGTGATCTTTTAAGCCTATCTGTTGCGATAGCAGCCTATGCGAACATGATCTTAAATGATCTTTCATGCCCATCTGCCGTGATAGCAACGCTATAAAAATGCGATTTTAAAATAGTTCTCAAGTCTATCTGCCATGATAGCAGTATTATGCAAAAATGATCTTAAGTGATCTCCAAGGGCCTATCTGATAAGATGGAACTCGCACTTGAATCTAAAGGCAAATCACAAGCCCATCTGCCAAGATGGCACAGCTGCGCAAACACGATCTCGAACGATCTAAAAACAATACGAAGTATGGATATAGCATTACACAAGGCGAAATCTGCCGATACGCATGCGAAATTGTATTTTGTTGCAACAAATCATACAAAGTGATTTATCATTATGAGTCGAAAGGACTTACAATTTATCTGTCTAGAAAGCAGCTTACAAGCGAAAAAGCTCAAATCTAACTACGCAGCCAACATGGCTTACAATGCATAAAACAAAAGTAACTTACGAACAAGAAGTTACACATCACGGGAATCCTAGTTGAAAACGGATGAACCTAACGGTCCTAACACCAGCTATGCGATGCACAGGTCTGCGACCAAAGATCTGTAGCAAGTAGGGCGCTCCTGTGAAGAGATCAGCTCGCCATTCGCTACGTCCCTAGCAGCAAGATCTGCGTGACGCTACGTCCAAGATCTCAGGATCTGACAAGACCTCTGTCTGATCAAGATATGTACCAGAGGAACCACCTGTTCCAGCGTATGCAGCCGTGCAAAATAGGGGAAGCAGTCATTCCTCTGGCAATGGGCTCCTTGTCCAGATAGACAAGCGCATTGGCTCGCCACCCTGAGTTCAAGAACGAGGAGGCAAGAAATCCTCCTCCACGGATGCCGGATGAGAATCCCACCGTTCATTACGAGTCGATAGCAAGGTCACTACGGCGCTGCACCTCACCGGGAGGCGGCCGGAAACATGACCTGCAAACATAATAGACGAAGAAAATTCTTCGAACAAATATGAGATATTATCTGCATCTTCTCTATGAAGGTTACAAAGATGAGTAAGCCTCATAAAGCGGATCTTGGAAGCTATTTCTATAGCACAAAGCGCAAACTCAGGTTTCACAACTTGAAGTTGCCATGAATCAACGGAAAACAAGCGTTGAAGCCAGCAGTCGTAAGGACTCACGGCAAAGCACATTTTTGGGATGAAGAACCCAAATAGCAAAAGGCAGGGTTTATATAGACCTTGTGGAGACTCTTCGGTTGCCAAGATGAGTCAGCATAATTTGAAAAGAGGGTAAGGTCAATCACTTACGCCTTGAAAAGAGGTAACGATCAATTACCCTACTAAAGGCTACGACGATTCAGTTGCGTATCCTAATTAATGACGGATGGTCATGATTCGGATGGAATTCCCAAGGAAAGCGTGCTTATCTAATGAGCAATTAGCGCGAAAATCAAGACAGAATATCAATTGCTGATGTCATAATTAGGTATGCACAGAGATATTCTAGCAAATCCTGGGAAGGGCAAAACGGGCATTTCGATTCGTCTTTGTTAAAAAAAAGAAGGGGAGAAACCCTAGCAACATTACATTAATGTCTCAGCTATTTATTCGCTACTTTTCAAATTCAAAAATCAAAGTAAACCCTTGATCAAGGAGTCATGACGGGTGAACTAACGGCTCAGATTCTCTACCTGCTCCACTTCCTGCTTCAATTGCTCGCACTTGGCATTCATCTCATGATAGAGCTTCATAGCCTCTTCAACCTTTTGCTTTTGCTGCTCCACCTTCTGCTTCTCAGCTGCGAGGTTTTGGTGGCCGAGTTTCAAAGTTACGGCTGCGCGAATCAGGGTAACTCTTTTCATAAGAAACTTGAAACCCAGTCTGCCTTGAACTTTGGCGAGAAGATTTTGGCACATGCCAAAAAGCAATTCGGCACTCTGAGGAGAAATGGTCGCAGGCGTGGCCGCAGACAGCTACTCCAAAATCCAAATGGCCTCGGTAAGAAACAGCCTCCTGTCAAAGGGCCCTATCTCCAGAGATCTCGCAAATGATTGGGGGTAGGTGAGGCGCATCCGAACTAGCCAGTCCACATCGGCTTGCTTCAAACCTAAAGCAATGTCAAAACCAAGTTATACTATCAAATTCCCGAATGAAGGATGCGAAATGCAAACAGCAAACCACGACTTGCCAGTTCCTTCAAGGATCTCATGAAGAGAAGGAATGCGCATTGCTGGGGTGATCGAAGATTGTCCTCGTTCCATAGCCCTTCTATCAGCTGCGAGCTCTAACTCCTCATAATTTGGGGGAAGAGTATAAGCCGCACCATGTGTGATCGCAACCCCGACCTGCGAGCCCCAAAAGCTCCACGCAGGAAGAGGTGCCACCGACTCAGTCATCGCTGGAGGCGTGGTGGCAGCCGAAGTTGCTTGGCGAGGGACACTCCCAGATGCGGTAGCATCAACAGCACTTGTTCTCATTTCCTCAGCACTAGCATGGACATCTTCCTCCATTAGCACAGCGTCAGCCTCGGCATCATCAGAAATTTCGATGACGTCCTCAAAAAGCTCTCCTGCGTATTCAGCAGCTGCGACGGACTTCTCGGTATGAGAACTCGGCACCAGGACATAGGACGCAGAAGGTTGACTTCTTTGCTCCAGCACAGGTTCATCAGCATTGCCTGCGAATCAAAATGCGATAGTATGAGGTAACTTGTATCGTATGATATTTTATTATCTTTGCTAGGCTAAGAGCAAGCACCTCCACGCGAAGGTGGGATTGCCATATGCTTGTCATACGCTAAGGACGGGGAACCTCGCTCTATTAATTTGTCTTCATTAAGCATGTCCTTAAGATGAGCGTGACATGGGGCGCGAAGAAACCGGTCATGATTATTTTTCGAGTTGCTAAGTCTAGTTCATGCATATCGTTCAAGTGATTACCTGATGGTTCACCGCACTTGCCTACTAGCCAACGGCGAATGTCAGCTTTTGACACACCATGCTTTAATGCACCGACAATAACATCTCAATAAGTTAATGCGAGATTAAAAATCTCACCTTCATTGCCGCCTGCGATTTCTTCAAAATCTGCTTGGGCTTGCTCCAAAGCTGCTGCATCCTCTTCTGGAGCCACATCCTCCTCCTCAGCTCGAGGAGCCACCTCTTCGGGAAGCACATCTTCCTCATTAGTTGGACGCACTTAGTCGTCAACATGCTGTTCTTCGAGGCTCCTCTGCCTCACACGCTCGAGCTCCTCCTCTTCTCGTTTTCTTCTCCTTTCAGCAGCTTCCGCAGCTGTCTTCCTGGACTCGGCGAGAACGTCCTCGCTTATGGGTTCGTCAGAAATGCCAGAATGAGCACCCCTCTTCTGCCTCTTGGTCAAAAGGCCACTGATGGTCTCCTCATCATCATCATCTGCGAAGAAATGACTGGTTCAAAATCAAGTTGAAAAAGAGTTACGATAATGAGAAGGGATACGCGATGGAGATACCTCCTGATTCTTCCTCATGTATCACATTTGCTCTTTCTCCTTCTTCTGGCTCCCGCCTCTCCTCTTCTTCCTCCTGGCCGAATGGAATGAAGGTCTCTACTGCGAGCTCCTTCCGCGTTTTACTGGGCATGCGACCTTTGCCTTTGTCCTTGGCAGAAAGGGACCTCGCCGGCGGAGAAGTTGGAGCGCTTCTAGGGGAAGAAATTGTAATTCCCCTCTGCCTGGGTATCTTCGCTCTTGGTGCGGCAGTCGCTGGAGGAGACGGATTATCTCTAGGGGGAGACAAGGCCGGAGCATTGTCTATCAGCGAGTCAGCAAAAGCATTCATGACCTCGCGAATTCCATCCTCGATGCTAGCAGGAATGTCTGTCCTTGTCTTCTTGTGGTAACAATGGTGTTAACCAGCGACTTGGAACTGTCGCCAGATGCAAACCTCCGCACATGGCACTACAGCAAGTAGTGTAGAATGAAGATGTCAATATGTGAAAATAAAGAAGCTTAACGCATGCAAAAGAAGTTGCTTACCTTAGCAAAAGTCTCGCTATATCTGATGACATGCGAGTCGCCTTTCTTAACTGCGGCGATCTTTTCATCCAGAATGATGGCAGGGCACAAATGGTTCTCATGATCCAAAAATGAGTAGCAACCATATTCAGACTCGTCCAGACTTCAATTGGGACGAAACGGAAAAGAGTTTCTTTTGATCACAGGAGCTCTGCTTGGCTGAGGGGCCGAGTGCGTCTCAAATCTTGTCTGCTGGGCGTGCCAGTATGCGAGCCAGTTCTTAGAACAACCACCTTCGCGGTTACCCGCAGGTTGCTCAAAGGGAAGGTTGCTCATGAAGATTGTTTTGCACTCCTTTGTCAACAAACGCTTATAGCAGCCTCTGATAATAGACTGTGGCCAGATTGATGGTGCCACTGCATCAAAGCCAAACTGGGGAGAAACGCGAGTGGGATCAACATCCACGGTAATCCTCTCATACCTCGGCGCGAGCTCACGAATATGCTCTGCGAGAGCAGGAAGGGAACCTCGCAGGCACCAGCAAAAGAATTCGCGATAGCGCTCATGGAAATGCGATCCATCTTCGAAGAGGAGCTCTTCTGAGAGGACAACACCCTTAGAAGGGTACAGCTTTGGAAACCATCGCACGTTCTCAATACGCATGGCATAGGGCCTGGCTATGAACTCTCGCCGGTTGTCGCATATCAGGCTCCAAACGCACTTGGTATTGTTCGTTCCGAACCACCTTGCAGCCCTGCCACTGTTACGCTCCTCCGTCGCGCCTGGGGGACACCACTTGTTGGGCTTAGAAGCAGTTGGGGCATAAGAAGGCCATCGCTCAAAAACCCACATCGTCAAAAAGGCAATGTTAACAAAATTCAGTATGTCGAGGCGGCCACGCGATTCTTTCATGGCCACAACTAGCTGATCCAGCCTATAGTACAGTGTACCCAAGACCAAGGGTCCGAGTGCGACTTTCAAGCCAAGGGCCAGTTTCACAGCAAGCGGCAGAACGTGATAGAAAACTCCATCGTGCGGGTGACCATCGATTAAGTACCTCGACAGCCAGGCACAGAGGAAGGCACAAAGGGTCAAGTGATAACCCTTACCCTCCACATAATTCTTGGCCTCGAGGTCTTGACTCAGAAGCTTCTTGGTAATGTTGCTGTTCGCGTAATCACGGAAGAAGTACTGCACCCATTTATTCCAAGTATTCTTCGCAGACGTGTCAACCAACTGCCAGTCAGGAAGGGCTTTTGTAGTGGTCCACCGGGTGGAGATTTTCTTTACCTCTGACAAGCATTCCTCCATCTGCATGTACAAAGCAATCTCCGCATCCGTCCTCAAGGGACTCAAAGGGTCCACCTCGCCCATGGGAGACAGATCGTACAGCATGTGCACGTCCTCGAGCGTGGGAGCAGCCTCGAACTCAGCAAAGTGAAAAGTGTGAGTCGCAGGCGAGTAGCGGGAAAGAAGGTTTAGAAGCATGGATTGGTCCAGCTTCACGGCAGCACCCTTCATAGCACGGACGGCGAAGTATACGCCGGCCTCATTGAGAGTCACAGCATGATTGGTTAACACATGGTCAATCCATTCATCCATGTAGTCCAATTTCTGAACAAAAGCTTGGGTGAAAATTGCAGCATACGGGAAGTACCCATTTTCGATTCCCAATCGAACCACGTCCTCGGAGCCAATCAAATCAAGCAAGGCTTAGTTAACTGGAGGAGTTAATGTTAGCAATCCCTCATTGGGGACAGAAGCAGGTAGTTTCTTTGCCTTAACTCTCGCATGGTAAAAGTCCTTGCCACCCAGATAGGGGGCTTTCCGCCCCAAAGCTTGCGGAAGATCAGGTATTTCTTCGTCCTCCTTGGTGGGTATAGTTCCTTTTGTCTTTGCCATTCCTGCGGAAAAGCAAGAAAAAAGGGGGGAGAAATATGCCACACTTCAGTTTGAATTTCGAGATTCAAGATCTATGGGAAGAAAGATGAACAATTTCTGGTATCAATTTCAGAAATTAGGGATTGGAAATCGTTTGCATTATCAGGGATTTCAAAACCCTACATCCAAGGTCCTTATCATTAAAGGATTAAGTCAAAATTGGGTTCAAAGATTGGAGCTTCTTCACAAGTTTTCAACAGATAATATGTCATGGTTTTGCAGATCCAACACAGTTCAAAGCATACATTGGTATGTTAAACGAAATTAAACAAGGCCAACCTTGTTTTGGTAAAGCTTGCTTGGATGAGCACAGTTGAAGAAGACGATTGACAAGAGTGAACAGGTGATTGATTATTTGAATCTGCTCTCGAAGACTTCCGGGTACTATTCACTTTAAGAGAAAGAAGTGATGCTTTGCAACAATGGAGAGTACAGAGTATTTATCCAAAAACAATGAAGGGTTGCGTCCTTTCAGTAGTCGAATCGCAACCGTCACCGTCGAATCGCGCAATCACAGGACAAGCTGACGTCACGCCTAAAACCCTAAAGGCCAGACGGCACGACTCTAGGGGTTTTAGGTCATAATGGCACGCACGAGGGCTGAATCTACTCATATTTGAATTGGTGCGTGGCGGCGACGCGTATGTTGGTTTCCGCGCATGGAAGTCTATGCAGCTATGAGTCTTCACGCGCAGAAAGGGGGCTAATGTAGATAGTGCTTTCTGAGCTGACAGATCTTGGCCACGTGGCAACCATCTAGCACACCATATTGTGCTCCACACACACTGGATCACCAGCCGCGCTGATCCATGTGGGGGCTGCGAGACAGGGCCCTCGCATACCACTGCACGGGACTTGTAGGGACTTAGTGGTTTGGAGGCTAGAGTAAGTCCTGTCGCGTGCGAGCCAAGCCCGCACGCGACCTTTAGTAACTGCTTTTGAGAGATTTATGGCACGAGCTCCATAAACCCAGTCAATCCGGTCAAACCCGGTCAACCCCATAACGGTTCCGGTATTCGCGCATAACGTGCTGTAACGGTCCCCATATAGGCGGACGAACGTGCCGTTGCGGTTAAGCTAATTAAGCCGCCATTAATGGGCGCATTAACCACACTGCAACGGTCACATTCTCCATTATGAATAGGACGTTAACCTTTCCATACGAAGGAGGACACACTAGCCATACGCGGAAGCTCTGCCAAACCTCTGTCTCTCTCTCAGACATTACTACTGCCTTACTCTCTCCCTACACACAACCCAACTCTTCCTGTGCCATCTCTGATCCTTTACTTACGGTGTACACGGAGGTTTCCCCGCCGGAATCTCTTGTGCACAGCTTCTAAACCAGCCCGTGATTCGTACCAAAGCGAGACACGAAATGTTCAAAAACATGACCACAGGCAAGGTGACTTGAGACAGACCGGGCAGCCGCAAAAGCAAGGGAATTCGAAACACGCCCAAGCTCATCAGCAAAAGCTTGGAGATCTGGCGAGGCTAAAGCATGATCAAGTTGAGGGACAGCGTAAACAAGGTGACGCCAAGCAAACTCGCGACCCGAACATGGACATAGTTGACGTGAACAAATCTCACCCCCAGTCTGACAATCAGGACGCTGCAAGTCAGACCAAGTTCACGATAAAGCTTCCTGGTGGTTCGACTCCCCGCTTGACTAGTGATGTGACGAACAATTCAAGAAAGCGGAAGGCAGTTGTTCTCCAAGATCCTAATGAAAAACAAGTCAAAGAAACTGAGAGGTACATTCTCAAGGCTAGAAACATCGATAGTCGCGACACAGGTTTCATTAGTCGTGAGGAGGGAGCTATCGATCACGTTGCCAAGACATGTGCGACACCAGCAAATTCTGAGCAAGGACTGAAGAAGGCAACTCATAGGTCACCTCAAAAATCATCAGAGCAGAACGGCGCCACTATGGACCGAGAATCTCCTTTGAAAGTGACTAGTGACTCACCAAGGAAACCTCAAGCTTCTTTACACTCTCGGGAGATGGAGAAGATGAAGAAGGCGGTTGTAGAAGCTCCAGCCTCTCAAGATGTTGATGGGGATGACATTGATCCCTACAACTTACTTGATTTTTTTGATTCTTTCGATGAGGGAAGCATTTCTGACGAGGATAAGAATTACAAGCACTTGAAGCATCGGTCATCCAAACGCGCCACAATGCCTTCGCTGCAGATAGGAGGAGATGTCATTGATGAACTCACCAATCCAAGTCTATCGAAAGAAGAGTTTTCTGCAATGCTTGGCCATCTGCCAAGCATTGCCATCCTTCAAAGATGTGATGCGCTCCTTTTGTCTATATTTTCATGAAGAGTTATCAAATACTGTTCTTGGCCACCCTCTGGAGGATATGTCTCTCATCCAGTACAAAATTGAGACAGCTTTAGAAGAAATGAAATCGAAGTTCCCTGTCGAAGTTCGATCCTTGAATGAAAAATGGCGGATCTATATTGATAAAGTAAGGTCTTATAAATCCCAAAGATCTCGTCTTACAGTCTCCGATGGCCAGACCAGGGGCCAGTTGGAAGCCAAAGAGAAGTCTTGTGAAAAGGGCATATCTGATACTGAATTTGACCATGACAAGTTCACCAAAGGCCGTGAGAAAATTGAAGAGGAACATAACTCTATTGTGACTGAAGAGGCAAATCTTCTTAAGCAACTTGATGATTTGAAGACTAAGAAGGCTCAAAATAGATCTGAAGCCGCCAAGCTAGATCAAGACATATCTCAAGCAACTAGGATTCTATCATCACTAAAGAAGGATCATGCCGCCGTTTTGAAAGAAATTGACCTCCACCAAGCAGACCTCCAAGATTTGGTTAACGCAAAAGCAGATTTAGAGGATGAGAGGGATAAGCTTTTTCTGGCATAGGTGTCTTTTTTAGATTTAGTCAGTTTTCTTTCGATGTACTTCCTTATTGCTTTATCGCATGAAATAAATAGTTCATTTATTCCTTTTCGGCATTCTTCTTTATTCCTTGTAAGCTACAAATATAAGTGCAATTTAATCCTTGAACAGTTGAACTTTGATAACAACTTTTTGTTTTTGCTTTGTAATCCAAGAATCCTCATCCAACAGTTGAAGCTATCTCATGTGGTGCGCAGAAATGCAAAAGAACTCTATCAACGGGGAATGATTTTTTTTTTGTGGTTGTTTGGACTGGACTTGGAAGAATGTTCCAAGATGCCTACGTACCCACAAGTGGGATCAAGTCGCACGTAGTTCAAAGGTATTTTTTTTTGGGCCGTTCACAGTTTTAGCTCATGCGGGCCAGGAGCATCATGCAGTTTAGGCTCTTACGATGAGGAGCGTGGCAGGAACCTTCAAGGGTAGTAACGCTTCAAGAACTTGCCATTGATGGGGCCAATTCTCAACCCGTCTTCTGCCATGATCTTGTATGCACCATTTGTGTAGACTTCTTGCACTTTGTAGGGTCCATCCCATTTTGAGGTGAACTTATTCCCCGTTCGATGAGTAGTGATGATGGGCCTCCTGACTACGAGTACAAGATCCCCTACTTGGAAAGAACGGATTCGAACTTTCCTGTTGAATGACTTGGACATGCGAGCTTGGTAACACTCGAGCCGCTGTTGTGCTTCAAGCCTTTTCTCATCCAACGCTTCTAGCTCTGACAGCCGAAGGCATACATTATCTTCCTCGGTGAGGCCTCCTGAATAGCAATCCTCAGCGACGGGATTTGACACTCCAAAGGTAACACTGCTTCTGCTCCATACACCAATGAGTAAGGCGTTGCTTGTGTAGGTGTACGATAGGTAGTCCTGTACGCCCATAGAGCTTCTCCAATCTTTTCATGCCAGTCCCGCTTTGACTTTGCAACCACTTTCTTCAAAAGATTGCCAAGGGTCTTGTTGAATGCCTCAGCCAGCCCATTCGCTGGTGCATTATACATCGACGACTTGTACTGTTTGAAACCAAACTGCTCACGCAGCTTGTTCATGAGACTATTGTCGAAGGCCTTTCCATTATCTGTGATGATGTAGCATGGCACACCGTACAGAAAAATAATGTTGTTCTCTATGAATTGGACAACTGTCTCTTTCTTGACTTCTTTGAATGGTGCAGCTTCGGCCCATTTGGAAAAATAATTGGTTGCAGCCAGGACGTAAAGATGACCACCTGAAGATTTTGTAAGAGGTCCTACAACGTCAAGACCCCATGCGTCAAAAGGCTAAGAAGAAACTGTTGGGTGGAGCAACTCAGGCGGTTGATGTATGAGATTTGCTTGAAACTGGCAAGCTTGACATCTCTTTTCAAAATCCATGCAGTCCTTTACCATTGTAGGCCAGTAATAACACATCCTTTTAATTCTGAAGTGGAGCTTTGGCCCTGACTGATGAGCCCCACACAGTCCGGGGTGAGCTTCTTTTAGCACATGCAAAGATTCATCTTCTCCCACGCAGCGAAGCAACAACCCTTCGAATGAACGACGATAAAGCGTATCTTTAAAGTAAAGGAAGTGTGGAGCGCGCCTTCGAATGTCGTTCCTCCTATGCGGATCGTCAGGTAGTCTTTGATTTTGCAAGTAGTCCATCAAAGCATTATGCCAATCTTCTTTCTCAACTTCATATACCGAAATTGCGTGTATGCCTTTCCCGTCATCATCGTGATCGTCAAACATCGGGGGAACTATCCACCTCTCGCAAATTTCGACTGTTGCTTTGTGCTCCGGGAACGTCAAAGTTGAAGCGAGCTTGGCGAGTGTGTCTGCTTGTTTATTTTCACCCCTCGGCACATGCTCTAATGTGGTGTTTCCAAGCCATGCTACCATTCGGGTAGCATAGTTATGATAAGGGATCAATTCGGGCTTCTTCACCTCGTAGATGTTGAGGAGTTGATTGATCACGAGCTTTGAATCGCCATATACATGAAGATCCAAGTGCTTGGCATCAACAGCCATTTCCAATCCGAGTACGAGAGCTTGGTACTCTGCGACATTGTTAGAGCAACTTTCCTTAAGAGTGAATGCGTAAGGCAACACATCTCCTCTCGGCGAGATGAACACTACACCCGCTCCAGCTCCTTCGCGATGAGAGGCTCCATCAAAATACATCTTCCAAGGGCCTTGATCTTCCACGGTGAATACTTCCTCGTCGTGCAAGCTCTCAGACAACTCCCAGTCCGCAGGTAAGGGATGATCAGCTAGAAAATCTGCCAAAGCTTGCCCTTTGATGGCCTTTTGAGGAACATAAATGATCTCAAATTCCTGGAGAAGAAGGGACCATCTCGCTAGGCGATCCGATAGTACCGGTTTTGACATGATGTACTTGACGGGATTGGCCTTTGAAATGAGATGTACAATGTGAGCTTGAAAGTAATGGCGCAACTTTTGCACAGCAAACACTAAAGAAGACATATCTTCTCTATTGGTGAGTAGTTTAGCTCATGTGGCGTCATCCTTCTGATCAAGTAATAGAGGGAGTTCTCCTTTTCATCTTTGTTCTTTTGAGCAAGCAAAGCTCCGATGGAGTGCTCTTGTGCAGCAATGTAAAGAATTAATGGTCGACCAGGTATGGGAGCAGCCAAGACAGGATGTTTCATTAGATAAGCCTTGATCTTCTAAAATGCCTTCCTACAAGACTCATCCCATTGGAAGGGGACTCCTTTCTTCATGAGCCGACTAAACGGGTGACATCTTCCAGCCAAGTTTGAAATAAATCGTCTAAGATATGCCAACCGCCCTAGCAAGCTCTTGAGCTCATGTATGTTCCGAGGTTCTGGCATTTTTTGAATTTCTTCAATCTTAGACTGGTCAATCTCTATACCTCTATGGCGGACAATGAATCCTAGGAACTTCCCAGATGTTACGCCAAAAGCACACTTCAAAGGATTCATTTTATGTTGATATCATCGCAGTCTATCAAACACGCTTCTAAGATCTTGAATATGGTCCTTCCTTACTCGTTTCTTCACCACGAGGTCGTCAACATAACATTCAACGTTCTTGTGGAGCATGTCATCAAAGATTTTCTGCATTGCCCTTTGGTAACTTGCCCCCCCATTTTTCAGGTCGAACGGCATCACTTTGTAATAGTAGATGCCTTTTGGCGTACGAAACGCTGTAAATTCTTCATCGTGGGGTGACATCCGTATTTGATTGTAACCTGAAGATCCATCCATGAAAGATAATGCTTCATGTCCTGTAGTGGCATCCAACATCAGTTCAGTTATTGGGAGTGGAAAATCGTCTTTAGGGCACGCATTGTTAAGATCCCTGAAGTCAACGCAAATTCGAGTTTGCCCGTTCTTCTTCTTGACAGGTACGATACTTGAGATCCATGTCGGGTATTTGACCTCCCGGATGAATCCAGCTTCGATCAGCTTGTTGACTTCTACCTCAATTTTGGGAATGAGCTCTGGGCGAAATCTCCTTTGTGCTTGTTTCACTGGTCGAGATCCATTCTTCACAGCTAAGTTATGAACTGCAACTCTGGGATCCAATCCAGACATCTCTTTGTAGCTCCATGCAAACACATCTTTGTATTCCATCAGAATATCGGTGTACTCTTTCTCTTCTTCTGGACTGAGATTAGCGCAGACGTATGTTGGTCTTGGCTCATCTTCAGTCCCCAAGTTGATCTCTTTCAAGTCATCTACTGTGGAGGTTACGCCTTCTTCTAACTCAAGTGGAGCATCCTCGGCATCTTCTTCAATATGGACTCGTTCCTCCTGAATGGTGATGTGGCACGAAGAACCAACACTTTCTACATCAACAGAGTCATCAAATGCTTGAGTATCAACTACCGTCTTTTGTCTCACTGTCAGCACGTCTTTAGATTCCATCACAAGTGTAGTATTTCTCCTCATTCGTGACGGGAACTTGCTGTTAATTTCTTTACTATACTTCAATAAAGACGTTTCTCTTTCAGCAAAAGAATTTGTCTCATACTCCCTAGGTACAACCAATCTATCATAGACAGATCTTCACAGAGGTTCTTCTTTCATCCTTGCACCTTGTACTCCTAGGCGGTCAAACACGGACCTCCAGGACTTTGGCTTCCCAAGGCGATCGAAGACCGATGGTTTTGCTGGTACTTTTGACTCGTCACTTTCCATAGTAATGTATTGACTTGATGCTTTCCTGACAATGATTCGCGCAAGGGATGTGCCTCTATATCCTAGGCCGGTACGGGACATATTTATAGAATGTCCATTCTTCCTAAGCATTTTTTTAGTAGAATTAAGGCCATGCACTTGTTCACCTGTCACTTCTTTTGGAAATTCTCCTAAGGTAGCTGGTTGTTGAAGATTGTACCCTGCCTTAGCTAAGAGCTTGTAAGCGTTTGGATCGAAACCTTCAACTGTTCGTCTTGAAGGTAAGTTAACATGCTCCACCGTTGGCCCTTGACTTGGGCGCACGAACCCTTGCAAAGTTTCTTTATTCGTTTTGAGACGAGTGATTGGAGTATTCAAACCCTCCAAATCTAATTCCTCACTCTTTCTTTCCTTTGGCGTGTAACGCAACACGAGAATTCTCTTACCATCGTTTCCCTTCTTCAAAACTGTTTCCTCGACTCGATCAACAAGTACGGCTGATTTCCCTGCTTTTTCCTTGTTAATGACATGGGTTTTGGTACATTGGCTTTTGGTTTCACTTCCACTGGAGCAACATCATTCGAGTAAAATTTTGAGTCAGCAAAGTATGCCCCAGCTTCATTAAAAGGCTTCCCGTCGGCTACAATGGTTTTTACTTCACCATTCTTGCAAAACTTGAGGCATTGATGAAGAGTCGATGGCACTACTCCATATTCATGGATCCATGGTCGTCCCAACATCATCTTGTATGATGTATTCGCATTTATCACATGGAAGAACACGCTTGGATTCATGTCACCTAGGACCAAGTCTAGGCGAATTTCCCCCAACACTCTTTGGCCTTCTTGATTGAACCCTTGAATCAGAACGCGACTATGGGATATGTCACTTGAGGAAATCCCGAGTTCTCTTGCTGTTGAAAGAGGCATAATATTGACTGCTGATCCTCCGTGAACCAGAATCATGTTCACCTTTTGCTCCTTTGCATAACCACTTATGAAAAGCGGTCGGTTATGAGGCGTTGATCCTAACAACAAATCTTCATCAGAGAACTTTATGCACTCATTAAAACACACATGTGAGTTTGTTTCAGCATGTGTGAGCTCATTCCCATCGTCTTCGGTTTCCACGCTGCAACTGGCATTGCATGATAATTCTCGAAGAGACGGCTCACATGCATTGCGCAAGGAACTTGGGAGAAAATCCCACAAAGGGACTGCACATCTGGGAGCCTGACCTTCTACACCTTGAAAGGAGTTCTTGGGGATGTGTTTTCCCTGTCTTTTCTTCCATTGTCTTCGTAAAGGTTGTTTGAAGATGTTATCGAGGGTATTGCAGTCATCACTTGTGGAACTCTATGTTTCCTCCTCCTTCTCATGACAATTGTCCATCCTTCATCTTCAGGATTTGCCGAAGTTTCACCCATGTGATTGTTTCTCCCAAAGGCGCTAGAAGGATAGATTATCGTCGGTGTTTTGCATCTTTTTTAAGACAGATCGCATGACTTACTGCCGATTTTTGAGTAGGTTACGCTCTCATGAAATTCACACACCTCAACTGGATCGAAAGAACCAAAAGCAATGGACGCGCAGTTGGCGGTTGCAACATCTTCTTCTGCTTCCAAAGAAACTTTTCCTTCTCTAGCCAGTTGCATTATCTTCTCTTTCAATACGAAACACCGCTGAGTAGGGTGGCTAACCAGGCGATGGTATTTGCAATACTTTGGATCGTTAACCAACGTGGCTTCCTCCGGCCGTTTTTACTCAGGGAGCTCGATGATTTTAATGGATAACAATTCATCGAGCATCCCAGGAACATCAGAGTCTTGAAAAGGGTACTCTTTAGCCTCTAACTCCTTCAAGGATGGCCTTTGTCTCTCCACCACAGGATATGAGATAGATTTTTCGTTCTCCTTTGGAGTTAACTTGGATTTCAGCTTCATTGAAGCAGTTGTTACTACCATAGACTCCTTGTTTTCTGTCTTGGTAATGTTCTTGGCGCGCTTGCGAAAGTCTGGCTTAACAGTGATCTTTCAAGAGTCTTGAACAGGAGGTCCCTGATTCCCACTAGCAGCGATGCTAAGTTCCATATCATGACCTAGGGTAGCTAACTCCTCAAAAGTCCTTGGCTTGATCCCTTGAAGGATGTAGCGTAGCCCCCAGTGCATGCCTTGAATGCACATTTCGATGGCAGAGGTTTCGCTGAGGCGATCTTTTCAATTAAGGCTTAGGTTCCTCCATCGATTGATGTAATCAATCACTGGCTCCTCCTTCCATTGACGGCTGTTGGTAAGCTCAGTCATGCTTACCATCCTACGCGTGCTGTAGAAACGGTTCAAGAACTCGCTCTCCATTGCTCCCAACTATCTATTGTTCTGGGTTCAAGATCACCGTACCAATCAAAAGCATAGACATCAAGCGTCCGGGCGAACTGTTTTACGAGGAGATCGCCATAAGATCCAGCGTTGTTGCACGTCTCCACGAAATGAGCGATGTGTTGCCTTGGATTTCCTTTGCCGTTGAAAAGCTTGAACTTGGGTGGATTATATCCAGCAGGTAACTGCAATAGCTCAATCCTCTCAGTGTAAGGTTTCTTGTATCCTGAAAGAGGCTTTGGGGGTTCTTCTATATTCTCTTGCTTCTCCTTCATCGCTTCAAGGATAAAGCTCTTCAACTGGCTGACTGGGATTGAAGCCTCAGCGGCAGTGTTTGGATCTTGCATCTTCTCTTTTCCTTTTCCAGTTCCATCTTCATTCCTTGGAGGGATCTGGGTTGCATGACGTGATTCTCCCATAGTCTCCATCTTGTTCATCAAGGCTGCAAACTGGAGGTCACGCTTCTCCATGGCTGTTTTCATCTCTTCCATGTTCTTTGCCAAGATCGAGACTTGCTCTTCTAACGCCAAGGCATTTGTGGTCATCGCTGGCATGAAAGAACCCTGAGAGGTTGCCATTGTCCCATGTTCACCAGTTTCTAAGTATTGAGTGCTGGAAGAGCTGATTGAATCTGAGTTGTAACCCTCGCTTTCTTTCTCAAGATCCTTTTCTGAAACACCCTCTGTAGACATGGAAGGACGATGATGGAGCTTTTGGATCACTTGATCCACTTTATTTTCTTCCCCTTGCAACAAGTATTTGTCGTCTTCAACTCGCCTAGACAGATCTGCAATCTTCGGGAGGTGATCGCCAAACACAGGGGTTGACTTCGGGATTGTGACCATCGAGAAATTCTTCTGAGCAATCGCTTTTGACATGCTTCGAGTCACT
Source organism: Linanthus parryae (assembly GCA_023055425.1). Lineage (NCBI taxonomy): Eukaryota > Viridiplantae > Streptophyta > Magnoliopsida > Ericales > Polemoniaceae > Linanthus > Linanthus parryae. The sequence continues at coordinate 262,713 of JALGPY010000060.1, read as the reverse complement.
CGTCCAGAACTTCCATCGCTTGTTCCCAATCCAACTTTGTCAGGGGGTGCAGATCCGAAAATTCTTTTCTTGTCCTCCGAGATCTTGAAGACACCTTTGTTGGAAGACATCACGAACAAGTTCTGAATGATCTGCTGAAGAGAAGGGATGAAAGGCAGAGAGGTCCCACTGGGCGTGCCTGAAATTTGTTCACACAAATTTGTTGTTCAAGAAAATAAACAAGTAAATCTACGACAAATTCAATTAGAAGAAAAATAATAAAAGCGGGACGACAATCTCTGGTATGTATTTTCTTAAATAAGAAAATAATATCCTTTGATTCTTCTCTCCTTTTTGATCGAGGGGATTTATCTTCTCCGATTTATGCGGATATGATCTTCTCCGATTTAAGCTGAGCTGGGTTGTTCTCCGGTTTGAGCGGGGCTTTGATTTCCGATGTAGGCGGAGGTAATTTCTCCGGTTTGGGCGGAGTTGGGATCTCCGATGTAGGCAGAGGCGGCCATTCAGAGCAGCAATGAGGTTCTTCGGGCCTTGAATGGCTTGTTCGTCAGAGCTCTGCTACTTCTGAATCTCCAAGTTTGTTTTTCTCCTTGGGGATGACCCTCTATTTATAGAGGAAATGAGGGATGATGTGGACTTTTCAATATTTATCTCTTTAATTTATCTATTTTTAAGAGATAATATCTAATAACATAAATAATTACTATCTCTCAAAATTAAATTAAAGAGCTAGCAACTTTTAGTTATTTACACAAACCACCCCTTTTTGTAGGATAATTTATGTCAATTTTCATTTGTAGCGTGCCATAATTTTGACACGGGGAAATTAAATTTGTTAAAATTTCCATGTCTACAGCAAGATCGGAGCCCGATCTTGCTTGATCGAATATCGATCTTGCTTGATCGGAGCCCGATCTCTTTTGATCGGATCTCGATCTTGCTTGATCGGAACTCGATCATGCAAGATCGGGTCTCGATCAAGCAAGATCGGGGTTCTGAACACATTGGGACCCACATGAATATAAAACAAAACACTTATGAAAGTTGTAGGTGGACTGGCAAGGGTTTAAAAGTTTAAGTGGGTTGGCAACCACTTATGTCACTTATGGTGGATTGGCAATTCATCCCTTCTCGCCAGTATGTTTTGCGTGGTAACTATTTTTATTTTTATTTTATTTTTGTTGACGAACATGGCTTTTCAGTAATTAGAGGCTAATGCTAGCCAAGTACAAGTTGAAGTAAGTTATAGATAATAACTGCTTATATTGAAGCCCAGCTATGCGAGTCCAGAATTGCTACAAGTGAAGCCCACATACTCGAGCCCAGTGTTTATTTCAAGCCCATATTAATTCTCTGTAATTACCATATCTTTATAAGGGTACTTTAGTCCTTTTGCTTTCCTAGTAAACCCTAGCTGTCATCGCACCGTTAGATTAAGACCGTTCACATCCGACCGTTGGTGGTCTTGTATTTACAGTCTCTTCTGTTTTTGTGAAGATTAATTAAGGTTGATTCATATAATGTATATACAGTTTCTTCTTCCACTTTCTTGTTGTTTCATTCTCTGCAACTAGTGTTTGTAAAAACCATTAGCTTCTAATTCCTTTCATGGTATCAGAGATTGATGTCTCTTACCACCACCACACCACCGACTTCACCGCCGCTTTATCTGCTTTCCAATATTCATAATCTTTTACCATTTAAGCTAGATGTCTCAAATTTTGTTCTCTGGAAGCATCAAATCACTTCGATCTTCCGCACCCATACATTATTTGGTATTTTTGGATTGGTCAATCCCATGTACCGACGAGTTTCTTCCTTCTGTTGCCGGATCTCAGCCTCCGACTGTGAATACGACATTCGTTGCTTGGAACTTACAGATGAGGCGGTCCTAACGATCATCAATGCTACTTTATCTCAAGAATCCCTCATTCAAGTGATTTGATCTACCACATCTCGCGATGCTTAGTTGATTCTTGAACGGCGATATACATCTCTCTCCAGATCCCATATTCTCCAATTCAAAGGGGACCTTCAAACCCTCAAGAAGCACTCCGATTCCATTGATTCATACATGCAGAAGCTCAAGATGATTCGTAATTGTCTAGCGATGTCCTCTGTCCACATCGATGATGACGATATGCTGTTATACACCCTCAATGGTCTTGCATCGGAGTTCAATCCCTTCGGGATCTCTCTCCATACAAGATCAGGTCTGATCCCCTTTGAAGAACTTCACGTTTTACTCAAAACGGAAGAAGAGATGCTTGAATCTCAAAGCCCTGCTCCTGATTTGTCCACTCCGAACACCTTCTAACACAACCGCGGTAGTCGCGGTGACCGGCAACCCTCTGGTTTCCGTAGTGGGGGTCGATCTGGCACTCGTGGCGGCAGACGATCCGATTCCAGAGGCGGTGGTCGTTCATGTTACAGATCCAGATCTGGTTATGGATCCGGATCCAGTTCGGGTTATGGATCTGGTCCAGGTTATGGATCCGGTTCGGGTCAAGATTATGGATTCGGTTCGGGTCGCGGTTCATCTGGTCGCACCTGTTCGAGGGGGCATAGTTCTCGTTCGGATCGAGGAGTTCAAGCCCACTTAATTTCCAAATTTGTGGCTACGACTATCATTCGACTCTGGATTGCTACTGTTGAATGGATTATGCGTAGCAAGAACTGTAGGGTTTTGATCATGGACACGCAGTGGAAGAACAATAAAATTATCCGATCAAGACCCTCCAAGGATCACAGGAAAAAATAAATCATGACGATTTTAAGAGAATATTGTTATGTACCTTTGAGGTATCCTTGATGACTTCTAACGAGAAAATTATCACGTATCTACGGTTGATCCACACATAGAGGTGAGATCTAGATCTTCCAAATGCCTTGTGTTAGCTAGGAGGAGTTGAAGAGGATGAAGAAATCACGCAACAAAGCACCAAAGAGAGGCGTGGCCTCTCTTGTGGCCGGCGGGTAGTGCGGACGGACAAGGGGGGCTTCAGCCTTCCTTGTTGTCTTGCTCTCTCCTTCCTTCTCTCCTACTCAAAGAATGTTATTGTCGGGAAGGAAGCTAGGATCATAATTTATATAGTCCAAAAACTCCTTGTTACTACATAACGGCTCTCTCCTAATCCTACTCAAGTTCGGATTAGTCCAACTTGCATATTAGTCCTACTAAGTTAGCAGATTGTTGCGATTTGATACTTATAATTAATTAATCATATTAATTAATTATTCCCAAGTCTAGTTCACCTCTATATGGCGTGTGACCCCATAGGTTCTATTTAGTTGGTAGTAACTATTTACTAATATGGAGCGGTCTCTAACAAGACATCCATTCTAGCCAACAAATAGAATATTCATCATGAAAAACCTTGTGCAAGTATTGTTTCCTCCTTTGTATCAATATCCGGGTTGGACACGAGACATATAAGCCACACTCGTATATCCAATCCATAGTTCCTCGATCCTTGGAGTAGCCTTATTCGTGCAAATAACATCAATATCCTGTATTGATTTATTTGAGTCTGGCCAGACATTCTATAAGGACTATCCCTCGAGTGGCCAAGGATATTTGCTCCCGTTATGTGGGAGGGACAAATTATATCTACATCTTTACCATATATAAGCTTGCTTCCTATTGTGTCCAATACGCGCCTTTATGACTACCCAATCACGGTGTAGCGTTTGACCCTACCAAAACACAATATTCCACAACTAGAACCTCTAGTGACTTCAAGTCTAAGGATGACAATACCGTTGTCACCACGAGAAGAACTTGTGACTTTACATAACATGTATGTAGCCTTCTCTAAGTTGGGTCAATCCAGTATGCCATTACTCCTAATGCATACCCATGTGTTGGATCATGATATCTCCATATCAATCCAACCCCATACTAGTCTATAGATGATTGTCCCATAAATCAATATAATGGACTAGGGATGTTTAAGATAAACAACACAATTGTAAATCTAAGGACTTCATTATATTAAATATCCAATAAAAAATAAAATGAGTGTTCTAGCCAATTTATTAATCATACTAAACTAGATTGCCTCTAGGGCACCTATTCCAACAGTCTCCAACTTGTACTAGAACCAATCCAGTGCATCTCGTATGCCAATGCTCCTAGTATGCCCTTCATGCTTGCGCCGAACAAGCGGCTTTGTAAGTGGATCTGACAGATTCTCATCTGTAGCAATCTTGCATATGCGAACGTCTCCGCTTTCGACAATATCTCGAATAATATGAAACTTCCTGAGTACATGCTTCGATTTCTGGTGCGACCTGGGTTCCCTTGATTGGGCAATCGCTACAGTGTTGTCACAATACAACTCTATTGGATCCGCATTGCTAGGAACCACACCAAGCTCAGTAACGAACTTCCTAATCCAAACAGCCTCCTTTGTTGCGCCATTCGCAACAATGTACTCAGCCTCTGTTGTATAATCAGCCACAGTCTCTTGCTTGGAACTCTTCTAGCTCACCTCTGCTCCATTCAGGCAAAATACAAACCCTGAATGTGATCTGAAATCATCTTTGTCGGTTTGGAAGCTTGCATCCGTGTAACCCTTACACGCAACTCTTCTTCACCTCCAAATATCAAGAATACATCCTTAGTTCTTCTCAAGTACTTTAGGATGTTCTTGACTGCAATCCAGTGACTCTCACCTGGATTGGACTGATATATGCTTTTCATACTTAATGCATATGACACATCTGGTCTAGTACATAACATGGCGTACATGATGGATACTTTGGCCGAGGCATAGAGAACCCTACTCATGCGTTCCTTCTCAATCTCATTCGAAGGACAACCACTATTCGAAAGAGTGATTCCATGCGACATGGGCAAGAATCCCTTCTTGAAATCTTGCACGCTGAATCGTTTCAGCACCTAGTCTATATATGTGTAGTGTTTTGATTCATGGATGCGCAACGGAAACACAAACAATCATAAAACCATGAAAAACCCTCCAAGGATCACAAGTCAAGAGACATAACGATCGTAAGGGAAGAAATCAATAACACACCTTAGGGTTCTCCTTTGATGACTTCAAACGCGAATTGTGTCACGTTCTCTATGGTTGATCCACGCCTAGAGTTGATCCTAGAATCTCCCAAGTCCTTGGTGCTAGCCCGGAAGAGGAAGAGGAAGAAGAATCACGCAAAACGGGACCCAAAGGAGGGTCTCGGCCTCCTTGTGGCCGACGGGATGGGGCGGCGAGCTCCTAGCTTGCTTGCTCCTTTTTCTCTCCTTTTGTTCTCTCCCACTCTTGTTTTGTTGAATAATGAGCATAAGTTATGGGAAGGAAGGAAGGAAGGTCCTTTATATAGTCCAACAACTCCTTGCCAACTACCTAAAGGACTTATTCTAGTCCTACTAGAATTCAATTTAGTCCCTTCCTTGCAAATTAGTCCCTACTAAGTTTGCAAGGTTTTGAAAAGTGATCCTTCTAATTAATTAATCCAATTAATTAATTCCCAAATCTAGTTCAACTCTATATAGCGTGTGACCCCATAGGTTCTATCTAGTTGGTAGCAACTATTTGCTAATATGGAGCGGTCTCTAGCAAAATATCCATTCTAGCCAACTAATAGAATAGTCATCTAGACAACCTTTGTACAAGTAATTGTCTCATCCCTTTGTCTCTATATCCGGATTGGACACGAGACATACAAGTCACACTCGTATATCCAATCCATAAGTTCTCGATCCATGGGAATAGCCTTATTCTTGTAAATAACATCAATATCCCATATTGATTTATTTGAGTCTGGCCAGACATTCTATAAGCACTATCCCTCGAGTGGCCTAGGATATTAGCTCCCGTTATGTGGGAGGGACAAATTCTATCTACGTCCACTACGATCTCTAAGCTTGCTTCTTATTGTATCCAGTACACGCCTTTATAACTACCCAGTTACGGTGTAGCGTTTAACGCTACCAAGATCACAATAATCCACAACTAGAATATCTAGTGACTTCAAGTCTAAGGATGACAGTACCATTGCACCGCGAGAAGCGCTTGTGACTCAACATAACGTGTATGTAGCCTTCTCAGAGATGGGTCAATCCAGTGCAATATTCCCTAATGCACACCTATGTGTTGGATCATGATATCTCCATATCTATCCAACCCCATACTAGTCTATAGATGATTGTCCCATTAAACATTATACTAGACTAGGGATATTTAAGATAAACAACACAATTGTAAATCTAAGGACTTCATTATATTAAATATCCAATAAATAATAAATGAATTTCTAGCCACAAATAATTCATACTAAACTAGATTGCCTCTAGGGCATCTATTCCAACAGTCTCCCACTTGCAGTAGAGCCAATCTGGCGCATCTCGTATGCCCATACTCCTAGTGTGCCCTTCATGCTTCCATTGCGTGAGCGGCTTTGTAAGCGGATCTGACAGATTCTCATCTGTAGGAATCTTGCATATCCGAACGTCTCCTCTATCGATAATATCTCGAGTCAGATGAAACTTCCTGAGCACGTGCTTGGACTTCTGGTGCGATCTTGAATCCTTCGATTGCGCGATCGCCCCAGTGTTGTCACAAAACAACTCGAGTGGATCCGCAATGCTAGGGACCACATCAAGTTCAGAAACAAACTTTCTGATCCAAACAGCTTCCTTTGCTGCGCCATTTGCAACAATGTACTCAGCCTCTGTTGTAGAATCAGCCACCGTCTCTTGCTTGGAACTCTTCCATCTCACCGCTGCTCCATTCAGGCAAAACACATATGCCGACTGTGATCTAAAGTCATCTCTGTCAGTTTGGAAGATTGCATCAGTGTAACCCCTTACACCCAACTCTTCCTCACAGTCAGATATCAAGAAAGCATCCTTAGTTCTTCTCAAGTACATTAGGATGTTCTTGACTGCAATCCAGTGACTCTCACCCAGATTGGATTGGTATCTACTTTCATACTCAAGGCATATGACACATCTGGTCTAGTACATAACATGGCTAACATGATAGATCCTATGGCCGAGGCATAGGGGATTCTACTCATGCGTTCCTTCTCAATCTCATTGGAAGGACAACCACTCTTTGAAAGAGTGATTCTGTAGGGTTTTGATTCATGGATTGCACAACGGAAGCATAAACAATCATAAAACCATGCAAAACCCTCCAAGGATCACAAGTCAAGAGACATAACGATGGTAAGGGTTAGAAATCATAAACACACCTTAGGGTTCTCCTTTGATGACTTCAAACGCGAATAGTGTCACGTCTCTACGGTTGATCCACGCCTAGAGGTGAGATCTAGATCCTCCAAATCCATGTGCTAGCTAGGAAGAATGGAGGAGGAAGAAGAAATCGCCAACAATGGTGTACCAAAGGTGGGGCGGCACCCTTTAGGCCGACGGGTAGGGGGCGGCGGTCCCAAGGGGGGTTCGGCCCTTGCTTGGGACTTGCTCTCTCCTTGCTTTGTTCTCTCCTTACTTCTATCAAATAGATGTGTAGTGTGTAGAGAGAAAAATAAGCTAGGAGTGTTCTTTATATAGTCCAACAACTCCTTGTCCTACTACATAAAGAACCCCTCATAATCCTACTCAAGTTCGGATTAGTCCCTTTTGCAAAATAGTCCTTATCATGTCAATACATGGATTAGTTCTATTTGCAAATTAATCCTAATCATGTCCCTACATGAATTAGGCCACCTTGGCAAATCCTAATCATGTCTATACATGGATTAGTCCAACTTGCATATTAGTCCTACTAAGTTAGCAAGTTGTTGCGATTTGATCCTTTTAATTAATTAATCATATTAATTAATTAATTCCCATGTCTAGTTCACCCCTATATGGCGTGTGACCCCATAGGTTCTATTTAGTTGGTAGTAACAATTTACTAATATGGAGCGGCCTCTAGCAAGACATCCATTCTAGCCAACAAATAGAATAGTCATCATGACAAACCTTGTGCAAGTAATTGTCTCATCCCTTTGTCTCAATATCCGGATTGGACACGAGACATACAAGTCACACTCGTATATCCAATCCATAGTTTCTCGATCCTGGGAATAGCCTTATTCGTGCAAATAACATCAATATCCCATATTGATTTATTTGAGTCTGGCCAGACATTTTATAAGCACTATCCCTCGAGTGGCCTAGGATATTTGCTCCCGTTATGTGGGAGGGACAAATCCTATCTACGTCCACTACGATCTCTAAGCTTGCTTCTTATTGTATCCAGTACACGCCTTTAAAACTACCCAGTTACGGTGTAGCGTTTAACGCTACCAAGATCACAATAATCCACAACTAGAATATCTAGTGACTTCAAGTCTAAGGATGACAATACCATTGCACCGCGAGAAGCGCTTGTGACTTAACATAACGTGTATGTAGCCTTCTCGGAGATGGGTCAATCCAGTATGCCATTACTCCTAATGCATACCCATGTGTTGGATCATGATATCTCCATATCAATCCAACCCCATACTAGTCTATAGATGATTGTCCTATTAATCATTATAATTGACTAGGGATATTTAAGAATATAACACTTATATTCTAAGGACTTCATTCATGTTAACATATCTCCATATCGATAACATAATGAATCGTAAATCCATAAATGTCACAATTAATTGATTGCCTCTAGGGCACAATTCCAACAGTCTCCCACTTGCACTAGAGTCAATCTCTTGCATCATATGCCTATTGGTCTAGCGCGGCCCTCCACGCTTCCGCTGCGTAGGGGCGAGACATCTGTTGGTACCTTTGCAAATATTCACATCTCCTCCATCAACAATTTGATTGAGATTGAATATTCTGAATAAATGCATCTTATGCATTAATTTACTCAGTCCTCTATGTTAGAATCAGTGACTGAATCTTGCCTGGAACCTTTCCAGCTCACAGTCGCTCCCACTAAGGCAAAACTCAAAACTTGACTTATAATCTGAAATCTTCTTTGTCAGATTTGAAGTTCGCATCACTGTAACCCCTTACAGCAAACTCTTCTCATTATCTGTTTATCAATAATTCATCCTTAGTGCTTCTCAAGTACTAAAGGATAATCTTGATATTTTATCCAGTGACTCTCACCCGGATATGACTGGTATCTTTGTGTCATGCTTTATGACACGTCTGGCCTAGTACATCTCATGGCGTATCTCGTGAATCTAATTCATACGGTCCATTCCCAATCTAATTGGTAAGACAATTAGCCTTCCAAAGACTAATTCCATGTGACATGGGTAAGAATTAATATTCTTTTCACGTTGAACCATTTCAACACCTTTGTCAATTTGTGTACTATGACCTAAGCTATACAACCATCTTGATCTACCTCAATAGATCTTCACAAGTTGCTTCGCTTAAGTCTACCATTAGAAAGTCAACTCCCTAGTCAATCTACGTAAGACTGCCAAGTAGGGGCAACATTCCCAATGATTAAGTATGTCTCCACATACAAGACCAGAAACATAACTGTGCTCCCACTAACCTTCTTGTAAACACAAGTCTGATCTTCAATTTTGATGGAATCAAAATCCTTTGATTACATCATCCATTTGAAGATTCCAACACCTAGAAGCTTGATCCAATCTATAAATAGATTGCTACAAGCAAGATGCGAATGGATTTAAGCATCACAATTGGGGAAAGATTTCGTCATAGTCTATACTATGAGCTCGCATGAAATCCCTTTCCTACCAATTTTCCCTTAAAGGTAATCATATTACCATCCATGTTGGTTTCCTCATAACCCACTTGCACCCTATGGGTCCTACCCTTCAGGTGGTTCCACCAAAGTCTATACTTTGTTGGAATACATGGATTCCATATCGTATCTCATGGCTCCAAGCCATTTCTGAGAGTATGGCCACACGTGGCCATCTCATAGGTTGTAGGCTCATCTCGATGAGCAATATATCAGGGGTTATGAGAAATCCTTATTTCTCTAGTCCCTTGACATATCCTACCTGACCTACGAGGTTCTTGTGTTATCTCAGGGGTTATGAGAAATCCTTATTTCTCTAGTCCCTTGACATATCCTACCTGACCTACGAGGTTCTTGTGTTATCTGAGTAGGTTGCTCCACAACACCTTGTGATCCTGCTCATGTTCCATCAAACGGATTAATGTTCTATTGTGGTTCTTGAACTTTTCAAGTTCTATTGTCCTCCCACTGTTTCTCTTAGAGACAATCTCTACCTAGAAACACTGGAGTTCGAGCAACAAACAGTTTGTTCTCGATTGGGTTGTAGAAATAATATCCTTTTCAGGATATCCCACAAAACATTTATCCGACTTGGGTCCAAGTTTATTTGTAAACTCTTTTACATAAACTTCATAACCCCAGATCTTTATGAATGACATACTAGGACACTTCCTAGTCCATATCTCATATGGTGTTTTTCATAATCTGTTTTTGATGGAACAAGGTTAAGGGCGAAATTTGCTGTAATTAAAACATAGCCCCAAAAATAAACTGGAAGTTCTGTTTGACTCATCTTGGACCGAACCGTGTCCTACACGGTTTGAACTCTCCTCTTATACACGCCAAACCCATGTGGCGTGCTAGGTGGAGCGAGTTTTGGATCATATCCAACACTCCCATAGATTCTTGTCAAACTCTTGGCTCAAGTACTTTCCTCTATGATCCAATCGTAGAGCCTAGATACTTTTGCCAAGCTGGTTCTCTACTTCATTCTTGAATTCTTTGAACAATTCAAAGGATTCTGATTTGTTTCTTCATAAGATACACAAATCCATATTTCTTTGATCCCATCAGTAAATATGATGAAGTACTGAAAGCCATCTTTAGCATTTGTTTAGCGGCCTTCATACATCAATATGTATGATTCCCAAAAGATCATATCTTTGCCTAATAAGTCTTACATGTCTCATATGATTCAATAATCAAATGAGTTCCAGAAATCCATCCTCATGGAGTTCTAGACATGTATCTGTTATTTACGAGGCCTAAACGATAATGCTAAAGATAAGTGAAGTTCATATCATTATATGCAAACCTCTAGGTATTAATGTTATAGATGAAATTATCATGATCATGGGTATAGAATCCACTTAGACAAAATTTGCATTACAATAATGCATATCATAATAAATGGAATAACATTTGTCCTTTTATTATGATAAAGAGCTTTCTTGTCCAAACAAGAAACTATGATAATGGTCCTACTCATAGTAGGGACATTATCGCTTTTGTCTAATTCATGAACAATTTCTTAAAGGTAGAAATAATTCCCTACGGCTTATTCAGCAACCCTTTACTTCATAGCCCCACGTGTAGGATTATTTCTTCCTTATCCAATTGTCTTCGCCTCTTGAGATCCTCCACATTTCTATAAATGTGAGATCCTCATCTAGTATCATATACTTATGATGATGAGATAGACACATTGATTTCTATAACAAAATACCTATATTGGAATTCATAATTCCTTTATTACTTACTTCCAGGTACTTTGGGTAGCCTCTCTTCCTCTACACCACCTATGGGACTCCAAGGCACCTTGGTTTATACCCATGGGGTCGGCGCAAACCATTTGCCCTTGCCCATGTTGTTAACCTTTAACAACTTTGCCCATGCCCATTATCAGTGTTTTGTTTAGTGATTTTTCAATCATATTGAATAAATCAACTTTAAAACAAAACTATAATTGCATCCAATGCAATTCTTGGTCCACTTGGGTGAATAACCGTTTATTCTTTATCTATCTCATAGATAATGCATATTTACTAATGTTTCAATCATATTGAATTAGTATATTTGCATAACCCAAAGTAGAGCAACACTTCAAACCTTTCATGCCTAGCTCCCTAGTTTGAAAGAGCTCCTTTCAATGTATGATCATATCATACTTCTCCATGTTACTCATCTTGCTTCCAAAGCTCAGAGTTCATGGCAGCTAACATGAGGCAAGTCACAACCAAAGAACCATTCTTTGATGTCCCTTCCATTAGGTTTTAGTGTGATTTGGTAGTTGGTAGGAAGAGATCTTTATGTTCTACGATGTACAACAATTTCTCTTTTATTTGAGAACATTTCTCAATTTTATACCAGTCTTAGGAAATAGATAGAGTCGCGTTTTTATTTGTTTAATGCCATGGGTATTCAACATAATAGGATTATGCAAAGTTTGTGATGTTTAACTATATTCAACAAGGATTTAAATTGTCAAATATAGCTCCCACTATTTTTCAACGGATTAATAACCCTCAAGATATTAATGCGGAAAATATCATTATATTTTCTAGTGGGCCAAGATCCATCTTTCATCTCCTTATGAGCTTGCTTTGGCAAGTCACCCATAATTTGACTACTTTAGGTAGGAACAATTCCAATTGCATCCCATATGCAACTCTTGGTTCATCCACACACCAACCACACAATGATAAGACAATAAAATAAACAATCACAAAACAGAAATTAAACGTGATGTGGATATGGCCTTTTCTAGACTAAGATAATTCCAAGCCAATGGAATTATCTATGAACCCTAAAACAAACACATCTCCATGCGTCTTGATCTTTTGGTCCATCCTTCATAGTCTTGTGGAATGCTGTATGCTCCATGCTCCATCTTTTGTGGCTTCTTTGGCTTTGGGCTTCTTTTCTTCAATCTTGGCTAACAATCTATTTTATCTAGCACTAGCTAACTTCTATACTAAATAAAATAAATCTCACAAGTTGAGAAAAAAATGGCACGCAGGCCATAAAACCCTAATTAATTATTACAATTAATTGATCAGCTCGCAGACCGTAAAACCAAACCACAAAATTAAACATCCACATCAAACCACATCCTAAGGCCATATCCAATCACCATGCGATTTGCACATAAACAGTTAAAATCCAATTTTAACGCGCTTGGTCAATTTTAATTGATTTTAGGATTTCTAGGGTTAAGACGGTCCATGGGCCCAACAATCAAATTGCCCGGGCCCAATAAGGTGAACCACAAGGCTATAGGGCCGGGCCGGCCCAAAACCCACAAGCCTAGGCCGCGGGTTAGGGCCGCCCGGCCCCTAGGGCGGCCAATCTTGGGCGGCAAGCAAGGGGGGCGGTCCCTAGGGGGGCCGAACCTCCTTGAGGGAGTTGTTTCCAAAACAACTCCCTTGCTTGGTGCCCAAGTTTGGTTGTTTCCTTGTTTTGGGAGAACTCCTTCTTCCCCAAGGATGCCCAAACCGTAGATCTAAGATCCTAAAATTTCTCAAACTCACCAATTCATGCATCTAATGCAAAAATTAGATCTTGTTATGATTAATTATTGACAAATTGTATCCCATGCTTGATTTGTCTTGTTTTACGCGATAAACAATCAAATTAAGGTGTAAAAAAACTAAAACGTAACACATAAACCACGTTTATGCTCTACGACCTGTGGCTCTGATACCACTGTAGGGTTTTGATTCATGGATGCGCAACGGAAACACAAACAATCATAAAACCATGCAAAACCCTCCAAGGATCACAAGTCAAGAGACATAACGATGGTAAGGGAAGAAATCAATAACACACCTTAGGGTTCTCCTTTGATGACTTCAAACGCGAATTGTGTCACGTTCTCTATGGTTGATACACGCATAGAGTTCATCCTAGAATCTCCCAAGTCCTTGCTGCTAGCCCGGAAGAGGAATAGGAAGAAGAATCACGCAAAACGAGACCCAAAGGAGGGTCTCGGCCGACGGGATGGGGCGGCGGGCTAGGGGCGGCGAGCTCCTAGCTTGCTTGCTCCTTTTCTCTCCTTTTGTTCTCTCCCACTCTTATTATGTTCAATATTGAGCATAAGTTATGGGAAGGAAGGATGGAAGGTCCTTTATATTGTCCAACAACTCCTTGCCAACTACCTAAAGGACTTATTCTAGTCCTACTAGAATTCAATTTAGTCCCTTCCTTGCAAATTATTCCCTACTAAGTTTGCAAGGTTTTGCAAAGTGATCCTTCTAATTAATTAATCCAATTAATTAATTCCCAAATCTAGTTCAACTCTATATAGCGTGTGACCCCATAGGTTCTATCTAGTTGGTAGCAACTATTTGCTAATATGGAGCGGTCTCTAGCAAAACATCCATTCTAGCCAACTAATAGAATAGTCATCTCGACAACCTTTGTACAAGTAATTGTCTCATCCCTTTGTCTCTATATCCGGATTGGACACGAAACATACAAGTCACACTCGTATATCAAATCCATAGTTTCTCGATCCATGGGAATAGCCTTATTCGTGCAAATAACATCAATATCCCATATTGATTTATTTGAGTCTTGCCAGACATTCTATAAGCACTATCTCTCGAGTGGCCTAGGATATTTTCTCCCGTTATGTGGGAGGGAAAAATTCTCTCTACGTCCACTACGATCTCTAAGCTTGCTTCTTATTGTATCCAGTACACGCCTTTATAACTACCCAGTTACGGTGTAGCGTTTAACGCTACCAAAATCACAATAATCCACAACTAGAATATCTAGTGACTTCAAGTCTAAGGATGACAATACCATTGCACCGCGAGAAGCGCTTGTGGCTCAACATAACGTGTATGTAGCCTTCTCGGAGATGGGTCAATCCAGTGCAACATTCCCTAATGCACACCTATGTGTTGGATCATGATATCTCCATATCAATCCAACCCCATACTAGTCTATAGATGATTGTCCCATTAATCATTATACTGGACTAGGGATATTTAAGATAAACAACACAATTGTAAATCTAAGGACTTCATTATATTAAATATCCAATAAATAATAAATGAATTTCTAGCCACAAATAATTCATACTAAACTAGATTGCCTCTAGGGCATCTATTCCAACAATATATACTCTGACTTAGGCCGAGCAGCCATTTAGATCCATCTCTATAGATCTTTGTACCGAGTATGTAGGCTGCTTCACCTAAGTCTTTCATTGAGAAACACTTTCCTAGCCAATCTTTAACAGATTGCAGCATGGGAATGTCGTTTCCAATGAGTAGTATGTCGTCCACATACAAGACTAGAAAAGCAATAGAGCTCCCACTAACCTTCTTGTAGACACAAGACTCATCTTCGTTTTTGATGAAGCCGTACTCTTTGACTACTTCATCAAAACGCCGTTTCCAACTCCTAGAAGCTTGCTTCAATCCATAAATGGATCGTTGCAACTTACAGACTTTGTTGGCTTGATTTGGATCTTCAAAACCCTCAGGTTGTGTCATGTACACATCCTCGAGGAGATTCCCATACAGGAAAGCTGTTTTGACATCCATCTGCCAGATCTCATAGTCATAGTATGCTGCAATAGCAAGTAAGATTCGGATGGATTAGGTCATTGCGACTGGTGAAAAAGTTTCATCATAGTCAATACCATGAATCTGTTTGAATCCTTTAGCCACCAATCGGCCCTTATAGGTAATCACATTACTATCCATGTCGATCTTCTTCTTGAAGATGGTTCCACCAAAGTC
The DNA here is from genome assembly GCA_023055425.1 of Linanthus parryae. Lineage (NCBI taxonomy): Eukaryota > Viridiplantae > Streptophyta > Magnoliopsida > Ericales > Polemoniaceae > Linanthus > Linanthus parryae. The sequence continues at coordinate 247,256 of JALGPY010000060.1, read as the reverse complement.
CCATACTTTGTTGATATACATGGATTGCATCTCAGATCTCATGGCCTCAAGCCAATTCGGAGAGTCTGGCCCTTTAATGGCCTCTTCATAGGTAGTAGGCTCATCATCTTTGAGCATTGTGTCACCAGATTCAGTCACGAGAAGTCCATACCTCTTGGGCTCCTAGCGCACTCTACTAGATCTACGAAGCTCTTGTGTTACTTGAACAGGTTGCTCCACAACCTCTTGTAGATCCTGCTCATGTTCTATAGTAGGATCAATGCTTTTGTGGTTCTTGAACTTCTTCAAGTTCTACAGTCCTCCCATTTGATTCTTTAGAGACAAACTCTCTTTATAGAAACACGTCGGTCCGAGCAACAAACACTTTGTTCTCAATTGGATTGTAGAAATAATATCCCTTAGTTTCCTTAGGGTATCCCACAAATTTTCATTTTTCCGACTTGGGCCCCAGCTTGTCTGATTGTAAACGTTTTACATAGACATCGCAGCCCCAAATCTTCATTAACGACACTGTGGGACGCCTCCCACTCCACACCTCATGTGGTGTCTTCATTACTGAGTTAGATGGAACACGGTTAATGGTGAAAGCTACACTCTATAGAGCATAGCCCCAAAATGATAATGGAAGATCAGTTTGACACATCATAGATCAAACCATATCTAATAGAGTTCGATTCTTCCTCTCGGACACGCAATTCCATAATGGAGTTCCGGGAGGAGTGAGTTGGGATATTATCCCATAGTCTCTAAGATAGTCATCAAACTCTTGGCTCAAGTATTCTCCTCCACGATCTGATCGTAGAGCCTTAATACTTTTTCCATGCTGCTTCTCTACTTCATTCTTGAATTCTTTGAACCTTTCAAAGGATTCGGATGTGGCCTTCATAAGGTATACAAATTCATATCTACTGAAATCATCAATGATGAAGTAGACGTAACCACCCCTGGAAGGCATCGCAAATGGCCCACATACATCTGTATGTACTAGCGCCAACTGCTCACTAGTCCTCTCACCTTTCTTATTGGAAGGGGACTTTGTTATTTTTCGCATTAAACAAGGCTCACATGTCTCATATGATTCAAAATCAAATGAGTCTAGAAATCCATCCTTATGGAGTCTAGATACACGTTTCTTGTTTATATGGCCTAAACGACAGTGTCATAAATAAGCAAGATTTAAATCATTTATTTTAATCCTCTTGGTATTAATTTTATAGACATGGTTATTTAGATCAAGGATATATAATCCATTAAATAATTGCGCACTACAATAGTGAATACTATCAAAATAAATTAAACAACAATTGTTCTTTATTGAAATAGTAAAACCTTCCTTGTTCAAACAAAAAATAGAAATATTTTTCTGCTCATAGCAGGCACAAAATAGAAATTATTAAATTCTAAAACTAATCATGAAGGTAGAGACAGCTCGTACACGCCTACAGCCAATGCAGCAACCTTTGCTACATTCTCAACGCACAGATCTATCTCTCCTTTAGCCAATCTTCTACTTTTCTTTAGATCCCGCACATTTCGAAAAATGTGATATCCACATCCAATATCTAATACCCACGATGAAGAGAAAGTAATATTGACATTTATAACAAAAATACCTGGTGGTGGTGGAATCACTATTCCAAGCCGTTTATCCTCCAGATATTTTGGACAGTTCATCCTCCAATGTCCAGGCTGACTGCAGTAGTGACATTCACCTTTAGTAACACCTTTGGCTACGCCACCAACAGACTTAAGGGCATTATCCTTGGGTTTGGAAACTACCTTGCCCTTTCCCTTGGAAGAAGAGGAAAACTTTTTGCCCTTTCCTTTCTGCACCATCATTATGGATTTGCCCTTAAACTTGTTGATGCTTTGTTCAGCTGTCCTCAACATGTTGAGTAAATCTGGCAGTGGTTTCACGATCTCATTCATGTTATAGTTCATGATGAAATGTCTATAACTTTCAGGCAACGATTGCAAGATGAGATCGGTGGCCAACTCTTGAACCGCCGGAAACCCTAGGCAGTCTAGGCTCTCAAGATAGCCTGTCATGCGCAACACGTGCGGCCCCACGGGGTTTCCTTCTCACAGATGACAATTTGAACAATGCCTTGGATACTTCATACCTCTCAACCCTAGCCTGCTCTTGGAAGAGCTGCTTCAAGTGTGCGATCATATCGACTGCATTCATGTTCTCATGTTGCTTCTGAAGCTCAGAGGTCATGGTGCAAAGCATTAGGCAGGCCGCATCATTAGCGTCATCAACACGCTTCTGATACTTTTTTATGGTTGCAGGATTGTTGTTTTCTGGACCATCAGGAACTTGCTCCTATAGAGCGTACAATTTCTTTTCTTGCTTGATAACGATTCTCAATTTTCTGTACCAGTCTAGGAAATTGGTCCCGGACAGCTTGCAGGGACGGCTCATGCTTTAAGCAAGTCAATGTCTTGCTTAGGGCCGCAGTTATGAGGGGACACAAATTTTTTAAAACATGAGGGGTATTTTTGTAATTTTACATAAATTTTTACTAATTACTTATTTATTTTCAGATTTCAATTTAATTTTAGTCAAAATAGATCGTGAGAAGATAAGAGACGTGGGAGATTCATCGGTTCCCAATCCCATCTCTATCGCTCTCTCTCTCTCTCTCTCCGTAATTTCATCCCCAAATCTTCCAATTCTCAGATATCGTTCCAATTCTCAATCAACGGTTCTAGATTTCAATTTAATTTTAGTCAAAATCTTCAGAGACCGTTCTAATTCTCAATCAACGGTTCAATGATTTTGCTATTAAATACATCTTCCCATAGCTCCCAAAATCACGAACTCGCAATCGATTCTTCAAATCGATTTCCAGAAAAATAAATTTGGGCGTTTCAAGCTTCGGCGTTTGGCAAATCCTATTTTTCGTCTTCGATGTTCGTTTGTTCCAGAAAAATCACACACCACTCTTTCTTATTGAAATCAGTCCTCTACCTGAAGAATTGAAGTTCATGTCCTTCAAGAGTTCAACTAATTGGCGATTACTGTATTGTTTAGGGTAGGATTCGACCAATCTTTCTTAGGTATCTATGGGTGTTTTTTTACTTCAATTTTGATGCACTGGAAACTTAACTTGGTTGTGATTGTTCTCCATCTTAAGCCCATTTTTTTCAGTTTTGATGTCATTATCATTTTTTTATGTATCAATTTATTGATATTTGTATGTTGTAATTTCAGAGCTATTAATGTTGAATCGGGTTGGACCTGTCAGTTTTTAGACTGATATCAAGAATTCAAGATAGCCAACAATTTTCGGATTTTTCATATTGGGGTGGCATTGAATCTCTACAACTCGAAAGACCAGGTTTCATCGTTTATTTTATACATTTTATTTCATCTATTTTGCTCTAGTGATTATGTCTAATAGAAAACAAGAGTCTGGCAGTGGGAAACGAAAGAAGAAACGAAGACAAGAACAATTAGTTGATTCTTTAAGAGGTTCTTTAGATAAATTTGTCACTGCGCCAAAAATAAATTCACAACCTGAAGTTGTTCTAGATGATACTGAAAATATTAAATGTGAGGGAAATAATGATTTTGCAGAAAAAGAAAGCTTAAATTCAATCGAAGAGCCTGTAGATGCTTCATTTGATGACCATCTCCAAGACCCCGTTAACGATTTTGTAGTCATAGAAGTTGAAAATTCAGAGGAACAAGTTGGGAATGTCGTTGATAAAAATGCTTCGATCCCTCTTGATATATTTGATCCAACAAATTGGAGGAATATGGATTCCAAATTGAGGGACATCGTAATTGAAAAGGGTCCTATAAGAATTGATGACATTTCGTTTACTAAAGATGCCCATTCCCGACATTTTACGAATTCGTATTACATTAGGATATTATCCAATGGTGAGAAACAAGATAGGAGGTGGTTGGTATACTCCAAGTCTGTCGATAGAGTATTCTTTTTTTGCTGTAAATTATTTAGTTCTAAATATTCTCGTATGCAACTTGTCAACGAGGGAGTCAATGATTGGAGAAATTTAGGCTCAAAAATCAAAAGTCACGAGACATCTAGTGAGCACATTACTAATATCAATACTTGGACAGATCTCGAATTACGATTGGTTAAAAATAAAACCCTAGATCATAGCATCCAAGAAGGTGTTAAGAAGGAAAAAGCTCATTAGAAATCTGTGTTAACACGAATTATTTCTATTGTGAAAGAGCTAGGTATGAGTAATACTCCTTTCCGTGGAGCACATGAGAAAATTTACGAAGAGAATAATGGGAAGTTTTTAAGGGATGTACAAATGATTGCTGAATTTGACCCGGTAATGCAAGAGCACCTTAGGCGTATAACAAATGGTAAACACATACTCATTATCTTGGTCACAGTACAAAAAATGAGTTAGTGCACTTGATATCTTGTGAAATAAAAAATAAGATTATAAAAAAAGTACAAAAGACAAAATACTTTTTCTGTTATACTTGATTGTACCCCCGATGTGAGTCGTCAAGAACAAATGTCAGTTATATTGCGATGTGTAGATATATCTAGTACTTCTGTCAAGGTAGAAGAACTTTTTCTTGAGTTCTTGAAAATAGATGACACTACTGGAAAAGGAATACTTGATGAACTTCTAAAAGTTTTGAGTGTTAGTAAATTGGATATACACAATATAAGAGGACAAGGATATGACAATGGTTCTAATATGAAAGGGATACATCAAGGTGTTCAAAGTAGACTAAGAGAATGGAATCCTCGAGCTTTTTACACTCCTTGTGCTAGTAATAACCTTAATTTAGTACTTAGTGATATGTCCAGTTGTTGTGCTAGAGGCAGAGATTTCTTTGGAGCAATCCAACATATTTATACACTGTTTTCTTCATCTACTAAAAGATGGAAGATTTTAAAAGATAATGTACCAAGACTCACTATTAACTCATTGTCACAAACGCGATGGGAAAGTCTAATTGAAAGTGTCAAACCAATTAGGTATCAAACTCTTGATATAAGAGATGCTTTACTTGATCTAATCAAAAATAGCGATAAGGATTCTAGCACTGAAAATGCAGCCAAAAGGTTTAGTGAAATGAGAGCTTGAAAATTTTGAATTCTTAGTCTCTTTGACTATTTGGTATGATATATTTTCAAAGGTTAATTGTGTTAGTAAAACCTTGCAATATGAGGATATGCAAATTGACATTTCTATACACAAGTTAGAAACGCTTGCTGAATTTTTGAATGACTATCGAGCTAATGGTTTTGACATGGCTTTAAATTCTGCAAAGAATATCGCCAAAGATATGGGAATGGAACCTGTATTTCCCGAGAAGCGTGTAATTCGTAGAAAGCGTCATTTTGACGAGAGCTCTAGCGATTATACTATTTCATCTCCTCAAGAATCTTTCAGAACTGACTATTTCATATATATTATGGATCAAGCTATTTCCTCAATTACTAATAGGTTTGAAAAGTTTAAAAATCCAGATCTCAAGATTTTGAAATCGTTGGATGACAAGGTGTTAGAAACTCATTGCATTGAGCTTCAAAGTCATTTGAGACAGGGATCATTATCTTATATAGAAGGATGTGATTTATTTTCTGAACTACAAGTGTTGAAAGTATTTTTACTAAACGATGTAAATACACCATTAAAAATACTTAATCATATACAGAATTCATACTCATATCCAAATGCGTGCATCTGATATAGAATAATTTTAACTATTCTTGTATATGTTGCTTCGGTGGAAAGAAGTTTTTCTAAATTAAAGTTGATCAAGACATTTTTAAGATCGACTATGTCACAGATAGATTAACCGGTTTGGCAACTATATCTATAGAGAAAGATCTGGTAAATGATATTGAATACGATAAATTAATTAATACATTTGCATGTGTTAAATCGAGAAGGAAGAATTTTACTTACACATCTTTTCAAGTGTACTTTTGATGCTTGGTTGACTGTCAAACAGGTGAAGCTCAGGATGAGCCATATGTTTCTGAATGGTGACACAAAGCTCACGATGAGACAAAGGAAGTCTTGTAGTTCATATCTGCAAGTTTTGGTAATGTAATACAAAGAAGCAATTTGCAAAGAAACTTAGAGGATGCAACTCTATTCTCTGTACATAAATCTGGGTCATATGACTCAGATGCTCTTCATCATGAGCAGGGAAGCGATGTAGTACTTGTTTCAGTTGCCGTCTTGTTCGTGCTTTTGCTTCGTGAAGCCCAAGAAGAGCAAATCCATGGAGAAGAGAGAAGCGAGAGAATGAATCCAAGATGGTATTGGCTCTGTTTGGTCTATCCGCCCACATCCATGCAATCTTTTCCTCTTCCAGTCCTTCATCTGAAAATGATTGTATTGTTTCGGTTTGTGTCATTGGCTCTGTTTTGTTTTCAGTAAAATGTTATGTGTAAAATATGTGACCCTGCTTGCAAGCAGTCAGTTTAGTTCAATTGAAATTTGTAGTTTTAATACAATTATGTTTGGAAATTGCTCTGACCTTTATGTTCATTTTTTAATTAAATTTCTTTCATTTCTATCAAATATGTGTGTGAAGTGATCAATTTTTGTTGTTTTTCATGAACTGAACATATTCCGCTTGTCTTAATAGGGCACCAAATTTACGGTTCGCTTAGGGCAACCGAATTACTAGAGCTGGCCCTGACAGCTTGTCCTTCTCAAGGACATAGCGTAGGGAGTGAGATATGTTCGATGAGTTTTTAGCAATTGGAATTCTACAAAAAGAAAATACGCATGTTTTAGTATTTGTGAACAATTAACTATATTTAATAATGGCTAGATTATTAAATACAACTCCCACTATTTTTCTACAGATTAATAACCCTCAAATATTAATGCAGAAAATATCATTATATTTTCTAGTGGGTGCCAAGATCCCTATTTCACTTATTTTGAGCTTGCTTTGGCAAGCACCAAAATTAGCTATTTAGGTAGGAATAATTCCAATTGCATCATTATGCAACTCTTGGTTCAATTGGGCAAATAACTCCTTATTTATCCATCTATATGGATAATCCCAATTGTTTGCCTCTAGACTTTTAATCTTATTAAAGTTACCTAGTTGCGTCCAACCTCTTGACAAGACAATTGCACATTACTTGCTTTTGCCATCGCAACACAATCATGACAAATCAAGTCGCCCCTGCTTTGGCACGCACGAGCTTGATAATCATGATCATTAAGAGTGTCTAGATAACGAGAAGGCAAAAACGCAATAATTAAATGAGGGATTTTGCTATTCAATTTTCAATTTTTTTGTTGATCCATATCAACTGATCTACTTATTTGAGTTTGGGCATAACTCCAGATAAAAGATCCGAATTGTTAATTATCTTATTATCAAATTGCATGCATCAATTATACACCAACAACAATAACAAGACAATAAAGTAAACATCCACAAAACAGAAATTAACGTGATATTGATATGGCCTCCTAGACTAGGATATTCCCAAGCCAATGAGAATATTTATGAAGCCTAGAATGAAAAACGCATCCCCATGTGCCTCCATCTTTTGGTCCATCCTTCATAGCCTTGTGGAATGCTCCATGCTCCATGTTGTGGCTTGTAATTCTTTGGGCTTCTTTTTCTTCAATCTTGGCTATCATCTATTTTATCTAGTACTAGCTAACATCTATACTAAATAAAATAAATCTCACATGTTGAGAAAAAAATACTGGCTCGCAGGACGTAAACTTTAATTAATTATTACATCAAATTGATCAGCTCGCAGGCCGTAAACAAACCACAAAAATTAAACATCCACAACCAACCACATCTAAGGCCATATCCAATCACCATGTGAATTGCACATAAATAGTAAAAACCAATTTTTAACGCGCTTAGTCAATTTTAGTTAATTTAAGGATTAACTAGGGTCAAAACGGTCCAAGAGGCCCAACCAAACACTTGGCCGAACCCCCAAAGGACCGCCTAAGGCCTTGAGCCGGCCGGCCCCTAGCCCACACGGCTAGGCCGTGCGCTAGGGCTGCCCTGGCCCCTTGGCCGAACCTTGCTTGGGCGGCAAGGAAGGAGGGGCAGTCCCTTAGGGGGGGGGGGGGGGGCGAACATCCTTAGGAGTTGTTTCCAAAACAAGTCCTTGCCTTGTTGCCCAAGTTTGGTTGTTTCCTTATTTGAAAAAACTCATTTCTCCAATAGGATGCACACGAACCCTAGATCTAAGATCCTAAAATTTCTCAAACGCACTAATTCATACATCCAATGAAAGAATTAGATCTTTTTTGGTTGAATCATATTCAACATGCATCTAATATTCTTAATTTGTTGTTTTAACGCAATAATCAACAATTAAAGGTGATAGACAACAAAAACGAAACACATAAAGAACTTTATGCTCTAAAACCTGGCTCTGATACCACTGTACGGTTTTGATCATGGATACGCAGCGGAAGTACAATAAAATCATCCGATCAAGACCCTCCAAGGATTACAGGAAGAGAAATCACGACGATGGTAAGAGAATAGTGTTATATACCTTTGAGGTCTCCTTGATGACTTCTAACGAGAAAATTATCACGTCTCTACGGTTTATCCACGCCTAGAGGTGAGATCTAGATATTCCAAACGCCTTGTTCTAGCTAGGAGGAGTGGAAGAGGATGAATAAATCACTCAACGGAGCACCAAAGAGAGGCGCGGCCTCTTTTGTGACTGACGGGTAGGGCAGACGGACAAGGGGGGCTTCAGCCTTCCTTGTTGTCCTGCTCTCTCCTTCCTTCTCTCCTACTCAAAGTATGCTATGAGCATAAGTTGTAGGGAAGGAACCTAGGAGCATCCTTTATATAGTCCAACAACTCATTGTTACTACATAAAGGCCCTCTCCAAATCCTACTCAAGTTCGGATTAGTCAACTTGCATATTAGTCCTACTAAGTTAGCTGGTTGTTGCGATCTGATCCGTGTAATTAATTAATCATATTAATTAATTATTCCCAAGTCTAGTTAAACTCTATATGGTGTGTGACCCCATAAGTTCTATTTAGATATTAGTAACTATTTACTAATATGGAGTGGCCTCTAGCAAGACATCCATTCTATCCAACAAATAGAATAGTCATCATGATAAACCTTGTGCAAGTATCGTCTCATCCCTTTGTCTCAATATTTGGATTGGACACGAGACATACAAGTCAAACTCGTATATCCAATCCATAGTTCCTCAATCCAGTGAATAGCCTTATTCGTGCAAACAACATCAATATCCTATATTGATTTATTTGAGTCTGGCCAGACATTCTATAAGCACTATCCCTCGAGTGGCGAAGGATATTTTCTCCCGTTATGTGGGAGGGGCAAATTCTATCTACATCACTACGATATATAAGCTTGCTTCCTATTGTGTCGAATACGCGCCTTTATGACTACCTAATCACGGTGTAGCGTTTGATGCTACCAAAACACAATATTCCACAACTAGAACATCTAGTGACTTCAAGTCTAAGGATGACAATACCTTTGTCACCGCAAGAAGCATTTGTGACTTTACATAACATGTATGTAGCCTTCTCGGAGTTGGGTCAATCCAGTATGCCATTACTCCTAATGCATACCCATGTGTTGGATCATGATATCTCCAAATCAATCCAACCCCATACTAGTCTATAGATGATTGTCCCATTAATCATTCTAATGGACTAGGGATATTTAAGATAAGAACACAATTGTAAATCTAAGGACTTCATTATATTACATATCCAATAAATAATACAATGAATGTTCTAGCCAATTTATTGTTCACACAAAACTTGATTGCCTCTAGGGCACCTATTCCAACAAGAACGCCATCCACCAGAGAAACTCTCAGCCATGGCTGCCACCTCTTGTCCACAAAATGCTTCAATTTCTGATATGTGGTTGACCGACACCGGAGCATCCAACCATATGAATTCGGACTTCCAGAATCTCTCTCTTGTTGAAACCTACAGGGGAAATGACTATGTCACCGTCGGTAATGGATTCCGTCTCCCTATTCAGAACTCCGGTTCTGCTTTTCTTCCAAGGCTCTTCTAGCAGTGCTTCAGCTTCACTTAACTTTGTTAGGATTTGAAGTTGTTGTCATCTATTCTACCATCAATCCATGTTAGTCCGTTCTTGTTCTTATTTTAGTTTATGGATCAATCTTATTTTATTGATCCAGAACAAGTTCTTCTTTCAGTCTACATGAGTCTAGGATACGTTTTTATATACATATACTAAACCATACTCTTTGATCTTATTCTTGGTTTGGGTTTGTGTCAGATATGTGTATTGGACGATATCTTCTTTATAATCTCATAAATTCTGAAAATTAGTATTTCTTTCTCAGAATCATCCTAGAATCTATATTTTTTCCAGATCTTTTATCCTGAACTGTTACTTATTGAATCTGTCATATCTGAAGTTCTTTCCCCTAGTTGGGATGTGTAGAGTCAACTATAACCTTGTACATGGTTTGTCTCTTATACTTGTTATGTCTAGGATTCTTTTAGCGTGTTAGAGTACCCTATCATATATAGGTTTGTTGTGTTATTCTTATCTATCTGATAGAGTTGTTTTCTCACGAACTAACGGAATTAGAAAATTGTTAACTTGATGAACTACCGGAGGAAAAGGTATTATGTTACACCCCTGAACGAGGTTCTCCATGTATCTTAGGTCACTAGCTCGAGGAGTTAGTGTGAAGTTCCAAATAGAATCAATAAAGGCTTGGATAGACACATGTGGTAGATGCTACACAAGAGATTGTAGAAACTAGGCAGACTGAAGGTAGTTTTGTGAGTAGTTGGTCCGAGGGACATCTCGTTATCTATCTTGTATCAGAATTTTGTGCAATATAGTTATCTACCACTTGTTGATGCTAGCAGGTGGGGTTTATCCTAACTGTCATTCTTATGAGGAGAACAAAGTGTAGGTTTCCCCACGGTAAAAATCTCGTGTTTCATGTTATTTTTGTTTTCATATAATTGTTATATCATGTTAGATTAGTCCAGATATATTATTGCATATGATTTATCTTTACGCAATCCTTGATAAAAGAACATTTTAGATGTTATAACTTTTTCTATTATCCATTATGTTATACTATTAAACGAAGACCGTTCCAATGGGCTCTATGATTGTAGTCTTCCAAGATAACATGCTGTAAGACATAGATTAGCAGACACACTCGTACTCGTGTGTATTATTTTCTGCAACTCTACTATCACACCTTTGAAAATTGGTTGATAATATTGTCTTCACTGATCCATCATATGAATTTTTCCATGAGGACACATCGCCGAGTCTTTCTGAGCTCTACTTGACAATCCTAAATCACCGAACCCATCTCCCGAGATAATTTATCCTTCGAACAAATCTAAATCTACATTGGTTGAGCATGCTGATGATAATGGAACCCTAGATGAGCCTCAAATGGATTATCCTGAGCCTCCCATGGAGAATCATAGTGCTCATCCAAATGAGGAAGCGGAACTATGTCGATCAACCAAAGAGAAGACATTTCCAACACAACTTTGTGATTTTTTATGAGTTGTATTATAAAACAGCATGCGCCTCAACCATATAGATAAGCAAATTCTGATCCACGTAGGGTAAAGATAATGGAGAATGAGTTGGATGATTTAGAAAAAAACATAAACTTGGGATCTTCTTTCATTACCGCCTGATAAAAGGACAGTGGGGTGCAGATGGATGTATAAGATTAAGACTTATTGTGATGGAACTATTGAGAGATATAATGCTCGCATGGTGGCCCATTATGTTTTTGTTCTTAGAATTCTCTAGTATGTGAAGGGTATTATGTTTTGTGTTCGTTATTTTCCTGTTGAGTCTATTCCCATCCTACATGGGTTCTCTCGCGTAGATTGGGTTGGCGATACAACTGGCAGACGATCTACAACGATATATAGTTTCTTTATGAGCGCATTACTTATATCTTGGTGCAGCAAGAAGCAAACTGTAGCTACTCGGTTAAGCACATAAGTCGAATATTGTGAAATGGTTGATTCCATAAAAGAGCTCATTTGGCTTCGATGGTTACTAGCTTATATAAGAATGCCACAGTCCTCTACTGCATTATTTTGCGGCAGCTGCAGTGCTGTCCAAATAGCACACCATGATGTCTTCCGTGTGAGGGCGAAACACATTGAGATATTCTTACACTTTCTCGTTGTCACCTTCGTGGTGGCACAACTCATCTAAAAAACATGACTTTGGCTTATCAAACAGAAGACATTCATACGAAGTCTCATCCGGCTGGACGTTTTCTTGACATGGTCTCCAAACTTCCTCTTATCACAATAACTTTAATTTTTGGGGGGCTGTTATGACATGTAAACTAAAATGGTTGTATTTCATTACGTAAGAATATAATGATATAGGTCAGTATTTAGCATTTTTTGTATAGCCTATAAATAGCACCTTTGTACGGGTTTTCTAGTTGAAGAATACTGATTATTCCTCCACTAATAATCGTATCATAGACAATCACACCTTGCTTTAATGTGGAGTCACATATATTTCTTAACAAATAATACATTTAATTTTTGTTAAGAAACCTAAGAAGTAGTTACATCGGTGCCAACTTGCTATGAAAACACCAATTAAAGGATTTATACTTGTAAGTAATATTAGTTAACCAAACATGACATATAAATAATCTCCTGATCTCATTCTACAGTCACTCTTTCAGAAATTAAAAGATAAGAAAATAAGAACAAAAAAGGACCGAGACCCATGACGAAGATGAAGAAGAACGCAATACAGGAGATAGAGAGAGAGAGAGAGAGAGTCCGGTCTTCAGTTAGGAAAAGCCACGAAGTACCAGGCTCAAAATAGAAAATCCAATGGGAATAGAAGGGACATTTGGAGGTTACTGCGTAACTCCAAGTTTGGAGAATATCGGAACGTACCAGAGCATATCGAAGTGTATCGACCGTTTTTTGCAAAGTGGTCCGGACCTGCCATTTCAAGTGTGAGTCCGATTCACATGTCTTTTATTAGGCAAATTGATAACAACGTTTTCAGAGTTATTTTATTCCTTATTTTTCTACGTTTTGCGTGCTCAACATGGAGAATTTTCCGTCTTTGGAATTATGATAAAATTTGATAACATGAGTTCATGAGCTTTAATTGTTAAATCCAGGCGTTTCTAGTGTGATTTTGAGCTTTTATTGTGATATGATCGCGGGTTGTGTTTTCTTTTCGTGATTCACTGGAAAATAGGACTTGGAGGATCATGCGGGAGATGGAAACGAGCTTCGGAAGAAAGGAACTCAAAAAAAAAGTCAAAGAAAAAATGCAGGAAGAAGGTGTCTTCGTACGAAGACAAATGTCTTCGTACGAAGAGTTTATACTTAGCCAAAAATCCAGCTCTGAATTCTCTTCCGAAAATAAGCTGCAGTACCTATCTGATAAGGCCTTTGTACGAAGAGCGAAAGTCTTCGTACGAAGGGAAAAGTGTTCGTACGAAGAGAACCCTGGAACGCAGTAATTTTATGGGGCTTTTACGCAATTTCTTCAAACTTTTTAATATGATTATGGAAACGTATTTAACAGTTTTAGGTCGTGACTTTGAGGGATTAGCACATATTTTGGACATTTTGGAGAGCTAGGGAACGCTTTTGGAGCTTTGGGAGCGATTGGATCTCTTCGCTTGATTCCTACACTCTATCTTTTCGCTAGTTCTTGTTTATGATCATCAAACTCGTTATTTTGATCATGATGTGTAGTAGCTAAACCCTCTTTTGCTGGGAATTCTCGTTTGGTATCTAGGGTTTGCTATAAACTTGATGTTTTGAGCTTGTGATTCAAGTTTTAGACTTAATCTATCGTGTTCTTATATTATTATGGGTTGTTTATTAGTTGGATTCCATTATTCTTGCGCGTTGCTAACGTAGGAGTAATTTTAATTGACATTCACGTGGTAACTCTGTGAAAGTTAGTCGGTAAAGTGAACAATCCACCTAGTCAAATCAATATTTGGTAACTCGGTATTGTTAAATAGGATCGTTAGAGTAGAAAGGTGAGTTTTAATGCATGCTTAAAAGTGAAATAGACTTGGTAACTCTGTATATTTTGGTTTTAGGCATAGATAATTTACTTGGTAACGCGGTGAATTTTACGTTGCTCGATTAATAATAAAAGACACGGTGTTGTTTCATAAATCAACGCATAAGTTTATATTACCCCTAGTAAACCCTAAAGAATTCCCAGTATTTGTCCCATATTAGTAATCTTTGCAATTATTCTTGTTAATCGTGCCAGCATGTCTACGATTAACTCGTCATTGTCCTTTACTTTTCGTAGAAGTAGCAAAAACAAACAAAGCGATTGATCAACATAGGGTGTAGAATTGGTAATTAATTTAATACGAAGTCTCTTGGGTTCGACAACCCGGATTACTGGATTTATTACTGCACCGACAACTGTACACTTGCAGTTGGAGCGTGTCAAGTTTTTGGCGCCGTTTTTGGGGACTTCGGCTAAATTAGTTATAATCCTCGCGTTGGGGATTTTACTTTTTTGTTTATATCTGTTACTCACCTACGCTTTGTGTGTGATCTGTGATTTCAGGTTAGATTGTACGGTGCATTTCCCGTTCTAGAGACGAACATTTGCATCCAACACTTGAAGACCCGGAATCCCTGTTACGAGCACAACGTAGAGACAAGAGGAAATCAAGCTCATTTACAATGGATGACCAAACTAGAACTGAGTTTGAAAGGATCCGCAAAAATATGTAGGAAGCGAAAGCAGCTAGAGTTGCAGCTGTGGTTTGGTGGACGGCTTCAGAACTACGCAGGAAGGTTACCAACCCACTATTGTTAGGCCACAAATCAACTCCACCCATTTTGAAATACGCCAACCATTGATAAACATTGTTCGAGATGAGTTCCTATTCACTGGAGCTGCAGGTGATGATCCACACCAACACTTGCTCAATTTCGAGCAAATTACCTCCACTATGTATGATCTGAGAGTTCCACTCGAGACGATAAAGCTCATGCTTTTTCCTTTCTCTTTGTCGGGAAAAGCAAAGACATGGCTTATGGAACTTCCAACAGGCAGTATCACTACATGGGCAGAGTGTTGCAAGGAGTTTCTCAGGAAATATCTCCTGCCGTCCAAGGTTGCAACGGATGGCTGATATCACAAAATTCACACAACAGGAAGATGATTCTTTTGGAGACACATGTAGAAAATTTAACCAGCTCCTTCGCAGATGCCCTACTCCCGGAGAGCCATGGTACAAACTCTTGTACTACTTTTATTATGCTCTAGATAGAGATACTGCAAATGAGCAAGATATGATGGCTCGGGGCAATTTTATGGGCATAGGAGTACAGAGATGCCGGGATCTGCTAGATAATGTAGTAAAACGTGAGTCCACGAGGTCTGAGACTTGTAGGAACACGAAATCTGATGGAGCATTGGTTAGTAAGATTGAGTCAATGGTGGAATAGAAATTTGAACATCAAATGGCAGTTATGACTTCGGCTTTCAGCAATATGAATCCATCGGCACAAGTAAAATCAGTCAGGGAGATGGTGGCTGATGCAAATCCGGGATATAGTGACTCCATTGAAGATGTGAACTACATGGGTCAACAACAACATCAGCAATGGTCCAACACGTATCATCCAAATAACCGCAACCACCCTAATTTCAGCTATGCCAATCCAAACAGTGGATTATATCACCCGACCAAAGACCTACTCTTCCATACAAAGTACAAAGACAGGTTCCCCAACAACAGGCTCAAAAATCAGAAGAACAAGAGACAAATGCGTTGTTGAGGAAACTATTAGCCAATCAAGATAAAATAGAGAGCAAGAGTGTCTCCATAGAAAACCACAATGAAGAGCAATGAGACACATATTGAACAGATAGCCAATCAAAATACTAGGCTTCTACTTGGCATGCTTCCATCTAACACTATCACTCCGCCAGAACAGCTGAAGGAAATCACCACTCGTAGTGGAGTTACTACAGAGGACCTGCCATATCCTAGCCACATGCTAGCTGAAGCGACAAAAGCCACTGAAAATGCTTTGAGTGAAGAAATTCCCGTGCCTAACGTGATTCCCTAATCAAAGGACTCGAGTATGAATTCGAAGGAGAAGCAAAAGCCTAAGGAGTACAGCATGCGTGTTCCATACCCGCAGAGGTTGAAGAGCTAAGAGGATGCTAAGAACTTCAAGAAGTTTGTGGATATCTTCAATAAGTTGCATATTAATATTCCTTTCGCGGAGGCCATATCACAAAATGCCGAAATATGCTAAGTTTCTCAAGGAGTTCCTCTCTAATAGGAGGCGCATGGATGACTTTGAGACTGTGACCCTGAATGAAGAGTGTAGCGCCGTGGTGCAAAAGGCGTTGCCAAAGAAGATGAAGATCCGAGGGGTTTTATCATTCTTGTGACATTGGGAGATGCATTTCATGGAAGGGAGTTATGTGGCGCAAGCATTAATTTGATGCCCACATCAGTGTTTCAGAAGCTTGGTGTAGGGGATCCAAAACCCACTCGGATATGCTTGCAGATGGCAGACCGTACCATCAAACGCCCAAGGGGCGTTTTGGAGGACGTACTTGTGAGGGTGGAAGGACTCATCTTCCCCGCAGATTTTGTGATTTTGGACATGGAGGCTTATGATGATGTCCCACTCATATTTGGATAGCCATTCCTTGACACGGGGAAGACGATCATTGATGTTGCCAATGGGGATTTGACGATGCGGATTAACGACGAAAAGGTGGAATTCAATGTTTTTGAAGCTATGAAGTTTCCTGCGTATGCGGTGAGTGAGCAGTGTTTTGGTGAGGAGGCATACACACCGGATGAGGAGTAATACATATTACTGGAGTGGCTATATGAAGAACTTGCTCTACTTGACTCGAGCGAAAAAGAGCATGCTATGGAAACTCATTGGCGCAAGCCCCTACCCCTCTTTGATGAGGGAAGCACGAAAATTCTTACTTTTTCTCTTATTAGTGCTCCTGTTTTAGAATTGAAGCCTTTACCTGTTCATTTAAAATATTTATAATTGGTATCTAATGAAACATTGCATGTGATTGTGTCTGCATGTTTGGACAGGGACAGGAGGAGAAGCTACTCAAGGTATTGCAGGAAAGAAAGGCAGCTATGGGATGGACCATAGATATCAAGGGGATCAGCCCCACAGTTTTCCAACACAAAATTCGGCTCATGGAAGATAAGAAGCCGATAGTTCAATTTAAACGCCGCCTCAATCCTCATATGCAGGAGGGGGTGAAGAAAGAGGAGATTAAATGGTTGGAGGCGCGCATCATTTATCCGATTTCCAACAGCACATGGACTAGCCCGGTGCAATGTGTTCCTAATAAGGGAGGTATTACTGTGGTGGAAGGGAAAAAAGGTGATCAGATTGGTACCCATACTGTTACAGGGTGGAGAGTTTGCATGGATTACCGCAAACTCAATGATGCCACTTTGAAGGATCATTTTCTCCTTCCATTTATTGATCAGATGCTTGACAGACTGACACATACTCACACTACTGCTTTTTGGATGGGTACTCCGGGTACAACCAAATTGACATTGAGCCAGCGGATCAGGAGAAGACAACATTCACATGTTCCTATGGGACTTTCGCTTTTAGACGCATGCCTTTTGGGTTATGCAACGCACCTGCTACGTTTCAGAGGTGTATGATGTCGATCTTCTTAGATATTATGGAGCATAGTTTTGAGGTCTTCATGGATGATTTTTCGCTCTATTGTGATGGGTTTAAAGACTGTCTACAGCAGCTAGCTCGGGTTCTTGACAGATGCATTGGCACCAACCTAGTGCTCAGCTGGGAGAAGTGTCATTTCATGGTGACTTAGGGGATAGTGTTGGCGAACAAGATTTCAAGTAATGGTTTAGAGGTGGACCGGGCAAAAATTGAGGTGATTGAGAAGCTTCCATACCCTACATCTGTCAAAGGGGTACGGAGTTTCTTGGGACATGCAGGGTTTTACCGGCGGTCCATCAAGGATTTCTCGAAGATTACAAAGCCTCTATCTGGTTTGCTTGAAAAAGATGCAGTCTTTGATTTTGATGCAAAATGCAGGGCAGCTTTTGATGTGCTAAAGGAAAAGTTGATCAGCTCACCCATCATCGCCACACCAGACTGGACCTTGCCGTTTGAGCTAATGTGCGATGCTAGCAACTATGCGTTTCAAGGGGTTTATGTAGCCTTCAAGTGAAGAATCCGTCAAGAACAAGGAAACCCACCGGCGATAATTTCGACTCCGAATGGGGACATAAATTGGACGAATTTGGTTTTCTTGATGCCAAAGATTTTGTCTTTATCAAGTTTGTGGTTGTTTAGGATTGTATTTGGGCGAAAAAAGAATCAAATTGGTGAAGTTGGAGTTTGATTATGAGAGGGGGCGGCGGCAATGGAGTTCTCCCGTTGGGGGAAGAATTCTTAGGAAGAAGATGATATAAAATAATGGAAAAAGACACTTTCACCCCACCAATTTAGTTAAAAAGGTACCCACTACCCTTAGTTTATTTAAAATGCACTAATAAAGTTAGGAAAAGGCACAAAACCCCCAAGTCTTTAATAACTATAAAAATTAACTCCTAAATAATAAAAAATGAACACCGAACACTTATGATAATATTATATTACACCCAATAATATCGTAAAATACCCGTATCTACATAACAGGGTATTTCATCCGTCCTCCCTTAAAGAGATCTTCGTCCTCGAGGCTCAAATAAACTTCTCAACAACCACTAAGGTATAAGTCTCCACTCTAGGGTATAATCACTTAAGTGCAAACCTAAGGTTATGCACGATGAGCAATAATTCTATAAGGAGTACTAAAATGACGTTCTTCTAAAATGGCGCGCTTCAAATCCCAATGCTTCAAAATCAAGGGATTACATCCATCCCCCATTAAAGTTGTGACGTCCTCGGAACTCAAAATATCTCGTCAAAAGGTGAGGACACTTCTTCCTCATACCATCCCCTGCTTCACATGTTGCCTCCCTAGTAAGGTGATTTGTCTATTAGACCTTTACAATTTTAACACTCTTGTCACACCTGCCCCTTTTCATAGTATCTAGAATCTTAACATGGTCAAATCTCCTGGTTCGGGATCCGATACTGGAAGTGGTATGGAAATACTTTCTAAGTTGCTACTCATGGAACAAGGTATTGCCCAAACTTTCTCTTTTGTCTTCAAGACAAAGTCGTATGTGATCATCTGATCAGGTGGTAAGGCAATGGGGAAGGGATCACAACTATCGCCTATTGATCATTTTCTATCTTATCATGCAGCATTACAAAGATGCAATAATATCACAAATATCATACAATTCAACTTAACAAGTTTGATCATCATTGGTCATTTAGAACCAATCATCCAAGGACAATGTTGTTCTTGGGCTTACATTCCCATAGTAGGTCTCACAAAGATATTAGTGTTCTCCATATAGGAGTCAGCTCTTAGTTCAAAATAGCAACCACAATGATCCAAGTTAAGATTGTAGCATTCCAAGTATAATACAACAAAGTCAGAATAAAAGAAGTTCACACTCTTACAACCACTCAACAAGAGGTAGAACCTCTAGTAGACCAATAAAAGCATACAACTTTTAGATTAGCTCCTTCGTGGACATCCATCCCATGACTCGAACAGTGATTTTGGTGACAAGACTCCAATAGTACACAATCTATGACAAAGTGCCTCAATTACATCAATATTTAGATTGTAACGTGACTAGTGAGATCACGCCCACCACTTAACCAGTGCCAAAGAAAATATCCTCATTGTCTCATTTACCAAAGTAACTGTTGTTGTAGTCTCATAAGCTGTTCCTTCACAGAGAGTAAGTTCATAAAATCTCTCAAGTTTGAAAGCAAGTACTCTTAGTTATCCTAAGCATAAACCAAATCAAAGATTCTAGATTACGATTCCCTCAAAAATGAAAACGCGTCAAAATGAATCATATAACTCTAAAGACGATTCATAAATAAGCAAAAATCTCGTTCCCCTAACGATAGCTGAAACTCCAAAACTCCAAAACTAACTTCCCAAGGTCAGGACTGTCATTCGAATGGTACAAAACTTCTCATCTAATCAAGATGGAAAAGCGGGAAAAAAAGTGTACAGAACTCTAAAGCGGCATGGTTCCATTTTTCCTTTGCTTTCCTATGACATCAGTGATAAAACTTTGCCTCGAAATTAAGGAAGTAAAATAATTAAACCATGTGTAACCAAAATAATACGATAACGAGGCACATGCTCCAAGAAACTTATTCATATTCAAATAGGTTCAACAATATCGAGACTCTCAAGCTAGTATCCGAAATCACATTTGATGATAATCCTTAAAATATATTTCTGTTAAAAAAGCTCCAAGTACATCGTCCGAGAAGATTGCAACAACTGAGCGGAATCATTTATCCTGGTACACCAACGATTTATATAACTCCAAGGAATTCAATACAATCATAAAACTCGACAAATATTTTAGCGGTTAATAACCATTCCATTGTCCCAAATAATAGTTTAGTGACAATGCTCCAATCATATACGTCAAACAACGTTATAAGCTAACTATTCCAACGTGAGACTACACTAAATACGTTAGACTACACTAAAAATTTATCTCATTGCTAGCACCAAGGTAGTAGAAAGGTTCCAAAATTTAAATCAATAACTCCAATGATAACCGTTACATCATCATAAACTGTTTATCACAAGAAACAAGGTCCGCAAATCGACTAAGGTTGAATATCGGAACTCTCAGTCAGATTGAAAATAAACAAATGGATGAACTATATTATGCTTATACAAGAATGATGAAACCCAAGGGCAACCCATGAACAAAGAAACGTCTCTTTTCTCAAATAATAGCTAAGTAATAAGGCTCCAAACATAAATACCCAATGTAAATGATAACATTCTAGTGACCCAGAGTACTGCACTTGTTAACTCCAATGGTATAAAAGATAACAAACAAATCTTAGCCTTTCATCCTTAACTTCAATTTACACGAGTGATTCACCCTTTTTTTTTCTATTTGGTCATCTAATGAAGTGAAATGGCAGAAACAAGATAATACAACCTTTATAAGATAAGAAGAGACACAAGAACTAATATTACAATGTGATCCATCAAGACTAGGCAATAATTCTCCATCCAACAGGGAAACTTCAATAATGTTTCATAAACTATTCCAACTAGAATCTCAAATCTCATTATCCCTTCAACTTCACTCTAGGATCCAAAATCAATTATAATGTTCGAAGAAACCAAAAGACACGAGTCCCAAAACGCTTTCTAGGTGAGGGTGGGCGGGAAATTGCTATCGTCTACGTTATTTCTTTAGTTCATCACTTTTCCTAGGTTTTCCATAGGTTCTTCCCAAGGCTTGTAAGCTAAAAACAATATACACTTCATGAAGTGCGGCGTTATCATCCATTGAACTTCATGTAAATATTTTTACTTGGGAAGGTACCAGCATCCCTCATCAGCCAAATTATTTTACTATCTCTTAATTGGAAATCCAAGAATTTTCATCAAGTAACGGCTCCAGAGTGCAATAACTCTGAACCAGAACGTTGTTGTATACCCATCTTCCAACAAAAGTGAAAACCCGATGCTCACACCTATCCAAGACTTCTCTGATAAATTCCCAAATTGACATTCCCTCCAAGGAAGGCGTTCTTATTGGGTGGGTTAGCTGAAAATCTTCTAGAGTTGGATTCACTAGATTGACGCCCATATCTATAAGAGTCGAATAATACTCTTATTAGACATCAAACATAAGGATTATTCTAACATAAGGGTATTCCAAGGTTGACTTCCAAACATTTACACACTTAATAGTTGTCAACTAAGAATTTGCTCAAGAATTTCCCAAAACTCCGTAACATTTATAAGATATGGTCCAACATTGGAGACCAACTTTTAAGCAACGTATTAGGATCCCAAAACTTGTTCAAAATGGAACTCTGAATCCCAAGTCTAAGTCAATCATAAATGATAAAAACGTTCAAAACTATACCCTGGAAAACAAGACTCTAATGAGAATGTTGTGATAAACTAACATCAATGAAGGAAAATAAAGATCCTCGTGTATTTTAGCGATCAATAAGGCTCCAAGTATAAGGTCGATATTTTAGTATTTCCCAAAACTTTAACAATCTCAAACTATGTCCATAACCAATCTCTAAAGTAGCCAATTCAACAACAACATGGTTTCGTATAAACACCCAAAAGTCTAAACTTCGACAAACTAATTGAGAGGTATCTAAAACCACAAATTTGAAATCACTTACCCAAACATATCTCAAACACCTGTGTCTTGAAAATAATATAAGTATACCTTGCTTTTCCTTGCTCTAACATTATTGTAAAACTCGTAACCAAGACATCACGCGGGTACTTCACAATTCCTCGATACGAGCTCATCTATCTTCTTTTCCCGCTCATACAAACTTTGCTCGAATGATATAAGCTTAACTACCAAAATTATTTTGAATCATCATTCGTCGGGTTCGAATAGGTAAGAAATTTTAACCCTCTTTGTAACAACTATATCTAGTGTTGTATGTGTGGTCTAATGTTTTACACTATAACCTATTGTATCGTTCATAAAGTATCATGGAGTTCAAGTAAACATAAATACATGGCATCTAATATCAATTATGCATGAAATATATCATACAATCAATTACACATAAAATTTTCACGTAGATGAACACATCTTATTTCTCATGCTTCTTTGAAAATTAGGAAAGTGATCAAATGGTAGAAAAAATTATAAAATTTTGTGAAAAACAACATCTATGAGTCTACTTTCATAATCAAGAAGAATCAACTCAAGACAAGTTACAGAACTCAAGTTATGCAGAGAATAGCACAACTGCTATTATAGAACACCAGAACATAAACTTCAACTTTATCAAGTCATAGACTGACTTCAACTTCCTCAAAATGGTCTAGGCTTTCACCTAGATATAGCCATATTTTTCTAATCACCAACACAAAGATTTTGAGATCCATCCAAAATCTGTAAGATAGGTAAACTCAAAAATACGACAGATGGACATTATGAAATTCTGCTACTGAACAACGAACTTTGAAAATTCCTATCTAAGTCTCCAAAACTTATTTGGGATTGAAATTCTCATGGCATGTTCCTGAACATGTCTACTATCTGGGAAAAATTTCGAGAAAAATATTTAAACATTTAAACACGTCTGCTACACCAGATACCATCTGCTGCAAAGCTTCAAACACTACCAACATCAAGTTTCCCGCGTTCTAACTCATGAATTCTTCCGAAACGCAATATAACATCAACTTCAAACCATACTCCAACTCAATAAAACAAAGTCTTATTACATTCCAAAATGGATCCTCAAACATAAGTATTATCCTTCACCAAGAAGCAAAGTATTAACCTTAAAACATTGTTTGGCCTCATGGCATTATTCCGAACTAGAACTTCAAAAAGCACTAAAAGTCTAATAAATCGGGAAGCCTAATATGTCTACTTCTCATAGTTAATCACACTTGCTTCCGTCTCTATATCTTCACTAGGGTCATCCTCGAACTCATCATCCTCACTAGGGCCTTCTTCAATCTCAATATCCTCGATAGGATCTTCCTCAACCTCAATGTCCTTGATAGGGTCTTCCTCAACCTCATCATCCTCACTAGAATCTATATCGATCACCATTCTCATTTTGTCATTTGCCATGAGCCTCCATAAACAATTTACACATAGAGTCGGCATTCACCATCCATTAACCTTGGTAGAAGTAGTCTTCATAGTTCAACCTATTGAACCTAGCAATAATATCGTTATACTTGGCGATAATCTCCCTAAATATGGGTCCCATACGTAGAGCCTTCACCATACAGTAAGCTTGGAAAGCGGGATTCCGATATCGAGTAAACTCCAACGCATTAAACTTATCCACACAATACAGACATAACACGCTTCTTTGCGGTTCTCTTAGTTCTAGCCATCTATAAAAAAAAAAGAAACGACTCCATAAGTCTTTGCTCCACAAACTTTACAACGACTACCCTTATAAAATTGCATACGCCCAAGACTTCAAATTTTTGATCACACGAGAGTTTCGACAACAATCCCCAACCTTTGATCACCCAAACAATAGACACTTAACCCAAATTCCAATGAAAAACTTTAAACCCAAATACTTAGCTAATCGGGTAGTCCAAAGTTCTAAGCCAGGAGATGGTGGGTGGGAATACTCGCTTACTAAGCCTATTGTCAAAAGACTTAAACACATAATAACCGTATTCAAGACTACCCAAATCCCCAACGGCTTGTCCAATTTTAAATTCTTTACCTATGTCCATTTTAAATTTCCCTACAAGTTTTAATTCCTTTTTGGATAACCTAGCTCTGATACCAACAGTAACACCCCCAAAATGACCAAGCCGGAAACCCGGGGGTGTCACTCCGTACCCGAGAAAAAACCCGTATACAAGGAGGTTAAAACAGAGGATTCAAACAACACTTCCATAAAATTTAGAGTAATACTTTATTGACAATTCAAAACCTTATGCCGCTAACATGGGCAAATCTAGCTAAACAGAGTTCCAAAATACTAAATTAAGGTTATAATAATTTAAATGTGATCTACTACTTATATAAGTGATGATTTGTGTCCCGCTAAGCTATGCTCCCATCATATATACCTGTGGTGCAGAAAACAAAAGAGAACACCACAGTTTCCAAAGTCAGCGAAAATACTGAGTAAGTAACACCCCAGCATGTAAACAGATTATGAAGTAATTTGAAAACCAGTTTGTAGTAGTTTCGCTAAACAAACTGAAAGTAAAAGCTTTGACCATTTTTTATAAAAGAAATGAGATGAGAGATTCCAAGATCATTCATATGTTCCAAATCACGTCCAGTATACAAATAATGGGATTCCAAAACTCATGATATTCCATTTTTCCATTAACAAAATCCAATCCAAAACCAATTTGTTAATTCGTTGATACGGGGAAAACCAATCAACCACTTCGCAAGCTTCCAAGACCTTAAGTGTCGACACCCCCTTACAGACTTCTTGCGGCCAGAAGAGTGAGTACAAGGAGCTATCCGGGGACTTGCA
Source organism: Linanthus parryae (assembly GCA_023055425.1). Classification (NCBI taxonomy): domain Eukaryota; kingdom Viridiplantae; phylum Streptophyta; class Magnoliopsida; order Ericales; family Polemoniaceae; genus Linanthus; species Linanthus parryae. The sequence goes on along the minus strand of JALGPY010000060.1, from coordinate 222,098 downwards.
ACATGATTAAATAAATTAAATTGGACGAGAGACCTAAGTCAACACGCCCAATGCTAATAGTAACCATACAACAATAATCATCCCCGTACAACTCTTCCCCTTTACGTTATCATCGATTATTAGATTGAAGTGATATTTTCAGAGAACATTTCAACAATTTGAAACAAGTATTTAAGCAGCACATATTTTGCATAAAATCATTTTGAGACAAGTAGGAATGAAAACATTTGACACGAAAAGAGGAAAGGGCGCTAGGCGTGGCATGTTTACTTACCTTGAATCTCAAGCCCAAGCAATTCACTTCCTAATAATACTTGACGCATCCTTTGTCAAGGAAATTTGTCGCCTACAAATTTAAATAATATCCTAATCAACACATTGCACACGAAGTCATATAGGTAAATGCAATCAATCTCTTACTAACTCTGCCCAACCTTGCTAACGTGAACAACTTCTTTTTATAATAAAATACGCTTTAAAAATATAACGTTTATTATTTGTAAAAAATATCAAAGTATAATTATATAACTTATAAAGAGGTTAATAAATATCGGAATAGCATAGAATGTTATTTTCCCAAACTTGATAACGTGACATACTACTACTATTTAAGATGTGGTTTATATAAGTAAAGTTTTATTGTTCTTTTAAAAGAATTTAATCAAACATAACCAATAAACATTATTTTCCAATAAACTAGCTTTATACAAGAAAATAAAATCCCAAAGAAATAATCCTCAAAAGTCTTTACTAAGTCTTTCATTCCCCCAAAACTTCTCTTTTAAATATTGAGTGTAGAGTAGTAAAAAAATAGTTGTCAACTATGAGATTCAAACCCAAGAACAACCTCAATATTAACAATGACCTTAACCACTGGGCCACTTCCTCTTTTTTCACTCTTTCTTCCCATCTAATAACATAAACTAACTAACCGGATTAAATAATGAGAAAAAAAAAACAAAAGAAGAAAAAGTGAGAGAGAGAAACGGGTTTGTTTACCCGAGATAGAGAGACGGGACGACGGTGAGGAACGTGGGTTGTGAAGTCGCCGGAAAGGAGGCGACGGCGGTGGCGCAGTCGCCTGGGCACGGCGGCGTCGGTAGGCAACGACGGCGGCGGCGTCGATGGTTGGGTCTTCACGGCGACCTGACGGGAGAGAGAGAGAGAGATTGGTATTGAGAGGGAGAGCTTTGGTGTGAATTCCTCTGAGTTTCAAGGGGTTTATATAGCCTTCAAGTGAAGATTCCGTCAAGAACAAGGAAACCCACCGGCGATATTTTCGACTCCGAATCGAGACATAAATTGGACGAAATTGGTTTTCTTGATGCCAAAGATTTTGCCTTTATCAAGTTTGTGGTTGTTTAGGATTGTATTTGGGCGAAAAAGAATCAAATTGTTGATGTTGGAGTTTGATTAGGAGAGGGGGCGGCGGCAATGGAGTTCTCGCGTTGGGGGAAGAATTCTTATAAAGAAGATGACAGAAAGTAATGGAAAAAGACACTTTCACCCAACCAATTTAGTTAAAATGGTACCCACTACCCTTAGTTTATTTAAAATGCACTAATAAAGTTATGAAAAAGGCACAAAACCCCCAAGTCTTTAATAACTATAAAAATTAACTCCTAAATAATAAAAAAATGAACACCCAACACTTATGATGATATTATATTAACACCCAATAATATCGTAAAATACCCGTATCTACATAACGTGGTATTTCAATGGCGCTCTATCGAATAAGGTCTTCGTACTAAGCTCCATGGTTTGGGAGAGTCGCCATGGTTGGATCCCGGATAAGGTCTTTCGTCTGATTTTTGCAGGTTGGGATGATAGAGTTGGTTAAGAAAATGTCATTGTGGTAGCCACACTGAGTTTCAGAAAATTTCTTTGATTGAGCTCCATGAGTTGGGATGAGGTATTTGTTAAGGTTTAGCTGAGCTCCCGGATAACGTCTTTGGTTGAGCTCGAACGGGGTATGGTTAACCATGTTGATTGTGTTGTACTCCTCTCAATGAAACCAGTTAGACGCTATATGCTCTCGAAGGATAAGGATGGGGCCAAGCTCCGTTACGGGACAAGGTTGCGGTGATGCTGAGCTCCTCTGGATAAGGATAGCAACTTTGAGCCCAGTCTAAGCCACTTTTAGTCCATTTGTTGTAGCAGATTGGATGTAAGGTTTGTGCGTAGAGATACAGGCTTTTATGTTTAAAAAAATCATAATATGTAGCCACTGGCCCCGATTACTTTTATTGAACAATTCTTTCGATTTTTTTCCACTACAAAAAATTCGGTTTATTACGACGAGTAAACTCGTCGTTATATCCCAAAAATTCATCGTTAGAATACAAAGACGATGAGAAAAGTTCATTAAAAGTGCGTCGGAATAGTTCCGTCGTAAGTTCGACGGGGCGACAACATATCCCAGTGGTCGGTAAAAGTTTTTTACCGACCACTTCTTCCGACTACATCTTTTCGTCGTTGATGTTTTGCCGACGACTTACCGACCATAATACTACGTGGTCAAACTTTTGCCGATGAATATTTCGACAAAAATATATAGTCGTCACTCTTTTCCCGACCACATGCCGACTATTTCCTCTTTTTTTAAAAAACTAATGCCGACGAACTTATCGACTACTTATTCTTGTCGTAGGTATAATGCAGATGACTTTACTCGTTCTTTTTAACTTTTATTCGATTGTGTCGTTTTTATTTATTTCATTTTCACGACCGTTTTGATCGTCGTATGTATTTGTCGACGGACTTCCTGGTCGTCTTTTTATTTTTTTGTTCTTCATAGATGAATAATAACTTAGTCGCCTATCTCACAAATTTGTTGAATACCTTCTCATGAAATATAACAAAAAAACCAGTAGCCAGGTGATCATTTTTTATCACCCATGCATACACACATACAACACCAACAATTGCAAAATACTACTTTTCAATCGAAGCTGAATCCAAACTTACACCAACGTACAGTTGCAATAATTCAATTGTTCGAAACGAGCCACAAAACCCGGCCATATACACATCCACACACAAACTTCCTACAAATATTAATCTTAATGCATGTCCACAACAATTTCTCCAAATTCAAAACATTGTTCAGATTTATTTAACCCTAGTACCTCAGAAGGATGGAAGAGAATTGTTCATTTTTTTGGCGCATTGAAGACGGGATGAACATGTGGATGTGTTGTTGCTGCTGCAGCTGGCGGAGCTGTAATTGACGTCATTGATGTGATTTCAAACAAAGCAGAAGAAAATAAATAACAGTTCATGAAAATTGAACATGACGAGGGAAACGAAACTAAAATGATGTTGTTTGTATGCATGACATACAAAAACTCGCAGGCCCAAAAGCATAAAAAGTATCGAAGCGAAGTATTCACAAATACCGGATGTTGTAAAAAAAAAATGTCGTTCACCTATTATTTAAATTAATGTTCAAAGAATTCCAACAACTGAAACTGTTCATATACCCGCCACTACCTCATCATGAATGAACTTAATGCATGCCTCCTAAATGAACATCATAACAACCACCAACCAGTAATAGCCATTCATATATGCACCCACAAACACTGAATTGCAACTGTTCGAATTCCCAAAATTAATGATAGGTTAATAGACATGCCTTACCTATTTAATTAGTAACATCCATTTTATTCTCGGACACAGCAAATCCCCTCCCTCGAATCTTCTTACCATGGAACCCATTCGCAAATTCCTGCGTGAAGAGGAGGAGCTCACCACTCCTTTCACAGGACTGCCAGGGTCCTATGTGGATGTTCCAATAATCATCTCAGATGATGATTCAAGTAGTGAAAAAGAGCCTGCTGTCGGGTTTTTTAAGAAGAAGAGAGATAGGCTTGAGGAAGGCCCGCTGATGAAATATGCAAGAAGATACGAGATACTGCGGATTATGAGTAATACATACACAGGAGAGGGTGGGGGGCTTCCGGGACAAATCTTTGAGACCACCAATAGATGAACAACTAAAGGACGACAATGCGGAGCCATCCAACCCCAAGCTCCAGCACTAGCCAGACTTCTATTTTATGTTATTTCTGTTGTTTTATTTTATGTTATTTTCCTGAAATTTTTGTTTAATTTTGTCCTGAAGACACAGCTAATTAAATTCTAACAATTACTCACAACTGTTGCAACCACATAAATAGATATCGATCAGTCAACTGGTGGAGTTTCATGTTCCACGCGTAATCGACAAGAACAACACAACGGTAAGTAACAAAGATGTCCAAGTAAACGAGACGTGAAGAGTTATTTCACCCGGTGAAACGAAACACAATAAGCCAAGTGCCATGGTATACTTTAAAATTGAGTTTCGTAAAAATGAATTTGGAGGTCACATTATCAACTAACTTAATTAGTTTCATATATCCAGGACGTACTGGGAGACTTCACTTTCAACTATATCCAAATTAAAAGTGCCACCAAACTTCATGCATACACCAAAACAACTAAATATGATTTATCTACATAGCATACTCAACATTTAATTTATTTATTCACATACTGAAATGAAAATTGACATTTTAATTACCTTAAAATTCCTCCGAAGATGATGATGAATGATTCCCGCTCGACGCCTTCTCGACCATCGTCTGGTTGGCCATCAAGGACTCCATGTTCTTAAGTCGTTCTTCCATTCTGGTCATAAGGTCGACATATTCATTTGCCCTTCTGACAGCCTCTTCAGCATTTTTATCGGCTTCCTTTGCCTTTTTCTCAGCCTCCTTCGCTCTTCTACTTCCTCCTCGACGCCTTTCTCTGCAACATGTGCCCTAAGCTCAGCAGCTCCAGCCATCCTTTGTGCTTCAGCAACCCTGGACTCATTAGCCTCTACGCCTTCTTGAAACCTGAATGCAGTCCTCGGGAGCTTACTAGCACCATACCTTGCTACAAATCCACTCGTGCCCCCAACAACCATGTCAACTATCTTATCTTCGGTGAGCAACCTCTCCGTATCATTATCTCGCATCTCCACCATCCTTCTCAGTAGTTTAAACAAAGCATAAAATCTTAACACCATAACATGTAAAATAAAACATGGCGATAGAATTACGAAACTAACGTGCTTCTCCTCCGCATCCGCACTTATCCATGTCCCCGAGTTCTTCCTGGTGTGTGTTGTTTTGTAGTTGTCGATGAGGGAGGGGTTCTCCTGCACAAGATAATATTCCAAATAAATATTTCATACGGAAATAAGTTCTAGCTGTGAAACTTATAAAGTGATGTGAAAGAGCGGATTATATGGAACTTACCATCTCATATAAATGCTAGAGATTGGATATTGAACCTGCGGTAGAAAGATTTTTTATTTTTGATCGATTCAACTTAGCCCTGGCATTCCTACACTGCAATGACGTAATAGTGGACATGAAGTCAAAAGCGAACCTAAATTAGTTTGCTGTAATGAAAAAGCAGTCAATATTTTACCTTCCACCCATCTGTCTGAAAAAGTTCGCACACTTTTTCCCACTGCTTCTGGGAGACACTTGGTTCTGGGTTTTTAATTGCTTCAGCGGGGGTGCGGAAGTTCTTGAATTGTATGTGCAGCTTATAGCGATACTCACTATAAGCTTCCTTCGCCATTTAATTGATGGCCCGCAGAGTAGTTTTTCTGTTGAAGTCGAGGTCAAACAGACCCGGCATACGACAAGATATGTGGTCATAAGTACACATTCACATAAAGTAATTGCTGGAAAAATATGTTCACACGTATTTTACGTCACTTACTTGAAGATGATCATATATGGGTTTCAGGTCAACCTCGTCCATATCTTTCCAGCTAGACTTGTCCAATGGTGCATTCTTCCGCACTGCTATACCCACCTCTGCAGTGACCTCCTTCGCATTGTCGCCAACTGGCTTCTTCTTGCCAAGAGGGATGTTCACAGATAACTTCTCTCCCTCGCCCAATTTCTTCCTCGTTGAAAGGCCACGGGTCACGCCTCTTCCTCTTCTGCTTGAAGGCGGACCTGCCACAATATAATTAATTACTAGTTAGTTATATTAGGATCATAAAGGGTATATATTATGTGGGTTAAGAGAAAGGAGACACGTACGTGATGTAGGTGGGGCCCCTTGGTCATTTTGTGTATGGGCGGATTGAGCCACTGGCGTAAAGGGGGACCTGGGGGACGAGTGGGAACCAATTTGTTGAAGCCTCTGTGATCTCCTCGGTGTTGTAGCATGGGATGTCATGTTCTGCAATAAAACATTCACGCCTCTGAGTTGAAGTAATAAAAAAAAAAGGAACATGTTAACTGTATAAGTACTGATATCAGCAGCCATTTCACCGGCATTCAGCTCTCCCATTGTCATGTCAACAGTCTTGCGGCCCCTAGTCAATGGCGGCGATCGTCCCTCAATTTCCTGAGATTCCTCATCGGCCTACATTAAGACATAGACCTACCGAGCTCATGTACGAAAATCAACAATCTTCAAATTCAGTAATCATTCACGAATACCCACCTCATCGACCAAAATGTACGAGTCTTTTCTGTGCTTCCTTTTCAATCCTCTTGATCCCACTGCAACTGCAAATGAGAACAGGAACCACTAGCTAGGTAAAAGCACCAACAACGAAAAACCACCAAACCAAATACAAGTACAATATAAGCGGAAATGGATATAATGTTTCCATCCGGTTTAAAAACCCTTTCAACAAATCTTCTTATCAACTAGGAATCAAAAGGAAACATGTCATAAAACAAGTGAGCAAAACCATCGAAGACCATAATATAATCCCTGGCTGGTTCGTCATATCACACATATACCTCACTGTCAGATAGAATCTCCTCCGCCACTGCAGCCTTAGGCGTAGACCAATTTTGGGCTTGACCATTACCGCCCAAAACAGTCCTTCCTTCCCACGGGGGGCTTTGCATTGCTAAATCACAGGTGGTAAAACCTATAACGTTTGCACGTAAAGGTTACATTTCAAGCCTAACAGTAATATGAAAGAAAACAGGGGCGGTGTAAATTGGTTCAAACATGATCTACATTACCTCTGTGTTTGAGGGAAACAGCTCTGCCCGAGCTGCAGTAGATGGAGACCTCTTGTCAGCTGGTCCAAGAACCCCATGAACAGCTGCAGCATTACTGCGGGGATTTACGGTGTTGATTGGCTGTTGGAAAAACCTACAGCATTTGCACGAAAAAATGGTGCATTTCAAAAATATTAGTAATAATGAACAAAACAGTGGCAGTAACTTGGTTCAAACATCATCTACAGTACCAGAATGTTGGCCTGAAACTGCAGCGTCTGTGCTGCAGTAGACGAAGCCCTCTTCACGGCTTCTGTATGACCACCGCCAAAATTACTGTTTCCTTTCCCGTGCGGGGGTTTAGCTTGCTGTTCCACATGTGGTATGACCTACAACGTTTGCACAAAAAACGTCACATTTCAAGATTACTATGAATATTAAAAAACAATTATAGACCTGATCACCTTAATACTTGCGTTGGTTCCCAGATCCATGCCGGAGCATTCTTCGGCTTCTTTTCCTAATTCATAGCTGCCAAAATAGACGATAGTACTATTAGATAGAACCTCATTCCCAAAGTGATTTAGTTTCCCTTCCAATCAACACAAGATTGAAATGCTAATTAAGTGTATTAGCCTACTTCGTACCCTCTTGGTCGACATTCAACTTCTTCGTATCATTCGATCTTTCAAGGTTTTTTTCTTAAGCCCGTTCCATCAAATAAACCGGGTGGTACATTGTACGACTTATTCTAAATTACCAAAAATTAGATGTGAGGAAGCAATGCAATTCCAATAAGACATAAATATCATAAGTTTCATAGTAATACCTGCGATGTAACCCCTCCATCTCTAGCGTCAACACTTCCATTTAGGCCATCGCTGCCCAAACTGGTCTCTGTTTTCGACACAGCCTTCCGCGTTTGTACGCCTTCAGAATATTGGAAGCGCTGCTCCTCAGCACATGTGATCTTGCAGGGACTAAGAATTACAAAACAGACTTGTAATATTATAAGCACAGCAGATACCTTAACGATGCATCAAACACAGACGTAGGGTCATACTCACCACGATGGCTGCCAGTGCCGTCTAGCTTGGCCAACCCCTTTGTCGGATTTCCTTGGGCAACTTTATGCATTAACCACGTTGTGAGATATACGTAAGGAACTTATAGCTACCAAAATATTTAAGTTACAAAAAGACTAAAGTAAAGTGAAAATAAACATTGTTCGTTACATATAAATCAGCGTTCACACTAACAGAACATAACATATCACCTCTATCTTCACCTTCTGCGCAGCAGCAGCACCACCAACAGAACGATTCTTTATGTCTTGGACGTTCTGCGAGCTTGTAGTCGAACCAGTTTATGTAACTCCACAAGAAAGGAAATATCTGTAGTATGAGTCGATAATATCTAAAGACATAAAATTTGCAATAACGTAGGAAAACTCTCAACATGATTTCTGGACGACGTAATGTCCTCCGCGTCTTTTAGTGGACTGAGCCGACCCGACCGTCTAATCTTTTTGGTCATCGACATCATGTAATCTGCTTATTTACATGATATAGCAAATGTCAATACACGACCCTGTAATATTAACTGAGAATATTTGAATTACTTGCCATGTCAACAATTTACATAATCCTCACCAAGTCACTAAAGAAAGTTGTCGTAATCCTCTACTTAAATAAACAGCACGCAGGAAATGCAAACCTTCTTGTACAACATATGATCTAAAACAAAACAACTTAAGCAGATCATCATTCCAAATTACTCAGATTTGTATCGTAATCATCATCAGCGGTACCATCTTCTCTTCGGTAGTCCGTTTCATCCTCAGATACATAATCCTCGCCAAGTGTTTCTTTTAAGTTGTCAAAATAATTAGGCTCCACAGTAGGGGGATCCTGAACAATTTGAGTATGCAAAACCTCATCTATGTTAGCAACTACTTCAAACGCCTCACCACTGTTCGATGACTGCTGATAAGCATTCTCAACTCGTCTGTCTATATTTCCATCCTTCGCTTTTGGGACATGATAATATCGAGCTTCTATCTTCTGCGCTATTCGCCAGTTCCTACCCGCAACAGTGTCGGGAGCATAGAAGGCTTGTCCAGCCTGGTTCGCAAAAATGTTAAGGATCATCTTTATACCAAGTCCTAGAGACGTTTATAGAAGTAAAGTGGCAAACTTTCTTAATGACTTTCTTATCTTCTACATTAAACCAATCACACTTGAACACCATAACTCGGTTGTGAGTTTGATATGTTTGTTCAAAGATGTCATTTATTGTACCATAACAATCAATTTCTTTGCGTAAATGTTTTGATAGCACAACAACTCCGGAATTATGGGTTGTCTTATGTTCATCATTGGCACACGTGCGGAACCTTAGGCCATTCACAACACAAGCCTTATACCGACGCACTTGTTTGTCACCACCACAAGCGATTGAATACAGTCCATCGGTTGCTTCTGCTGATTTGTCAAGGCGCTTTCGGGCCCTGAGAATGAACGGATGTATATTGAAGTGTTAATAAGAATTCAAATACATATAATATGGTCATGACGAGGCCAAGAGAACAAAAAATCTACATGCCGTTTAAACAAGTAAAGAAACTCCCGCCGACTCATATGATCCCCACGTTCCTGGTCAGGTTCAAGCTCGTGGATTTTTTACGCTGTTGTCTGGATTAAGATTTATATCAGGATTAAGTACGCTTAAATATTTAATGCATTGGCATCCAATAATTAGGCAAATTTTATATTTGAACCACTCACATCAAATACGGCTCAACCCCCGTACAGTTTTGTAACTTATATCAACTCATCTGCTCGTATTCCTCTGCTGACAACTCGTAAAAGGATGACTCCATTAAAGGGTGAGTTGCACCATTGAATATGGATAGATTTGACATATCACTAGTGTTGACATGACCACCGTTTTGATCAATCCTATTAAATCTCGTATCAACTCTGTGAAGATACATCGAGCAGAATGTGAAACATTCATTGTTGATGAAAGCTTCAGCAATTGAACCTCCGGCCTCGCTTTATTTCTTACTTACAGCTTTAGCGTATGCATAATTCTTTTTAAATAACCAGTACAGACACCGTAAACATTACATCTTCTCGAACATATTATATTTATTAAAACTCATTTATTATACCAGCACCTAACCTTTCACTGGGATACATCCAGCGAAACTGAACCGGACCCCCGCATAGTGCTTCTTGCGGCAGATGAACCGGCAAGTGCATCATGACATCGAAGAATGAAGGTTGAAATAGTAACTCAAATTTACACAATATCAACGTTATGTATTCTTCCAGTTTTTCTAAACTCTCGAAAGTCAGAGTTCTTGAGGTCAGCTCCTTGAAAAACGCGCTAAGATCAGTAATAGCACCGACAGCTTCGCTGCTGAGGTGGCCACGTATTGCGAGTGGAAGCAGCCTGAAAGCTCAGGTTGTACAAGTTTTGAAAGAGCTTCACTATTTCAACACCTTGAAACAGCTTTCAAAGCGTTGAATCAGCTTCAAAGGCTTGAAAATAGTGTTAGCTATTTTCAAGGCCTTGAAACTGTCAAATCTGAAAGCATATTCTCAGGGGGAGTTTTTCTATTAACTCTCCGATCTAATTTATCATTTATCTTGCATATGTTTTACTATCTGTTGTTAGATGATGAAAGACAAATTGTTAAACATGTTTTGAATCGTATTTTATCACTGTTTGACCATAATAATGCACGACAATTGTTTCTAAGTTTGCAGGATTGTTTCCTAAACTGGATTGCTGCATATTTGGAAACACTTCAAGACTTTGATCCTGTGATCAATCAGATGTGTTTGACAGCTTCTCACGATGGTTAAATGAAGGATTACAACAATATCTTAGAAGATTACAGTCATTCAACCGTTGGAGAAGATCTCAACATAGTTAAACTCTGTTACCTACAAAGAAGGAAGGTTGTTGCTGAAAATCTGGAGAGATTCGCAGAGCTATTTGAAGTATTTAAAGAGCTCAAATTCGAAGAAACAATAACACAAATCTCAACGGGAAAATACAGAGAAAGCATTTTGGATTGAAAAGCATCAAAGAAATTCTTCATCTCTTCCAATCCATACACAGAAGTTCAATGCATTTCGCTGCAGTTTTCTACTCGTTTGTGATCTTCTGTATAGAGCTATATTTGTAGATCATTTCTGTATTATTTCTACATTCATTCTCAAGGACTGTTTAAGGTGAACAATAGAGAATTCTTAGTTAATCAGTTAGCAAGAGCAGGTACTAGACAGGTTAGGGAAAACCACAAGCTGTAACAGAGTAAGGGAACTCCCTGTGCTTGATTTCTAGGGCTTAGCTTTTGATTAATAAGAATTTAGTTGAAAATCCTGCCGGGATCTAATCCCTGAGGTAGAGACGTAGGTCCAAGTGGACTGAACTCTATAAATAACTTGTCTTGTGCATTTTCAGTTCATCTACTTTCAAAGCTTTTGCAGCATACAAAAACTGTTTAGTTTTTCAAGGGTTTGAACTTGTTTTCAAGGCCTTGAAAAAGGCTTACTTGTTCTAAAACTTTCTGCAGCATTTCAAAGGCTCGAATCTGTGTTCAAGGCCTTGAACTTTATTTTCTACACTAGTTCTTCTACTTGTTAGCTAGTTTTGCAAAAAGTTGGAATACTCTATTCAACCCCCCCCCCCTTCTAGAGTATTTTAGTTGCTTACACATCTGCATACTCACACTTTCGATTGGTATCAGAGCTTGTATCACTGTATAAGATTTAACCATCTGGTGATCATGAGTACTGCAGGTGATGGTGGCTTCTTACAAGGAAGAGCTGCTAACAGACCTCCTCCATTCTGTGGAGAAAATTTTGCTCACTGGAAAGCTCTCATGAAAATGTTTATCATTGATCAAGATCTAGAGCTTTGGACCATTATTCAAAATGGACCTCATACTTTCTATACGGAGAAAGATTGGATCAGAACTCCTAAAATAGAAGACTCACTCTCCTCTTCTGAATTAGAGCAAGTTTCTAAGAATTACAAGGCTATTAACATTTTGTATTGTGATTTGAGTACAGATGAATTCAACATGATCTCTGGAAGCACAACTGCTAAAGAAATCTGGGATAAACTTGTGGTTACCTTTGAAGGAACCAGCCAAGTCAAAAAGACCAAGATCAACATTTATCTCAGACAGTATGAGATGTTCAAAATTAATGCAGATGAATCCATCAGAGATATGTTCAAGATATTCACTGATCTTTTCAACAACCTTGACTCACTGGGAAAACACTTTTCCAATGAGGAAAAGGTGAGGAAGATACTTAGAAGTCTTCCAAAGGCAAAGTGGGAACCAAAAACAACAGCTATTGAAGAAGCTCAAAATCTCTCAACTTTACAACTTGATGATCTCCAAGGGAAGCTCCTAACACATGAGATATCCATGAATGAAGTTGATGGAGATCTCCCAGAAGGTGTCAAAAATCTAGCCCTCAAAGCCAAAGAGAATGAGAGAATTCAAGTCTTGAAACTGATGATGGTGATGATCAAGATCAAATTGCCTTGATTTCTAAAGCCTTGACCAGGATCCTCAAAATGAAGAGAAACTCTAGAAACAAAGTGTTCAACAGAGAAAGGCATAGACCATCCAGCAGCATGGACAACAAAGGTAAGCCCTCTTCACAAACAAGTCAAAAGTTATGAACTGCTTTGAGTGTGGTGATGCAGTACACTTGATAAGAGACTGTCCATACAAAAAGAGTAAGAACTTTCAGAAGAAGGATCATGATAGAAGAAAGAAAGCCATGATAGGCTCATGCAGTAATTCAGACAGCTCCAATGAATCTGAATTTGAAGAAGAATATGCCAATCTTTGCTTCATGGCCAAGCATGATGACTGTTCTGAAAAGAACATTGAGGTAATGGTTATCTGTTTATTTCAAAGCCAAAAGAAGCTCTTTCAGAATATCTCAAAACTATGCTTTTAAATGAAGAAGATTATCTGAAATAGACCAGGCTTTTTAAAGAGAAAGTACATGATAAAGCAAAAGAAAATTTATAACTTGTTTGCCTAAATCAGAATCTTGAAATGTCTCAGAAGAAAACTGACAGTGATTTCAAGGCTTGAAAACCAGTTTCAAAGCTTTGAAAACACAAGTCAAGGAAGTAGTCACTGGAAACTCCTCTATGAATGAAAGCCTTGTTAATCTAAGACATCATGTTGATGACTTAGAAAGACAAAAGACTACTCTTACTGAGAAAATTCAAGAATCTGAACTATTTTAAATCAAGCTTGCTAGATCAGAACAGAAGTTGAACTTGATTCTTGGAGGAAGTTCACAGTCTGCTCACAAAGCTGGTATTGGATTCAATCCAAACTTTCCAAGAAGAAAAAATACGAGATTTGTGAAAGATGGAAACAAAACCTCTCCTACTTGTCATTACTGCTGTAAAACTGGCCATGTTAAAATGACTTGTTCTTTTAGAAGAAGAGACCCTCACATAATGAGGAACACTTTTCCTTTACAACTTAAAGGACATGTTAAGCATATTTGGGTTCCTAAAGGGGTTAGACCACCTAACATGGTTGATCCTGAATATGAATCCAAATTTCACACTTGGTATAAAACCTGGGTAAGGCAGTGATTGGTGCTAGCAGGTTGTCACCAAGGAACAGAAGTTGTTCATGGACAGTGGTTGATCAAGACATATGAGTGGAAAGAGATCTCTATTCTCAGAATTAAAAGAGCAATCAGAAGGTTCAATAACACTTGGTGATAAAGGAAAGTGCAATATTCTTGGTATTGGAAAAGTTGGTACAAACTCTGAAAACTCTATTTCTGATGTTTATCTAGTTGAAGGTTTGAAGTTTAATTTACTTAGTGTATCTCATATTTGTGATAATGGTAACAAAGTTATCTTTGATAAAGATAAGTGTGTGGTGCAAAATGAGAAATCAGGAGATTGCATTCTCACTGCCTCTAGATCAAACAATGTTTATACTTTTCCGACTTACAAAGTTGCAGGTGAATGTTTGAAGTGTCTCAAGGCCTTGAAAGAAGATTCAAATCTTTGGCATAGGAAACTTTGTCATATCAGTTTGCATACTCTAAACAAATTGATTTCCAAAGACTTGGTAAGAGGATTGCCATCCTTGAAGTTCAAAGAAGATGAGTTATGCAAAGCCTGTGCACAAGGAAAGCAGACCAGAAGCTCCTTCAAGCCAAAGAAGTTCGTAAGTACAACTAGACCTATTGAATTACTTCATATGGATCTATGTGGTCCTATGAGGACTCCTACTCCAAAAGGTGAAAGGTATATGCTAGTTGTTGTAGATGATTTCTCTAGATACACTTGAGTTATGTTTCTCAAAGAAAAATCTGAAGCTCTCTCTGAATTTTCAAAACTTTGCAGAGAACTTTAAAACTTGAAAAACCTACCTTTAGCTTCAATCAGAAGTGATCATGGTAGAGAATTTGATCAGTTAGAGTTTGATCTTTTCTGTGATAAGAATGGTATTTCTCATAACTTTTCTTCTCCAAGAACTCCTCAACAGAATGGTGTAGTTGAAAGAAAGAACAGGACTCTGGAAGATATGTCAAGGACAATGCTTCTTGAGAACAAGTTGCCAAAACACTACTGGGCAGAAGCTGTGAATACAACAAACTATATTTTGAACAGGTGCTTGATCAGAACCATTCTAAAGAAGACCCCCTATGAATTATTCAGAGGAAGCCAAACATCTCTTACTTTAGACCCTTTGGATGCACTTGTTTTTATCCATAACAATGGAAAAGACAATCTTGGTAAGTTTGATGCAAGAAGTGATGAAGCTATATTTCTTGGTTACTCTCTTAATAGCAAAGCTTATAGAGTGTACAATAAAAGAACCAAACTGGTTGAAGAGAGCATTCATGCTACTTTTTATGAAAGCTATGATTGTTCTTTGAGTGAAAGTTTTGCAAATTTGAATTTGAACAAGCATGAATCAGAGGAAGAAACTGAGAATCCCTTTGGATTCAAGAAAGGCTCAGAAGAAAATAGAAGACATTTTCAAGACCTTGAAAATAGTTCTCAAGGCCTTGAAAGTACAGCTCAAAGCCTTGAAAAAGATGATCAGAAGGGTTCAAGTGACAAAGCTTCTGCTTCAAGACTAGAGAATATCTATGGTGATCCTGAACTATGGTATCCAAGGAAGAGATTTAAATATCTCTCATCTCATCCAGCTGACAATATCATATCAGATCCAACCACTGGTACACAGACTGGATCACAGTTGAAGAACTTATGTGCTTTTAATGATTTTATTTCTCTTGTAGAACCAAAAAATCTGAAGGAAGCTTTGCAAGAATCAGACTGGATTATTTCAATGCAAAGTGAGCTCAATGAGTTTGAGAGGAATAAGGTTTGGAACCTGGTTCCTGCATCAACAAACAAGTCTGTCATTGGTACCAGATGGGTATTCAGAAACAAGTTGGATGAAAGTGGCAATGTAATCAGAAACAAGTCAAGGTGAGTTTCTCAAGGTTACGATCAAGAAGAAGGTATAGATTGTGAAGAAACCTTTACCCCAGTTGCCAGGTTAGAAGCAAATAGAATTTTACTTGCCTTTGCATCCTACAAGAACATGAAACTCTCTCAAATAGATGTAAAATGTGCATTCTTGAATGGTTATTTACAAGAAGAAGTTTATGTTGCACAACCTCCTGTTTTTGAAAATGACAAATTTCCAGATCATGTCTACAAACTAGACAAAGCTCTTTATGGTTTGAAACAAGCTCCAATGGCTTGGTATGAAGGACTCTCAAAGCTTCTACTTGAAAATGATTTCATAACGGGTTTAGTAGATAGAACTCTTTTCATCAAGACTCATGAGAAAGATTACTTGTAGTCCAGATATATGTTGATGATATACTATTTGGAGCTACTAATGATCTATTATGCAGAGAATTCTCAAGTCTTATGAGCATGGAGTTTGAAATGAGCATGATTGGAGAATTAACCTTCTTCCTAGGACTTCAAATACATCAATTGAAGAAGGGTTTTTTTCTGAATCAAAGCAAGTATACAAGAGACTTGTTGAATAAATATAGCATGGCTCAATGCAAGGAAGCTGAGACCCCAATGAGCTCCACATAATCGTTAGACAAGGATGAATCTAGTAAGAGTGTCAATGTTAAAGAGTATAGAGGCATGATTGGATCATTACTCTATCTGACACCAAGCAGACCAGATATCATGTTTAGTGTATGCATGTGTGCTAGGTTTCAAGCTGATCCAAAAGAATAACACTTAAATGCTGTGAAGAGAATATTCAGATATCTCAATGGTACCAAAGACTTTGGGTTTTGGTATCCAAGACATTCTAACTTTTCTTTAAGTGGTTTTTCAGATGCTGACTTTGCAGGCTACAAGGTTGATAGAAAAAGCCTTTCTGGAACCTGTCAATGCATTGGATCATCTTTGATTAGCAGGCATTCTAAGAAGCAGAATTCAGTTTCTCTATCAACAGCGTAAGCTGAATATATAGCTGCAGGAGCATGTTGCTCACAAGTAGTATCGATTGCTCAACAGCTAAGAGACCTTGTATTTGACTTTAGAGGCATATCTATTAAGTGTGACAACACTAGTGCAATTTCAATTACAAACAATCCAGTACAACACTCAAGAACCAAGCACATTGATGTCAGACACCACTTCATCAGAGATCATGCTGAGAAAGGTGATATTGTTCTTGAATTTGTTGCTACTAATATGTAAATTGCAGATATCTTCACCAAACCATTAGTTGATGAGAGATTCTTAGGTCTAAGATTGGAATTGGGAATGCTAAATAAGACCGCATTGGTTTAGGGGGAGCTTAAGGTAAGAAAGTTAAGTTATTTGTGTTTACAAAGGTTTGAACTGACTTTCAAAGACTTGAAAATCATTTCAAAACTTTGATCTTTTATCTGTTGCAGTGTTACAGTATTTCAAGGCCTTGAAAGCCTTTTCAAAGCCTTGAAAATGAATCTGTTACACTAATAGTCAATAAAATTTGATCATTCTATACTGGGTGATATCTCTGTAGATATTTGCCTAATATAGCCCCTACCTTTTTCAAAAAATTATTTTAGCCAAAAATAGTATTGGTATATTTTTTTTCCAACGGCATAATAGTTTGAAATTTTTCTGATCTTTGCAAATCTTTTTAGAATCAGAGAAATACTAGTTTCCTTTTGAAACTCAAACTTTTTCAGTATTTATCCTCTTCTCTTCTCCTTCATTCTATCTATCTCTTTTCTTCTCCCTAACCCTATTGAGCACAATAAGAGCCGTAGATCGAATCAAGACGGCTGGTGGTTCAAAACCTGTCTCAGAGAAGACAAGAAAAGCAGGAGTGGAAGAGGTTCAAGAAGTCAGTGGAGACTCTAGCTCCAGAACTCCTAGTGCAGAAGCAGTTCCAGATCCTCCTCCACCAAAGAAGAAGATCAAGAAGGCTACAACCTCCTAATCAGAAAAGAAGTAGAAGCAGAAGGCCATTACAGAAAAGCAACCAGAAAAAGAGCCTACCTGCTCAAAGAAGGTGAAGAAGAAGGCAACTCAGGCAGAAAAAGGGAAAGGGAAGGTGACTGAAGCACAACCAGAAGGTCAATTGGGGAAGGCTTTGCAGATCTACTCTAAAGTCTCAACAAAGAACACAGCTCCAGATGAGACATGGTTTGTCTCAACCATCTCTAAAGGTAAGTGGTTAGATGGTTTTGGTTCAAGGTCTATTGGTTTCTGCAGTTTGTTTAATAAGTATGTGTTGGAACACATGAAACACAAGTGCATCTCTATGTTAAAGAAGAGCTCTTTGTGGTGTATGCTAAATCCCAGGGATATATCCTACCCCAGAATCACCAGACTCTTCTATCTGAACCTCACCCAAGTAAAGAGATATGCACACTTAGTGATCACATCTAAAATTTTTGGGATAACAATTGAACTTGATCACTATGAGTTTGCCAATGTGTTAAGTTGTCCAAAGAGGTATGACACTAGCAACCATCCTCCAAAATCATAAACTTTGAAGCTAGCCAAAGAAGAATTCTTTCTTCCAAATGTCTCAACCTCAACCAAAAAATTAACACACTCTGTGTTAAATGTTGAAGCCAAAGTTCTTCATACTATTCTGGTGAGATGTGTATTTCCTAGAGAGCACTCAAGAGAGTTGGTGACTGAGAGAATGCTGCACATCATGTACCTGAATATGCATGGCTATGAGATTGATCTCCCAAAACTAGTCATTGAACACCTGCTCTTCAGCTTAACTAGTAAGAGATTTCTCCCTCCGCCATATGCAAACCTCCTTACCATGTTCTTTGAGCACTTTGAGATCCCTTTTACTGGAGAAGAATCAGTCACAACTGGTTTTGAGGAATTCAATGAGAAAGCCTTTTAGAAAATTGGAGTGGTGAAAACCAAGGAGAAAGTTTGGAAACTTTACTCAGAACTTAATGAAGCAGAACTAGGTGCAAAGAAGTTTTCTAAGCCCAAGACCTTGACTCCTACTTCAAGCCAGACCTCTCAGCCTACAGACAATCTAAGACTTGATGGTTTGGAACTGGATATGGAGGATGTCAAAGCTACTGTTTTTGGACAGGAAAGTGATATGGGACAAGTCAAGTATATGGTGGAAAGTATCTTTAGAAGCATGACTTTGCTTGATGTTCCTGAGGATCCTGAAGGAACAAGGAAAGGAGAATAAGAAATGGAATTTCCTAGTGAGCATTTAGAACAGGACGAAGCTACTCCAGTTTCAGATAAGGGCAAGCAGGCAGCAGAGCAGGAAGAATATGAAGCTGATAGTCCTAATTCAGATGAGCTGCTGATCACTTTGAAGAAAAAGAAGAAATCTCCAAAGGCAACTGAAAATGACAAGACTGGTGAGACAACTAATGCAGAAGAAGTTGCAGAGGAACAGGAAGAGCAAGACAAGGCTGATGAAGAAGACAATGAGAAAGAGGAAGGAGACACTTGATCCAACATCTTCTATATTCTTTCTTCCATATTCTCTCTTCTTTATTTCTTTAAGTTTTCAAAATTTTCCAGACACTTGATCCAACATCTTCTATCTTTTTGATGAATGTCAAAAAGGGGGATAAAATTATAGGTTTTCAGTTTAGGATCTTAGGTTTATTTGATGTTACCTGCTGAACTTTTTAGGTGTTTTTGTTGGCATTTGAATAAGTTGGATGTTTTTGGAATAACTATGTCTTTAAATTGCAGACTAATCAGTTTATTTTGCAAAGACTAAGGATCAAACATAATTTGGTTTTGTATTTCATCAAGGGGGAGATTGACAGCTCAGGTTGTTCAAGGATTGAAAGAGCTTGACTATTTCAAGGCCTTGAAACAGCATTCAAAGCCTTGAATCAGCTTCAGAGGCTTGAAAATAGTGTTATCTATTTTCAAGGCCTTGAAACTGAATTCAAAGCCTTGAAACTGTTAAACCTGAAAGCATATTCTCAGGGGGAGTTTTTATATTAACTCTCTGATCTAATTTATCATCTCTCTTGCATATGTTTGATTATATATTGTTAGATGATGAAATAAAAATTGTTAAACATGTTTTGAATCGTATTATATCAACTATTTTACCATGAAATGCAGGAAATATTGTTTCTAAGTTTGCAGGATTGTTTCCAAAACTGGATTGCTGCAGATTTGGAAACACTTGAAGACTTTGATCCTGTGATCAATCTGATGTGTTTGACAGCTTTCCACAATGGTTAAATGAAGAATTACAAAAATATCTCAGAATATTACATTCATTCAACTGTTGGAGAAGATCTCAACATAGTCAAACTCTGTTACCTACAAAGAAGGAAGGTTGTTGCTGAAAATATGGAGAGATTTGCATAGCTGTTTGAAGTATTTAAAGAGCTCAAATTCGAAGCATCAATAACACAATTCTCAACGGGAAAATACAAATAAATCACTCTGTATTGAAAAGCATCAAAGAAGTTCTTCATCTCTTCAAATCCATACACAGAAGTTCACTGCATTTCGCTGCAGTTTTCTACTCTTTTGTGATCTTATGTACAGAGCTATATTGGTAGATCATTTCTGTATTATTTCTACATTCATTCTCAACGATTGTTCAAGGTGAAAAATAGATAATTCTTAGTTAATCAGTTAGCTAGAGCAGGTACTAGACATGTTAGGGAAAACCATAAGCTGTAACAGAGTAAGGGAACTCTATGTGCTTGAGTTCTAGGGCCAAGCTTTTGATTAATAAGAATTGAGTTGAAAATCCTGCAGGGATCTAATACCTGAGGTAGAGACGTAGGTCCAAGTGGACTGAACTCTATAAATCACTTGTCTTGTGCATTTTCGGTTCATCTACTTTCAAAGCTGTTGCAGCATACAAAAACTGTTTATTTTTTCAAGGGTTTCAACTTGTTTTCAAGGCCTTGAAAAAGGCTTACTTTTTCTAAAACTTTCTGCAGCATTTCAAAGGCTTACTTGTTCTAAAACTTTCTGCAGCATTTCAAAGGCTTGAATCTGTGATCAACGCCTTGAATTTTATTTTCTACACTAGTTCTTCTACTTGTTAGCTAGTTTTGAAAAAAGTTGGCATACTCTATTAAACCTCCCCCCCCCCTTCTAGAGTATCTTAGTTGCTTATACATCTGCATACTCACACTTTCATAGGCGTTGTAACAGGACATGGTAATCATGGCTCTTCATTCGAACTAACTTGTTATCTTTGACACTTACACAAGCTGAAATATTTGACGCATGCCATCTGGAAACTTAATCGCTTTTAGCCATTCACATAAAATTTTCTTACCGGCTGTGTCCAAGGTATATGGTGCCTTGGGAAGTTTTACATTCTCCCCAACATTTTCTTCATGCAGATGCAATTCCGGCCTAATTTTCATTCGATTTAAATCCATTCGTGCATTTGCATGATATTTAATTTTTCCTTCAGTACCCATCAGCGTCCCAACAAGACTCTCGCAAATGTTCTTCTCGATATGCATTACGTCCAGCCAGTTTCTTGTTTTAAGTTCATGCTAATAAGGTAGTTCGAAGAATATACTTTTTTCTTCCTATTTAACTCTTCCGGAGGACGGTTCCAATTCCTTTCGCGATTTGCTTTCGTATTCCCCAATCTCAAATCTTTGGGAGTTTCTCTAACTGCTTCAGAATGTCATCCCCCGTTAACTCCTTCGGCTTTTTTTTTTCATTTCCCTCTTCCCAAACTTTGTACTAGTCCGCTACTTATGATTCGGCCCCAGGAACCTACGAGCACCCATATAAGCTTGCTTCTTACTAAAATGTAGCCTGATCGAATCTGTGTTCTTGTTACAAGGTGGGAAAGCTAGTTTTCCTTTGGTGCTCAATCCCGACATCATTTCTTAGGCGGGAAAATCGTTAATGGTCCCAAAAAGTGCAGCGTGTAAGATGAATCGCTCACCAGTTGCTGCGTCATAGGTCTCGACACCTACTTCCCACATCTCTTTCAGCTCATCAACCAAGGGATGAAAGTAGGTATCGATTGCGTTTCTCATGGATGTTTGGCCAGGTATCAGAAGCGGCATCATCAGAAAATCCTCATTAAGACACCCCTCAGGGGACATATTGTACTGCCGTGCAGCAACAGGCCACATACTGCAAGAACTATTCATCATGCCGAATGGATTAAATCCATCAGTGGCTAGTCCCAAACGGACATTACGAGGATCTCTAGAAAACCACTCATGCGCTTGGTCAGAATCTTGCTACTGCTTTGCATCGGCAGGTATCACTGAGCCATTCTGGACACGCTCTTCCTTGTGCCATCTCATTGCCTTAGCGGTTGTTTTTTACATGAACAACTTTTGCAGCCTCGGTTTAATTGGAAAGTATCTTAGAACATGTCTAGGAACTCTTTTTCCCTTCGTGGTACTGGGCTTATATCTAGGCTCTCCACAATCAGGATTTAGACAGTGGTCTAGGTGTTCGTTTTCTTTCCAATATAATGTGCTGTGTTTAAGGCACTCATGGATGTTGATGTATCCTAGCCCTAGTCCACGCAACACTTTCTTTGCTTCATAATATGACTTAGGTATAGAGTGACCAGAAGGTACTAACTCTTTAATAAAATCCAACAACAAGTTTAAAGATTTGTTTCTCCATCTACAAATTGTCTTAATATGAAGCAGCCTGACGATGAGTGACAACTTAGTGAATGTTTGACACCCAGAGTATGCTTCAGATTGCGCATCCTTCAACAACCTGTCGAATTCATGGGGGCCCCACCATCGCTGGATGGTACGGAACCAGTCGAGGGAAGTGTTCCCACCTGTAAGTCCCCGATCAACCCCTCCAAGTCATCATCTATTTCTGCAATGTAATCAACCCCACTACCAGCGGTACCATAGCCTATAATGACACTTTCCTCCTCATGGTAGATCCATACTGTGTAGTCCATTTGTATACCGTTCAGATGCAGATGCTCTTTAACTTGCTCAACACTTTCATAAACTACATTAACACAACTACATCAAGGACATCGTACCCTATTAGAACTATCACTATGCAACCTAGAAACCTCCATATACCCAGCAATTCCTTTAGTATATTCTGGAGAAAACTTATCATTCAGAAAAAACATACTACACAATTAAGAGTAGACAACGGTATTGCCCTACTACATGTAGGGTTTTGATTCATGGATGCGCAACGGAAACAATAATTAACCATGCAAAACCCTCCATGGATCACAAGTTAAGAGACATAACGATGGTAAGGGTTAGAAATCATAAACACACCTTAGGGTTCTCCTTTGATGACTTCAAACGCGAATAGTGTCACGTCTCTACGGTTGATCCACGCCTAGAGGTGAGATCTAGACCCTCCAAATCCATGTGCTAGCTAGGAAGAATGGAGGAGGAAGAAGGAATCGCCAACAATGGAGTGCCAAGAGGTGGGGCGGCATCCCCTTGTAGCCGACGGGTAGGGGGCGGTCCCATAAAGGGGGTTCGGCCCTCTTTTTGGGACTTTCTCTCTCCTTGCTTTGTTCTCTCCTTTCTTCTATCAAATAGATGTGTGGTGTTTTTAGAGAGAAAAATAAGCTAGGAGTGTTCTTTATATAGTCCTACAACTCCTTTTCCTACTACATAAAGAACCCCTCTCCTAATCCTACTCAAGTTCGGATTAGTCCCTTTTTGCAAAAATTGTCCTTATCATGTCAATACATGGATTAGTTCTATTTTGCAAATTAATCCTAATCATGTCTCTACATGAATTAGGCCACTTTGGCAAATCCTAATCAAGTCTATACATCGATTAGTTCAACTTGCATATTAGTCCTACTAAGTTAGCAAGTTGTTGCGATTTGATCCTTTTAATTAATTAATCATATTAATTAATATTTTCCCATGTCTAGTTCACCCCTATATGGCGTGTGACCCCATAGCTTCTATTTAGTTGGTAGTAAATATTTACTAATATGGAGCGGCCTCTAGCAAGACATCCATTCTAGCCAACAAATAGAATAGTCATCATGACAAACCTTGTGCAAGTAATTGTCTCATCCCTTTGTCTCAATATCCGGATTGGACACGAGACATACAAGTCACACTCGTATATCCAATCCATAGTTTCTCGATCCTGGGAATAGCCTTATTCGTGCAAATAACATCAAAATCCCATATTGATTTATTTGAGTCTGGCCAGACATTTTATAAGCACTATCCCTCGAGTGGCCTAGGATATTTTCTCCCGTTATGTGGGAGGGACAAATTCTATCTACGTCCACTACGATCTCTAAGCTTGCTTCTTATTGTATCCAGTACACGCCTTTATAACTACCCAGTTACGGTGTAGCGTTTAACGCTACCAAAATCACAATAATCCACAACTAGAATATCTAGTGACTTCAATTCTAAGGATGACAATACCGTTTGCACCGCGAGAAGCGCTTGTGACTTAACATAACGTGTATGTAGCCTTCTCGGAGATGGGTCAATCCAGTATGCCATTACTCCTAATGCATACCCATGTGTTGGATCATGATATCTCCATATCAATCCAACCCCATACTAGTCTATAGATGATTGTCCCATTAATCATTATAATTGACTAGGGATATTTAAGAATATAACACTTATATTCTAAGGACTTCATTCATGTTAACATATCTCCATATCGATAACATAATGAATCGTAAATCCATAAATGTCACAATTAATTGATTGCCTCTAGGGCACAATTCCAACTCTACAACCTATCCTAAACAAGATATGCAGAAAACACGTAAATATAGGAACATGCATAGTCACATCGTCAAAAAGTCCGGATAAGAACACAGAAAAGGTGCAACTCACAATATCACACAGTCGCTCAAACTGGACAATGACCAAGTCTAACTTTCCTTTGATTGAATGTAGATCCATATCATCATGGCCTCTACAGTGAGCATGAAGAGACTCAAATATGTACTCGGAGCCAAGTAATGCGTATTACACAGGCTGCAAAAAGATTTTTACACAGGCTGCAAAAGAAATAGTTTGAACATCTAAAGGAGTATGGGATGTGATCCATATTCACTCTACCTAGAACACCATTGTGGAATGGTGTGTCTGAGAACAGACATCGGACCTTGTTGCACACGGTTCGGTCCATGATGTGTCAAACAGAACTTCCAGTTGAATTTTAAGGGCCATGTTCGAATTACAGCAAATTTCGCCCTTAACCTCGTTCCATCTAAATTAATTATGAAGAACACCATATGAGATATGGACTAGGATTTGTCATAGTACGTCGTTCATAAAGAATTTGGGTTATGAAGTTTATGTAAACGGTTTGCGGATTAACTTTAACCTAAATCGGATAAATGTACTATGTGGAATACCCTGAGGAAAGAAAGGATAATATATCTCTACACTCCAATCGAGAACAAATTGTTTTTTGCTCGAATCGATGTGTTTCTAGATAGAGATTGTCTCTAAAACAAACAGTTGGAGGACAGTAGAACTTGAAGGAGTTTGAGAACCACAACAGAACATTGATCCTTTTGATGGAATATGAGTATGATGACAAGGTGTTGTGGAGCAACCTACTTAAGTAACATAAGGACTTCGTAGGTCAGGTAGGATATGTCAAGGATCTAGAGAATTATAGATTTCTCATAACCCGGTGATATATTGCTCATAGAGATGAGCCTACAACCTATGAAGGGGCCACGAGTGGGCAATACTCTCAGAAATAGCTTGGAGCCATGAGATACGATATGGAATCTATGTATTCCAACAAAGTATGGACTTTGGTGGAACCACCTAAAAGGGTAGGACCCATATGGTGCAAGTGGGTTATGAGGAAACCAACATGGATGGTAATATGATTACATTTAAGGGACGATTGGTGGCTAAGGGTTTTCCTGTGATTTCATAGTATAGACTAGGACGATTTTTTTCCCAATTGTGATGCTTAAATCCATTAGCATCTTGCTTGTAGCAATCTACCAATAGATTGAGTCAAGCTTCTCGGAGTTGGATCCTTCGAACTGATGATGCAATCAAAGGAGTTTGGTTCCATCAAAATTGAAGATGATTCTTATATTTACAAGAAGGTTAGTGGTAGCACACTTATATTTTCTGGTATTGTATGTGGAGACATACTAATCATTGGGAATAATGTCTCTACTCAGCAATCAGGTAAAGATTGACTAGAGAATTGATTTACAAATGATAGACTAAGTTGAGACGATCAAGAAAGATCAAGGGTAGTTGTTCAGCTTGAGTCATGGTACATATATTAACAAGGTGGTGAAATGGTTCAACATGTAAGAATATGGATTCTTACCCATGTCACATGTAATTAGTCTTTGGATGAATTAATTGTCTTTCCAATTAGATTGAAAATGACCGTATGAATTAGATTCACGAGATAGCCATGTTATGTACTAGGCCAGATGTGTCATATGGTATGACATGAAGATACCGGTCAAATCTGGGTGAAAGTAACTGGATAATTATCAAGATTATACTTAAAGTACTTGAGAAGAACATAGCATGAATTCTTGGTAAATGAAGGATAGGAAGATTTTCCTGTAAGGGGTTATTGTGATGAGAACCTCTAATATAACAAAAAAGATTTCTGATCATAGTCAAGTTTTATGTTTTGCACTAGTAGGAGGGACTGTGAGCTAGAAAGGTTCGAGACAAGATTCAATTGTCGATTCTAACACAGGGGACTGATTATATTAATGCATAAGATGCACTTACTCAGAATATTCAAACTTAGTCAAATTGTTGATAGAGAGATGTGAATATTTGCAAGTACCAGCAGATGTATCTCTTACCTTGCTAAGTAAAAGCATGAGGGCCGCGAGAGATCAATAGGCATATGATGCAGGACAATGACTCTAGTCCAAGTAGGAGACTGTTGGAGTTGTGCCCTAGGGGCAATCAATTTATCGTGACAAATATAGATGGACTTACTATTCATTATGTTATCGATATGGAGATATGTTAACATGAATGAATTCCTTAGAATATAAATTTTATATTCTTAAATATCCCTAGTTGATTATATCGATTTAAACGACAATTAACTGTAGAGTAGTATGGGGTTGGATTGATATGGAGATATCACGATCCAAAACATGGGTATGCATTAAGAGTAATGGCATAGTGGATTGACCCACGACGAGAAGGCGACATTAGATTATGTTAAAGTCACAAGTGATTCTCGTAGTGCTAATGGTATTGTAATTCTTAGACTTCAAGTCACTTGATAATCTAGTTGTGAAATATCATGCTTTGATATTATCAAAGTTGCACCTTAACCGGATAACTATAAAGGTAGTTATCGGGCATGATAGGAAGCAAGCTTAGAGATTGTAGTGACGTAGACAGGA
The DNA here is from genome assembly GCA_023055425.1 of Linanthus parryae. Lineage (NCBI taxonomy): Eukaryota > Viridiplantae > Streptophyta > Magnoliopsida > Ericales > Polemoniaceae > Linanthus > Linanthus parryae. The sequence continues at coordinate 195,194 of JALGPY010000060.1, read as the reverse complement.
TTTTTCCCTCCCACGTAATGGGCGTAAATATCCGTGGGCCACTCGAGGGATGATGCTTATAGAATGTCTTGCCAGACTCAGATAAATCAATATGGAGATATTGATGCACGGATAAGCATATTGCCAGGATCGAGGAACTATGGATTGGATATACGAGTGTGACTAATATGTATCGTGTCAAATCCGGATATGGAGACAAATGGATAACACAATACATGAACATTTGGCACAAGGTTTGTCGGATGACTATTTCTTTTAGTTGGATAGCGTGGATGTCTTGCTAGAGGCCGCTCCATGTTAGTATTTGTTACTAACAACTAAGTAGAAACTTATGGGTTCACACTCCCTATGAATTAGACCGGACTCGGGAAATAATTAATATGATTAATTAATTAGAAGGATCAATACGCAACTACTTGCAAACTTAGTAGGAATAATTTGCAAGTTGGACTAATTCGTGTATGGACATGATTAGGATAGGTGCTTTTATGCAGTCAACAAAGAGTTGTTGAACTATATAAAAGACACTCCTAGCTTCCTTCCCACAAAGAAAATTCTCATAACACATTGAGTGGGAGAGAAAAAGCAAGTAGAGAGAGCGAGACCAAAGAGGGCCGAACCCCACCTTGGTCCGCCCCTACCCCTTCGGCTAAAGAAAGAGGGTTGAGCCCCTCTTTTGTTTTCTTTGCGTTATTGTGATCTTCTTCCTCTTCATCCTTCAATCCTAGCTAGCACAAAGGCTTGAAGGATCCGGTTTCAATCCTAGGAATGGACTAGCCATAGAGACGTGAATACTAATTCACGTGTGAAGTCATCACAGAAAAACCCAAAGGTATGTAGATACTAGAATCCTTTACTATCGTTATGTAGTCTCTTCTTGTGATCCTTGGAGGGTCTTGACCAGGATTAAATTTTGTTATTCCGCTGCGTAACCTGCATCAAAACCCTACACTAGTTGTGTGTGACTGCTGAAGCAAGAGGTAAAACGCAACTAAGCTATTTCAATGTAATTGAAAGGTTAGGGACTGGGTGTTATCTATTAGATAGATAAAGAAAAAACAGTTATTCACCCAAAGTGGACCAAGATTTGCATTGGATGCAATTATAGTTTCGTTCAAAGTTGATTTACTCAATATGATTGAGAATCGCTAAACAAAGCACTCATAGCGGGCATAGGCAAAACATGTTAAATGGTTAACAGCATGGGTAAGGGCAAAAGTTTTTCGCCGACCCCATGGGTATAAAGCAAGCTTGTTTCTAAAACCAAGATGCCTTAAAGTCCCATAGGTGGTTTAGAGGAAGAGAGACTGCCCAAAGTACCTGGAACGAAATGATAAGGGAATTGTGAATTCCAATTTAGGTATTTTTGTTATAGAAGCCAATGTGTCTATCTCATCATCAAGAGTCTATGATACTAGACGAGGATCTCAAATTTAAAGAAATATGGAGGATCTCAAGTGATGTAGACAATTGGATAAAGGAAGAAATAAACCTACATGTGGGTCAATGACGCAAGGGGTTGCTGAATTAGCTGTAGGGAATCATCTCTACCTTTATGAAATTGTTCATCAATTAGACAAAAGTGATTATGTCCCTGCTATGGGTAGGTGCTTTATCATAGTTTCCTGTTTGGACAAGAAAGGCTAAAGGACAAATGTTGTTCTATTTTTTCTGATACGCATTATTATAATGCAATTTTTTTGCCTAATGGATTGTATATCCTTGATCATGATAATTTCATCTATAAAATTAATACGAAGAGTTTTGAATATGATGATATTAACCTCACTTATCTTTGGCATTTTTGTTTAGGCAACATAAATAAGAGATGCATATCTAGACTCCATAAGGATGAGTTTCTGGACTCATCTTGATTATTGAATCATATGAGACATGTAAACTTAATTATTAGGCAAGATATGATCTTCGGGAATAATACATGTTGATGTATATATGCCACTAAGCACAAATACTAAAGATGGTTTTCAGTATTTCATCATATTTACTGATGGGATCGGAGAAATATGGATTTGTGTATCTTATGAAAAAACAAATCAGAATCCTTTGAATTATTCAAGGAATTCAAGAATGAAGTAGAGAAATATCTTGGCAAAAGTATTAGGGCTCTACGATTGGATCGTAGAGGAAAGTACTTGAACCAAGAGTTTGACAAGCATCTGTAGGAGTGTTGGATGTGATCCAAAATCGCTCCAGCTAGAACGCCACATGGGCTTGGCGTGTCTAAGAGGAGAGTTCGGACCTTGTTGGTCAAGGTTCGGTCCATGATGTGACAAACTGAACTTCTAGTGTACTTTTAAGGCTATGTTCTAATTGTATCAAATTTCTGCGTTAACCTTGTTCCATCTAAATAAGTTCTGAAAAACGCCATATAAGATATGGACTTGGAAGCGTCCTAGTATGTTATTCATAAAGATTTGGGGTTATGAAGTTTATGTAGAAGAGTTTACAGATAACCTGGACCCAAGTCAAATAAATATTTTGTGGGATATCCTGAAAATGATATTATTTCTACAAACCAATCGAGAAAAATTATTTGTTGCTCGAACCGCTGTGTTTTTGAGTAGAGATTGTCTCTAAAAGAGACAGTGGGCGGATAGTAGAACTTGAAGGAGTCCAAGAACCACAACAGAACATTTATCCTTTATTGGAACATGAGCAGGATCACAAGGAGTTGTGGAGCAACCTGCTCAAGTAACACAAGAGCTTAGTAGGCAAGGTAGGATATGTTCAAGGGCTAGAGAAATAGGGATTTCTCATAACCTCGTGACGTATTGCTCATAAAGATGAGCCTACAAGATATGAGGAGGGCACGAGTGGGAAACACTCTCAAAATGGCTTAGAGCCGTGGGATACAAAATGGAATCCATGTATACCAACAAAGTATGGACTTTGGTGGAATCACCTGAGAGGGTGCAAGTGGGTTATAAGGAAACCAACATGGATGGTAATATGATTAATTTTAAGGGAAAATTGGTGGACATAGGTTTCATGCGAAATCATAGTATAGACTATGACGAAACTGTTTCCCCAGTTGTGATGCTTAAATCCATTCTCATCTCGCTTGCGGTTGTAGCTTACACAATTTGAGAGATTGATAGGTTGATCCAAAGTATGCCTAATCGGTGTGTAAATTACAACGGTCCATTTATGGATTAAAAGTAAGTTTTTTGAGTTGGCATCTTCAATTAATGGTGCAATCAAATGGTTTGAGTTCATCAAGAATGAAGATGAATCTTCTGTTTACAAAAAGGTTAGTGGGAGCATAGTTATGTTTCTAGTCTTGTATGTGGAGACATACTAAACATTGGGAATGATGTCTCTACTTGGTAATCTTACGTAGATTGCCTAGGGAGTTGATTTTCAAATGATAGACTTAGGCGAAGCAACAATGAAGATCTGTGGAGGTAAGATCATGATGGTTTTGTTGCTTAAGTTATAGAACATAAATTGACAAAGATGTTGAAATGGTTCAACATATAAGAATATGGATTCTTACCTACGTCACATGGAATTAGTCTTTCGAAGGCTAATTGTCCTTCCAATTAGATTGAGAAAGGACCCCATGAATGAGATTCATGGGATACGCCATGATATGTACTAGGCCAGACATGTCATATAGTATGACACATAAATACCAGTCATATCCGGGTGAGAGTCACTGGACAATATTTCAAGAAAATCCTTTAGTACTTGAGAAGCGCTAAGGATGAGTTTGTGATATGTGGAGAATGGTAAGGGTTCATTGTAAGGGTTACACTGATGCAAACTTCCAATCTAGGAAAGAAGATTTTAGATTATAGTCAACTTTTGTGTTTGGCCTTGATGAAGGAACTGTGAGCTAAAAAGGTTCCTGGCAAGATTCAGTCACTGATTCTAACATACAGGACTGAGTGAGTTACTGCATGAGATGCACTTACTCAGGATATTCAATCTCGATCAAATTTTTGATATAAGAGATGTGAATATTTTTAAAGTACCATCGCATGTCTCGCGTACCATACCTCTACGGAGTGTGAGTATGGAGAGCTGCACTAAATCAATAGGCATATGATGCAAAAGATTGACTCAAGTGCAAGTGGGAGACTGTTGGAATTGTCCCCTAGAGGAAATCAATTTATTGTGACTAATATGTGGACTTACGATTCATTATGCTATTGATAAGGAGATATGTTAACATGAATGAAGTCCTTAGAATATAAATGTTATATTCTTAAATATCCCTAGTCCATTATAATCCAACACATGGGTATGAATTAGGAGTAATGGCATACTGGATTGACCCATCTCCAAAAAGGATAAAGAAAAGTTATGTAAAGTCACAAGTGCTTCCAGAGGTGACAACGGTATTTTCATCCTTAGACTTGAAGTCACTAGATCATCTAGTTGTGAAATATTATGTTTTGATAGCGTCAAACGCTACACCGTAACTGGGTATTTATAAAGGCTCGTATCGGAGACAATAGGAAGCAATCTTAGATATTGTAGTGATGTATATAGAATTTATCCCTCTCACATAACGGGAGCAAATATCCTAGGCCACTCGAGGGATAGTTCTTATTGAATGTCTGGCCAGACTCAAATAAATCAATATATGATATTGATGTTATTTGCACGAATAAGTCTATTCCCAGGATCGAGGAATTATGGATTGGATATACGAGTACGACTTGTATGTCTCATGTCCAATTCGAATATTGAGACAAAGGGATGAGACAAGCAAGGTTTCTCGGATGACTATTTATATTAGTTGGCTATAATGGATGTCTTGCTAGAGGTCGCACCATATTAGTAAATAGTTACAACCAACTAAGTAGAAACTTATGGGGTCACACACCATATAGGATTGAACTAGACTTGGGAATTAATTAATATGATTAAATAATTAGAAGGATCAAATCGCAACAACGTGCTAACTTAGTAGGACTAATATGGAAGCTGGACTAATCCGAACTTGAGTAGGATTAGGAGAGGGCCTTTATGTAGTAACAAGGAGTTGTTGGACTATATAAAGGATGCTCCTAGCTTCCTTCCCTACAACTAATGCTCATAACATAAGCTGAGTAGGAGTGAACCAAGGAAAGAAGAGCAAGACAAGGAGCCGACCGCCCCTAGTCCGCCCCCTCTACCCGTCGGCCACAACAAGGAGGCCGAGCCTCCTTTTGGTGCTCCGTTGGGTGATTTCTTCATCCTCTTCAATTAATCCTATCTAGCACATGGATATTGGAGGATCTATCTCAATCCTAGGCGTGGATCAACCGTAGAGACGTGATACTTTTCGCGTTTGAAGTCATCAAAGGAGACCTACAAGGTACATAACACGAACCCTTTCACTTCATCATGAATTATCTTCCGGTGATCCTTAGAGGGTCTTGATCGGATAAATTATTCTTTATTCTGCTGCGTATCCATGATCAAAACCCTACAGTGCTATGCTATCGAAGCTAGATGCTTCGAATAGTTGGCTATACATGCTAACTAAAGGGGACCTAGAAACACGTGGATCCACCTCAGGCTATCGTCAATGTTTGATGACAGGCTCATCACATGGAACAACAATATAATATATTACACGATCGTGTTGAACACCTTTATCGACCATGGAAGCGGAATACGTTGCATGTTCTGCCACCACACAGATATGTGTTTGGCTAAAAAGATCTTGTCGTCCTAGGAGTTGTCGACGAACCTGTTACTGTGTTTTGCTAGCATACAGTTATATCATTGCGGTAAAGAAAAATACATAGGTTAGGGTACCATTTCACCAAGGATGATATGAAGAGACGAATTGGTAGTCCCATTAACTCCTCACCGTGTGGGCCTCGTCGATCATCCGAGTATGATTGACACTGTATAACCTTAGTAATGTTATCTTTTACATGAAGAGACGAATTGGTGGGTGCTACTTTGGCGTTCCACCTTACGACTATGGATGATTCGCTCTTCCGAAGATTATTCGGAAAGCAGCTAACATGATTCTAAGTGACAATATGGATAGGAGAAATGTTCTCATTGCAACATTCATTGTTATTTTGATTGGACCCACATGCAAGATCCATCAGAGTCATACAAGATATGAATATAATAGTAGAAGTATGGACTCATTGGAGCACTGTCCATGGGACTAGACATGTACTCATGGTCTATGAGATGGCAATTCGATCGAATCTGGGTATACAAGAGCAAGACTCCGCATTATTTTTTCTAGAGGTTGAGTCTTCCCGCGCTGGCTCTCTGTGGGTTTAGTGTACGTATTTCCCTAAATGAATGTGTAAGGTCACATGTTTCATGGACTGGAAATACTTAGGTATTTCAAGGCCTTGAACTAGTTTTCAAAGCCTTGAATCAGGTTTCACAGGCTTGAAATAGCAGAGGCCTCGAACCAGGATTCAAAGCCTTGAAACTGTCTTACATGCATGCATGTTCAGAGGGCGAGTTTCTCTAAACTCTTTTGATTCAATTTTATACCTCTCACCCCTGTACTTGATGTGTTATTATTTAATGATGAAAGACAAACTGTTTTCATATATCTAACAAGTTTTAATCTATCAGTTTGACTCAATTTTGCAGGAAAATTTTATTTCCTAAATGTGCAGGATTTGTTTCCTTATCTGGCTTTTGCAGGAAGTAAAATACTTAACGAAGATGATCTTGTGATCAATCAGAGACTCATGACAGCTTCTCAGAATGTTTAAAGACAAGATCAAAACAATATCTCAGAAGATTGTGATCAACTATCCGTTGGAGAAGGCTGTTAAGAGAGTCAAAATTTGTTTCCTACAAAATAGGAAGTTATTTCCGAAAATCTGGGAACATTTGAAGAGATTCAAACAGTATAAATGGAGCTCATTTTGAAACAACAAGAGACTACACTCTAACGGGCAAAAAGAGAGACACATTCCAGGATTGACAGTCATCAAAGAAGCACATCATTCTCACAATCCATCTCACAGAAGATCACTGCATTCTTCACTGAAGTTCTACACTCTAGTGTTCTTCTATATTGTGATTTATTGGTAGATCATTTCTGTAATACTTTTATATTTCATTCTCAAGGATTGTTCAAGGTGAAAAATAGAGAATTCTTAGTTAATTAGTTAGCTAGAGTAGGTACTAGATAGGTTAGAGAGAACCACAAGATGTAACAGAGTAAGACAATTCCCTGTGCTTAAGATCTAGGGCTTAGCTTTTGATTAATAAGAATTGAGTTGAAAATCCTGCAGGGAGAATATCTATGAGGTAGAGACGTAGGTCCAAGTGGACTGAACTCTATAAATCATTTGTCTCTTGCATTTACAGTTTCAGTTACATACTAAGTTTTGCTGCATTCAAACTTGTCTGTTTTCAAAGGTTTGAAACTCTTTGTCTGTTTCATTATAAACTGTATCTCATTCCAAATGCTTGAATTTGTGTTCAAGGCCTTGAACTCCATTGCTCTTGATCAAAAACTCTTATCCTCCACAAGTTTTAAAAAATTTGGCATACTCTATTCAACCCCCCCCCCCTTCTAGAGTATCTGTGCTGCATGTCCATCTGCATACTCCCCTTTTAGAATGTACTTTCAAGAGTCACACGCCACAGCCGCAAAATTCTTTTTAGATGATTTGGTTTGTCATTGAGAGACTAGAAGAGCTATACGCATTTCCACAGTTCTAGTGGGAGATGTTAGTAAATTACATGTAGAGCGCCCTATGGGGTGCTCCGTAATCTGACACAAACAGCAAGGGGGTAGTGTGCAGTAAGCTAGAAGTTTGTCTATAAAGAGGACATTTTCGCATTAAATATGTACGTGGGAATAAACCAATTTGTTCAGAGTTCTAATACCATAGCCTCTCTCTCACACATTCATGAAATGGTTAAACGTGATGTGCATCACAGTGTTTGTCCTAGAGATTCACTTTAGACCGTTGGGAGCGCAAGGAACGTGAGTACAAGCAACAACAACAATCTTCACCATCTGTTGCTCATCAGGAAAGAAGTAAACGCAAGAATCTTCCGCTTTTAATTATGCGTTTTAGATCTACATATATAGATCTGCTTTCCCATTAGTAATTTCTTTAAAAAATAATTATATACACTTCTTTTAATCTTCAATGTATTAAAGAATAAAGTTAACTGAGTACAAATTCATTACTTCATTTGGCATATTAAAAAGTGAAAACAGAACGTCACAACAACGTTGTTAATTGTTCATGGTGCTCTGAAATCATTTACCAAAAACACATTACCTAATTTGGGAATAGTTTGAATAGTTTTCTTTTTTTCGTCAATCGGGTTTGAATCCATGAGCTCAATGAACCGCTTCCAACAGCCTACCACTTCCGCTATCACCCTAGTTGCTAGTTTGAATAGTAGTTTGAACAATAGTTTGAACTTTTGTAAATAGCAATTAGTTACATTTTACTCTTTGGAAAAGATAGTATCAATATTATTCATACAAAGATGTTGAAGCTTATAAACTCAGTTCTTTTTTATGTCAATTAGATAAAACATCGATCATTATCCAGAGTGGGGATTGAGCCCTCACTTACAACTAGGTTAGCAATCATTTGTGAAAAAATCAGTTTTGACATCAATTATTTAAACAATATTTATTATAAACAAACTTTATATTATCATCATCAACCGTTATTTTGAAACTTAGATTTTTGTCCTTTTGTTTAGTTTTGTACTTCAATTTTTCTTCATGACACTTTCATCCGCTTCTTGCTCATGTGTCCAGGAGACCTAACCTTCTCCATTGATTAGCTTTTAAAAACTAAATTAGATTATAGACAGCAACCTCTTCTGTGTAGTTTTGCAACAGGCAATAAACTATATTAGGACACTATCATCATGTTATTCAATCAACATGTATACAATATTACATACCCTTGGATCAAAGTTCAGTGATATGAAATCAGCAAAACATTCAGTGGTTTTGAGGAAGACCTTATTGAGACATCAAACAATAAGTAAGAAGTTGGTGGTCTGGACTCAAAGTTGAATATTGTTCATTACGAAACAAAAGGCAGTTCAGTAGGAAGTTTAAGAGGAATAGTATTGAAAGAACGAAAATGGGGGAGGGTGGGTGAATTATGAATCTAGAATTATTTTAGGCTCCTTGAGGCTGCCAAGAAACAATTTTAGACAACCAACATGAATATTCGCAACATAAAACGACGCATAAATCAAAGCAATCAGAAATATTATTCATGGTAGTAGAAAATAATTCATCGACCAAAGACGCAGAGGCGGGTTAAATAGAGAAGGCTACAAATGCAAGATTTTCAAATTACATGTGAAAACATTAGTTATTTGGGTACGTACTTGAACATGTTAGGTCTCAAGTTACTCCATCCGAGCAGAATCCTACAACGTTTGAAATAGCCTAAAAAGCTTAAGAATGCGGAACAAAAATTAAAGTGACAAAGCAAGCTAACCATAGGCTGTTTGGTATTGTTTTCGTTTTCTAGAATGCAGATTTTCGAATCAAAAAGCAGGTTTTAATGTGTTCGGTAAAATTTTTTTTCTACTTTTTGGAAAGCAATTGATTCCTTATAGCAGCTTTTGAAAAGCAGAAAGGGGTTGCTTTCTAGAATTTGTTTTTCAATAAATGTATTATTTGACATTCTTATCCGTTAATAAATAGCAATTATTATTTATTGTAATCACACTACTATTTATTATATCATGTCTGATATTGTCATTTCGACAGTAACAGCAACTCTAAAGCACTAATTACCAAACACAAAATGTCAAAAGCGCTTTCCTGCATCAGCTAAAAAACAGAATTTGCCAAATACTTTTCGCATAAAATTTTCACAGCAACTTTTTCACAGTACTTCTAATACAACAATTTTCCAAAAAAAATCTACAAAAACAGAAACGGCACAGCATATCAAACTAGCCCGATATGCTAATAGTCTCGAACTAGTCTTGTTTGTATAGGATTTACGACTTGTGGTAAATTTTCTTCCGGAGGGGCAGTTGTAATTTTCAATTAATTAGTTACCGTTTTATTCTTACTTAATATTTTTCTTTTTGCCCTTTTGGTTATTTCTTTGATTCTTTGTTTGTTTTATAATATGCAATTCCGCATAACACATGCATCCGCTGTCGCTCATGATATAGAGGTGTTGAAAAATTGAAAACCTTGATTCTAAAAAAATAAAAAATAATTGAAACCCTTCTTTACTCGAGAAGGCAACCTCTTCTTTATCCTCCTCTTCTTTATCCTTTTGTAAGAAGGCAATAAACATATGTAAACATCATGACACTAGCATAGTTGGATTCAACCAAAATGTTTACCATGCGTGTGTGTTTCAATATGCTTAAAGGAGTTGACAGACCAGAGTTTATGGTATTATTGAAACTTGGTGAGCACTGCGCAATGCGCGGGAATGTGTGAACAAATAAATGTCGTATGTTATAATTAAAATATAAGAATTTGGGATTTTACTACTTGATTAGCTCGGAATTTATTAAAGAATATAAGAAAGTAGAAGCAAATTTTTAAATTTACTTTTGAGGACTGTACGCACAAATTTGTTTTCAATAAAATAAACAAGTAAATATGCGAAAATTCAATTTAAGTGAGTAATAAAGCGGGACTACAATCTCTGGTACGTATTTTCTTAAATAAGAAAATAATATCCTTTGATTCTTCTCTCCTTCTTTGATTAAGGGGATTGATCTTCTCCGATTTAGGCGGATCTGATGTTCTCCGATTTGAGCGGAGTTGGGTTGTTCTCCGATTTGAGTGGAGCTTTGATCACCGATGTAGGCGGATCTGATTTCTCCGGTTTGGGCGGAGTTGGGATCTCCGATGTAGGAGGAGGCGGCGATTCTGAGCAGCGATGGAGTCCTTCGGGCCTTGAATGGCTTGTTCGTCAGAGCTCTGCTACTTCTGAATCTCCAAGTGTGTTCTTCTCCTTGGGGATGACCCTCTATTTATAGAGAAAATGAGGGATGATGTGGACTTTTCAATATTTATCTCTTTAATTTATCTATTTTTAAGAGATAATATTTAATAACATAAATAATTACTATCTCTTAATATTTAATTAAAGAGCTAGCAACTTTTAGTTATTTACACAAACTACCCCTTTTTGTAGGATAATTTATGTCAATTTTCATTTGTAGCTGTGCACAAGAGATTCCGGCAGGGAGACCTCCGTGTACACCGTACGTAGTGGATCAGGGATCGCACAGGAAGAATAGGGGTGTGTGTAGGGAGAGAGTAAGTCAGTAGCAATGTCTGAGAGAGAGACAGAGGTTTGGCAGAGCTTCCGCGTATGGCAGTGTTGTTCTCCTTGTATGGAAAGAGTAACGATATATATATACTGGAGAACGTGGCCGTTGTAGTGTGGTTAATGCGCCCATTGATGGCGGCTTAATTAGCTTAACCGTAACGGCACGTTCGTCCGAGTATATAGGAACCGTTAGAGCACGTGGTGCGCGAGTACCGGAACCGTTACGAGGTTGACCGGGTTTGACCGGATTGACCGGGTCTAGGGAGCTCGTGCCATAGATCTCTCAAAACAGTTACTAAAGGTCGCGCGCGGGCTTGGCTCGCACGCGACAGGGCTTACTCTAGCCTCCAGACCACAAAGTCCCTACAAGTCCCGTGCAGTGGTATGCGAGGGCTCTGTCTCGCAGCCCCCACATGGATCAGCTCGGCTGGTGATCCTGTGTGTGTGGAGCACAATATGGTGTGCTGGATGGTTGCCACGTGGCTAAGATTAACCATGTCAGAAAGCAGTATCTACATTAGCCCCCTTTCTGCGCGTGAAGGCTTGTAGCTGTATAGGCTTCCATGCGCGGAAACCAACATGCGCGTCGTCGTCACGCACCAATTCAAATACGGGTAAGTTCAGCCCCCGTGCGTGTCATTATGACCTAAAACCCCTAGAGTCGTGCCGTCTGACCTTTAGGGTTTTAGGCGTGACGTCAGCCCGTCCTGTGATTGCGCGACACGACGGTGACGGTTGCGATTCGACTATTGAAGGGACGCAACCCCTCATTCTTTTGGATAAATACCTTGTATCCCATTATTGCAGAGCATCACTTCTTTCTCTTAAAGTGAATGGTACCCGGAGATCTTCGAGAGCAGATCCAGATAATCAATCATCAGTTCAAGACTGCAAATCGTATTCTTCAACTGTGCATATCCAAGCAGGCTTCAAGGAAACAAGGTTGGCCTCGTTTACTTTTTGCTTTTAAAGTACCGGCGTTTGCCTTGAACTGCGTTGAATCTGTAAACCCATGAAATCTGTGAAGAGGCTTTGATCTTTAAACCCGCTTCGCTTTACTCTTTCGACGATATTGGATCTTGCAATTACCCAATTTCTGAAATCGGCACCGGAACTGTTTTCATTCCTTTGCATAAGTCTCGAATTCAAAATTCAAACTGACTGGTGTGGTATTTCTCCCCCCTTTTTTTTTTGCCCTTTCGCAGGAATGGCTAAAACAAGGGTAACCAGACCCGTTAAGGAAGACGAAGAGATGCCGGAGCTTCCGCAGTCTCTGTGGCGAAAAGCCCCCTTTCTGGGTGGGAAAGATTTTTACCACGCGAGGGTGAAGGCGAAGAGGATGCCTGATCCTGTTCCCGTTGATCGGTTGTTGACACTGACTCGCCCAGTTAACTCAGCCTTGCTCGAGTTAGTTGGCTCCGAGGATGTGGTTCGATTGGGAATCGAGAACGGGCACTTCCCATACACTGCGATTTCTACTCAGGCGTTTGTCCAGAAGTTGGACTATATGGATGAGTGGACTGACCACGTGTTGGGTAATTACGCCGAAACTCTTGATGAAGCCGGCATTTTCTTTGCTGTTCGTGCTATGAAGGGTGCTGCCGTGAAGTTGGATCAGTCCATGCTTCTAGACCTTCTGTCCCGCTATTCGCCTGCGACTCACACGTTTCACTTTGCTGAGTTCGAGGCTGCCCCCACGCTCGAGGACGTTCAAATGCTGTATGAGCTTTCCCCCATGGGTGAGGTGGACCCCTTGAGTCACTTAAGGACATCTGCGGAATTAGCCTTGTACGCGCAGATGGAGGAGTGCTTAGCAGAGGTGAAGAAAATCTCCACTCGGTGGACCAGTACAAAACCTCTTCCGAACTGGCAGCTGGTTGATACGTCCGCGAAGAATACCTGGAACAAGTGGTTGCAGTACTTCTTCCGAGACTATGCGAGCAGCAGCATTACTAAGAAGCTTTTGAGCGAGGACCCGGAGGCCGAGAATTACGTAGAGGGCAAGGGTTATCATTTGACCCTTTGCGCCTTTCTCTGCGCTTGGCTGTCGAGGTTTCTGATTGATGGTCACCCCCATGACGGGGTCTTCTACCATGTGCTGCCACTTGCAGTGAGGCTCGCTCTCGGCCAGAGAGTCGCACTTGGACCCTTGGTCTTGGGCACGCTATATTACAGGCTGGATCAGCTGGTTCTGGCGATGAAGGAATCGCGCGGCCGTCTCGATGTTCTGACCTTTGTCAATATCAGCTTTTTGACAATGTGGGTTTTTGAGCGCTGGCCGTCTTATGCTCCAACTCCCCTCCCACTTGAGAAGTGGTGTCCCCCAGGCGAGACGAAGGCGCTCAACAGCGGAAGGGCTGCGAGATGGTTTGGGGCAAGCAACACCAAGTGTACTTGGAGCTTGATATGCGACAAGCGAAGGGAGTTCACTGCCAGGCCTTACGCCACACGTGTTGAGAATGTGCGGTGGTTTCCGAAGCTATACCCCTCCGAAGGCATGGTCTTGTCAGAAGACCTTCTCTTTGAAAAGGGATCGCATTTCCACGAGCGCTATCGTGAGTTCTTTTGCTGGTGTCTGCGAGGTTCTCTTCCTGCACTTGCAGAGCATATTCGTGAGCTCGCGCCACGATATGAAAGGCTTACAGTGGATGTTGACCCCACTCGGGTCTCTCCTCAGTTTGGTTTCGATGCGGTGGCCCCATCAATCTGGCCCCAGTCTATCGTCAGAGGGTGCTACAAGCGCTTGCTGGCAAAAGAGTGCAAGACGGTCCTCATGAGCAATCTTCCCTTCGAGCAGCCTGCGGGAACTCGCAAGGGTGGTTATTCCCAGAACTGGATCGCATACTGGCTTGCCCAGCAAACGAGGAGGGAGACCGAGGCGGCGGCACAGCCAGGAAGGGCCCCCTTGATCAAGAGAAACTCTTTTCCGTTTCGTCCCAATTGCAGTTTGAGCGAGTCTGAGTACGGTTGCTACTCGTTGTTGGACCGCGAGAATCATTTGTGCCCCGATTTCATTCTGAAGGAACAAGTCGATGCCATCAGGAAAGGTGACACGCAGGTCGTCAAATATAGCAAGGCGTTTGCTGAGGTAAGCAATTTCCTTGTGTGCTTTGAGCTCTTTGATTTGCTTGCACTGATGTTTTTTGTTCTGTATTGTCTAGTGTCATGTGCGGAGGTTCGCAGCTGGTGACCGTTCCAAATCGCTGGTGGATACCATTGTTGCGACCAGAAGAAGGGGGGAGTCGTATCGGCTAGCATGGAGGATGGATGCCGAGGTCGAAACAAAAGTTCGCGGGGTCATGAACACTTTTGCTGACTCGCTGATAGACAACCCTCCGGCTCCGTCTCCTCCTAGAGATGACCCATCCCCTCCAGCGACTGCGGCGCCGAGAGCGAAGAGGCCTAGGCAAAAGGGGATTACGATTTCTTCCCCTAGGAGTACTCCAGTCTCGCCCCCAGTGAGGTCCCATTCTGTCAAGGACAAGGGCAAGGGTCGTATGCCCAGCAAAGTGCGAAAAGATCTCGCAGTCGAGACCTTCGTTCCATTCAACCAAGAGGAAGAGGAAGAGAGGCAGGAGCCCCAGGCAAGTAATGGGGAAGAAGAAGGAACAGTTGTAATGCGCGAGGAAGAGTCAGGAGGTACCTCCGTCGCATCCCTTTGTCCTTTATCACAACTTCCATACAGTTCTTTTCTTTGAACCAAAAATGTATTCGCAGATGATGATGATGAAGCCGTTGGTGGCCTTGTGACCAAGAGGCAAAAGAGAGATGCCCATTCTGGCATTTCAGATGATCCTATAAGCGAGGATGTTCTTGCTGAATCCCGGAAGACAGCCGCGGAGGCTGCTGCGAGAAGAAGGCAGCGAGAGGAAGAGGAGCTCGAGCTTGTGAAACAGCGGAGCCTCGAGGAGCGGCATGTTGACGACTTAGCGCGTCCAACTGGCGAGGAAGACGAGCTTCCCGAAGAAGTGGCTCCTCATGTGGAGGAGGAAGATGAGGTTCCTGGAGAGGACACAGCAGAGCTAGAGCAAGTCCAAGCGGACTTCGCAGAGATCGCAGGTGGCGATAAAGGTGAGATCTTCAATCTCGCAGTTACTTATAGAGATGTAATTGTGGGTGCGTTAAAGCACGGTGTGTCAAAGCCTGACATTCGCCGTTGGTTGGTAAGCAAATGCGGAGAACCCTCAGGTAATCATTTTGAGTGACATGCACATGCTAGGCTGTAGCCTCTTGAGGCAAGATCATGACTGGTTTATTCGCATTCCAGGTCACGCCTCTCTTAAAGATTTGCTTAGTGAAGATACACTGATAGGGCACGGTTCCACGTCCCTAGTGTATGATGAGGATACCTCAATCCCACCTTCGCGTGGAGGTGCTTATTCTTAGCTTTAACAAAGATAGTGAAATAACTTATAACACAAGTTACCTCATATTATCGCATTTTGACATCGCAGGTCATTCTGAGGAACCTGAGCTGGAGCAGAGAAGCCAGACTTCTGCGTCCCATGTTCCAATTTCGAGCTCCCATACCGAGAAGCCCGTCGCAGCTGCTAGACACGCAAGTGAGCATCTCGAGGATGTCATTGAACTCTCCGACGGTGTCGAAGCTGATGCTGTGCCGGTGGACGAAGGTGTCCGTACCGGTGGTGGGGAAGAAAGGACAAGTGATGCCCATGTTTTCGCACCTGAGAATGTCTTTCGCCCAACGACTTCGGCTGTTCCTGTGCCTCCGGCAATGACTGAGCCAGAAGCACCTATTCCTGCGTGGAGCATTTGGGGCTCGCAGGTTGGGAACGTAGTCGCAGCTGGTGCGGCCTACACTCTTCCTCCTGACTATGAGAGGTTAGAGCTCGCAGCTGATAGGAGAGCCATGGAGCGAGGGCAGTCTTCGAACAACCCGGTGGCTCGCATTCCCTCTATTCACCAAATTCTGGAAGGCACTGGTAAGTAGAGATTTACCATTCGCACGTCGTATTATTTGCTTACGAGTTCTGACATTACAACTCGTTTTTGATGTCTCAGGTTTGAAGCAAACCGATGTAGACTGGGTGGTTCGAATGCGCCTCAGATACCCCCGTTCGTTCGTGAGGTGTCTGGAGATCGTTCCTTTTGACAGGAGGCTATTCCTTACTGAAGCCATTTGGATACTGGAACAGCTATGTGCGGCTACACCTGCGACCATTTCGGCCCAGAGTGCTGAATTGCTGTGTGGCATGTGCCAAAACCTCGTGCTCAAAGTCCAAGGCAGACTTGGTTTGAAATTCCTCAAGGACAGAGTTACACTGATTCGCGCAGCTGTAACCTTGAATCTCGGGCACCAGAATCTCGCAGCGGAGATGCAGAAGGTGGAGCAGCAGAAGCAAAGGGTTGATGAAGCTTTGAAGCTGTATGACGAAATGAATGCCAAGTGCGAGCAGCTAAAGCAAGAAGTGCATCAAGTGGAGAGGCTGATCGAGCAGTTCGAGCCCCAGGACTCCTTAGTCAAAAATTTGTCTCGTAAGCTGCTATCTAGATAGATAAAGTGTAAGTCATTTGACTCATAATGATAAATAGCTCTTGTACTATCTGTTCTTTGCAAGAAAATACAATTTCGCATGCGTTTCGGCTTGTTTTGCCTTGCATAATTCCATGTAATGATTTCTCATATGCGATGTCAATTTGCAGACGTTTCGCTAGATCATTTGAGATCGTAATTTCGCAGCTGTGCCATCTTGACGGATGGGCTCGTAGTTGGTCGTTGTAAATCGTATGAGATCACGTTCACAACTTTCGCTATCATTTCAGATAATTTTCCACAGATCAATTAAGATCATTGAGCAGTGCGAATTGCTATCATAGAAGATAGGCTTTATCAGAAAACTGTTCGAGATCGTCTCGCGCATAAACTGTTATCACAGCAGATAGATCTTTGGAAGACCTAATAAAATGATTCTGCACGTGCGTTGTCATCATAACAGACGGGCTTGGGTACTTAACCAAAATTACTTTGCGTAGAAATTGCTATCG
The DNA here is from genome assembly GCA_023055425.1 of Linanthus parryae. Taxonomy (NCBI): domain Eukaryota; kingdom Viridiplantae; phylum Streptophyta; class Magnoliopsida; order Ericales; family Polemoniaceae; genus Linanthus; species Linanthus parryae. The sequence goes on along the minus strand of JALGPY010000060.1, from coordinate 177,936 downwards.
TAATAGATAGGCTTTAAGAAGACCATTATAAGATCGCATCTGTAGAACTTGCTATCTTCGATAGATAGGCTTCAGATGATCGATTGAGATCATTTTGTACTTCACTGCTTATCGCAAAAGATAGACTTTAAATGATCATGTAAGATCGTGTTTTCGCTTGGGTGCTATCGCAAGAGATAGGCTTTAATGATCACTTAAGATCGTATTTGTGTTTGATTGCTATCGTGAGAGATAGGCTTCGGATGATCACTTAAGATCGCATTTGTGTTTGGGCTGCTATCGTAAGAGATAGGCTTTAATGATCGCTTAAGATCGCATTTGCATTTGGCTGCCATCACAAGAGATAGGCTTTAATGATCACTTAAGATCGCATTTGCATTTGATTGCTACCATGGGAGATAGGCTTTAGATGATCACTTAAGATCGCATTTGCATTTGATTGCTACCGTAAGAGATAGGCTTTAGTGATCACTTAAGATCATATTTGTAGTGGCTGCTATCGTAAGAGATAGGCTTTAAATGATCACTTAAGATCGCATTTGCGGGTAGCTGCTATCGTAAGAGATAGGCTTTAATGATCGATTAAGATCACATTTGTAGTGGCTGCCATCGTAGGAGATGGGCTTTAGATGATCGATTGAGATCGCGTTTGCTATCATATGAGATAGGCTTTGATGATCAATTAAGATCGCATTTGCAGTGGCTGCCATCGTAGGAGATGGGCTTTAGATGATCGATTGAGATCGCGTTTGCTATCATATGAGATAGGCTTTGATGATCAATTAAGATCGCATTTGTAGTGGCTGCCATCGCAGGAGATGGGCTTTAGATGATCGATTGAGATCGCTTTTGCTATCATATGAGATAGGCTTTGATGATCAATTAAGATCGCATTTGTAGTGGCTGCCATCGCAGGAGATGGGCTTTAGATGATCGATTGAGATCGCTTTTGCTATCATATGAGATAGGCTTTGATGATCGCTTAAGATCGCGTTTGCTATCGTATGAGATAGGCTTTAATGATCGCTTGAGATCGCGTTTGCTATCGTATGAGATAGGCTTTAATGATCGCTTGAGATCGCGTTTGCTATCGTATGAGATAGGCTTTAATGATCGCTTGAGATCGCGTTTGCTATCGTATGAGATAGGCTTCGGATGATCGCTTGAGATCGCGTTTGCTATCGTATGAGATAGGCTTCGGATGATCACTTAAGATCGCATTTGTGTTCGCTGCTATCGTAGAGATAGGCTTTTGATGATCAGTTAAGATCGTGTTTGTTTTGCTGCTATCGTAGAGATAGGCTTTTGATGATCAGTTAAGATCGTACTTGCGTTTGCTGCTATCGTAGAGATAGGCTTTGATGATCAATTAAGATCGTATTTGCGTTTGCTGCTATCGCGGGGATAGGCTTTGATGATCAATTAAGATCACATTTGCATGAATTGCTGTTTGCAGCGAATGAATCATTGTTAACGGAGATATTTAAATAAAATAGAGCAATATAAGCGGCTAGAAATATGAACTTCTCATTTGGGAGAATTCTTTTATTACATGGCTCTCATATGGAAGAGGTAGAATTACAATCCTCTCATATGGGAGGGGAGATTGCATTAATCGTAGCCACATGAGATATTAAGCAACGTTATCATAAAACGTATAAAATAAGAGGAGTCAAGGATAGTACTTCTTGATCCAGCGCATGTTGACTGAGCTCGGAGTTGAGGCTGTGCCGTGCAACCTTCGTATGCTGCAGTAGCCACTATCGAAGACTTCTGTGACTTCGAAGGGTCCTTCCCAATTGGCTGCGAACTTCGGATGAGTTGCTTCTCGCATGCAGTGGTCGGATGCGCGCAAGACCAGGTCGCCAACTGCGAAATCTCGCCGCTGAACTGTCTTGTTGTAGGCGCGAGCGATTCTTTCTTGGTATCGCTTGTTAGTCCTTTTGGCTTGTTCTCGCTTTTCTTCCAGCAAGACTAAATCGTGATCGCGTTGGTTTTCATAAAGCGCATGGAAGGCCAGCCGTGCCGAATTAACTCTGACCTCCGCAGGTACTACAGCTTCGGCCCCATAACATAATAGAAATGGCGAGGCCCCTGTGGGTGTTCTTGGAGAGGTCCTGTAGGCCCACAGAGCTATGTTAAGAGAGTCGGCCCACTTCTTGTGGTCGTCTGCGACCATCTTGCTCAGAATTCTCAGCAGCGTTTTGTTAGTCGCCTCGGCTTGTCCGTTTCCCTTTGGATAATAGGGAGTAGAGCATATTTGCCTGATATTGTACTCCGCAAGTTTCGTGGCTACCTGCCGATTAACAAAAGGAGTACCGTTATCTGAAAGAATAGTATTCGGGATTCCGAACCTGCATACGATGTTTTCCTGGATGAAGTTGACCACAGCCAGCGCGTTTGCCGTCTTCAGTGGTATTGCTTCCACCCATTTAGTGAACAGCTCAGTTGCGGTGAGAATGAAATGGTTCCCATGTGACGTTGGTCGGATGGGGCCAATGAAGTCCAAAGCCCATGTGTGAAATGGCCATGGCGTTCCTAGTGCATGTAGGTCCACGGCGGGAGCGTGCACTAGGTTCCCTTTGAATTGACATTCTTGGCAGCGTCGCACTTTGGTGCGGCAATCGACCTCCATCGTGGGCCAGAAGTATCCGATTGAGAGGAGCTGCCTGCATAATTTCGCACCTCCCTGGTGTTCCACCTGATGAGAGAGGTCCATGACTTCTTGTGCTTCCCTATCGTCCAGGCATCGCAGCAAGTTGCCCTCGTGGCCTTTTCGCCAAAGCAGGTTTTCCTGAACCATGTATCGAGAAGCTTTCCTCTTTAGTTTGTCTGCCTCTTTTCTCGATTCGGGCACGGTGCCCTTGGTAAGGAATTCGAACAATGGCTTCCTCCAGTCCGTGTCGTCGTCGGTTAGAGCGACGAGTAGAGAATCCTTGATCAGTGCGCAACTTTCGCACTTCCCTTGTATCAGGGCTGCAGCTGTTGACATGCCTGGCCAATGAATGCCATATCTCTGAGCTTTCCTGTAGATTGACACCTCGCTTTCTCCGCAAGCGTGTTGGTGAATCCTTTCTAACAGCTGTTGTCCCTCTTGCTCGGAGACACATCGCATGAGTATCCCTCCAGGACCCTTGTAGTAAAGGGTATTGTCGTGGATGCAGTATCCTTTCGTGAGTGCCCAGCTCTCGCTGCTGGTGCCTTTCGCAATAGCTTGCAGGATTGTTTTTCGCCAATCTGCGTCATCTACGTGTTCGTCGTCGCACGCATCTTCTGTTAATGCCGACGATGTTCGCACTTCGATGGAAATCCTCGCGGGGCATTTGTCTATGCTGACCTTAGATCCCAGAGTTGCTAAGGCGTCTGCATGCCTGTTGTCCGCTCGGGGTTTGTGCTCGTATTTCACGTCGCAGAATTGCTGCATCAGCTTTTGCACTAGAGTGCGGTATGATAGGAGGTTGATCTCCTTTAAACCATACTCGCCCGAGGCTTGCTTAACAATCAGCTTGGAGTCTCCCATGACTGTTAAGTTGCTCACTTCCAGAGCTTTTGCTGCACGAAGTCCCGCGATAAGAGCTTCGTATTCCGCCTCGTTGTTCGTGACTGCGAAGTTGAGTTTTGCGGACATCTGTATGACTTCCCCGTCGGGCTTTGTCAAGACTATCCCAATGCCTCCACCTTTTCTCGTTGACGAACCGTCGAAGTGGAGGGTCCAATAGGGCACGTCGATCGCGTAGATTTCAGGGCCTTCGAGCTCTTCTTCGATCACAGGTTCGTGGCTGTTGTCGGGAAACTGCGCCAGCAGATCTGCTACCGCCTGCGACTTGATCGCCCTTGGCTTCACGCATGTAATATCGTATTGAGAGATGGTCATGTACCATTTCGCCAATCTCCCGCCCGGAGTAGTGTGAGTTAGCAAGTATCTTATGGGGTCGCTTTTGGTGACCACCACTACTTTGTGCGATGCAAAATAGTGTCTCAACTTCTCTATCACAAAGAATAAGGCAAGGCAGTGACGCTCGATGTCTGTGTACCTTGACTCAGCAGGCTGTACGATGCGAGAGATGTAATAGATAGGCCTCTCTTGGCCCTCATACACCTGAGCCAAGAGTGCTCCTATAGATCTCCTTGTTGATGTAAGATATAGCAGCAGCGGTGATCCCAGTTGAGGCGCGATCATGATCTTTGGGGATGTAAGTATCTCCTTTAGCTTTTCGAATGCGACTTCATGGTCAGGAGCCCAGTTGTACGCGGCGTCCTTCTTGAGAAGAGTGCTGAAACAGCATGTGATTTCGGCGATTGCTGGGATGAATCTCCGCAGATATGACAATTTTCCCAAGAATGTTTTCAAGGCGCTTTGGTTGTGAGGTGGCGTCATGCTGGTGATGGCTGACACTTTCGCAGGGTCAGGCTCGATCCCTTGGCGATGAACCACGCATCCCAAAAACTTTCTCGAAGTTACGCCAAATGCGCATTTCATGGGGTTCATTTTTAGTTGAAAGCTTCTGCATCTGTTGAACACCTTTCGCAGGTCTGCAAGGTGATCTGCTTCGTACTTGGATTTGACTACCAAGTCATCCACATAGAATTCCACCTCTTTGTGCATCATGTCGTGGAATAGGGCCATCATAGCCCGCTGATAGGTTGCACCTGCGTTCTTAAGACCGAACGGCATTACCGTATAGTTAAATACCCCGACGGGAGTGATGAATGCAGTCTTCCTTGCATCTTCGGGATCCATTTTGATCTGATTGTATCCGCTGAAACCGTCCATGAAACTGAACATGCGATGGCCTGCCGTCGAATCGATAAGTAAGTCGATGTTAGGCAGTGGGAAATCGTCCTTAGGGCAGAAGCGATTGAGATCGCGGAAGTCCACGCAGATGCGGAGCTGTCCGTTCTTCTTCACTACCGGCACGATGTTGGCCAACCATGTGGGATGGTGATTTGGCTCTATGAACTTGGCGTTTAGGAGTTTAACGATCTCCTGCTTGATCTTGACGTTGAGCTCCGGCCTGAAACTTCTGGTGCTTTGCTTGACCGGTTTAGACCCCGGGATGATGTCTAAACGGTGCATGGTGATGCTCGTGTCCAGACCTGGCATTTCATCGTATTCCCATGCGAATACGTCCTTGTATTCAGTTAGGAGCTGTAGCAGCCCTTGTTCCTCTTCGCTTGTGAGGTCCGCACTCAGGAAGACTGGCCTCTTCTTTTCCTCGTTCGGGCTGAGGAACACCTCCTTTAGCTCTTGCTTTTGTGGTCGCGGCCTGTCTTCCATGCATTCGGGGGCTTCTTTGAGTTTCTCCTCTGGAGTGCCCTGTGTTGGCTCTTCTGTGAGCGCAACTTGCTCGATTTGATTGATTTGCCCAGGGACATCCCCATGCCCGTGTGAGGACGTCCCCGCGCACCTTCATATGCGATAGCATTTCTTCCCGTTGGCGTAGAAGCTCTCTATCTCCTTGCCCTCGGGGTCATGCTTTGCGATCCTCTTCAGAGTGTAGACACTCTTGCGATGATATGCGATGCGCGGCGCCTCTTCGTGGGTAGGCGGCTTTTCTTCGGTGTCTCCCCTTGTCACCATCACGCCTGCAGGTGACTGGTCCTTGATGTCCTCCCAGAGAGGTAAAGGAGTAGGGTTAAATGGTCCGGGTGTTTGCTCGTCCGCCATCTCGGTGAACCACACCGCCTCGCTGAGATGCGCTTCGTCCAAGTTGAACGGGTTAGTTGAGGCTGGTATCTCGACAATCCTGTCGTTCCAGATAGCTTTCATCACCTGGTGAGCCGTGGAAGGGATTGCGTCGAAGCGATGAATCCAGGCTCGACCGACGATCATGTGATATGTGGTGTTCGCGTCTATGACATAGAACTTCGCCGAACACTTGATCTTGCCAATCTGAACGCCTAGGCGGATCCATCCGATCGTCATTCTAGAGTCGCTTCCGAATCCCACCAGTGGGGATGGACGTTTGACCACTCTGTGCTCGGGGATCCCTGCTAGCTTCAGCGTGTGGAGTGGAACAACATTGACCGCCGCTCCTCCATCGACGAATGCTCGCTTGAATTCGACGCCGTTGATGATGGCGGTCACGTACAGGGGCCTCTGATGGCTCGCATCTGTCTTCTTGTCGCTGGCAGAAAAGGTCATAATCTTTTCTGTGGGACGGGACGCCCTGATGACCTTCCCGTTGGAGACCACAAGTTCCTCTTCGTAGTCCTCCGCTATCCTTAAGATTGCCTTCGTCATATCCGATCTGCATTTTTCGGAGAAGTTCATCTCGTCGAAGAATTTGTTGAAGCCATGCGACCCTTTCATGCGGTCGGCACGCTCATCTTCCGTGTCCATGCTATAGTCTTCCTCTTCATGGACTTCAGCAATGATGGGTAGACCATCCTCTGCGACTTCTTCCAAGTCCACTATTGAGATCATGGCGACCTCCTTGCCTTTTGAGCCCGAGTCTGTATGGGCAGGCAGTGGGTTGTTGCGCACATCCTTCCGGTGGTCGCTGACGATGAGTTCGCCGTTCTTCATCTTCTGGTCGAACGCGAATCTGAGCTTCTTGCACTCGGCTGTGGGGTGCATGACCTTGCCGTGGTATTCGCACCACTTAGGGTCCCTCGTCATCTCCTTGGAGGGTTTTTGCTCTAGCGGTGGCAGGATGCCGTCTTTACGCCACTGTCTACAGAGATCGCTTGCTTCCTCCACCGAGCATGGCAGAGGCGGTGCATCGAAGTTTCCGGCTTTTGCTTGTTTCTGAGGCGAAACCGCGTTGACCTCAGCTTCGCGTCCTCGCTTGTAGCCGAATCTGCCGATCTTGTAGGTGGTGCCGCTCGCAGGTCGTTCTGGAGCGCTCTTCTTTCTCTGTCTCTCGACGATGGGCTCGATGTTCATCGTGCACTCGATGAGCTTTGAGAACGTGGGTGTTTGCAAATTGATTAGCATGCTCTTGTACTCATCTCGCATGCACTGCAGGCATATCTCTACGAGTCGGCTTTCGAGCATGGGATCCTTGCACTCCAGAGATTTCGCTCTGAATTTCTTGATGAAAGTGATCCCATCCTCCTCGCGTTTCTGATACATCCGCGAGAGATGGATCATCGTCACCTTCTCCTCCATCTGGAAGAACTTAGTGTAGAATTTCTGGACCATGTCGTCCCAGGTCTTCACGGATCCGGCCTCCAGTGTCCGGTACCATTTGTATGCTACATTCCCAAGAGTCTTTGGGAATTCTCGCATCAGCAGTTTGGGATCAGCTCCATACGGACCCATGACATCAATGAAACGCATGACATGCTCATGGGCGTTTCCATTGACGTCCTCGAACTTATCCCATTTAGGAGCCTTGTACCCCACCGGGTTAGGCATGAGATAGATCTCCCGTGGAATGGGCGGATCGTTGTCTAGCTTCGGGATGATGGTATCCGCGAGCGACTGATGAGCCAAGATGGAGTCCACGCGCTTCTGCAAAGACGTCATGCATTCTGGAATGCTCCCCTCGGTAGCTGGCGGAGGGGTTGCCGTAGGCGGTGGCGACACATATGCCGCTGGAGGATTGGGAGTGTATTGACTGCCCGCGTTTCCCCATATGGTCGCCGGTGGAGGCAGAGTGTACTGCAAAGTTGGGTTAGACGCCAAAGCCGTGGGCTGAGAGGCGTGAGCGGTAGGGGGTAGCATTTGCGCTGTTGATCCTTGGATCGAAGGCAGCTGCGCGGCTGACGGTGGAGTTTGCAGATGAGGGTTGGGAGGCGTGGCCGATACTCCCAATCCTGGAGCAGTAGGGGTTCCTCCTCCCTGAGGGGTGGCGGTACCTGGTGGAGGATTTGGCGCAAGGGTGCCCAGAACGGCCAAGATCCGTTCTAATTGCGCAGATTGAGACTTGAGAGCTTTTGCCTGACTTTGGACAGTGGCGTCCAAAGACTCTAAAGTCGGTGCCTCGCCGGGTGTCGTCGGAGTACGGCGGACTTCTTCTCCTGAGGGAGTTTCGGCGGAAGGCGATCGGTTGCTGACATCGTCCTCCTGAGACATGGTTGCTTTTGCTGGTAAGTTCACGTCGGGTTCACCAAAATGTGCACAAGAGATTCCGGCAGGGAGACCTCCGTGTACACCGTACGTAGTGGATCAGGGATCGCACAGGAAGAATAGGGGTGTGTGTAGGGAGAGAGTAAGTCAGTAGCAATGTCTGAGAGAGAGACAGAGGTTTGGCAGAGCTTCCGCGTATGGCAGTGTTGTTCTCCTTGTATGGAAAGAGTAACGATATATATATACTGGAGAACGTGGCCGTTGTAGTGTGGTTAATGCGCCCAAAATGTGCACAAGAGATTCCGGCAGGGAGACCTCCGTGTACACCGTACGTAGTGGATCAGGGATCGCACAGGAAGAATAGGGGTGTGTGTAGGGAGAGAGTAAGTCAGTAGCAATGTCTGAGAGAGAGACAGAGGTTTGGCAGAGCTTCCGCGTATGGCAGTGTTGTTCTCCTTGTATGGAAAGAGTAACGATGTATATATACTGGAGAACGTGGCCGTTGTAGTGTGGTTAATGCGCCCATTGATGGCGGCTTAATTAGCTTAACCGTAACGGCACGTTCGTCCGAGTATATAGGAACCGTTAGAGCACGTGGTGCGCGAGTACCGGAACCGTTACGAGGTTGACCGGGTTTGACCGGATTGACCGGGTCTAGGGAGCTCGTGCCATAGATCTCTCAAAACAGTTACTAAAGGTCGCGCGCGGGCTTGGCTCGCACGCGACAGGGCTTACTCTAGCCTCCAGACCACAAAGTCCCTACAAGTCCCGTGCAGTGGTATGCGAGGGCTCTGTCTCGCAGCCCCCACATGGATCAGCTCGGCTGGTGATCCTGTGTGTGTGGAGCACAATATGGTGTGCTGGATGGTTGCCACGTGGCTAAGATTAACCATGTCAGAAAGCAGTATCTACATTAGCCCCCTTTCTGCGCGTGAAGGCTTGTAGCTGTATAGGCTTCCATGCGCGGAAACCAACATGCGCGTCGTCGTCACGCACCAATTCAAATACGGGTAAGTTCAGCCCCCGTGCGTGTCATTATGACCTAAAACCCCTAGAGTCGTGCCGTCTGACCTTTAGGGTTTTAGGCGTGACGCCAGCCCGTCCTGTGATTGCGCGACACGACGGTGACGGTTGCGATTCGACTATTGAAGGGACGCAACCCCTCATTCTTTTGGATAAATACCTTGTATCCCATTATTGCAGAGCATCACTTCTTTCTCTTAAAGTGAATGGTACCCGGAGATCTTCGAGAGCAGATCCAGATAATCAATCATCAGTTCAAGACTGCAAATCGTATTCTTCAACTGTGCATATCCAAGCAGGCTTCAAGGAAACAAGGTTGGCCTCGTTTACTTTTTGCTTTTAAAGTACCGGCGTTTGCCTTGAACTGCGTTGAATCTGTAAACCCATGAAATCTGTGAAGAGGCTTTGATCTTTAAACCCGCTTCGCTTTACTCTTTCGACGATATTGGATCTTGCAATTACCCAATTTCTGAAATCGGCACCGGAACTGTTTTCATTCCTTTGCATAAGTCTCGAATTCAAAATTCAAACTGACTGGTGTGGTATTTCTCCCCCCTTTTTTTTTTGCCCTTTCGCAGGAATGGCTAAAACAAGGGTAACCAGACCCGTTAAGGAAGACGAAGAGATGCCGGAGCTTCCGCAGTCTCTGTGGCGAAAAGCCCCCTTTCTGGGTGGGAAAGATTTTTACCACGCGAGGGTGAAGGCGAAGAGGATGCCTGATCCTGTTCCCATTGATCGGTTGTTGACACTGACTCGCCCAGTTAACTCAGCCTTGCTCGAGTTAGTTGGCTCCGAGGATGTGGTTCGATTGGGAATCGAGAACGGGCACTTCCCATACACTGCGATTTCTACTCAGGCGTTTGTCCAGAAGTTGGACTATATGGATGAGTGGACTGACCACGTGTTGGGTAATTACGCCGAAACTCTTGATGAAGCCGGCATTTTCTTTGCTGTTCGTGCTATGAAGGGTGCTGCCGTGAAGTTGGATCAGTCCATGCTTCTAGACCTTCTGTCCCGCTATTCGCCTGCGACTCACACGTTTCACTTTGCTGAGTTCGAGGCTGCCCCCACGCTCGAGGACGTTCAAATGCTGTATGAGCTTTCCCCCATGGGTGAGGTGGACCCCTTGAGTCACTTAAGGACATCTGCGGAATTAGCCTTGTACGCGCAGATGGAGGAGTGCTTAGCAGAGGTGAAGAAAATCTCCACTCGGTGGACCAGTACAAAACCTCTTCCGAACTGGCAGCTGGTTGATACGTCCGCGAAGAATACCTGGAACAAGTGGTTGCAGTACTTCTTCCGAGACTATGCGAGCAGCAGCATTACTAAGAAGCTTTTGAGCGAGGACCCGGAGGCCGAGAATTACGTAGAGGGCAAGGGTTATCATTTGACCCTTTGCGCCTTTCTCTGCGCTTGGCTGTCGAGGTTTCTGATTGATGGTCACCCCCATGACGGGGTCTTCTACCATGTGCTGCCACTTGCAGTGAGGCTCGCTCTCGGCCAGAGAGTCGCACTTGGACCCTTGGTCTTGGGCACGCTATATTACAGGCTGGATCAGCTGGTTCTGGCGATGAAGGAATCGCGCGGCCGTCTCGATGTTCTGACCTTTGTCAATATCAGCTTTTTGACAATGTGGGTTTTTGAGCGCTGGCCGTCTTATGCTCCAACTCCCCTCCCACTTGAGAAGTGGTGTCCCCCAGGCGAGACGAAGGCGCTCAACAGCGGAAGGGCTGCGAGATGGTTTGGGGCAAGCAACACCAAGTGTACTTGGAGCTTGATGTGCGACAAGCGAAGGGAGTTCACTGCCAGGCCTTACGCCACACGTGTTGAGAATGTGCGGTGATTTCCGAAGCTATACCCCTCCGAAGGCATGGTCTTGTCAGAAGACCTTCTCTTTGAAAAGGGATCGCATTTCCACGAGCGCTATCGTGAGTTCTTTTGCTGGTGTCTGCGAGGTTCTCTTCCTGCACTTGCAGAGCATATTCGTGAGCTCGCGCCACGATATGAAAGGCTTACAGTGGATGTTGACCCCACTCGGGTCTCTCCTCAGTTTGGTTTTGATGCGGTGGCCCCATCAATCTGGCCCCAGTCTATCGTCAGAGGGTGCTACAAGCGCTTGCTGGCAAAAGAGTGCAAGACGGTCCTCATGAGCAATCTTCCCTTCGAGCAGCCTGCGGGAACTCGCAAGGGTGGTTATTCCCAGAACTGGATCGCATACTGGCTTGCCCAGCAAACGAGGAGGGAGACCGAGGCGGCGGCACAGCCAGGAAGGGCCCCCTTGATCAAGAGAAACTCTTTTCCGTTTCGTCCCAATTGCAGTTTGAGCGAGTCTGAGTACGGTTGCTACTCGTTGTTGGACCGCGAGAATCATTTGTGCCCCGATTTCATTCTGAAGGAACAAGTCGATGCCATCAGGAAAGGTGACACGCAGGTCGTCAAATATAGCAAGGCGTTTGCTGAGGTAAGCAATTTCCTTGTGTGCTTTGAGCTCTTTGATTTGCTTGCACTGATGTTTTTTGTTCTGTATTGTCTAGTGTCATGTGCGGAGGTTCGCAGCTGGTGACCGTTCCAAATCGCTGGTGGATACCATTGTTGCGACCAGAAGAAGGGGGGAGTCGTATCGGCTAGCATGGAGGATGGATGCCGAGGTCGAAACAAAAGTTCGCGGGGTCATGAACACTTTTGCTGACTCGCTGATAGACAACCCTCCGGCTCCGTCTCCTCCTAGAGATGACCCATCCCCTCCAGCGACTGCGGCGCCGAGAGCGAAGAGGCCTAGGCAAAAGGGGATTACGATTTCTTCCCCTAGGAGTACTCCAGTCTCGCCCCCAGTGAGGTCCCATTCTGTCAAGGACAAGGGCAAGGGTCGTATGCCCAGCAAAGTGCGAAAAGATCTCGCAGTCGAGACCTTCGTTCCATTCAACCAAGAGGAAGAGGAAGAGAGGCAGGAGCCCCAGGCAAGTAATGGGGAAGAAGAAGGAACAGTTGTAATGCGCGAGGAAGAGTCAGGAGGTACCTCCGTCGCATCCCTTTGTCCTTTATCACAACTTCCATACAGTTCTTTTCTTTGAACCAAAAATGTATTCGCAGATGATGATGATGAAGCCGTTGGTGGCCTTGTGACCAAGAGGCAAAAAAGAGATGCCCATTCTGGCATTTCAGATGATCCTATAAGCGAGGATGTTCTTGCTGAATCCCGGAAGACAGCCGCGGAGGCTGCTGCGAGAAGAAGGCAGCGAGAGGAAGAGGAGCTCGAGCTTGTGAAACAGCGGAGCCTCGAGGAGCGGCATGTTGACGACTTAGCGCGTCCAACTGGCGAGGAAGACGAGCTTCCCGAAGAAGTGGCTCCTCATGTGGAGGAGGAAGATGAGGTTCCTGGAGAGGACACAGCAGAGCTAGAGCAAGTCCAAGCGGACTTCGCAGAGATCGCAGGTGGCGATAAAGGTGAGATCTTCAATCTCGCAGTTACTTATAGAGATGTAATTGTGGGTGCGTTAAAGCACGGTGTGTCAAAGCCTGACATTCGCCGTTGGTTGGTAAGCAAATGCGGAGAACCCTCAGGTAATCATTTTGAGTGACATGCACATACTAGGCTGTAGCCTCTTGAGGCAAGATCATGACTGGTTTATTCGCATTCCAGGTCACGCCTCTCTTAAAGATTTGCTTAGTGAAGATACACTGATAGGGCACGGTTCCACGTCCCTAGTGTATGATGAGGATACCTCAATCCCACCTTCGCGTGGAGGTGCTTATTCTTAGCTTTAGCAAAGATAGTGAAATAACTTATAACACAAGTTACCTCATGTTATCGCATTTTGACATCGCAGGTCATTCTGAGGAACCTGAGCTGGAGCAGAGAAGCCAGACTTCTGCGTCCCATGTTCCAATTTCGAGCTCCCATACCGAGAAGCCCGTCGCAGCTGCTGGACACGCAAGTGAGCATCTCGAGGATGTCATTGAACTCTCCGATGGTGTCGAAGCTGATGCTGTGCCGGTGGACGAAGGTGTCCGTACCGGTGGTGGGGAAGAAAGGACAAGTGATGCCCATGTTTTCGCACCTGAGAATGTCTTTCGCCCAACGACTTCGGCTGTTCCTGTGCCTCCGGCAATGACTGAGCCAGAAGCACCTATTCCTGCGTGGAGCATTTGGGGCTCGCAGGTTGGGAACGTAGTCGCAGCTGGTGCGGCCTACACTCTTCCTCCTGACTATGAGAGGTTGGAACTCGCAGCTGATAGGAGAGCCATGGAGCGAGGGCAGTCTTCGAACAACCCGGTGGCTCGCATTCCCTCTATTCACCAAATTCTGGAAGGCACTGGTAAGTAGAGATTTACCATTCGCACGTCGTATTATTTGCTTACGAGTTCTGACATTACAACTCGTTTTTGATGTCTCAGGTTTGAAGCAAACCGATGTAGACTGGGTGGTTCGAATGCGCCTCAGATACCCCCGCTCGTTCGTGAGGTGTCTGGAGATCGTTCCTTTTGACAGGAGGCTATTCCTTACTGAAGCCATTTGGATACTGGAACAGCTATGTGCGGCTACACCTGCGACCATTTCGGCCCAGAGTGCTGAATTGCTGTGTGGCATGTGCCAAAACCTCGTGCTCAAAGTCCAAGGCAGACTTGGTTTGAAATGTGCACAAGAGATTCCGGCAGGGAGACCTCCGTGTACACCGTACGTAGTGGATCAGGGATCGCACAGGAAGAATAGGGGTGTGTGTAGGGAGAGAGTAAGTCAGTAGCAATGTCTGAGAGAGAGACAGAGGTTTGGCAGAGCTTCCGCGTATGGCAGTGTTGTTCTCCTTGTATGGAAAGAGTAACGATATATATATACTGGAGAACGTGGCCGTTGTAGTGTGGTTAATGCGCCCATTGATGGCGGCTTAATTAGCTTAACCGTAACGGCACGTTCGTCCGAGTATATAGGAACCGTTAGAGCACGTGGTGCGCGAGTACCGGAACCGTTACGAGGTTGACCGGGTTTGACCGGATTGACCGGGTCTAGGGAGCTCGTGCCATAGATCTCTCAAAACAGTTACTAAAGGTCGCGCGCGGGCTTGGCTCGCACGCGACAGGGCTTACTCTAGCCTCCAGACCACAAAGTCCCTACAAGTCCCGTGCAGTGGTATGCGAGGGCTCTGTCTCGCAGCCCCCACATGGATCAGCTCGGCTGGTGATCCTGTGTGTGTGGAGCACAATATGGTGTGCTGGATGGTTGCCACGTGGCTAAGATTAACCATGTCAGAAAGCAGTATCTACAGTAGCGTGCCATAATTTTGACATGTGGAAATTTAATTTGTTAAAATTTCCGTGTCTACAAATGCCCCCTTCGAGACTGATTCGTCTTTTTTGTAGCTTGTGTAGGCGAATCTGTATCGAATTCTTGACATAACTCCGTCGATTTGTATGGACCGGTTTCCGGGCCCATGCGCTTGTGGGTCCGTCTTTGTAGACTTTCTTCGGGCCCACTAATTTATTTTACACCTTATGGATTTGATTCCGTATAGTGTGCCGGACTTGAACTTTCACATGGTTGAGACACCGAGTGGGCTAACTGGTCCTTCTCTTTGAAATGGGCTGCATTGTATTTTACTATGGTGGACTTTTTTAATGGACTTGATTGCAAGCGGCCCAATTTCATCACTGGACTTTGCACGCAGCTGGTGCAGCACTTCATGTAGCATGCACATATGAGAGACACTTATGCACAGATGAAAGAGAGAGGGAGAGAAAAGACTCCCGCCAAGACTCGGCTTGTAGCTGGTCCAAAAACTCGTCCACGTACAGTCATCCAGCGATAATTTTTTTCAGCTGATAACGAAGCGGATAAGTAGACTTCGCGAAGGAGATAAGCTAGTAAAGCTTCTGCTTTATCACAAACACAAGCTTCACTCTATATAAAGGAGCCTAATAGTCTCTGTTAAAGCATCTGGAAGCAACCCGAGCTTGGCACCCGACAAAACCATCAACCGGAGAAGATAAGACGGCGGAGGTCGACGATCATCGAAGCAGGCGCGGAAGTTTCAGAACCTACGGTATGCTCTTACACATTGTCTCAGGTTTATTTTTTTGTATTATTATTTTTTTTTTCGACATAAACAAGCCATTTAAAAAAAAACATGCCTTTATGCTCTGTTTTACCCGGAGCAGAGCACATATGTTCTGTTCTACATATGCTCTGTTTTGAGAAGGAAATCAGCCCTTTTGTGTTCTGTTTTGAAAAGATCAGCAGACTTGTATGCTCTGCTTTGAAAAGATTAGTAGTCTTGTAGTTACAAAGCCTTATGCTCTGTTCATGTCACCAACCGAAAACGTCGTTGTTTGCGGTTAAACTAGTCGACAAAGGCCGAGCTCCGAAGTTACAGTAGACTTTTGTTCAACCCTTCATTTTTTTTGAGAAGAAGCAATTAGTACGCTCTGTTTCAAGAAGAACAAAGGACTATGCTTTGTTTTGTGTGAACAGAGCACTATGTGCTCTGTTTGCGGAGAAAACATGTCGACTAATGCTCTCTGTTTGCGGAGAAAACCATATATGCTCTGTTTGCCTTTTGACAACAACATGTGGTACCAGTAGATCCTTGTGTGCATATGGTGTGAAAAGAGTAATGATCTCTGTTTTGAAGAGAAAAGAGTACCACACTCTGCTTGTTACCATGTCAACATTCTCTATTTTTTTTTTTTTATATATAATAACCAATTGCCACGCTCTGCTTTGAGAAGAATAAAGTCCTGAGAGATAGTGTTTGTACCATGTTTTGTAGACATGCTAAGTTCTGTAATATGTGGTCCTATTTGAATTAGCAACAAATCTTTGTATAGACGCCACCTCACACCAGGTGATGATGTGTCCCTATTTTGCAGTGCCTTTCATGCAGAGACGCCACCTCACATATTTACAGTGTCTTCATTATTTATTTGCCTGGAGTTGTGGTTGCTGTTTTAATTTCCAAATGCATGAAATTTCAGAACGTATCAAATACCAGTAGTTCTTTCTTTTTCGCGTAATTTTACAGTCACCTTCACCCTTGTCTTTTCACTTGACTGTTGTACTTATTGGGGTATTTTTCTTGCAGATACTATGTCGTCAAATCGGTCAAATAACAATCAACAGCAACACTACAAGAGCCGTGATGCAGTGTATGGCCGAAACCAGCAGCAAAAGCAAGCGTCTTCGAAGCCAGCGCGTGATCACCACCACAGCGAGGCACGAAATGCACAAAAGCTGGACCATAGACAAGGTGACTTGAGACAGACCGGGCAGCCGAAAAAGCAAGGGAATTCGAAACACGTCCAAGCTCATCAACAAAAGCATGGAGAGCCGGCGAAGCTGAACATGGATAGAGTTGATGCGAACAAGTCCTACTTCCAGTCTGACAGCCAAGATGGTGAGAGACAGACAAGGTTCAAGATAAAGCTTCCAACTAGTTCGACTCCCAGCTTGACTAGTGATGTGACAAACGATTCAAGAAAGCGAAAGGCAGTTGTTCTACAAGATCCCAATGCAAAACAAGTCAAAGAAACCGATAGATACATATTCAAGGCTAGAGACATCGATAGCCGCGACAAAGGTTTTACTAGCCATGAGGAGGAAGCTATTGATCACGTTACCAAGACATATGCAACACTAGCAAATTCTGAGCAAGGATTGAAGAAGGCAACTCATAGGTCACCACAACAGTCATCAGCGCAGAACGACATCACTATGGGCCGAGAATCTCCTTTGAAAGTGTCCAGTGACTCGCCAAGGAAACCTCAAGAGAAGAAGAAGAAGGCGGTTGTAGAAGCTCCTGTCTCTCAGGTTGTTGATGGGGTTGATCTTGATTCGGACAACTTATTTGATTTCCTTGATTTTGTTGATGAGGGAAGCATTTCTGACGATGATAAGAACTACAAGCACTCGAAGCATTGGTCATCCGAACGTGCCATCATGACTTCGCTTGAGATGGGAGGGGATGTTATTGATGAACTCGCCAATCCAAGTCTATCTAAAGAAGAGTTTTCCGCAAAGCTTGGTCGTCTCCCTTGTGCCATCCTTCAAAGGTGCGACACGCGTCTTTTGTCTATATTTCATGAAGAGTTGTCGAAGACTGTTCTTGGCCACCCTCTGGAGGATATATCTCTCATCCAAGACGAAATTGAGACAGCTTTAGAAGAAATGAAATCGAAGTTCCCTGTCGAAGCTCGATCCTTGAGTGACAAGTGGCGGATCTATCTTGATAAAGTAAAGTCTTATAAATCCCAAAGATCTCGTCTTACAGTCTCGGATGGCCAGACCAGGGGCCAGTTGGAAGCCAAACAGAAATCATGTGAAAAGGGCATAGCTGATACCGAACTTGAACATGAAAAGTTCAGCAAAGACCGTGTCAAAATTGAAGAGGAGTTTAACTCTATGGTGACTGAAGAGACAAATCTCCTTAAGCAACTTGATGATTTGAAAACCAAGAAGGAACAAAATAGATCTGAAGCCGCCAAGCTCGATCAAGAAATATCTGAAGCCGCTATGGTTTTGTCCTCGCTAAAGAAGGATCATGTCGCCATTTTGCAAGAAATTGACCTCCACCAAGTAGACCTTCAACAATTGGTTAACGTGGAAGCAGCCTTAGAGAGCGAGAGGGATGAGCTTTTTCTGGCATAGGTGTCCTTTTGAAATTTAGTCATTTTCCTTTCGATGTACTTCCTTATTGCTTTATCATATGAAATAAATAGTCCATTTATTCCTTTTCAACACTCTTCTTTATTCTTTGTAAACTACAAATATAATCGCAGCTTCATCCTTGAACAATTGAACTTTGATTACAACTTTTTGTTTTTTTTTTTTTTTTTTTTTTTTTTGCTTTGCGATCCAAGATTCCACATCCAACAGTTGAATCTCTCTGAAGAAATCCAAAGGAACCCTATCAACAAGAAATGTTTTTTTTTTTGCTTGTTTGGACTGGACTTGGAAGAACGTTCCAAGATGCCTACGTACCCACAAGTGGGATCAAGTCGCACGTAGTTCAAAGAGTTTTTTTTTTGTTGGGGCCGTTCACAGTTTTAGCTCATGCGGGCCAGGAGCATCATGCAGTTTAGGCTCTTACGATGAGGAGCGTGGCAGGAACCTTCAAGGGTAGTAACGCTTCAAGAACTTGCCATTGATGGGGCCTATTCTCAATCCGTCTTCCGCCACGATCTTGTATGCACCATTTGTGTAGACTTCTTGCACTTTGTAGGGTCCATCCCATTTGGAGGTGAAATTATTCCCCGTTCGATGAGTAATGATGATGGGCCTCCTGACTGCGAGTACAAGATCCCCTACTTGGAACGAACGGATTCGAACTTTTCTGTTGAATGACTTGGACATGCGAGCTTGGTAACACTCGAGCCGCTGTTGTGCTTCAAGCCTTTTCTCATCCAACGCTTCTAGCTCTGACAGCCGAAGACGTGCATTATCTTCCTCAGTGAGACCTTCCTGAATAGCAATCCTCCGCGATGGGATTTGACGCTCCAAAGGTAACACTGCTTCTGCTCCATACACCAATGAATAAGGCGTTGCTTGTGTAGGTGTACGATAGGTAGTCCTGTACGCCCATAGAGCTTCTCCAATCTTTTCATGCCAGTCTCGCTTTGACTTTGCAACTACCTTTTTCAAAAGATTGCCAAGGGTCTTGTTGAATGCTTCAGCCAGTCCATTCGCTGGTGCATTATACATCGACGACTTGTACTGTTTGAAGCCAAACTGTTCACATAGCTTGTTCATGAGACTATTGTCGAAGGACTTTCCATTATCTGTGATGATGTAGCGTGGCACACCATACCGAAAGATAATATTGTTCTTGATGAATTGCACGACTGTCTCCTTCTTGACTTCTTTAAATGGTGCAGCTTCAGCCCATTTAGAGAAGTAGTCGGTTGCAGCAAGGACGTAAAGATGACCACCAGAAGATTTTGTCAGAGGCCCCACAACGTCAAGACCCCATGCGTCAAATGGCCAAGAGGATACCGTTGGGTGGAGCAACTCAGGCGGTTGATGTATGAGATTTGCATGAAACTGGCAAGCTTGACATCTCTTTGCAAAATCCATGCAATCCTTTACCATGGTGGGCCAGTAATAACCCATCCTTTTAATTCTGAAGTGAAGCTTTGGCCCTGACTGATGAGCCCCACATACTCCGGAGTGAGCTTCTTTTAGCACATGCAAAGATTCATCTTCTCCCACGCAGCGAAGCAACAACCCTTCGAATGAACGACGATAAAGCGTATCTTTATAGTAAATGAAGCGTGGAGCGCGCCTTCGAATGTCGTTCCTCCTTCGTGGATCGTCATGTAGTCTTTGATTTTGCAAGTAGTCTATCAAAGCATCACGCCAATCTTCTTTCTCAACTTCAGATACCGAAATTGCGTTTATGTCTTTCCCGTCATCATCGTGATCGTCAAACATGGGGGGAACTATCCACCTCTCGCAAATTTCGACTGTTGCTTTGCGCTCCGGGAACGTCAAAGTTGAAGCGAGCTTGGCGAGTGCGTCTGCTTGTTTATTTTCACCTCTCGGCACATGCTCTAATGTGGTGTTTCCAAGCCATGCTACCATTCGGGTAGCATAGTTATGATAAGGGATCAATTCGGGCTTCTTCACCTCGTAGATGTTGAGGAGTTGATTGATCACGAGCTTTGAATCGCCATATACATGAAGATCCAAGTGCTTGGCATCAATAGCCATTTCCAATCCGAGTATGAGAGCTTGGTACTCTGCGACATTGTTAGAGCAACTTTCCTTAAGAGTGAATGCGCAAGGCAACACATCTCCTTCCGGCGAGACGAACACTACACCCGCTCCAGATCCTTCGCGATGAGAGGCTCCATCAAAGTACATCTTCCAAGGGCCTTGTTCTTCCACGGTGAATACTTCTTCGTCGGGCAAGCTTTCAGACAACTCCCAGTCCGCAGGTAAGGGATGATCAGCTAGAAAATCTGCCAAAGCTTGTCCTTTGATGGCTTTTTGAGGAACATAAATGATCTCAAATTCCTGGAGAAGAAGGGACCATCTCGCTAGTCGATCCGATAGTACCGGATTTGACATGATGTACTTGACGGGATTGGCCTTTGAAATGAGATGTACAATGTGAGATTGAAAGTAGTGGCGCAACTTTTGCACAACAAACACCAAAGCTAAACATATCTTCTCTATTGGCGAGTAGTTTAGCTCATGTGGCGTCATCCTTCTGCTCAAGTAATAGAGGGAGTTCTCCTTTCCATCTTTGTTCTTTTGAGCAAGCAAAGCTCCAATGGAGTGCTCTTGTGCAGCAATGTAAAGAATTAGTGGTTGGCCAGGTATGGGAGCAGCCAAGACAGGAGGTTTCATTAGATAAGCCTTGATCTTCTCAAATGCCTTCCTACAAGACTCATCCCATTGGAAGGGGACTCCTTTCTTCATGAGCCGACTAAACGGGTGACATCTTCCAGCCAAGTTTGAAATGAATCGTCTAAGATACGCCAACCGCCCTTGCAAGCTCTTGAGCTCATGTATGTTCCGAGGTTCTGGCATTTTTTGAATTGCTTCAATCTTAGACTGGTCAATCTCTATACCTCTATGGCGGGCGATGAATCCTAGGAACTTCCCAGACGCTACGCCAAAAGCACACTTCAAAGGATTCATTTTAAGTTGATATCGTCGCAGTCTATCAAACACGCTTCTAAGATCTTGAAGATGGTCCTTCCTTGCTCGTGTCTTCACCACGAGGTCGTCAACATAACATTCAACGTTCTTGTGGAGCATGTCATCAAAGATTTTCTGCATTGCCCTTTGGTAAGTTGCCCCCGCATTTTTCAGGCCAAACGGCATCACTTTATAACAGTAGATGCCTTTTGGCGTACGAAACGCTGTAAATTCTTCATCATGGGGTGACATCCGTATTTGATTGTAACCTGAAGATCCATCCATGAAAGATAAGGCTTCGTGTCCTGTAGTGGCATCCACCATCAGTTCAGTTATCGGGAGTGGAAAATCGTCTTTAGGGCACGCATTGTTAAGGTCCCTGAAGTCAACGCAGATTCGAGTTTGCCCGTTCTTCTTCTTGACAGGTACAATACTTGAGATCCATGTTGGGTATTTGACCTCCCGGATGAATCCAGCTTCGATCAGCTTGTTGACTTCTACCTCAATTTTTGGAATGAGCTCTGGGCGAAATCTCCTTTGTGCTTGTTTCACTGGTCGAGATCCATTCTTCACAGCTAAGTTATGAACTGCAACTCTCGGATCCAATCCAGGCATCTCTTTGTAGCTCCATGCAAACACATCTTTGTATTCCATCAGAAGATCGGTGTACTCTTTCTCTTCTTCCGGAGTGAGACTAGCGCTGACGTATGTTGGTCTTGGCTCATCTTCAGTCCCTAAGTTGATCTCTTTCAAGTCATCTACTGTGGAGGTTACGCCTTCTTCTAACTCAGGTGGAGCATCCTCGGCATCTTCTTCAATTTGGACTCGTTTCTCCTGAATGGTGATGTGGCACGAAGAACCAACACTTTCTACATCAGCAGAGTCATCAAATGCTTGAGTATCAACCACCGTCTTTTGTCTCACCGTCAGCACGTCTTTAGATTCCACCACAAGTGTAGTATTTCTCTTCATTCGTGACGGGAACTTGCTGTTAATTTCTTTACTATACTTCAATAAAGACGTTTCTCTTTCAGCAAAAGATTTTGTTTCATTCTTCCCAGGTACAACCAGTCTATCATAGACAGATCTTCGCAGAGGTTCTTCTTTCATCCTTGCACCTTGCACTCCTAGGCGGTCAAACACGGACCTCCGGGACTTTGGCTTCCCAAGACGATCGAAGACCGATGGTTTTGCTGGTACTTTTGATTCGTCACCTTCCACTGTAATGTATTGACTTGATGCTTTCTTGACAATGATTCGCGCAGGGGATGTGCCTGTATATCCTAGGCCGGTACGGGACATAGGTATAGAATGCCCCTTCTTCCTAAGAATTTTTTGAGTAGAATTAAGGCCATGCACTTGTTCACCTGTCACCTCTTCTGGCAATTCTCCTAAGGTAGCTGGTTGTTGAAGATTGTACCCTGCCTTAGCTAAGAGCTTGTAAGCGTTTGGATCGAAACCTTCAACAGTTCGTCTTGAAGGCAAGTTAACATGCTCCACTGTTGGCCCTTGACTTGGGCGCACGAACCCTTTCAAAGTTTCTTTATTCTTTTTGAGACGAGTGATTGGAGTATTCAAACCCTCCAACTTTAATTCCTCACTCTTTCTTTCCTTTGGCGTGTAACGCAACACGGGAATCCTCTTACCATCGTTTCCTTTCTTCAAAACAATTTCCTCGACTGGATCAACAAGTACGGCTGATTTCCCTGCTTTTTCCTTGTTAATGACCTGGGTTTTGGGTACAGCGATTTTTGGTTTCACTTCCACTGGAGCAACATCATTCGAGTAAAATTTTGAGTCAGCAAAGTATGCCTCAGCTTCATTAAAAGGCTTCCCGTCGGCTACAATGGTTTTCACTTCACCATTCTTGCAAAACTTGAGGCATTGATGAAGAGTCGATGGCACTACTCCATATTCATGGATCCATGGTCGTCCCAACATCATCTTGTATGATGTATTCGCATTTATCACATGGAAGAACACACTTGGATTCATGTCACCTAGGACCAAGTCTAGGCGAATTGCCCCCAACGCTCTTTGGCCTTCTTGATTGAACCCTTGAATAAGAACGCGACTATGGGATATGTCGCTTGAGGAAATCCCGAGTTCTCTTGCTGTTGAAAGAGGCATAATATTGACTGCTGATCCTCCGTCAACCAGAATCCTGTTCACCTTTTGCTCCTTTGCATAACCACTTATGAAAAGTGGTCGGTTATGAGGCGTTGATCCTAACAACAAATCTTCATCAGAGAACTTTATGCATTCATTAGGACACACATGTGAGTTTGTTTCAGGATGTGTAAGCTCATTCTCATCGTCTTCATTTTCCACGCTGCAACTGGCATTGCATGATACTTCTCGAAGAGACGGCCAATATGCATTGCGCAAGGAACTTGGGAGAAAATCCCACAAAGTGATTGCACATCTGGGAGCCTGACACTCTACATCTTGGAAGGAGTTCTTGGGGATGCGTTTTCCCTGTCTTTTCTTCCATTGTCTTTGTAAAGGTTGTTTAGAAGATGTTATCGAGGGTTCCTTTGCAGGCATCACTTGTGGAACTCTTTGTTTCCCCCTCCTTTTCATGACAACTGTCCATCCTTCATCTTCAGGATTTGCCGAAGTTTCACCCATGTGATTGTTTCTCCCAATGGCGCTAGAATGATAGATTGTCGTTGGTGTTTTGCTCCTTTGTTTAGACAGGTTGCATGACTTACTGCCGGTTTTTGAGCAGGTTACGCTCTCATGAAATTCACACACCTCTACTGGATCGAAAGAACCAAAAGCAATGGAGACGCAGTTGGCGGTTGCAACATCTTCTTCTGCTTCCAGGGAAACTTTTCCTTCTCTAGCCAGTTGCATTATCTTCTCTTTCAATATGAAACACCGTTGAGTAGGGTGGCTAACCAGGCGATGGTATTTGCAATACTTTGGATCGTTAACCAATGTGGCCTCCTCGGGCCGCTTGGACTCAGGGAGCTCGATGAGTTTAAGGGATAACAATTCATCAAGCATCCCAGGAACATCAGAGTCTTGAAAAGGGTACTCTTTAGCCTCTAACTCCTTCAAGGATGGCCTTTGTCTCTCCACCACAGGGTAGGAGATAGATTTATCATTCTCCTTTTGAGTTGACTTGGATTTCAGCTTCATTGGCGCAGTTGTTACTACCATAGACTCCTTGTTTTCTGTCTTGGTAAAGTTCTTGGCGCCCTTGCGAAAGTCTGGCTTAACAGTGATCTTTCTAGAGTCTTGAACTGGAGGTCCCTGATTCCCACTAGCAGCGATGCTAAGTTCCATATCATGACCTCGGGTAGCTAACTCCTCAAAATTCCTTGGCTTGATCCCTTGAAGGATGTAGCGTAGCCCCCAGTGCATGCCTTGAATGCACATTTCGATGGCAGAGGTTTCGCTGAGGCGATCTTTGCAATTAAGGCTTAGGTTCCTCCATCGATTGATGTAATCAATCACTGGCTCCTCCTTCCATTGACGGCTGTTGGTAAGCTCAGTCATGCTTACCGTCCTACGTGTGCTGTAGAAACGGTTCAAGAACTCGTTCTCCATCTGCTCCCAACTATCTATTGTTCTGGGTTCAAGATCACCGTACCAATCAAAAGCATAGCCATCAAGCGTCCGGACGAACTGTTTTACGAGGAGATCGCCATAAGATCCAGCGTTGTTGCACGTCTCCACGAAATGAGCGATGTGTTGCCTTGGATTTCCTTTGCCGTTGAAAAGCTTGAACTTGGGTGGATTATATCCAGCAGGTAACTGCAATAGCTCAATCCTCTCAGTGTAAGGTTTCTTGTATCCTGAAAGAGGCTTTGGGGGTTCTTCTATATTCTCTTGCTTCTCCTTCATTGCTTCAAGGATAAAGCTCTTCAATTGGCTGACTGGGATTGAAGCCTCAGCGGCAGTGTTTGGATCTTGCATCTTCTCTTTTCCTTTTCCAGCTCCATCTTCATTCCTTGGAGGGCTCTGAGTTGCATGACTTGATTCTCCCATAGTCTCCATCTTGTTCATCAAGGCTGCAAACTGGAGGTCACGCTTCTCCATGGCAGTTTTCATCTCTTCCATGTTCTTTGCCAAGATCGAGACTTGCTCTTCTAATGCCAAGGCGTTTGTGGTCATCGCTGGCATGACAGATCCCTGAGAGGTTGCCTCTGTCCCACGTTCACCAGTTTCTGAGTATTGAGTGCTGGAAGAGCTGATTGAATCTGAGTTGTCATCCTCGCTTTCTTTCTCAAGATCCTTTTCTGAAACACCCTTTGTAGACATGGAAGGACGATGATGGAGCTTTTGGATCACTTGGTCCATTTCATTTTCTTCCCCTTGCAACGAGTATTTGTCGTCTTCAACTCGCCTAGACAGATCTGGAATCTTCGGGAGGTGACCGCCAAACACTGGAGTTGACTTCGGGATTGTGACCATAGAGAAATTCTTCTGAGCAATCGCTTTTGACATGCTTCGAGTCACTCGTCCGGAACTTCCTTCGCTTGTTCCCAATCCAACTTTGTCAGGGGTTGCAGATCCGGAACTTCTTTTCTTGTCCTCCGAGATCTTGAAGACACCTTTGTTGGAAGACATCACGAACAAGTTTTGAATGATCTGCTGAAGAGAAGGGATGAAAGGCAGAGATGTCCCACTGGGCGTGCCAGAAATTTGTACGCACAAATTTGTTTTCAATAAAATAAACAAGTAAATATGCGAAAATTCAATTTAAGTGAGTAATAAAGCGGGACTACAATCTCTGGTACGTATTTTCTTAAATAAGAAAATAATATCCTTTGATTCTTCTCTCCTTCTTTGATTAAGGGGATTGATCTTCTCCGATTTAGGCGGATCTGATGTTCTCCGATTTGAGCGGAGTTGGGTTGTTCTCCGATTTGAGTGGAGCTCTGATCACCGATGTAGGCGGATCTGATTTCTCCGGTTTGGGCGGAGTTGGGATCTCCGATGTAGGAGGAGGCGGCGATTCTGAGCAGCGATGGAGTCCTTCGGGCCTTGAATGGCTTGTTCGTCAGAGCTCTGCTACTTCTGAATCTCCAAGTGTGTTCTTCTCCTTGGGGATGACCCTCTATTTATAGAGAAAATGAGGGATGATGTGGACTTTTCAATATTTATCTCTTTAATTTATCTATTTTTAAGAGATAATATTTAATAACATAAATAATTACTATCTCTTAATATTTAATTAAAGAGCTAGCAACTTTTAGTTATTTACACAAACTACCCCTTTTTGTAGGATAATTTATGTCAATTTTCATTTGTAGCGTGCCATAATTTTGACATGTGGAAATTTAATTTGTTAAAATTTCCGTGTCTACAAGGACCATGAACATCTCCGAAAATTATAGAAATCAAGTTCAATATGAAATTCTCCTAATTTTTTTCACCTGAGGTCGACTGATTCGGTGTTTGTATTCAGGTGTTAAACATCACCGTTATAGTCTTACTAACGAATCTTTTAATGATTTAAAGGAAATAACTTACATTCATAATTGAAAATAAAAAAAATACATCGAACATGTAGTTCATTATCATTTATTCGAGAAAAAGTCACTGATTATTTAAATTAAAAATGCTAGAAAACCCACATTTATCTCTCATTCAAATTAATGCGTGAAAAAATGAAGAAAATGTGATAAGAAACTTAGCTATAATTTTTCTTGTTAAACCAACACACTTTAAGGTTGGTATTTTCTTCCTTGACCTCTTCGCCATAACTATGCGTAAGGTAATAAAACCAAAATCAATACGAATGAGTATTGCCTGAGAAAAGATTATATATTCGATCTTGAGTATAATTAAGTATAGAAAGAAAACTATACAACGTAAATAGATCATAATGTTATAATATTTTGTTGATGACTAAGCCACCAACTATGCATCCATGTAGGAGGGCAATTTTTTGGGGGTGAAGAAAAATGAGTAAAGCATAGTATTTCACTCTACATTTGTTTACATTTGGCGAAATTCCTATCGAGAATCTATTAACATGGTGCAACAATTTAATTGGTTATCGTCCAAAACTCTTCATATGATGTGGCTGAAAAAGTCGCAAAATTATAAATTTTACTCATTAGTTTTAGTAATTTAAAGTGTACACTGTACAATCTCTGATAAATAACGTACAACAACATTGAAATTGAGATGCTAAGTTAATATGCACCGTTACCTTCATTTCCAATGTTTTCGGTCGTAAGAACAGTTAAAACTCAGTCAAAACAAAATCAGTCGAAAACCAATTCCACGGAGCCCTAAGTCCGGTTGTTTGACTCCATTTCTACAACTTAAAAGAAGGAAGAACTAAACGTAGGAGTATAGGATGCGCCTTGAGGCAGAGCAGGTGGAGATGGGTCAGCAGTCACCTCTTCCTTGCTGAAACAACGGATGTCTGGAAACGAACGATTCCTTATGCGCAAAAGAGAGCAATAATCAATAGTGGTGCCTGATAAGGGGCTCCTCCGTTTTGTTTAGGCGGCCATTATGATTGGAGACATTGCAGCAGCCGTTTGGAGTGGAGGAATCGGCAGATGAGAGGACGTCGGTTATCTGGAAAGGTTAATCCACCCCTCCCCCGCTTTTTATATTTGGACCAAATCTGGAAAGGTTAATTCATTTCGTAGTTTTTTTTCCTTTGAAATGTTAGGATGCAGGAGTGTTTTTTTAAGGTGCTTGGCTTTCCCCACCGAGCATGACGCCAAGTCCATGCTCTTCCATGCTCTTTTAAGTTGTCTCACAGTGGGACAACTATTTTTAGTTAAACCTCTAAATTTCCTATTTTCGTATCTTGAAAAATCACTATAATGTGTAACATAAACATGTTTATTGAAACCCAAAAAGCCACTAATACTCCCTTAAAAAAATAAAAAAAAAAAAAATGAGAGAGAGACACAAAACCCCTACCTATAATGCTATAAGTTGAATTGACTTCTACTAATAATGACCCCATCATTCAAATCATTTATTGATTAGTTACTGACATGTATTACATATTTGGAGGGTATCTTACATGTCATGTGAGCTGGCATGACATGGAGTATTATTATTGGAGGTTTGTGATTTATTGCCCACCAAGAAAGTCAAATGGCACAACCACAATTAAATTAAATTGACAAATGGCATAACGACATTTATTCTTGGCACTTTCATGCTTTTATATATTATATTACATAGAAGCTTTGGTTGCCAAAATCGATACCAAAAGATTTGGCTCCAAAATTTCGAATTCCACCAAGAGATTAGTTACGCGCTAAGATTTGAAAATGTATTCGACAACATAACAGATGAAAAATTAGTAAATAATTTGTTTCAAATCAAGTGCTGGATTTACTTGTTTAACGTTGTGTACGAGAGAATCCTGCAGAGAGAATTCAATATACACCAAGAGTAGGGGATAGAAAGAACACAGGAAGAATAGGGTTGTGTGTAGGGAGAGAGTAAGACAATAGCACTGTATGAGAGAGAGAAAGGATTTTGGCAGAGCTTTCGCGTACTTCAGGTGAGTCCGCCCTTGTATGGAAGGGTTAACGATCCTATATATAACGGAGAATGTGACCGTTGTAGTGTGGTTAATGCGCCCTTTAGTGGCGGCTTAATTAGCTTAACCACAAAGGCACGTTCGTCCACGTATATAGAAACCGTTACAGCACGTTACCGCATATACTGGAACCGTTACGAGGTTGACCGGGTTTATGGAGCTCGTGCCATAAATCTCTCAAAGCAGTTACTAGGGGTCGCGCGCGGGCTTGGTTGTCGCTCGCACGCGACAGAACATACTCTATCCTCCAAACCACTAAGTCTGTACAAGTCCCGTGTGGTGGTATGCGAGGGCCCTGTCTCGCAGCCCCACGTGGATCAGCGCGGTTGGTGATCCTGTGTGTCTGAAGCACAGCTTGGTGTGCTGGATTATCGCCACGTGGCTAAGATCTGCCTGTCCAGAAAGCACTATCTACATTAGCCCCCTTTCTGCGCGTGAAGACGCATGGCCGGATAGACTTCAATGCGCAGGAACCAATGTACGCGTCGCCGCCACACACCAATTCAAATACACGCAAATTCAGCCCCCCCCCCCCCCCCGTGTCATATGACCTAAAATCCCTAGAGTCGTGCCGTCTGGTCTTTTAGGGTTTTAGGCATGACGTCTTCTTGCCCTGTGATTGCGCGATTCGACTACTGAAAGGACGCAACCCTTCATTGTTTTTGGATAAATACTCTGTACCCTCCATTGTTTGCAAAGCATCACCTCTTTCTCTTAAAGTGAATGATACCCGGAAGCCTTCAAGAGCAGATCCAAGTGATTAATCATCAATTCTTTCTTATCAATCAACTTCTTCAACTAGCTTCATTCAAGCAAGCTTTACCAAAACAAGGTTGGCTTCGCTCAATTCCCTTTAATGTACTGATATATGCTTTGAACTGTATTGGATCTGCAAACCCATGACTATCTGAAACATGCCATCCATTGGAAACTGCGAAGGAGACCTTGTTCCTTAAACTCAGAACTGGTCTAATCCCCAGATTGTAAAGATTTTGAATGTGGGGTTTCTGAAATTCCCAGTAATGCAAACGATTCTGAACTTTCAAACCCCAAAATTGACACTGAACTGTTCATCTTTCCTTTGACAAAGCATCGTTGCTTCAAAATGAACTGAGATTCAACCTGATTCTTGAAATTTAAACTAAAGTATGTGTGTTTCTCCCCCATTTTTTCTTGCTCTTCTGCAGGAATGGCAAAGACAAAAGGAACAAAACCCGTTAAAGAGGTCGAAGAAATACCTGATCTTCCCCAGACCTTATGGCGGAAAACCCCCTATTTGGGCGGAAAAGACTTTTACCATGCTAGGGTTAAGGTGAAGAACCTGCCAACCCGCGTTCCTGCTAAAGGGTTGCAAACACTAACCCCTCCTGTTAACGCAGCCATGCGAATTGATAGACTCCAAGGATGTGGTTCGATTGGGGGTTGAAAATGGGTTCTTCCCGCATACTGCAATTTCCACTCAAGCGTTTGTTCAGAAATTGGACTTTATGGATGAGTGGATTGACCATGTATTGACCCACTATGCCATCGCATTGAACAATGCTGGTATATATTTCGCAGTCCGTGCTATGAAGGGTGCTGCCGTGAAGCTGGACCAGTCCATGCTTCTACACCTTCTCTCGCGCTACTCGCCTGTGACTCACACATTCCACTTTGCTGAGTTCGAGGCTGCTCCCACTCTTGAAGATGTACACATGCTGTATGATCTTTCTCCTGTTGGTGAGGTGGATCCTCTGAGTCCCTTGAGGACTGATCCAGAACTTGCTCTGTACAAGCAGATGGAGGAATGCTTGTCAGAGGTAAAGAAAATTTCCACCCGGTGGACACCTGCGAATCTTCTTCCCGACTGGCAACTGGTTGATACATCTGCGAAGAACACTTGGGACAAGTGGGTGCAGTATTTCTTTCGCGATTATGCGAACAGTAGCGTCACCAAGAAACTCCTGAGCCAGGACCCGAAGGCGAAGAATTATGTGAACGGGAAAGGGTACCATCTGACTTTGTGTGCATTCCTCTACGCCTGGTTATCGAGGTATTTAATTGATGGCCATCCTCATGATGGGGTTTTCTACCATGTCCTACCTCTTGCTGTGAAACTGACCCTTGGTCAAAGATTCGCACTCGGGCCTCTAGTCTTAGGCACCCTCTACCATAGATTGGACCAATTGGTTATGGCAACCAAAGACTCTCGCGGTCGCCTCGATGTGTTCACCTATGTCAACATTGCTTTCCTGACCATGTGGGTCTTTGAGCGATGGCCCTCTTATTCTCCTGTTCCTTCCAAGCCCAGTAAGTCGTGCGTCCCTGGTGCGGAGGAGGAACTTTCTAGTGGAAGGGCTGCCAGATGGTTTGGAACTCATTTTCCTAAGTGTACATGGAGCCTGATATGCGATGATCGCAGCGATTTTACAGCTAGGCCTTATGCCACGCGCATTGAGAATGTGCGATGGTTCCCAAAGTTGTATCCTGCCAAACCTATTGCCTTCTTAGAAGAACTTCTTTTCGAGGGTCATAAGCGTTTCCATGAGCGTTATCGCGAATCATCCTCAGGTAAATCAAACACAGTCATGCTTCTAAAGATGGTTTCCACCATGTATTTAACCTGTTTGAGATCAGTCTCAAAACCATGCTGATTCTCTTTGATTTCACTATTTTCCATCTCTAGACCATCAAGTCTCTCAAGGGTTGAGGACAAATCAGAGGCTGAGAGTTCTGGATTGAATTAGGGGTGAAGGACTTGGGCTTAAGAAATTTCTTTGCATTAAGCTCTTCTTCTGTCAAATCTGAATACAACTTACAAATTTTTGCCTTAGTTTTTACAACTCCAATCTTCTCAGAAGCTTTCTCATTTAGCACACCAATCCCAGAAGTGATAGCCTCATCACCAGCAGTTGGAATTTCAAGGTGTTGCAAGAACAGAGTGAGCAAATTGCATAAGGCAAATGATGCTTTCTCTGATCTGTTTGGCTAAACAGCATGTGTTCCATTACCTGGTTCTGAAGATCAATTTTATAGCCATGCATAATCAAATACATAATTTATAGCACTCTCTCAGTGACCAAATCCTTGGAATGTTCTCTTGGAAAGATACATCTCATCAAGATAGTGAATAAGACTTTGGCTTTAACATTTAACACAGAGTGTGTCAACTGTTTGGATAAGGCAGGACCATTTGGTAGAAAGAATTCTTCTCTGGCCAACTTCAAATTTCCTTTTTGGGAGGATGATTATGTGTATCATATCTCTTAGGACAGCCTAGGACAGATGCAAACTCAGCATAATCTAATTCCATAGTAATACCAGCAACTCTAGTCTTGATAACTAAGTGTGGGGAGTTCTTAAGTTGCTTCATGTTGAGATAGAAGAGTCTGGTAAGTCTTGGGTAGGCTAGCTCAGGAGGGTTTAGCATGAACCACATAGAGGTTTTATTTAACATGGTAATGCAATTGAGATTCATTCCAGTCAACATAGGCATACTGATCAAGCTACAAAAAGCAATTTTCCTAGAGGCAAAACCATCAAACCACTGACCTTTGGAAGTGTTTGAGATGAACCAGGATTCATCGGGAGCAGTGTTCTTTGAGTAGATCTGCAAGGCTCTCTCCACATTGTCTTCTGGTTCTTCCTCTGTCACATTCTCTTTTCCCTTTTCAGCTTGAGAGGCTTTCTTCTTTTTCTTCAACTTCTTGGGGCTAGAGATTCCTATTTCTGGTTGCTTTTCTGGAGCAACCTTCTCTTTCTTCTTCTTCTTATTCTTCTTCTTGTCAGAATATGGTGTCACATCCTTCTTAGTCTTCTTATTTGGAGGAAGAAGTTCTTCTGGGAGTCCTAGAGCTGGAGTCCCCACTGATTGTCAGAACATCATATTCAATAGTCCTTTTCTTCTTCTCATAACTAGGTTTTGAACCTCCGGCCATCTTGATTATATCATAATATTTTCTCGGGCTCATTAGGATTCGGGAGAAGAATATAGAGAGGTAGATTTGATACGGAGTGATGGAGAAAAGAAGATGATAAATACTGAAAGAGTTTGAGTTTGAAAAGGAAACTGCAATATTTTTCTGATCTTAAAAGATTGGTAATGATCAGAGAAGATTTAAATCTTTGAATCCATTGGAAATAAATAATTTAATAATATATTAGGCTGAAAAGAATTTTGAAAAAGGTAGGGGCAATATTGAGCAAATATCTACAAAGATAGCACCCAATACTGAATGATCCAAGAATTATAGACTAACCAGTTATCAGACTTTTTTTCAAGGCTTTGAAAATAGTTTCAAGGTCTTGAAACGCTGCTATACTAAAACAAGTAAATTCAAAGCTTTGAAAGGATTTCCAAGGCTTTGAAAATCAGTTCAAATCTTTGAAGCACATAATAACTTACCTTCCTTACCAGATGCTCCCCCTAAACCAATGCATATTTGTTTAGCATGCCTAATTCTAGTCTTAGAGCTGAAAATATTTCATCTGGCAATGGTTTAGTGAAGATATCTGCAAGTTGCATGTTAGTAGAAACAAATTCGAGAACAGTATCACCTTTCTCAGCATGATCTGTGATCAAATGGTGTCTGACATCAATATGCTTGGTTCTTGAATGCTTGATAGGTGTACTTGATATTGCACTGGTATTGTCACACTTGATAGGTGTACTTCTGAAGTCAAATCCAAGATCCCTCAACTATTGAGCAATCCACAATACTTGTGAACAACATGCTCCATCAGATATATATTCATCTTCAACTGTTGATAAAGCAACTGAGTTTTGTTTCATGGAATGCCAACTGATCAAGAAGGATCCAATGAATTGACAAGTTCCAAAAGTGCTTTTCCTATCAACTTTGTAACCTGCAAAGTCAGCATCTCAAAATCCATGCAATAAGAAGTTATAATTTCTTAGATAACAAAGCCCTAAGTCTTTGGTACCATTTAGATATCTGAATATTCTCTTCACAGCAGTCGAGTTTGATTCTTTGGATCAGCTTGAAATCTATCACACATACATAGTCTCAACATAATATCTGGTCTGCTTGCTGTGAGATAGAGTAATGATCCAATCATACCTCTATACCCTTTTACGTTGACACTCTTACCAGATTCATCCTTGTCTAAGGACAGTGTAGAACTCATCGGAGTCTTGGCTTCCTTACATTGAGCCATGCTATATTTGTTTAGAAAGTCTCTTGTGTACTTGCTTTGATGCAGAAAGATGCCCTTCTTCAATTGATGTATTTGAAGTCCTAGGAAGAAGTTCAGCTCTCCGATCATGCTCATTTCAAATTCCCTGCTCATAAGACTTGAGAATTATTTGCATAGAAGATCATTAGTAGCACCAAATAGAATATCATCAACATCAATCTGAACAACAAGTAAATCTTTCTCACGAGTCTTTATGAAAAGGGTCTTGTCTACCAATCCTCTTTTGAAATCATTTTCAAGCAAAAATTTTGACAATCTTTCATACCAAGCTCTGGGAGCTTGTTTCAAACCATAAAGAGCTTTGTCAAGTTTGTAAACATGATCTGGAAACTTATCACTTTCAAAACCAGGAGGTTGTGCAACATAAACTTCTTCTTGCAAGTATCCATTTAAGAATGCGCATTTCACATCCATTTGAAACAGTTCATGTTCTTGTAAGATGCAAAAGTAAGTAAAATTCTAATTGCTTCTAACCTGGAAACTGGAGCAAAAGTTTCCTCATAATCAATACCTTCTTCTTTATTGTAACCTTGAGCAACTAACCTTGCTTTGTTTCTGATTAATCTACCATTCCCATCCGATTCGTTTCTGAACACCCATCTAGTACGAATGACAGACTGGTTTGTTAGTGGGGGAACTATTTTCTACACCTTGTTTATTTCAAACTCATTGAGTTCACTCTGCATAGCTATAATCCAGTCTGCTTCTTGCAATGCTTCCTTCACAGTTTTGGGCTCTACAAGAGAGATAAAAGCATTAAAAGCACAGAGATTCTTCAACTGTGATCTTGTTTGTGTACCAGTGGTTGGATCAGGGATGATGTTGTCAGCTGGATGAAATGAAAGAAATTTGAAGGAGACCAGGGTTCAGGCTCTCCATATCACTTATATCTTTCTGATCATTCTTGTCAAGGCTTTGATCTCTATTTTCAAGGCCTTAAGACCTATTTTCAAGGTCTTGAAAATGGCTTCTGTCTCCTTCTGAACCTTTCTTGAACCCAAGTGAGTTCTCAACTTCTTCTTTTGATTCATGCTTTTTCAGATTCAATTCTGCGAAACTTTCACTCAAAGAACCGTCATAGCTTTCATCAAAAATAACATGAATACTTTCCTCAACTGTCTTGGTTCTCTTATTATAGACCCTATAAGCTTTGCTAGTAAGAGAGTAACCCAGAAAGATACCTTCATCACTTCTTGCATCAAACTTACCCAAGTTTTCCTTACCATTGTTGTGGACAAAGCATGTGAAACCAAAGGGTTTGAAGTATGAAATGTTTGGCTTCCTCCCTTTGAAATGTTCATAGGTGGTCTTCTTACA
The DNA here is from genome assembly GCA_023055425.1 of Linanthus parryae. Lineage (NCBI taxonomy): Eukaryota > Viridiplantae > Streptophyta > Magnoliopsida > Ericales > Polemoniaceae > Linanthus > Linanthus parryae. Next base: position 143,214 of record JALGPY010000060.1, on the reverse strand, counting down.
GATATTTCTGATCAAGCACCTGTTCAAAATGTAATTTGTTGTAATCAAAGCTTCTTCCCAATAGTGTTTTGGCAGCTGGTTTTCTAGAAGCATTATTCTTGACAATTTCTTCAAGAGTCATGTTCTTTCTTTCAACAACTCCATTTTTTTGAGGAGTTCTAGGAGAAGAGAAATTTTTAGAGATATCATGCTTAACACAAAACAAGTCAAATTATAATTAATCAAAATCTCTACCATGATCACTTCTGATTGAAGCAATAGGTAAGTTTTTCAAGGTTTGAAGTTCTCTGCAAAGCTTTGAGAATTCAGATAGGGCTTCAGATTTTTCTTTGACAAACATAATCCAAGTATATATACAATAATCATCTACAATAACTAGCATATACCTCTTAACTTTTGGAGTTGGAGTTCTCATAGGACCACAGAGATCCATATGAAGTAATTCAATAGGTCTAGTAGTGCTTACAAATTTCTTTGGCTTGAATGAGCTTCTGTTCTGCTTACCCTGAGTACAAGATCTGCATACTTCATCATCTTTGAACTTAATAGATGGTAATCCTCTACCAGATCTTTGGAGATCAACTTGTTCAAGGTATGCAAGATAATGTGACCAAGCTTTCTGTGCCAAAGCTTTGAATCCTCTTTCAAGGCCTTGAGGCACTTTAATCTTTTACCTGCATCTTTGTTAGTCTGAAAATTATAGACATTGCTTGATCTAGAGGATGCGAGGATGCAATTGCCTGATTTCTCATTCTACACCACACACTTCTCTTTATCAAAGATAACCTTATTGCCATTATCACAAAGCTGAGATACACTAAGAAAGTTAAATTTCAAGCCATCAACAAGATATACATCAGAAATTGAATTGTCAGAATCTGTACCAACTTTACCAATACCAAGAATGTTGCACTTGCCTTTGTCACCAAGAGTTATTGAACCTTCTGATTACTCTTTAAATTATGAGAATAGATATCTCTTTCCACTCATGTGTCTTGAGACTGTTCATAAACCACTTCTGTTCTTTGACATTGGTGACAACCTGGAAGCACCAATCACTGCCTTACCCAGCTGTTAGACTAAGTGTGGAATTTGGACTCATACTCAGGATCAACCATGTTAGGTGGTATGACCCCTTTAGGAACCTAAATTTGTCTGACTTGTCCCTTAATTTGAAGTGGGAAAGTGGTCCTCATTATGTGAGGGTCTCTTCTTCTGAAAGGACAAGTCATCTTAACATGACCAATTTTATTGCAAAAATGAGACTTAGGAGAAGTTTTGTTCCCAGCTTTCACAAATTTGGTATTGTTCTTTCTTGGAAAATTTGGATTGTATCCAATACTAGTTCTGTGAACAGCCTTTGAGCTTTCTCCAAGAATCAAGTTCAACTTGTGTTCTGAGCCTGCAAGCTTGACTTTGACTAATCCACATTCTTGAAGTTTCTCAGTGAGAGTAGTCTTTTGTGTATCTAATTCATCAACTTGATGTCTCAGATTAACAAGGTTGTTACTCAGTAGAGAGTAACATTTTCAGTTTTCTTCAGAGATATTTCAAGATTCTGATTCAGACAAACAAGTTGTAAATTCTTTTTTGCTTGCTCATGGAATTTTTCTTTCAAAACTCTAATCTCTTTCAGATAGTCCTCTTCATTTAAAAGCATTGTTATGAGGTAATCTGAGAGAGCTTCTTTTCGTTTTGAAATCAAACAGTTTATCATTACCTCAATGTTCTTCTCAGAACTTTCATCATGCTTTGCCATGAAGCATAGGTTGGCATGTTCTTCTTCAGATTCAGAGTCACTTGAGGTATCTGAATCACTCCATGAAGCTATCATGACTTTCTTTTTTCTTTCATGGTCTTTCTTCTGAAAGTTCTTGCTTTTTCTTGTGTGGACAATCCCTTATCAAGTGTCCTGCATCACCACACTCAAAGCAGTTCATGACTTTTGATTTAATTTGTGAAGAAGACTTACCTTTGTAGTCCTTGCTACTGTATGATCTGTGTCTTTCTCTGTTGAAGTCTCTGTTTCCAATGTTTTTCTTCATCTTGAGGATTTTGGTCAAGGCTTTGGAAATCAAAGAAAATGGATATTCATCATCCTCTTCAGTTTCAAGGCTTTGAATTTTCTCATTCTATTTGGTCTTGAGTTCTAAGTTCTTGACACCTTCTAGTAGCTTTCCATCAGCTTCATTCATGGATATTTCATCTGTCAGGAGCTTCCCTTGCAGGTCATGAAGTTGTAGTGATGATAAATCTTGAGCTTCCTCAATTGCAGTAGTCTTTGGTTCCCATTTTTCTTTGGTGTACTTCTCAGAATTTTCCTCACCTTTTCTTCACCGGAAATATGTTTTCCAAGTGAATCAAGGTTATTGACTATGTCTGTGAACCTTTTGAACATTTCTCTGATTGACTCATATGCATTTATCTTGAATACCTAATATTGTCTGAGATAGATGTTGATCTTGGTTTGCTTGACTTGACTGGATCCTTCAAATGTCACCACAAGCTTATATCAGATTTCTTTGGTAGTCTTGCAGCCTGAAATCCTGTTGAATTCATCTGTACTCAAAGCACAATACAAGATGTTAATAGCTTTGTAATTCTTAGAGAATTGTTCTAATTCAGATGAAGAAAGAGAGTCTTCAGATTTGAGAGTTTTGATCCCATCTTTCTCTGTGTATAAAGTGTGAGGTCCATTATGAATAATGGTCCATAGCTCTATGTCTTGATCAATGATGAAAATTTTCATCAGAGCTTTTAAGTGAGCAAAATTATCTCCACAAAATAGAGGAGGTCTGTTAGCAGCTCTCCCCTGTGAGAAACCACCATCACCTGTACACTCATGATCACCAGATGGTTAAATCTTATACAGTGATACAAGCTCTGATACCAATTGAAAGGGGAGTATGCAGATAGATATGCAACACAAATACTCTAGAATGGGGGGGGGGGGGTTGAATAGAGTATGCAAACTTTTTGCAAAATTTGCAACGATAAAAGTTTAAGTGAAGAGCAATGCAGTTCAAGGCCTTGATAATAGTTTCAAGCCTTTGGAAGAGATACAATTTAATTAAAAAGACAGACAAGTCTTTTTCAAGGCCTTTAAAAGAGTTTCAAACCGTTGAAAACAGACTAGTTTGAATGCTGCAAAACTAAGTATGCAAGATAAACTGTAAATGCAAAAGACTCAGAATTTATAGAGTTCAGTCCACTTGGAACTATGTCTCTACCTCAGGAATCTTCTCCCTGCATGATTTTCAACGAAATTCTTATTAATCAAAATCTAAGCCCTAGATCTCAAGCACGGAGATATGCCTTACTCTTTTACAGCTTGTGGTTCTCTCTAACCTATCTAGTACCTGCTCTAGCTAACTCATTAACTAACAATTCTCTATTGTTCACTTTGAACAATCCTTGAGAATGAGAGAAAGAATTAATATAAGAATGATATACAAATGAAGTGCAATTCAGAAGAACACTGAAGTGTAGAACTGCTGTGAAGAATGCAATGGTCTTCTGTGAGTTGGATTGTGAGAATGATGTGCTTCTTTGATGCTTGTCAATCCTGAAATGTGTCTCACTTTTTGCCTTATGAATGTTGTGTATTTTTGCTTCAAAATGGGCTCTATTTATACACCTTGAAGCTCTGCAAATCTTCCCAGATTTCAGCAACAACTTCCTATTTTGTAGGCAACAACTTTGACTCTTCAAACAGCCTTCTCCAACGGATAGTTGATCATAATCTTCTGAGATATTGATCTAATCTTGTCTTTTAACAAATTGAGAAGCTATCAAGAGTGTCTGATTGATCACATAATCATATTCTCTCCAAGTTTCATTTCCTGCAAAATCTAGATTAGGAAACTAATCCTGCAAACTCGGAAATAATATTTCCTTGCAAAACTGAGTCAAATAGATAGATTAAATGGTGTTAGATAAACAAAATTGTTTATCTTTCATCATCAAATAATAACAGATCAAACATAGGGGTGAGAGAGAGAAGGAATTAGATTAGAAGAGTTCAGAAAAACTCCCCCTAAGTATGTGTATACAGGTCAGACAGTTTCAAGCCTTTGAAATCCAGTTTCAAGGCCTTGAAATAGCCTGTGAAACCTGATTCAAGGCTTTAAAAACTGGTTCAAGGCCTTGAAATAACTTAGTATTTCAAGTCCATGAAACCTGTGACGTTACTATACAAACAGAGTTTTATGTATTTGACATGTAATCCTTACTCCATGGCCATACAATATTAGCTTAGGAAGTAGTTAAAATAAATATTATTAAAATATTGTGTTAGCTTATTTAGCTTTCTTTGGTCCTTTCAGCAAGGCTAAGAATTTTTAAGTCCCAAATTAAGACCATGAGAGATAAGGATAGAGGTAGTTTTGAGATGAAGTGGCTTGAGTGAGTTTGTTTTCTCATGGCTTGTCTGAGTTGCTCACACTAGAGCAAGGCTAAGCATCTGCATTGATTTTTTCAACATAAATATTTATCATAACCATTTGTTCCACCAGAACACCCATGAAGAAATCAAACCATTTTCATGCTTACTTTATGTGGAAGTTGAATGGCCACATGCATGTGGCTTAGTTGCATGAATGAGTACATGCATGACACATTGAAGCATGTCACATGATCGTGGCGCAAAACATGTCTAGGCCAAAGACGTAGCAGCTCGGTTATCTGACACGTATATCTCTCCGCGCTGCGACGCTACTCGTTGCCTACCTCTATATATTGGACTTGACAATATAGTTATTTTTTATTCCACATTTCACTCAGTATCAGAGAGAGAGATAGTATGATTAGAGGAGGGTATTCTTGATTTTATATTTGGAGGTTCTCGAGGTTCCATATTATTATATAAGCAAATTCGTCGGACCAATGTAGAGAATCTCAACATTATAGCCCTACGCATTCTGTTTATATGCTAGTCATTATATTGCTTATATATAAATTCATTAAAATTATTGAATTACTATTATTGTGTCGATGTTATGCTGGATTATGGTGAAATTATAAATTTATATCTGATTCTTGTAGAGATGCTGTCCAAATTGATGTTTGAATATTTAAATCATGTAGAGATGCTTCCGAAATTATTTCATGAATATTTGAATCATTCAGAGATGCTGCCGGAATCGTTATTCGAATATATTGTTGATATTCGTGATAATATTAAATACTTGTTATCAACTGTATCGATTATTGATAAGCTGCTAGCATGATAATATTGTCTATACTTGCTATCATGCATGATTTTCATGTAAAATTGGTAATGTAAGTTGAAAGATAAATGGATGGGGTGTGGATGAATGGATTTCACATCCCTTTGGTGACAGAAAGCACAACCAGCTTGATGGCAGGTGGTTACTCCGCTCCCAGTTGAGAGCGCGTGTGCGGACATAGGAATACTCACTCCTAGATGCGGGCGTGTATGTGAGCACCCTAGATTCCATGAAGATAATGAAAAAATGAAAGACTTGCATATACGTGGTTATATTGAATTTAGATAGCATGCTGATGTGATTTGTGTATCATGAAATAATACATGCTTAGACTGTTTCGTTGATACAATTTATACTGTTGATGGTGGATTAGTCCCTAGCTATCTTAGTTACTTGCAGTGATATATTGTGTATAGCTTTTGAGACGAGTCTCAACTCATTTTGTATGTGATACCGTTGGGGTCGAAAACCGTTAGACGCTTTGACTACTCTATAATATATTGTGTAAGGATTTTGAGACGATTCTCAAATCCTTTTGCTCATCTCTTATTCAATTAGCTTCTTTAATTATTCTCAAAAATATCACTCCCTGTATACTGGTGTGATAGAGTTTGGGTCTTACGCGATTTCTTAACGCATATGCGCAAGTGCACAGTCAAGTAATATAGGGGTGCTATTTCAACCTTGGGTTATCGATCCCACGAGGACATACCCGAGATTATTTAACTAGATACTTAATTTAGAGTACGACACAGGAGAAAAGATTGATTTAAGAATTGAAATAACAACAAAGCTAATATTTTTGTATATTTTTATTTATTAAGTAACAAATATGGAGAAACTAGGCGACCTCTAGATCACCTAGGGCAGTAGACGATTTCTGATTATCTATGTAACACGTTAATTCTATCCTAATCAAGCTGGGTAATAGGCTATGACAATCTCCTTTCATTTTACGTCGCGGTTAACTACAATATTCTCTCGGTCTCATATTGTCTACCGGTCCGTTCTAGCAGGTCATCTACTGGTACGATAACGGGTCTTGTCGGTCCACCGTTTCACGGAATAGCCGAATAACCCTACCGAATCTACCCACACTAGCCAATCCTACTCACTTCTCCTACCTGTCTCGGTGATTAGGGATTGGTGCTCATATCTCATCCTAGCTAGTTAAAGTCACTGTCGCGCACTTCACTAGCTAACTAACGGTTCCGGTTAATTACTCCATTCTCGTTAAGAATTACGCATAGAATATGAACAATTGAATTAGAACTAATTTTAACATTAAGCTATATTATGATCTACGAAAAAACCCTAGGTTCATGAATATCAAATCCTAAACTAGCCGTGTGAATAGACTAGATTCATCAACAAGTTCAAGAAACCAAAACCCATTCAATAGAAACCAATTCCCAAAGCATGAAACAAAGTCTTAACCCGGGAAAGTAACCGTCTACATAAACCCTAGGCTCTCATAGAGAAGCCTAGCAAATAGTCTAGCTACTAATAACAATCGTAGTAAAACAAGTGAGTTTCTCCATAGAAAAGATTAAGTGAGTAAGAAGAAGAAGTAGAAGAACTCAAACCCTAGACCTCCAATGGCGATCTTGAAGTCTCCACCTTTGTCTTCTTCCTTCCTCTTCTTTCTCCCAATGTATCAATGTGTTTTTTCATCCTCTAGGTCGTTTTAGACCCCCCTCAAGTGATTTCCCGTCATCACTTCTTCAAAATTGCATTATGGCCCCAAAACTTTATTTTTTTAATTATGCTTCTAATTCCTGAGAATTAAAATCCAATTCGTGGAAATGACTTTAACTCTTGCGCGCTGCTGTTCCAATTCTCTTGAGTTACTTTCTAATTCCTCCGAGTTACAGAACCAATTCCTACGATTTACAACAATTCAACTCTGCATTCTGCCATTCTTTTCTAATTCTTGGGAACTACAGTCCAAGTCATGCGAGTTACTTTTAACTTGCATATGCATAGCTCCCTTTTCTTCTAATTTGTGGGAGTTACAATCCAAATCTTGGGAATTACAGGACCAATTCCTTTTCTCAGCTTATCATGCACTTCTTCTCCTCTCTTTCCTTTGCCATTTCTTCATGCTCTTCCATTTCAAAGCTCGTTTTCGGTCTCCGATCTTCTCCTCAGCCTCTGGTACCACTACTAGAAAAAGTGCCTTTCCCGGCGCTTGTACTTTGAAAGTGCCGTTTTCTGAATCCATAAAGGGCGCTTTGGGTTCAACCGCCGTTTGTAATAGTGCAAAGGGCGGTTTCATGTAAGACGCCGTTTATATAAACGGCAATTTGTCAAAAAGCGCCGTTTGTAATATTGCTAAGGGCGGTTTTGTTTTTTGCGCCGTTAACATTAACGGCGCTTGGCACCAAAGAGCCGTATAGGGACTACAAAGGGCGGTTAAGTAGGAAGTGTCGTTAAGTCAAACGGCGCAATAATGATAAAGCGCCGTATATTGATTTTTTTTTAAATAAATCACTTACTTCTAGATGAAATCTCCACCGTTAATTTGAAACCCTATTTGTTTATAAACCAACAAATCACCCTCCTCAGTCCTCCCCCAAAACAGCCGCCTCTCTCCTAAAGAAAACACGCGTCTCTCTCTCTCTCTCTATGTTCGGTGATGGCTCCTCCCTCCGCGGTCGCCTCCTTCTGTCGATCAGGTATGTCTCTCTCAGCTCAATCCCCTACCTCCCTCTGTTTCTTTGTCTCCTATCTCTCTCCCTCGCTCTGTTTCTGTGTCTCCTCTCTCCCTCCCTCCCTCCGTGTCTGCATATCTGTTCTCCCTCCCTACCTCTCTGTTTCTGGCTTTCCTCTGTCCGTCTATTTCTCCTCTCTCCTCTCTCCGTCCCCTCCGTCTCTCCGTCCTCTCTGTCTCTCTTTACTGTGTCAATCTCGGAAGCCCGTAGGTCTCGATCCCCTCCCTCTCTTTCTCTGACCCATCTCTCTCTCTCTTTTCTGTCTATCAGTTTCTATCTTCTTCTTCCATCTAGATCTGAGAAATAATGGGATGAATTAGAAGATTTTAGATGGCTTGAAGGATGTGTGTTGAAAATTTGAGATGGGATGAGTTGAAACCAAAGACGAAAATTTTCAGATTGGTAAATCGAGGATGTGTTGGAACAATTCGGTTTTGAATTTTTTTTTTTTTTGAAAAGTCGGTTTTGAAATGGGTGAGAAAGAACTGTAAAATTTGAAGTAATAAACGAAATAACTAAAAAACATTATATAAAAACTTCAATAAAACGATGGCTGATTAAATACAAAATATGTAAAAAATTATATAAACGGCGGTTTTCAGAATACCGCCGGTAATGTTTAGGGCGCTTATGTAATCCGCCGATAGTGTTAACGGCGCTTCCGCCAGCCGCCCTTAAATTTTACGGCGCTTTGAACCGCCGTTAAGCTACATACGACAGTTAGCTAAACGGCAGTTGCCAAACCGCCGTAAGAACCGCCGTAAAGGAAATAAAGGGCGGTTTTTTGTCTATTAAAGGCGCTTTGTAAGCGGCCTTTGTGACAGTTTTTCTAGTAGTGTACCTGCAACTCATAACACGAGCACACACCGGCATCATATATGACAGTAAAATAGCTCATAATAGTACGAAAACACCCGGACTTGCAATTAAGCGCTTGAAGCTAAACTTCTACGTTTTCACCATTTTCATGATGTACAACTGACATAATCAACCCGGGAATCACACAAAACGGTATTAAACATGTAAGAAATATAACTCTAATAGAGAGTTATCAGGGTCATAAACCATTATAGTAAGGATCTAATCTTTCTTAGTAAAATTATGATATACAAGTTATCTCTTTGTGGAGTGAAATTGGTGACGTAATAGTTGCGATTTTTGAGGTAGGTCGCGCACTCATTAATAGTAGTACGCCTCGTTTTGGTTGGGATATAAAGCAGTGAGATAAGAGTTGGGATATAATATAGTGATATAAGGCATATATGAATGTTTGGTTTACTGTGTTTGTGTGGTGCAGGATATGGGACATGATATGATAAATGATTGATGAGAAAAATGACAAAAATATTATGCGGCGTTGGAAATTTAGTTACGTTGTTGTCTGGTCCATAAAATGTGATAATTTGATTCGGTGCTCTAACATACTTCAGTTATTTAATTGAATATTAATGTATGAATGTAAGTTCATAAGTAAATTCAAACAAATTGGTAAATTAATTACACTTATTATAAATTTTTTGGGAGAAAGACAAAAATGAAACTATGTTCTAAAGAAACACAAATATAGAATGCGCTAAAGATCAGACAACAGTGATTTTTGATTTGGGTGTCTTTGGTTGAAATCGATAATTCAAGAGACAAGTAGGTGGTGAAATCTGTTAGTTTATAATTATGAAGAGTTTGGGAAAAAAGGTAAAGTACACTGTGGGTGGAGGATGAGGTATGGTGGTACATGGTGGAGGAGGAGTAGGATGAAAAAATAATGATAAAGGGAGATAAGGCAGTGATGGGTGGAGGAAGAGGACGAAGACATCCTCGGTGCCATGGTATGGTGCTACTTCTCCGAAGTGGATAAAGGTTGCCAGGACTGGAGAGAGGGGGATGGGAGAAGGAGGATGATGAACCAATGATTATGCGGCAATTTTGTGAAATGACTTTGTCGAAGAATATGAAGGTACTGTGTTTGACGGCGAAGATGGAGACAACGGTCTTCGTTGGAAACAATTGAGTTGTGAGTTTGTTTCCACGATGAAAATGTATGAGATAGAGAGGGAGAGCAGGAGATAAGCTAGAGAGAGGGAGGGAAAAATTAGTGTGGCCTGGAAATTATATATATTTTAACATTCTAATTATATGGGGGCATCATTTCCTAACAAATGATGCCCAAATTGACCCTCTGGCTTGGGGGGAGGAGGGTATATGTTTAAGGAAAGGATGTGGGTGTTGGAATTTGGTAGAAATTGATTCCCCTACCAAATTCCCTCACCAAACACGAGATATAAAAGAGAGGGGAAGTCAGGTCTTATCTCCCCCCTCATAACCCCTACCCAAACCAGGCCTAGTGTCTTCACACTGTAGGGTTTTGATTCATGTATCGCGCAAACGGAAGCATAATCAAATAAAAGCCATGCAAAACCCTCCAAGGATCACAAGTCTAGATGCATAATGATAGTAAAGGTAAGAAATCATAAACACGCCTTTGGGTTCTCCTTGATGACTTCAAACGCGAATAGTGTCACGTTCTCTATAGTTGATCCACGCCTAGAGTTGATCCTAGATCTCCCAAACTCCTTGGTGCTAGCCCGGAATAAGAGGAGCGTGAAGGAATCACGCAAAACGAGACAAAAAGAGGGGCTTCGGCCCTCTTTTGGCCGACGGGATGAGGGCGGCGGCAAGGGGTCGGGTTCGGCCTCCTTGTTGCTTGCTCTCTCTCCTTTGTTCTCTCCCACTCTTGTTATGTTCACTAATGAGCATAAGTTATGAGGAAGGAAGGAAGGAGGGTCCTTTATATAGTCCAACAACTCCTTGTTAACTACCTAAAGGGCTTATTCTAGTCCAACTAGAATTCAATTTAGTCCCTTCCTTGCAAATTAGTCCCTACTAAGTTTGCAAGGGTTTGCAAAGTGATCCTTCTAATTAATTAATCCAATTAATTAATTCCCAAATCTAGTACAACTCTATATAGCGTGTGACCCCATAGGTTCTATCTAGTTGGTAGCAACTATTTGCTAATATGGAGCGGTTTCTAGCAAAACATCCATTCTAGCCAACTAATAGAATAGTCATCTAGACAACCTTGTACAAGTAATTGTCTCATCCTTTTGCCTCCATATCCGGATTGGACACGAGACATACAAGTCACACTCGTATATCCAATCCATAGTTTCTCGATCCATGGGAATAGCCTTATTCGTGCAAATAACATCAATATCCCATATATTGATTTATTTGAGTCTGGCCAGACATTCTATAAGCACTATCCCTCGAGTGGCCTAGGATATTTGCTCCCGTTATGTGGGAGGGGCAAATCATCTCTACGTCCACTACGATCTCTAAGCTTGCTTCTCATTGTATCCAGTACACGCCTTTATAACTACCCAGTTACGGTGTAGCGTTTAACGCTACCAAGATCACAATGATCCACAACTAGAATATCTAGTGACTTCAAGTCTAAGGATGACAATACCATTGCACCGCGAGAAGCACTTGTGACTTAACATAACATGTATGTAGCCTTCTCGGAGATGGGTCAATCCAGTGCAACATTCCGTAATGCACACCTATGTGTTGGATCATGATATCTCCATATCAATCCAACCCCATACTAGTCTATAGATGATTGTCCCATTTAATCATTATACTTGACTAGGGATATTTAAGATAAACAACACGATTGTAAATCTAAGGACTTCATTATATTAAATATCCAATAAATAATAAATGAATTTTCTAGCCATATACAAATTCATACTAAACTAGATTGCCTCTAGGGCATCTATTCCAACACAGCTGACCTTTCCATCTTTCTCTCTCATCATTTGTCTGCGTCTCTTTTATCACACTCATTGCATCGAAGTCAACAACAATTCTTTCCATTATTGAGTAGTTACTTGGTTAGTTTATAAGGAACCTATTATGTCAATTTCGTTAATGTACTTGACCACTGATATCTTCTTTTTTCCATGCAATATGTTGGTCTGAACAAATTTCTCTGAAATATTTCTTAAGGTGGTCAATGGTTTTGAAACTCATCGATGTAACTAAACATTCCATTAAGGGCCAGTTTAGTAATGTTTTTTGGTCAGCACAAATACTCTTCATCATCAAAAATAAAATTTAGTGTGTAATAAAAATAAATATGTTAACTTCCCAATGCTATTGATGTTCACTGTGTATTCTTTAGGTAGGCTGTGTGAATGCTCCTACAACCAAATTTAACATTACAATATTTTAAAATTTAAATACTGATCTTTACGGAATTGATACATGTAATAAACTTTGTCATTTTACTTTCTCGCCACAATGTACATTATTCTTTTCACCTAAATGAAATTAATATAACCCCAATGAATTGGTCTTGTTGGCCTAGTGGGTGATGGTTTTGACTTTTTGCTCCATTTGAGCTCTAAGTTCAAATCCCACGATGATCAATAATCCTTCCTTGAGACTTCGTAGGTGTGTGCTTAACAAATTGGGGAAGGAACCACGCCACGAACTGTACTTTGACATATAACCTCGGATACTAAGATGAAATATCCCCTCTCACAAGCCGAGGTTAGATTCCTATTTTGAATTTGGGTTAAGGTTGCAAAGAGGCATTTCCTAGAAGGTTAGGTGTCCAATTTTCCCGTGTGTGGTGTCTCGAACACCACAGTTATCTATGTAAACAACTTAATATTTAAAGAAAAGTTAAAAACCAAGATTTTCAATGTCCAAACAAGGACACTATAGGGGTAGCAAGTGTTTTTTGCCCTAAATGTAGGGTTAATTCTGCACTGTAAAGAGTAGGATACCGAAAATTAGCACAAACTTCTATATAACAAATTAGAACGGTTCAATATTCAAGAATCTGCAATGGATTTTGAACTTTTGGATTAAACAAACCATGACCGTTAGATGATACTACGAATAGAAACATTTTGAAATACAAGTGGAAAACAATTTTAAAACACCAAAAGAATATCTTCTAATGATTACTTTTTAAGATTACATAGTTGGTAGTTATGATAGTGTTGAAACTTGACGCTTATGACATTGTTATGGGTCCATTTTGATTATTCTCTTAGGAACCACAAAATATCTAGGAGAGTGAGAGTTGGAGCGTGACACTATAATTTTGAAGTTCCCACAAATTTTGGCCCTACAAATGTTCAAAGAAACTTTTCGCTGCCAAATTGAAGCCACTTCTATTTTTTTTTTGTTGAGAGAAACTTTTGGCTGTCCAATGTACTTCTAATCTTTTTGTGTGAGACAACTAATTTATAGTAGGAGTACTATTAAAGAAAAAAATTATCATAATATATTGTTACTCGAGTTTTAGAGTCTTAAAAGGATTCAAAAATTACGAAATTCTTAATTTTTTTTCAGAACTTCTTCAATGGTAATTTGTTAGTAAAGATAATCTATATAACAAATTAAGATGGCTACAATTTAGTGCTCTTGAACATCTAATTAATTTTAGGGTAAAAGTCACTTTGCTACCTTCACTTTTGAAGAGAAGACACATTGCTCCCTGACAAATTAGCAATTCAATAGACACCCTTATTAGACTAACGGAGACAAACTGTAAGGTGAAAAGTCATTTATGCCCTCCTCTGCATCTCCATCCCCTTGTTTAACAACAATAAAACATTTTTGGTCGTTTGACGATGCTCCGTCGAATTCCAACACAACTTCTTCTAGGTTTGTCCCTCCTTCACAACTATTGTCTAGAGCTCGAACTAGATCTGATGGATTTGTAAGGCTAGGATTCGTGGATTTTCATGTATTAAGAAGGTGAATAGCTGAATCCTCCGACCTCCGTTGTCCACCCCTTAGCTTCTTCACCGGTCTCTGTCAGTATTTCTCTCTCTGTGTGTGTGTGTGTGTGTGTTTTTTGTTTATAGGTAGTGTTGGATTAGCAGGTCTCAAGAGGTGTTGTTGGATGGTTGTTCACGTTTAAGACAAAAAGATGGAGTGCCGGTGTTGGGTGGGTGGTGTCTGGCGAGGGAGAAGAAGAAGAAGAAGGAGATAAGATAAAGAATAAAATGAGGAAAAGAAGAAATGAAGAAGAAAGCATATCAGGGTTTGTTTTTTGAGGGGCAAAATAGCAACAAAATAGTAACTGTGTACTACTGGACAGAAATGGCACATAAAAAAGAGCAAAGTTTATTTTTTTTCTCGTTACATGGATCTCTGTGGAATTGCTAATTTTTCAAGGAGAAATGTGTCTTTTCTTCAAAAGTGAAGGCAACAAAGTGTCTTTTACCCCTAATTTATAATTTATACGTAGTATTTGCATATGTTCATCTTTTTAAATGTTACAATTTAGTGTTAAATTTTTCTACTCTTTCGTGTCGTCAGGCAAAAGGTAGTTGTATTTGTCGTGTTTTGCAGCTATATTCTTTTTGAGGAAACAATTTCATTAAATAGAGCAAAAAAGGCTACTACTATCGTTCAACAATACATCGAGAGCCAAATCTATGGGACGGATATAGAAACTCTACTGAGGATTCGAAAACGCACGACGCGCGAATAGACCTGCTGCTTTATTGCATTGAGGAGGCACAAAATTGAAGATTATTTCCTTGAATGCTTCACAAAGCTTCATGCACTTTAATATGTTTTCTGCCAAGTCTTCACTTATGTTGTCCATCGATCTATTGCCCATTTGCCAATTTTGAAGCAATTCGATGCTAAGCAAGGAGTCAGACTCGACTATCACCCTTTGGCAGCTCGCCTCCTTTGCCATTTTCCATACCTTTGCGTATCCCTATCATCTCCATGGCTGAGTAGGGACTCGATCGAATCTTTCCGCAACAAACTCCCCATAGGAATCACGGAGGATACACCCCGAAACTGCAAAGCGAAGATTATCCACACGAGCAATGTCAGAGTTCACTTTCTGCCACCCTTCAAGGGGAGCAACAACTGTTCAGGCCAAGTCGTCTCCAAGAGGTTACGAAGCCACCGAGGAGACTTTAAAGTCTGTAAAGAAGAAGCGTGATCGCTTCATAAAATCTACCATATTGTATGGCACTCCGTTGAAAACCTCGCATTATTGCGGTCAGACCATAAGCACCAAGATGTTATAGCCCATTTTCCTATCGTCTCGACTGGTTCGTAAAAAATAACTCGTTCAATCCATTCCTTCACCGTGCTGCTCCTAGACTCGAAAAAATCAATTTTGAAAGTTCAGAACAGACACGTTTGGTTACCATGCATGACAAAAAAATGATCCTGTCTATCAATACCACCAACGCAGCCGCAACAATTTGCAGAGATGTCCATACCCCTATTTCAAATTTTGACCGCAGTGGGGAGAGAATTACGCCAAATACGCCACACTAGATGTAACGCTTTCTTAGGGACTGCCTCTTTCACAAGTTTGTTATCCAATTTGATGAAGACCCGTTGGAAATACCCTCATTTGTTGTTAGCTTCCTCTTGCAACAGTTTATACCCAATAGAAGTGGAGTAGCAACCGTTTTGAGAGTAAATCCATTTAAACTTATCGAGCTCGCTGATTAGAATATGAACGTTTACAATGTCGTGAACGTCTGCCTCCCATAGGTAGATCCGCAGCCGTCTCACATCCCAGCAGCCATTCGAGATACAATGAGACACTTTCAAGTAAGCAAAGTCTGGACTAGGAGTAATTACCCTAGAGTGCAAACCCCTCGCCACCCATATATATTTGAAAAGTTTAACGGTTTTTCCTACATCCACCTCCCACTCTAATCCCTTCTTGAGAAGTTCTCGTCCTGCTAAGATACTGCGACATGCATAAGAGATCTGAGATTTAGGGGTATGATGGAGAAAATCACCTTGTCTGAAGTATTTTCCCATGTAGACTATACTCAATAGCCTTTGAGGGTAGTGCATGATCCACCAAGCTTGTTTTGCTAGAATAGAAACGCTAAATTGTTGAAGATATTTAAAGCCGAGCCCCCTTTTGTCTTTGTTTTTTTTCAATTCTTCCCAACTCATCCAGTGAGTTCTTCGCTTGGTACTGGAACCGCCCCCCACCAAAATCGGCAAATTAACTTCTCAATGTCTTTAATAATACCTGTTGGGAGTATGAAACAACTCATTGCATAGTTCAGCACCTCCTGTGCTACTGCATTAATCAAAACCTCCTTCCTTGCCATTTAAAGAGACTTCTCCTTCCATCCCTTGTGTTTGCTTCTCACGCTTTTCCAGAATCCGCTGGAACATAATCATCTTATTCTTCCCGAACATAGTAGGAAGACCAATATAATTATCGTGTCTGGAAACAACTGGAAGGCCACTCAAATTGCTCAGTTGTTGTCGCAGAGTGTCTCCAACATTATCCGAAAAAACAAGGGAAGATTTTGACACATTCAAACACTGTCCAGAAGCAGTTTCTTAGACCTGCAAAATGTTCATTAGATTTGTTAATTCTGCATCAGTAGCTCCGATAAAGATAACACTATCGTATGCGAAGAAGATATGAGAGGCACCCGGTCCTCCTCTAGAAGCCCCAGCCCCAGAAATAAGCTTATTCTCCATCGCTTGTGTCAAACTGCAAGATAGGACCTCACTGACAAGCAAAAATTGGTAGGGGGACAAAGGGCATCCTTGTCTAAGACCTCTACCCGGATTGATTTTCCCTTTAGCCTCACTGTTAATCAGAATGCTATAGGAAGTCTAAGAAATACAACCCATTACAGTGGAAATCCATTTTTGCCCAAACCCCATGCGTTCCATTATTGCCCGGAGGAAGTCCCACTCACGATCATAGGCTTTACTCATGTCTAGCTTCACAAATATTGTGTCAGTTTTTTCTTTCTTCGCCTTCATACAATGCCAAAGCTCACAAGCCACAAGAATATTATATGTAATCAACCGACCTGGAACGAAGACATTTTGATTCACAGATACTAACTCATCAATGACTCGCTTGAGTATGTTAGCCAGCGATTTAGTAATAATCTTGTAAATCGTAAAACATAATAATATTACAGTTGGTCCATTCAATTTTAAACCTTTTTCAAACAAAATTCAGTTTTTCCATACAACGCCTCATAGGGTGCCATGCCTATGCTAGCATGATTGCTGTTGTTGTAAGAGAACTCTATAAGTGGTAACTTGTCCACCCATGAACCTCCAAAGTCTAAAATGCAAGCTCTTAGCATGTCCTCCAGTTTTTGAATCGTCCTTTCGGATTGTCAATCCGTTGATGGGTGAAAAGCTATGCTAAATCGCAATTCCGTTCCCATAGCTTTTTGCAACTCTTTCCAAAAGTGAGACAAGAAATTTGGGTCCCTGTCAGAAACAATTGAACTCGTTACTCCATGTAATCTCACAATATTCTTAATGTAAGCATCCGCTCTTTTCTCCATATCCCATGTGTCCTTCATGGGAATGAATCGTGCTGTCTTCGTCAGTCGATCAACTACCACCCAAATCTGGTTAAGACCATTGGTCGAAACTGGCAAGGCCGTAACAAAATCCATCGAGATGGAATCCCATTTCCATACTGGTAGTTCTAAAGGTTGCAACATCCCTCCTAACCTCTTGTGCTCGAACTTAACCTTTTGACAAGTCAAACACCGAGATACAAAATCCGCTACTTCCTTCTTCATACTCTTCCACCAAAAGTTCTTCTTTAGATCCTTGTATAGCTTGTCTCCTCCTGGGTGTACCGAATAGGGCGTTCTATGAGCCTCCTTCATAATCTTATCCTTCACTTCCGCACATTTCATTGGTACACACCACCGTCCTTTGAACTTTATGCTTTCGTCTTCCTCTACTTTGAAGTCAGTTGCTTCACCTTTTCCGATCTTCTCCTGAATATTTTGTAGGAAAGCATCCTCCTTTTGAGCATCCTTTATTTCCACGAAGATATCAGGTACTATTGTCAAATTGCACAACATGTTATTCTTGGATCCTTGTGTGCAAACCTCTATCTCCAACTTTCGGAACTCCTCGTAAAGCTTAGGTGGTAAAACCCACATTGTATTCACCGTATGATCCGTCTTTTGGCTCAACGCATCTGCTACCACGTTGGCTTTTCCTTCATGGTATTAGATCTTAATATCATAATCCTTCACTAACTCTAACCACCTCCTTTGTCGCATATTCAGCTCCTTTTGCGTGAATATGTACTTCAAACTCTTGTGATCCGTGAAAATCTTGCAAGTCGTACCGTAAAGATAATGTCTACAAATCTTCAGTGCAAAAACGATCGCTGCTAACTCCAAGTCATGTGTGGGGTAGTTCTCTTCGTAAGGCTTCAGTTGCCTGGAAGCAAAGGCAATCACCTTGCTATCTTGCATTAGAACACATCCTAGGCCATGCTTCGAGGCATCACTGTAAACCTCAAATTCTCCTCCTTCGGTAGGTAAGGTCAACACAGGTGCTGACGTTAACCTATCCTTCAGTGTTTGGAAGGCTTCCTCACACTTGCTTTCGCACACGTATTTGCTCGACTTATTCATTAATGTCGTCATGGGTTTCGCTATCTTGGAGAAATCCTTCACAAATCTCCGATGGTAACCCGCCAATCCTAAGAAACTTCTTGTCTCCGTCACGCTCTTTGGTGTGGGCAAGTTCTTCACTGCCGAAATCTTCCCTGGGTCCACTGACACACCTTCCTTGGATATGATATGCCCTAAGAAAGGTACTCTATCCAACCAAAATTCACACTTCGATAAATTTCAAAACAACTTATCTTCCCTTAGGGTTTCCAATACTTCACTCAAATGTTGTTCGTGTTCTTCTTTCCCTTTTGAGTATATTAGAATGTCGTCGATGAAAACAACAACAAACTTATCTAGGTACTTCTGAAGAACGCGATTCATCAACTCCATAAATGCTGCTGGAGCATTGGTGAGACCGAATGTCATTACTTTAAACTCGTAGTGGCCATATCGACTCCGAAATGCTGTTTTAGGAATATCCTGTTCAGCTATCCTAAGCTTGTGATATCCTGACCTTAAATCAATCTTCGAAAAGGTATCGGCTCCTTGTAACTGATCGAACAAGTCGTCGATCCTGGTAAGTGGGTATCTATTCTTAACAGTTACACGATTTAATTCACGGTATTCTATGCAAAGTCTTAGACTTCCATCCTTCCTCTTTACGAACAAAACGGGTGCTCCACAGGGTGATACACTAGGTCTGATGAAACCCTTATCTAATAACTCCTTAAGTTGTTCTTGTAACTCCTTGAGCTCCGCTGGTGCCATCCTATATGGTGCCTTCGAGATTGGTCCAGTCCCTCATACTAAATCAATTGCAAAGTCTACGGCTCTCTTTGGTGGAATCCCTGGAAGATTTTCTGGAAAAAAATCAGAAAATTCTCTTACCACTGGAATATCTTCTAACTTTTCCCCTTCTTTCTCCTGATCGTGGATCGTACAGAGGTATGCCTTATGACCTTTCTTCACATAGGATAGGATGGATAAGGCTGACAGGATTTGGATTTTGGTTCCATTAGTTATACCTCTATAGGATAGACGTTCGCCTTTCGGGCCACGAAATCTAACTTTTTGGTTGGCACATTCTATGGTTGCTTTGTATTTGCTAAGCCAGTCCATACCTAAGATGACGTCTAGGTTGCCTAGATCGAAAGAATTAGGTCAGAAGGTAGCTTGGCTCCTAATATTTCTAGGTTGACTCCAGGATACATGGTTTTACAAGGTGTGATTTCTCCACTAGGGGTAGAGATGGCAATAGAAATTGGGGTAGGTGTTGGCAGTTCTAACTTATTAGCAAAAGTAGATGATATTAAAGAGAATGTGGCTCCGGAATCAAATAAGACTAAAGCAGGGGTGGAATGGATTAGGAATGTACCAGTCACCACGTTGGCTTGTTGTGCTTGAGTCTGATTCATCACGTTGATAGTTCCAGCTGCGCTATAGGCTGTGGTAGCTGGTGCTGTAGGAGCTGTTCTTGCTGCGGTCACGGATCCAGCAACACTTCCTTGTGGCCTGTTGTTGTAGTTGTTTCCTCCTTGCCCATTGTTGTTTCTCCAGTTATGGTTGTTCCTATAGCTTCCACCTTGCTGATAGTTGCGATGGTTCCCTCCATATTAGTTACCATGGTTGTTATTGCCTCCCTGGTTATATCCATTATTATTTCCACCGTAGTTGTTGCCTCCACGGTTGAATCCACCATTGTTGCTTCCTGAGGGTTTGACACGATATTCATACCTTCGATGGCCCAGCCTACCACAATTGAGATAGTTAACTTTATTCCCTCGACAGTCCTCTCCTGGGGGTTTCGGTCGCATTGCCTACAGTTGAAGATTCGCACATGGCCTTGTCCACCTTGACCTTGGGTTCCAAACTGGTTTGTGGGGGTTGGGTTGGGACAAAACCTCTTATCCCCACCATTGTTTCCTGTACAACGGTTCTGGAAACTAGTTGCTGCTGATGCCTCGGTCTTTCTTTTCTTGTTACCTTCTATGTCCTCATCCAGCATGCGCTGCATATCCTGAGCCGCTCCATAGGCCTCCAACAGTGTGGTGAAACGTGTAGGCCCTATGGCTTTCCGAACTTGAAAGTTCAAACCTTCGAAAAACTTGCAGATCTTGCTTGCCTCAGTCGGGGTAATTGCTTGTCCAAACCTCATAAGTTCCATAAACTTGTCGTAGTAATCAGTCAGGGTATCCCCCTCTTGCTTCAAGTGCAAGAACTCGTTAAACTTCCTAGACCTTCACATGGTTGGGGTAGAATCGCTCACGCATAGCTTCCTTTAGTTGCTCCCATCCAAAGCCTTATTGGGCGAGCAAAGTAGCTGATGCGGAAGTCCACCAGTTATCAGCTTCTTTCTTAAAATAGTAGACCGCCACTTCTATGCGTCGATCCTCTGGGCAACGCACCGAAATCAGCGCCTTGTGAAAGTCGCGGATCCAATTCTCCAGAACGGTTGGGTCGTCCGTCCCATAAAAGAAGTCGGGCCGAAGATCCGCCTTCTTACTCATGATGTCGCCTCCCCCAGCCTGCTGGTTGTGCAGGAGTTGGGTTAAGGCTATGGTCGCTTGTTCCTGATTCTGGAATCGAATTGGGTCATATTGTTGAGGAGCCTGAGCTTTTTGATTTCCTTGGGTTCCTTGACTCATTGTTCCTACTTGTCTTGCACGACTCCTGGTATAATATTGAGGAGGGTTGGCAAATCGCATTGTACCTTATAAATGTGACTTTACTTAATACAATCCTAATGTATTCACACACAAAACGTAGGCTTAAAATAACCATGTCATGCTATATGAAGAGTCTACAAGTCCAAAGGTTGGTGGAGCAGGTGCGGGTAGGGAAACCATATGAAAAGAGATAAGACAAGTCTTAGAAGCGTTCTAAACCACGTATACACTCATAATTTCAACGAAATCAATCTAAATAATCAAATAAAAAGTGCCATGCAATTATCACAATAATGTTAGCACATTAGGCACACAATATGCACATCACAATCTCCAATAAATCTCAAATAGCCAACACAAAAGCTGCTAGACTAACCCACAACCCCGGCTTGTTTAAATTTTATTTTCAATTTTAGTTGTCCTATATTCATTTTAAATATTAAAAAAAAATATTAATTTAAATTATTATCTTTAATGGAAATCGTAAGGTCGCACTAGCGTTGGGAACGTCGGCTCTGAGATGAACCTGGCTCTGATACCAACTGAAACAACCCTGGAACCTACGGTTCCTTGCTAGCACAACTATACGAAAATCCAAGTGAATTTATTGAAATAAACCAGAGAAATCCTCCAACAATAGTTTCGAAAGAAATAAAAATTACATTGTTCAAATCTAAATTCTGAAATAAAAGCTTCCTAGATAAATGAAATAGTTCTAAATTCTGAAATAAAAGCTTCCTAGATAAATGAAATAGTTTCCTAGTTGCCTGATCCTAATCTTCAGTTCACGTGCGCGCGTTCCCCCACTTTATTCATAACCTGCGGGTTTTCAAATAGCAACAGCTTACCGCAGAAAACGTTTATCAGTAAAAATTGAGTAAGCATATACCACAACATGTAAGACAGAGTTTTGGCTTAAAGACTGAATCACAATATAACTGAAGTAACTTCACATTTAATCATTAGTTGAGCTGAGGCATATTAGAGCCCAGCGGGTAACGAATGCCCACAGAGAGGTCACGATGCAATAAATAATAATTAGGGTACCTCTCGGGATATCACAGTCCATCCCAATTCACCCATGAACTAACTATGAGACCTTAAGTGTCGACACCCCTATACAGTTGTGACCCACACATGCATAGGTAGTACTCTATAGCTTTCACAATATAAAAACCCATATAGGGTAGGGTATGAAACCCTAGGAGGTTCGTCTCACGTGCGCCTCCGGCCGTAGCCTTCACACACATCCTCTGTACATCGCCCCATATCATTTATCATCTATTCTATAAAACACTATGGTTTAACTAACTCATCAATTTTCAGCTGTTAGATAGTTTAAATCTTCCCATACCATTAGATCTCACCAACTTTAGGGAAAAAAAAAACTACCGGTAAGTTACAATGAAGAACAAAGAAAAAGAAAAAAAAATTGTTTCTCATCTCACGCACGACCTGGGAAGCAGCCCACTAACCCTCCACCTTCTATCAGAAAAATGGCTACCCTCTCTCTCCATTCGTCTATCTCCCTTCACACGACCGGAGGGTTTAGTTTTGGTTTCAATCTCGGCGGTGGGTCGATTGCTTTGCACGACCGCGGGAATCAATTTTGGTTTCCATCTCAGCGGTTGGTCGATTGATTTGCTGGGATTGAATTTTAGTGTCGAAGCTTCTTCATCACAGACATAGAGGAAGAGAGAAGCTTCTTCAACTTTCGTCGTAACCAGGTTTATCGATTCCCCAATCCGTGAGGAGCGTCGCCGAGAAAGGTATTGAATTTTGATCGAGGGATTATTTGTCTTAAATTTGTTTGGGCTCTTCACATTAATTGGGTCTATTTATTTTCGTTGTAGTACTATTTTCATGTAGTACTATTTCTTTTCTTTGCCCTCTGTTTTTGTTGTTGTTGTTGTTGTCTCAATTTCTGAGCAGCTTTGGGACTTTAGGCATGGTTAGTCTGTCAATTTCTTTTCTTGGCTTTCTGCTTTTGTTGTTGGTAGCACCTTAAATCTTTCACTATTAATTATATATTTCCCTTTCCTGGTGATTATCTCTATTTTACTTAGGTTTGCGCATTCATTCTGCTTCTCCCTGACTGGTTCTGTGCCTCTTGCTCTGTTGCACCTCTGGAACGCTATCTCGAGTTCAGCTTTCTCCAAGCTCGATCAAACAATAAGTAATTTTATGCTTATGGGTTCAAGTTTCTGTTCGGTTTATAATAGCCTGGAACATCATGATTTGTTGGTTATTTTGTTGTTTCAAAGGTTTTGACATCAGATCACTTTGTGGGATTAACATTCAAATCACATAAATTTTGTAGCTGTAGACAATTTTCTACAACTAAGAACAATCTGACTGAAAAGAGTTGCGATATAAATTTGTTTTCTCATAGGAGCACATTTCATAACGAAATAGTGGAAAAGTGAACTAAATCAATAAACTTTCTTGAAGATTTGTGTGGCTTTTGGATGACACAATTTGACGGAAAATCACGCGGGTAAAATGATTTCGAGAGTCTCTACTACTTTCTTGAGATAGTCATGGAAGAAACATCAGCTAAGAACAATCTGCAGGAACACCATATAATCACACCAGGAGATAGTCAAGGAAGAAACATTTAGCTTAATTTGAGAACTAAACTATTAAAGAACATCATTCAAATATTGCCGGTGCCCGAAGGCACTATCCCTAAATTTGTTAGTTTTTGAATTTAGAGGTGTTTTTTTTAAATAAATTGAGATGTGTTTGTCCAGAAATTAAATTTACAAATGTGGTGAAAAAAATAATCTAGAAAAAAAACATCCAAGTATGGGATGTTTGACCGGATCCCGATCCCAAAACTGGATACCCGGATCCGTACAGAAACCTCAAGACCCGAAAAACTAATCTCAGAGTTTATAAAAAAGAATTACTGTGGTAAAATCTCTGGGCAGTGAGTGTAGAATAGCTGCTTCTACACCATTTTTGTGCAAAATAGATGAAAGGGGGAGACAACGAGACAATATTAGTAGTGTCCGTCCCGCAGAGTAATGAAGACTTTCCTCCTTAAGGTAAAGACAAGCCATAGCCCATGGCTACTGCTGCTGCTAACTTGCACATGATGTCATATTCAAAGTATACTAGGCTTGCTAATGCAGAACTGAACTGACCTAATGAATGTTAAATTTGAAGAATTATATGCAATTTTAGGCTTTCTATTGTTTATCTTCTGAAACAATGATGTTTCTCTGATTAGGTAGCCTTTTTCTATCGTCGCTACACCAGATGTGACTACAACCAAAACACATGAAGTCATACACCAAAGTCCGTTGCCCGGTAATGCTCTTAAGAAATCTAGCACCAAATGATGGTCTATGTAATGGAACAAGGTCGATGATTGTGCAGTGTGCGCCGCGAATACTTGAAGCACATATTCTTACTGGCGACAAAGCTGGGAACTTAGTATTTATTCCGCGCATATCGCTTACTCAATCTTCTAAAGAAGGGCTGTTCAATATGACGAGGCGTCATTTCCTATTCGGTTAGCATATTCCATGACAATAAACAAATCTCAAGGTTAGTCGGTGAAGTTTGTTGGTATTGATCTCCGCAAACCAGTTCAGACACGATCAATTGTATGTGGCTTTATCTAGATGCACTTCGCCTGGTCGCATTAGCTGTCTTCTATCTACAAATACCTCAAACACCACCACCAACATTGTGTATCCAGAAGTGCTATTATAGAACAGCAAGTAAAAATTTACCTTTTTTTACAAGTACCTACATCCCTAACATGCATCTTATGAGGTGTGTAAAATTTCTAATCTATCCTATATATTTTTATTCCCTAACACGCATCTTATGTGCACGTTTGGGATGATGTTGTGCGTGAGTTGAGACAAGTGAACACCATTTCACTGTGTCGTAATGATCGGAACAAGGTAATCAATTTATGATTTTAATTGTATGTTCAACAAGTCATATATTATGGTAACCTATGTTAATTTCTGATGAATTAAAATAATTCTTCATTGTATGTCTTGCAGGTTATTGTATACTGGCCTTCTGCAAACCGCTACATATGTATTGATACATGGTGTTTGCTATGTGTAATGTGGAAGAAGTACGATTTGAAGTCTTATTATGCTAATTTGAACCTACAAATAGCTTAGTGTGTAGAGTTTTCTGTGGCGAAGTCTGTCTTTTTGTATCTATCATTTGGACTATTGGAACAATTGACTAGGAACTTTGTTGGCATACGAACACGGGTTCGTTATTTTGTTTCTAAGAGTGGCGAATTGTATGCCTTTTCATATCTAACTATTGCTTAGAATAGGAGCGTGTTACAATGGTTGTGGAACTTTTAATATTGATAAAATTAGATGGTTGCAGTTTCATGCGTACATTATGATATGATTATGTTAAGTTGTCATTACAGGTTGCGGAATTCTCTAAATTGGGCCGAGTCATGGCGAATTTTTGAATTTTACATTACCTTAAAGTATGTCATGTAAAGCTCCATTTATGATGTCAGACAACAGATAATTGAATAGTCGTGTTCAGCGGCTATATTACAGTTGGACTAAGACATGTTAAGTCGTTCAAATAAAAAGATAAATGCACATCAAATTTGGTATAGTGCCCTTGGGCATGGGCAATACCCTAGTTCATTAATATATCACATGGCCATTCTAGTAACCGCATACTTTCGAAAGAGATATTTGCAAGAGATTTCCGAAATTCAAAGCTTAAAATAGTTGGTGTTGGAATAGATGCCCTAGAGGCAATCTAGTTTAGTATGAATTTGTAATTGGCTAGAAAATTCATTTATTATTTATTGGATATTTAATATAATGAAGTCCTTAGATTTACAATCGTGTTGTTTATCTTAAATATCCCTAGTCAAGTATAATGATTAAATGGGACAATCATCTATAGACTAGTATGGGGTTGGATTGATATGGAGATATCACGATCCAACACATAGGTGTGCATTACGGAATGTTGCACTGGATTGACCCATCACCGAGAAGGCTACATACACGTTATGTTAAGTCACAAGTGCTTCTCGGGTACAATGGTATTGTCATCCTTAGACTTGAAGTCACTAGATATTCTAGTTGTGGATCATTGTGATCTTGGTAGCGTTAAACGCTACACCGTAACTGGGTAGTTATAAAGGCGTGTACTGGATACAATGAGAAGCAAGCTTAGAGATCGTAGTGGACGTAGAGAGGATTTGCCCCTCCCACATAACGGGAGTAAATATCCAAGGCCACTCGAAGGATAGTGCTTATAGAATGTCTGGACAGACTCAAATAAATCAATATATGGGATATTGATGTTATTTGCACGAATAAGGCTATTCCATGGATCGAGAAACTAGGGATTGGATATACGAGTGTGACTTGTATGTCTCGTGTCCAATCCGGATATGGAGGCAAAGGGATGAGACAATTACTTCTACAAGGTTGTCTAGATGACTATTCTATTAGTTGGCTAGAATGGATGTTTTGCTAGAAACCGCTCCATATTAGCAAAGAGTTGCTACCAACTAGATAGAACCTATGGGGTCACACGCTATATAGAGTTGTACTAGATTTGGAATTAATTAATTGGATTAATTAATTAGAAGGATCATTTTGCAAACCCTTGCAAACTTAGTAGGGACTAAATTGGATTCTAGTAGGACTAGAATAAGTCCTTTAGGTAGTTAACAAGGAGTTGTTGGACTATATAAAGGACCCTCCTTCCTTCCTTCCTCATAACTTATGCTCTAAAGAGAACATAACAAGAGTGGGAGAGAACAAAGGAGAGAGAGAGCAAGCAACAAGGAGGACGCCGCCCCCTTGCCGCCGCCCCTCGTCCCCGACGCCACAAGAGGGCCGAACCCCTCTTTGTGCCTCGTTTTGCGTGATTCCTTCACCCTCCTCTCATTCCGGGCTAGCACCAAGGAGATTGGAGATCTAGGATCAACTCTAGGCGTGGATCAACTATAGAGAACGTGACACTATTCGCGTTTGAAGTCATCAAGGAGAACCCAAAGGTGTGTTTATGATTTCTTACCTTCACTATCGTTATGCATCTAGACTTGTGATCCTTGGAGGGTTTTGCATGGTTGTTTGTTTGATTATGCTTCCGTTTGCGCGATCCATGAATCAAAACCCTACAGTGGTATCAGAGCCACAGGTCATAGAGCATAAACGTAGTTTATGTGTTACATTCTTGTTGTTTTACACCTTAATTTGTTGTTTATCGCGTAAAACAAGACAAATCAAGCATTGAATGCAATTTGTCAAAGAATTAATCATAACAAGACCCAATTATTGCATTGGATGCATGAATTGGTGAGTTTGAGAAATTTTAGGATCTTAGATCTAGGGTTTGGGCATCCTTGGGGAAGAAGGAGTTCTCCCAAAACAAGGAAACAACCAAACTTGGGCTCCAAGCAAGGAGGTTGTTTTGGAAACAACCTCCACAAGGAGGTTCGGCCCCCTAGGGGACCGCCCCCTTGCTTGCCGCCCAAGAATGGCGCCCTAAGGGGCCGGGCGGCCCTAACCCGCGGGCCTAGCTTGCGGGTTTTGGGTCGGGCCGGCCCTAGGGCTTTATGGTTCACTTTGTTTGGGCCCGGGCAATTGAATTGTTGGGCCCATGGACCGTTTTAACCCTAGAAATCCTGAAATCAATTAAAATAACCAAGCGCGTTAAAATTGGATTTTAACTGTTTATGTGCAAATCGCATGGTGATTGGATATGGCCTTAGGATGTGGTTTGATGTGGATGTTTAATTTTGTGGTTTGGTTTTACGGCCTGCGAGCCGATCAATTAATTGTAATAATTAATTAGGATTTTATGGCCTGCGTGCCATTTTTTTCTCAACTTGTGAGATTTATTTTATTTAGTATAGATATTAGCTAGTGCTAGATAAAGTAGATTGTTAGCCAAGATTGGAGAAAAGAAGCCCAAAGCCAAAAGGAGCCACAAAAGATGGAGCATGGAGCATGGAGCACACCACATGACTATGAAGGATGGACCAAAAGATCAAGACGCATGGAGATGTGTTTGTTTAGGGTTCATAGATAATTCCATTGGCTTGGAATTATCTTAGTCTAGAAAAGGCCATATCCACATCACGTTTAATTCCTGTTTTTGTGGTTGTTTATTTATTGTCTTATTATTTGTGTGGTTGGTGTATGGATGATGCATGAAAAAGATGGATCTTGGCCCACTAGAAAATATAATGATATTTTCCGCATTAATATCTTGAGGGTTATTAATCCGTAGAAAATAGTGGGAGCTATATTTAATAAACTAGCCATTATTAAATATAGTCAAAAATTCACAAATACTAAAACTTGCGTATTTTCCTTTTGTAGAATTCCAAATGGCAAACAACTCATCGAGTTCACAACATTCCCTACGATCTGTCCTTGAGAAGGACAAGCTCTCTGGAACCAACTTTCTTGATTGGTACAGAAACTTGAGAATTGTTCTCAAGCAAGAGAAGAAACTGTACGCAATAGAGGAGCAAGTTCCAGAAAGGTCCAGAGAATCAGACACCTGCTGCCTTAAAGGCGTATCAAAAGCGTGTTGACGACGCTAATGATGCGGCCTGCCTAATGCTTTGCACCATGACCTCTGAGCTTCAGAAGCAACATGAGAACATGAATGCTGTCGATATGATCGAACATCTAAAGCAGCTCTTCCAAGAGCAGGCGAGGGTAGAGAGGTATGAGGTCTCAAAGGCACTGTTCAAATGTCATCTGGCAGAAGGGAACCCGGTGGGACCCCATGTACTCCGAATGATCGGGTACTTGGAGAATCTCGCCCGGCTTGGGTTCCCGGTCGGCCAAGAGTTGGCAACGGATCTCGTGTTGCAATCGTTGCCCGAAAGTTATGGACAGTTCATTATGAACTATAACATGAACGAGATCGTTAAACCACTGCCAGATTTGCTCAACATGTTGAGGACGGCTGAACAGAGCATCAACAAGGGTAAGGGCAAGGCCATTATGATGGTGCACAAAGGAAAGGGCAAAAAGTTTGCATCTTCCTCCAAGGGCAAAGGCAAGTCAGTTGCCAAGTCCAAGGAACAAGCCCTTAAGCCTGTTGGTGGCATTGCCAAGGTCGTGACTAAGGGTGAATGTCACTACTGTAGTCAACCTGGACACTGGAGGAGGAACTGCCCAAAATATCTGGAGGACAAGAGGCTTGGAATAGTGATTCCACCACCACCAAGTATTTTTGTTGTAGATGTCAATTTAACTGTCTCTACATCATGGGTATTAGATACTGGATGTGGATCTCATATTTGTCGAAATATGCAGGATCTAAAGAGAAGTAAAAGATTGGCTAAAGGGGAGGTAGATCTGCGCGTTGGGAATGGAGCAAAGGTTGCTGCGTTGGCCATAGGCGTGTGCGAGCTATCTCTGCCTTCAGAGTTAGTTTTAGAATTAAATAATTGCTATTTTGTCCCTGCTATGAGCAGAAACATTATTTCTATTTCTTGTTTGGACAAGGAAGGTTTTATTATTTCAATAAAGAACAATTGTTGTTCCTTTTATTTGAATAATATTCACTATTTTAGTGCGCAATTATTTAATGGACTTTATGTCCTTGATCTAAGCAATCCTGTCTACAACATTAATACCAAGCGGATTAAAATAAATGATTTAAATCCTGCTTATTTATGGCATTGTCGTTTAGGCCACATAAATGAGAAACGTGTATCTAGACTCCATAAGGATGGATTACTAGACTCATTTGATTTTGAATCATATGAGACATGTGAGGCTTGTTTATTGGGAAAAATGACAAAGTCCCCTTTCAATAAGAAAGGTGAAAGGACTAGTGAGCAATTGGCGCTCATACATACCGATGTGTGTGGGCCATTTGCCACGCCTGCCAGGGGTGGTTATGTCTACTTCATTACGTTTACTGATGATTACAGTAGATATGGATTTGTGTACCTTATGAGGGCAAAATCCGAATCCTTTGAAGTGTTCAAAGAATTCAAGAATGAAGTAGAGAAGCAACTTGGTAAAAGTATCAAGGCTCTACGATCGGATCGTGGAGGAGAATACTTGAGCCAAGAGTTTGACGACTATCTTAGAGAGTGTGGGATCGTGTCCCAACTCACTCCACCCGGAACGCCACAATGGAATGGCGTGTCCGAGAGGAGGAATCGAACCCTATTGGATATGGTTCGGTCTATGATGTGTCAAACCGATCTTCCATTATCATTTTGGGGCCACGCTCTATTGAGTGCAGCTTTCACCATTAACCGTGTTCCATCTAAATCAGTCATGAAGACACCATATGAGATGTGGAGTGGGAGGCGTCCCACACTGTCGTTCATGAGGATTTGGGGCTGCGATGTCTATGTAAAACGTTTACAATCAGACAAGCTAGGGCCTAAATCGGATAAGTGTAAATTTGTGGGGTACCCTAAGGAAACTAAGGGATACTACTTCTACAATCCAACCGAGAACAAAGTGTTTGTTGCTCGGACCGGCGTGTTTCTAGAAAGAGAGTTTGTCTCTAAAGAAGCAAGTGGGAGGAATGTAGAACTTGAAGAAGTTCAAGAACCACAAATCACTGAACCGATTATGGAACATGAACAGGAATCACAAGCAGTTGTGGATCCACCTGTTCAGGTAACACAAGAGCTTCGTAGATCTAGTAGAGTGCGCCAGGAACCCGAGAGGTACGGACTTCTCGTAACTGATTCTGGTGACACGATGCTCATAGATGATGAGCCTACTACCTATGAGGAGGCCATGAATGGCCCAGACTCGCAGAAGTGGCTTGAAGCCATGAGATCCGAGATGGAATCCATGTACACCAACAAAGTATGGACTTTGGTGGAACCACCTGATGGGGCGCGGCCCATAGGGTGCAAGTGGGTCTTCAAGAAGAAGATCGACATGGATGTTAATGTGATTACCTATAAGGGCCGATTGGTGGCTAAAGGATTCAGACAGATTCATGGTATTGACTATGATGAAACCTTTTCACCAGTCGCAATGACCGAATCCATCCGAATCCTACTTGCAATTGCAGCATACTACGACTATGAGATTTGGCAGATGGATGTCAAAACAGCATTCCTTTATGGGAATCTCCTCGAGGACGTGTATATGATACAGCCGGAGGGTTTTGAGGATCCAAAGCAAGCCAACAAAGTCTGTAAGCTGCAACGATCCATTTATGGATTGAAGCAAGCTTCTAGGAGTTGGAATCGACGTTTTGATGAAGTGGTCAAAGAGTTTGGCTTCATCAGAAACGAAGATGAGTCTTGTGTTTACAAGAAGGTTAGTGGGAGCTCTGTAGCTTTTCTGGTCTTGTATGTGGATGACATACTACTCATTGGAAACGACATTCCCATGCTGCAATCTGTGAAAGATTGGCTAGGAAAGTGTTTCTCAATGAAGGACTTAGGGGAAGCAGCCTATATACTTGGTATAAAGATCTATAGAGATATATCTAAAAGGTTGCTAGGCCTAAGTCAAAGTACATATATTGACAAGGTGTTGAAACGGTTCAACATGCAAGACTCCAAGAAGGGATTCTTGCCCATGTCACATGGAATTGCTCTTTCGAAGAGTGGTTGTCCTTCCAATGAGATTGAGAAGGAACGCATGAGTAGGATTCCCTATGCCTCGGCCATAGGATCTATCATGTATGCCATGTTATGTACTAGACCAGATGTGTCATATGCCTT
The DNA here is from genome assembly GCA_023055425.1 of Linanthus parryae. Taxonomy (NCBI): domain Eukaryota; kingdom Viridiplantae; phylum Streptophyta; class Magnoliopsida; order Ericales; family Polemoniaceae; genus Linanthus; species Linanthus parryae. Next base: position 111,480 of record JALGPY010000060.1, on the reverse strand, counting down.
GAGTATGACAAGCAGATACCAATCCAATCCGGGTGAGAGTCACTGGATTGCTGTCAAGAACATCCTAAAGTACTTGAGAAGAACTAAGGATGCTTTCTTGATGTTTGGCGGTGAGGAAGAGTTGCGTGTAAGGGGTTACACTGATGCAAGCTTCCAAACCGATAGAGATGACTTTAGATCACAATCGGGATATGTGTTTTGCCTGAATGGAGCAGCGGTGAGCTGGAAGAGTTCCAAGCAAGAGACGGTAGCTGATTCTACAACAGAGGCTGAGTACATTGCTGCAAATGGCGCAGCAAAGGAGGCTGTTTGGATCAGAAAGTTTGTTTCTGAACTTGGTGTGGTCCCTAGCATTGCGGATCCAGTGGAGTTGTTCTGTGACAACACTGGGGCGATCGCGCAATCAAAGGAACCCAGATCACACCAGAAGTCCAAGCATGTGCTCAGGAAGTTTCATCTGATTCGAGATATTATCGATAGAGGAGACGTTCGGATATGCAAGATTCCTACAGATGATAATCTGTCAGACCCGCTTACGAAGCCTCTCACGCAGTGGAAGCATGAAGGGCACACTAGGAGTATGGGCATACGAGATGCGCCAGATTGGCTCTAGTGCAAGTGGGAGACTGTTGGAATAGATGCCCTAGAGGCAATCTAGTTTAGTATGAATTTGTAATTGGCTAGAAAATTCATTTATTATTTATTGGATATTTAATATAATGAAGTCCTTAAATTTACAATCGTGTTGCTTATCTTAAATATCCCTAGTCAAGTATAATGATTAAATGGGACAATCATCTATAGACTAGTATGGGGTTGGATTGATATGGAGATATCACGATCCAACACATAGGTGTGCATTACGGAATGTTGCACTGGATTGACCCATCACCGAGAAGGCTACATACACGTTATGTTAAGTCACAAGTGCTTCTCGGGTACAATGGTATTGTCATCCTTAGACTTGAAGTCACTAGATATTCTAGTTGTGGATCATTGTGATCTTGGTAGCGTTAAACGCTACACCGTAACTGGGTAGTTATAGAGGCGTGTACTGGATACAATGAGAAGCAAGCTTAGAGATCGTAGTGGACGTAGAGAGGATTTGCCCTTCCCACATAACGGGAGTAAATATCCAAGGCCACTCGAAGGATAGTGCTTATAAAATGTCTGGCCAGACTCAAATAAATCAATATATGGGATATTGATGTTATTTGCACGAATAAGGCTATTCCATGGATCGAGAAAGTAGGGATTGGATATACGAGTGTGACTTGTATGTCTCGTGTCCAATCCGGATATGGAGGCAAAGGGATGAGACAATTACTTGTACAAGGTTGTCTAGATGACTATTCTATTAGTTGGCTAGAATGGATGTTTTGCTAGAAACCGCTCCATATTAGCAAAGAGTTGCTACCAACTAGATAGAACCTATGGGGTCACACGCTATATAGAGTTGTACTAGATTTGGAATTAATTAATTGGATTAATTAATTAGAAGGATCATTTTGCAAACCCTTGCAAACTTAGTAGGGACTAATTTGCAAGGAAGGGACTAAATTGAATTCTAGTAGGACTAGAATAAGTCCTTTAGGTAGTTAACAAGGAATTGTTGGACTATATAAAGGACCCTCCTTCATTCCTTCCTCATAACTTATGCTCTAAAGAGAACATAACAAGAGTGGGAGAGAACAAAGGAGAGAGAGAGCAAGCAACAAGGAAGACGCCGCCCCCTTGCCGCCGCCCCTCGTCCCCGACGCCACAAGAGGGCCGAACCCCTCTTTGTGCCTCGTTTTGCGTGATTCCTTCACCCTCCTCTCATTCCGGGCTAGCACCAAGGAGATTAGAGATCTAGGATCAACTCTAGGCGTGGATCAACTATAGAGAACGTGACACTATTCGCGTTTGAAGTCATCAAGGAGAACCCAAAGGTGTGTTTATGATTTCTTACCTTCACTATCGTTATGCATCTAGACTTGTGATCCTTGGAGGGTTTTGCATGGTTGTTTGTTTGATTATGCTTCCGTTTGCGCGATCCATGAATCAAAACCCTACAGTTGGACGATACACAAGTAACACACGCCAAACACATTTTGATAGTTGAAGGTGTTGTGCATATAAACTTACTTGGATTTGAAGAGAGATCGTCACACGAAAGCAAGAACGCAACTACTCGTAGTAAGGGTCCTCAATGAACTCGCCTCCTACGAACTTGGAATCTACAATAGCAATTATTCCTAATTAACATATTGCTAGCACGCCAATAACACGTACATAGTCCTATATGCAATGCAAGCGTAACCCCCAAATTCGCAAAACATAAATATATTAGCTATAAACGTAAGTTTAGAAATCACCTTGATAAAGAGTATAGTTGTTATAAACTTAAAACTACAACAGAAATACAAAAAAAAATATATTAAACACAAAAGTAGTATTTAATTCTAAGAGTTATTTTTTATAAAAATTAAGAACTACATAATTAATTAAGAATTTATTAATTAATCTTTTCATAAAAACAATTTACTCCTATCTAGCTATATACATATAAATAAACAAATAAAACAAGAAAATCCACTAACTGTTCTTGTGAAAAAAAAAAAAAAAACAGCTCCTTCCCACAGCTTTACCATCCCACAAGAATGACCCCTTAATTAATTTCCCCAAATCGCTAAGGTGAAAATCGAATTTTATTTCCAGATGATTTATAAAAATTCACGTTGAATACTTATGAAACTTAATATAAATATAGTGATATTTTATATACTTATAGTGTAATAAAGATTTGTTTTTAGAATAAAACAACAAACTTCAACTCTATGAAAATGTTTTGCATAAATGTATAAATATTATATTCATAAACTCATTTTAGCATAAAAATGTCCTTAATACATTTATACAACTTATAAGTTTTAAAAGCTTTTCTTAACTCACACCCATAACCTCTGCAGTTTGATAAGAGGCAACCAACACCCCACTGGTTTCAAATAGAACAAAACGACCCCCTAAAATATTCCACATCTTCCAGTCCCCCTTTTCTTCCCTCACCTAACACAAAATTAATAAAACAACAAAGCAGAGTCGGGGTTTACCCGACAGAGGAATGGCGGCAAAGGCGAGATGGCGAGATGGCGACCGCCTTGTGGGAGAGCACGTCGGAGGGAGGCGGAGAATCTGGCGGCGTCGTACAATGGAACGAAGGGCGACGGAGCTGGGATCGGCACGCTCGTCGGAACTCCGGTCGAACTCGGCTGGGCTTCTTTGCTCGGCAAATCGGAACAGAGGGAGAGAGAGGGTGGTTGAGAGAGAGCAGTGGGTTGTTGTGGTGATTTTATGGGTTTGGGTTGAGGTTTAAATAAGCTACGGCTTGGGTTTCTGACCGTGATGAGGAGATCGACGGGAGAGAATCTCGATTCCGAATCGAACCACGAATTGGTTGAAATTGGGTTTCTGGTTGAGCAATAATCGGGTCTTAGCGGATTGGGATTGAATTGGGACAAGAATTTGATGAAGAGGAGGTTGTGGTTGTGGTGTTGTAGTCGGAGGCGGTTTCGGTGGAGGAGAAGTCGCCGGGAAGACATCTCCTGGTGAATGAGGAGGGACAATTTGTCATCTAACCTCACCCCAATTTCAAATTGAAAATCTAACCTCGGATGGAAAAAGACAAACAACTTTGTCTCTCACAAACGGAGGGTAGATGTCCAATTTTGAATTGGGACAAGGTTATAAAACAAAGAAGCATTTCGGGGAAGGTTTTAGTACAAATATTTTGGAATGAGGAAGAAGAAGGTGAAATGATTGGGTGTGGTGCGGAGCCCCTGGTTCGCAGTGGTTGACACGTAATAATTAATTAAAAACTTACGTTTGGACACACTAAAACAAATTATACGACAATTAATTTTTAATAACTAAAACACTTATGTAGTTACTATACTTTTAACTAAAATAAAATATCAAATAAATTTTGTTTTATTTTATTTTTGTTTCTAAAATATTTATACAAATATTTTATAAATTAAAGAAAAATACTTTTTATAAATCGTACCAATAACCCAATATATTCGCGAAACTACTAAAAATACCTTCAAAATACCGGGGTATTACATGTACACTGTGGGGGAGCTTGGTTGGAGCGGGCATCACTGCTGCCATTTCCGCTACGTGAACTTTTATGACGACCACCGAGTTGCTGCGACCATGGGATTGAGCATGTTGAGGTGGTGCTTGTTGAGTGACCTCGACATGTACTTGCTGAGGGGATAGGTTGGTTGGCTTAGAGCGAGTGACAAGCAGAACCTTATTCGAGCCAGTGGAAAATGCCTTTTGACGAATCTGGCAGTGCTCCTCCATCCATAATATCAAGACGAGAGACAAGTAGTTAGGGAGAGATGTCTAATGTATTAACATTGCCGTAGCAGGTGAGAGGCCATTGGTCAACTGGATGACGAGGCGCTCATTCCCTACGGTGGGCCCCACGTTTTTGATGCGATCAGCGAGGGATATGAGTTTGTTGCAATAATCGTCTAGGGAAGCACATTGATCCAACCACAAAGGCACAAACTCAAGCTCTAACTTGGCAAATCTAGCACCCTTGTTATCATGAAACAAGTTCTCCGATTTAACCCAAGCTTGACAGTCCGATCCGGGGTCAGTATGGCAGGGACCTAGTCATCATATATGGTCTGATAGATCCAAGAGAGAGTGGAGGATCGATGTGTTGGAATAGATGCCCTAGAGGCAATCTAGTTTAGTATGAATTTGTAATTGGCTAGAAATTCATTTATTATTTATTGGATATTTAATATAATGAAGTCCTTAGATTTACAATCGTGTTGTTTATCTTAAATATCCCTAGTCAAGTATAATGATTAAATAGGACAATCATCTATAGACTAGTATGGGGTTAGATTGATATGGAGATATCACGATCTAACACATAGGTGTGCATTACGGAATGTTGCACTGGATTGACCCATCACCGAGAAGGCTACATACATGTTATGTTGAGTCACAAGTGCTTCTCGGGTACAATGGTATTGTCATCCTTAGACTTGAAGTCACTAGATATTCTAGTTGTGGATCATTGTGATCTTGGTAGCGTTAAACGCTACACCGTGACTGGGTAGTTATAAAGGCGTGTACTGGATACAATGAGAAGCAAGCTTAGAGATCGTAGTGGACGTAGAGAGGATTTGCCCCTCCCACATAACGGGAGCAAATATCCAAGGGCCACTCGAGGATAGTGCTTATAGAATGTCTGGCCAGACTCAAATAAATCAATATATGGGATATTGATGTTATTTGCACGAATAAGGCTATTCCATGGATCGAGAAACTAGGGATTGGATATACGAGTGTGACTTGTATGTCTCGTGTCCAATCCGGATATGGAGGCAAAGGGATGAGACAATTACTTGTACAAGGTTGTCTAGATGACTATTCTATTAGTTGGCTAGAATGGATGTTTTGCTAGAAACCGCTCCATATTAGCAAAGAGTTGCTACCAACTAGATAGAACCTATGGGGTCACACGCTATATAGAGTTGTACTAGATTGTGGAATTAATTAATTGGATTAATTAATTAGAAGGATCACTTTGCAAACCCTTGCAAACTTAGTAGGGACTAATTTGCAAGGAAGGGACTAAATTGAATTCTAGTAGGACTAGAATAAGTCCTTTAGGTAGTTAACAAGGAGTTGTTGGACTATATAAAGGACCCTCCTCCTTCCTTCCCTACACACTTATGCTCTAGAGAGATCATAACAAGAGTAGGAGAGAACAAAGGAGAGAGAGAGCAAGCCACAAAGAGGGACGCCGCCCCCTTTGCCGCCGCCCCTTGTCCCCGACGCCACAAAGGGCCGAGCCCCCTTTTGGTGCCTCGTTTTGCGTGATTCCTTCACCCTCCTTTCAATCCGGGCTAGCACCAAGGTGATTGGAGATCTAGGAACAACTCTAGGCGTGGATCAACTATAGAGAACGTGACACTATTCGCGTTTGAAGTCATCAAGGAGAACCCAAAGGTGTGTTTATGATTTCTTACCTTCACTATCGTTATGCATCTAGACTTGTGATCCTTGGAGGGTTTTGCATGGTTGTTTGTTTGATTATGCTTCCGTTTGCGCGATCCATGAATCAAAACCCTACAGTGGTATCAGAGCCACAGGTCATAGAGCATAAACGTAGTTTATGTGTTACATTCTTGTTGTTTTACACCTTAATTTGTTGTTTATCGCGTAAAACAAGACAAATCAAGCATTGGATGCAATTTGTCAAAGAATTAATCATAACAAGACCCAATTATTGCATTGGATGCATGAATTGGTGAGTTTGAGAAATTTTAGGATCTTAGATCTAGGGTTTGGGCATCCTTGGGGAAGAAGGAGTTCTCCCACAACAAGGAAACAACCAAACTTGGGCTCCAAGCAAGGAGGTTGTTTTGGAAACAACCTCCACAAGGAGGTTCGGCCCCCTAGGGGACCGCCCCCTTGCTTGCCGCCCAAGCTTGGAACCCTAAGGGGCCGGGCGGCCCTAACCCGCGGGCCTAGCTTGCGGGTTTTGGGCCGGGCCGGCCCTAGGGGTTTATGGTTCACTTATTTGGGCCCGGGCAATTGGATTGTTGGGCCCATGGACCGTTTTAACCCTAGAAGTCCTAAAATCAATTAAAATTGACCAAGCGCGTTAAAATTGGATTTTAACTGTTTATGTGCAAATCGCATGGTGATTGGATATGGCCTTAGGATGTGGTTTGATGTGGATGTTTAATTTTGTGGTTTGGTTTTACGGCCTGCGAGCTGATCAATTAATTGTAATAATTAATTAGGGTTTTATGGCCTGCGTGCCAATTTTTTTCTCAACTTGTGAGATTTATTTTATTTAGTATAGATGTTAGCTAGTGCTAGATAAAGTAGATTGTTAGCCAAGATTGGAGAAAAGAAGCCCAAAGCCAAAAGGAGCCACAAAAGATGGAGCATGGAGCATGGAGCACACCACATGACTATGAAGAATGGACCAAAAGATCAAGACGCATGGAGATGTGTTTGTTTAGGGTTCATAGATAATTCCATTGGCTTGGAATTATCTTAGTCTAGAAAAGGCCATATCCACATCACGTTTAATTTCTGTTTTGTGGTTGTTTATTTATTGTCTTATTATTTGTGTGGTTGATGTATGGATGATGCATGCAATTAGGATAATAAGATAATTAGACAACCCGAATCTATTATTTGGAGTTGTGCCCAAACTCAAATAGATAGATTAGTTGATATTGATCAACAAAATAATTAAAATTGAATTGAAAATCCCTCAAATTTTAAAATATTGTGTTCTTGCCTTCTCGTTATTTAAACACTCATTATCATCATTATTTATCGAGTTCGTGCGTGCCAAAGCATGGCGACTTGGTTCATAATGATGGAATGCGATGGCACGTAACAATGTGCAATTGTTTAGATAAGAGGTTGAACACAACTAGGCTATTAATTTGATTAAGAAACCTAGAGGCAATCAATTGGGATTATCCATATGGATGGATAAATAAGGAGTTATTTGCCCGGTTGAACCAAGAGTTGCATATGGGATGCAATTGGAATCGTTCCTACCTAAGAAGTAGTCGAATTATGGGTGACTTGCCAAAGCAAGCTCATAAGGAGATGAAAAAGATGGATCTTGGCCCACTAGAAAATATAAGGATATTTTCCGCATTAATATCTTGAGGGTTATTAATCCGTAGAAAAATAGTGGGAGCTATATTTAATAAACTAGCCATTATTAAATATAGTCAAAATTCACAAATACTAAAACTTGCGTATTTTCCTTTTTGTAGAATTCCAAATGGCAAACAACTCATCGAGTTCACAACATTCCCTACGATCTGTCCTTGAGAAGGACAAGCTCTCAGGAACCAACTTTCTCGATTGGTACAGAAACTTGAGAATTGTTCTCAAGCAAGAAAAGAAGCTGTACGCAATAGAGGAGCAAGTTCCAGAAGGTCCAGAGAATCAGACACCTGCTGCCTTAAAGGCGTATCAAAAGCGTGTTGATGACGCTAATGATGCGGCCTGCCTAATGCTTTGCACCATGACCTCTGAGCTTCAGAAGCAACATGAGAACATGAATGCTGTCGATATGATCGAACATCTAAAGCAGCTCTTCCAAGAGCAGGCGAGGGTAGAGAGGTATGAGGTCTCAAAGGCACTGTTCAAATGTCATCTGGCAGAAGGGAACCCGGTGGGACCCCACGTACTCCGAATGATCGGGTACTTGGAGAATCTCGCCCGGCTTGGGTTCCCGGTCGGCCAAGAGTTGGCAACCGATCTCGTGTTGCAATCGTTGCCCGAGAGTTATGGACAGTTCATTATGAACTATAACATGAACGAGATCGTTAAACCACTGCCAGATTTGCTCAACATGTTGAGGACGGCTGAACAGAGCATCAACAAGGGTAAGGGCAAGGCCATTATGATGGTGCATAAAGGAAAGGGTAAAAGGTTTGCCTCTTCCTCCAAGGGCAAAGGCAAGTCAGTTGCTAAGTCCAAGGAACAAGCCCTTAAACCTGTTGGTGCCATTGCCAAGGTCGTGACTAAGGGTGAATGTCACTACTGTAGTCAACCTGGACACTGGAGGAGGAACTGCCCAAAGTATCTGGAGGACAAGAGGCTTGGAATAGTGATTCCACCACAACCAGGTATTTTTGTTGTAGATGTCAATTTAACTGTCTCTACATCATGGGTATTAGATACTGGATGTGGATCTCATATTTGTCGAAATATGCAGGATCTAAAGAGAAGTAAAAGATTGGCTAAAGGGGAGGTAGATCTGCGCGTTGGGAATGGAGCAAAGGTTGCTGCGTTGGCCATAGGCGTTTGCGAGCTATCTCTGCCTTCAGGATTAGTTTTAGAATTAAATAATTGCTATTTTGTGCCTGCTATGAGCAGAAACATTATTTCTATTTCTTGTTTGGACAAGGAAGGTTTTATTATTTCAATAAAGAACAATTGTTGTTCCTTTTATTTGAATAATATTCACTATTTTAGTGCGCAATTATTTAATGGACTTTATGTCCTTGATCTAAGTAATCCTGTCTACAACATTAATACCAAGCGGATTAAAATAAATGATTTAAATCCTGCTTATTTATGGCACTGTCGTTTAGGCCACATAAATGAGAAACGTGTATCTAGACTCCATAAGGATGGATTGCTAGACTCATTTGATTTTGAATCATATGAGACATGTGAGGCTTGTTTATTGGGAAAAATGACAAAGTCCCCTTTCAATAAGAAAGGAGAGAGGACTAGTGAGCAATTGGCGCTCATACATACCGATGTGTGCGGGCCATTTGCCACGCCTGCCAGGGGTGGTTATGTCTACTTCATTACGTTTACTGATGATTACAGTAGATATGGATTTGTGTACCTTATGAGGGCAAAATCCGAATCCTTTGAAGTGTTCAAAGAATTCAAGAATGAAGTAGAGAAGCAACTTGGCAAAAGTATCAAGGCTCTACGATCGGATCGTGGAGGAGAATACTTAAGCCAAGAGTTTGACGACTATCTTAGAGAGTGTGGGATCGTGTCCCAACTCACTCCACCCGGAACGCCACAATGGAATGGCGTGTCCGAGAGGAGGAATCGAACCCTATTGGATATGGTTCGGTCTATGATGTGTCAAACCGATCTTCCATTATCATTTTGGGGCTACGCTCTATTAAGTGCAGCTTTTACCATTAACCGTGTTCCATCTAAATCAGTCATGAAGACACCATATGAGATGTGGAGTGGGAGGCGTCCCACACTGTCGTTCATGAGGATTTGGGGCTGCGATGTCTATGTAAAACGTTTACAATCAGACAAGCTAGGGCCTAAATCGGATAAGTGTAAATTTGTGGGGTACCCTAAGGAAACTAAGGGATACTATTTCTACAATCCAACCGAGAACAAAGTGTTTGTTGCTCGGACCGGCGTGTTTCTAGAAAGAGAGTTTGTCTCTAAAGAAGCAAGTGGGAGGAATGTAGAACTTGAAGAAGTTCAAGAACCACAAATCACTGAACCGATTATGGAACATGAACAGGAATCACAAGCAGTTGTGGATCCACCTGTTCAGGTAACACAAGAGCTTCGTAGATCTAGTAGAGTGCGCCAGGAACCCGAGAGGTACGGACTTCTCGTAACTGATTCCGGTGACACGATGCTCATAGATGATGAGCCTACTACCTATGAGGAGGCCATGAATGGCCCAGACTCACAGAAGTGGCTTGAGGCCATGAGATCCGAGATGGAATCCATGTATACCAACAAAGTATGGACTTTGGTGGAACCACCTGATGGGGCGCGGCCCATAGGGTGCAAGTGGGTCTTCAAGAAGAAGATCGACATGGATGGAAATGTGATTACCTATAAGGGCCGATTGGTGGCTAAAGGATTCAGACAGATTCATGGTATTGACTATGATGAAACCTTTTCACCAGTTGCAATGACCAAATCCATCCGAATCCTACTTGCGATTGCAGCATACTACGACTATGAGATTTGGCAGATGGATGTCAAAACAGCATTCCTTTATGGGAACCTCCTCGAGGACGTGTATATGATACAGCCGGAGGGTTTTGAGGATCCAAAGCAAGCCAACAAAGTCTGTAAACTGCAACGATCCATTTATGGATTGAAGCAAGCTTCTAGGAGTTGGAATCGACGTTTTGATGAAGTGGTCAAAGAGTTTGGCTTCATCAGAAACGAAGATGAATCTTGTGTCTACAAGAAGGTTAGTGGGAGCTCTGTAGCTTTTCTGGTCTTGTATGTGGATGACATACTACTCATTGGAAACGACATTCCCATGCTGCAATCTGTGAAAGATTGGCTAGGAAAGTGTTTCTCAATGAAGGACTTAGGGGAAGCAGCCTATATACTCGGTATAAAGATCTATAGAGATAGATCTAAGAGGTTGCTAGGCCTAAGTCAAAGTACATATATTGACAAGGTGTTGAAACGGTTCAACATGCAAGATTCCAAGAAGGGATTCTTGCCCATGTCACATGGAATCACTCTTTCGAAGAGTGGTTGTCCTTCCAATGAGATTGAGAAGGAACGCATGAGTAGGATTCCCTATGCCTCGGCCATAGGATCCATCATGTACGCCATGTTATGTACTAGACCAGATGTGTCATATGCCTTGAGTATGACAAGCAGATACCAATCCAATCCAGGTGAGAGTCACTGGATTGCAGTCAAGAACATCCTAAAGTACTTGAGAAGAACTAAGGATGCTTTCTTGATGTTTGGCGGTGAGGAAGAGTTGCGTGTAAGGGGTTACACTGATGCAAGCTTCCAAACCGATAGAGATGACTTTAGATCACAGTCGGGATATGTGTTTTGCCTGAATGGAGCAGCGGTGAGCTGGAAGAGTTCCAAGCAAGAGACGGTAGCTGATTCTACAACAGAGGCTGAGTACATTGCTGCGAATGGCGCAGCGAAGGAGGCTGTTTGGATCAGAAAGTTTGTTTCTGAACTTGGTGTGGTCCCTAGCATTGCGGATCCAGTGGAGTTGTTCTGTGACAACACTGGGGCGATCGCGCAATCAAAGGAACCCAGATCGCACCAGAAGTCCAAGCACGTGCTCAGGAAGTTTCATCTGATTCGAGATATTATCGATAGAGGAGACGTTCGGATATGCAAGATTCCTACAGATGATAATCTGTCAGACCCGCTTACAAAGCCTCTCACGCAGTGGAAGCATGAAGGGCACACTAGGAGTATGGGCATACGAGATGCGCCAGATTGGCTCTAGTGCAAGTGGGAGACTGTTGGAATAGATGCCCTAGAGGCAATCTAGTTTAGTATGAATTTGTAATTGGCTAGAAATTCATTTATTATTTATTGGATATTTAATATAATGAAGTTCTTAGATTTACAATCGTGTTGTTTATCTTAAATATCCCTAGTCAAGTATAATGATTAAATAGGACAATCATCTATAGACTAGTATGGGGTTAGATTGATATGGAGATATCACGATCTAACACATAGGTGTGCATTACGGAATGTTGCACTGGATTGACCCATCACCGAGAAGGCTACATACATGTTATGTTGAGTCACAAGTGCTTCTCGGGTACAATGGTATTGTCATCCTTAGACTTGAAGTCACTAGATATTCTAGTTGTGGATCATTGTGATCTTGGTAGCGTTAAACGCTACACCGTGACTGGGTAGTTATAAAGGCGTGTACTGGATACAATGAGAAGCAAGCTTAGAGATCGTAGTGGACGTAGAGAGGATTTGCCCCTCCCACATAACGGGAGCAAATATCCAAGGGCCACTCGAGGATAGTGCTTATAGAATGTCTGGCCAGACTCAAATAAATCAATATATGGGATATTGATGTTATTTGCACGAATAAGGCTATTCCATGGATCGAGAAACTAGGGATTGGATATACGAGTGTGACTTGTATGTCTCGTGTCCAATCCGGATATGGAGGCAAAGGGATGAGACAATTACTTGTACAAGGTTGTCTAGATGACTATTCTATTAGTTGGCTAGAATGGATGTTTTGCTAGAAACCGCTCCATATTAGCAAAGAGTTGCTACCAACTAGATAGAACCTATGGGGTCACACGCTATATAGAGTTGTACTAGATTGTGGAATTAATTAATTGGATTAATTAATTAGAAGGATCACTTTGCAAACCCTTGCAAACTTAGTAGGGACTAATTTGCAAGGAAGGGACTAAATTGAATTCTAGTAGGACTAGAATAAGTCCTTTAGGTAGTTAACAAGGAGTTGTTGGACTATATAAAGGACCCTCCTCCTTCCTTCCCTACACACTTATGCTCTAGAGAGATCATAACAAGAGTAGGAGAGAACAAAGGAGAGAGAGAGCAAGCCACAAAGAGGGACGCCGCCCCCTTTGCCGCCGCCCCTTGTCCCCGACGCCACAAAGGGCCGAGCCCCCTTTTGGTGCCTCGTTTTGCGTGATTCCTTCACCCTCCTTTCAATCCGGGCTAGCACCAAGGTGATTGGAGATCTAGGAACAACTCTAGGCGTGGATCAACTATAGAGAACGTGACACTATTCGCGTTTGAAGTCATCAAGGAGAACCCAAAGGTGTGTTTATGATTTCTTACCTTCACTATCGTTATGCATCTAGACTTGTGATCCTTGGAGGGTTTTGCATGGTTGTTTGTTTGATTATGCTTCCGTTTGCGCGATCCATGAATCAAAACCCTACACGATGGACCTCCACAACTAATCAGTTGACGGGTGGTAGTGGTGGGCGCATCAATGTGGTGAGAAACATTGTACGAGTTTGTTTCAAGGCGGAAGAACGTCGACCAGTGGTCGTACTGAATTTTTTCATTACCGAGAATGAACTGGACTTTCTTCTCGACGTTTATAACTAGGCACACAAGTTGAAGTTGTTCTTTAGAGGCAGCCGAGCACTAACCCTCGTAAAATAGACAACGGAAATGTACTTTGTCTTCTAGCAACTTAAAAATTCTGAGTTTCTCACCGCAATATAATCACCAACCAAACAAAGGCACAAAGAAGGATCCAAAAAAACTGATTGTAAGACAGTTAAATTGAAGAACAAAGTGCTGAAAGAATGACCCACAAAAAGTACACAACCTGAACCCACAAGAGTTGAACCTGTTGAAACCTTCTCCAAGGGCTGCTGTTTGGTTTATGAGAAACATCGATTGGGACAGGAGACGGGCTTGGAGAGAGGGCGGTGAGAAAATTGATCGGGATAGATATGATGATGACTGCTGGTTGGGTCTGGCGGGGCCGCTGTTGATGCAGCTGATGCTGCTGCTGGTTCGTCCGAGCAGAGAGAAGCTGAGGGAGACAATGGCGATCATGAAGTAGATCAGCGATGTTGAGAATGCTGTGGAATTGGCCGGAAGAGCGGCAGATTGGGACGACTGTGATGGAGCTGCTGAAGAGAGCGACACAGAGGAGAAGAGATAGCAACCGTCGATGAAGGCAGAGGGTTGCTCTTGGTGACGGTGCCTGGAGGTGATGGCAGCTGCAGTCGCAATCGGGTGAACAGAGATGATACCATGTAAGTGTGAATCATTTGTCAGCCTGGCTCATCCTATATCTCGGAATATATACACAATGTAATGACACAACAAGTCCTCCTAAACACGTTTCATACATACACTATCCCCAAGAGTGGAATAGCCATCCTGGTTGGGCTCATTAATTTCTTCTTTCATTCCTTGTTTTGGTTTCTTTTTCCAAGTAGGTTTCCAAATATGATTTTATGTCGTATCTTCCTCTATTTCAGAAAACTGCCTAATCCTCTTTGAGGCATCACTATTGACATTCGGTATTGGATACTAGGTAATTTGGAAGTAAAAATAGTTGGGGGAGGTAGGCTTATTGGTAAGAGAGCAAACATATGTGGTTGTTCTAGAGCTTATTGTCTTTTGCATAGTTTGGTTTTATAAGAATTTCAAAATTGTTATGTAATATTGGGCTAGTTTATTGGTGAATATCCACCACATGTTGTAAGCCCGTTGTATATTGCTATTAGCCCATTAGCCCACAATAATGCCTATATAAGGAGGCTTAGGGTTGGAGAATAATACACATCTCATCACTATTCTCCCTACATCTTGTCTCTCTTTGTTTCTCATCTCTCGTCTTTTCTAGATTTACAACATGTTATCAGCACGATAACGCTTTAGAGTCATATTCAAATTCAAAGCAAGACTGAACGACTAGCATAGACAGACTACACACGAGACAAACCAGTTCTTATGTTATGTGAAGACATCAGAAGGTACATACATTTAACTGCTTTGATCCTCCAATCAAATAGGTTACGTATTTTTATATATGAGAAAGTATGAAACGTTGATAGTCAATTATTATCTTGGTCAATACATGTCTGTAGTTGCTTCGTGTTAGCAATTGGTGCGCCCATGTGGGGTGCCCAATGTTATTATCGTAACCTTATGGGGTTAGTTGCACTAATGCACAAACTAGAGGGGTTAGTAGCTAAGGCTCAAACCCTAGGGGTTTATGTGCAAACCTATGAGAAGTTTTGCCTATATAAAGAGGTAGCCTCCTACACATTATGGTGTGCCATAATGCTAAGGCTAATGAATATTCCAGAGAATAAAGTCACTCTGTCAAGATTCATACTAGTTGTAGAGAACCCTAGTCTCTCTACAACTTCATCCAAGGAGGTGGAACGTGGTTTGAAACATAGTGTTCGTCCTCGAGATTCACACTAGATTGGTGGGAGCAAGATCAAGGAAGAGGCGCGTGAAAGCAAGCAACACCCGATCATCCGCTGCATTAAGGAGCTTAGGAAGACAAGGTAAACACATGAATCTTCCGCTATAATTCATGTTGTAGATCTGTATGTGATAGATCCTTCCTGCCCTTCATTGGTATCAGAGCCATAGGCTTGTTTTTCGTGCCTCGATAAGCGTTCCCGAATCTGATTTAAAAAATTGAGTTTCTGAAATTTCATAACCAGTAGACGAAACCTATATGGTTAGGTAGGGTTTTTCACGAGGATTCCAGATATATAAATTTTATATTTTTTGGATTTACGATGAATTAGTTATGAATTTTTAAAGATTCGGAAGTGTATTAATCTGGACTGCTAGATCCAATCAGTAGAACACGTTTTTCAAAACTTGTTAAAATTGGATTTTGACCACATAATCGGGATCAGGACGAAAAGACGATCCCGGAAAAATTAATTTCGTCGGGAACGCAGCACGGGAAGGCGGCGCGTGGCCTTCACGCGCCAACGACGCCGCCTCCACGCGCGGCCACGCGCCGCCACGCGCCAAAGGGCTGGCGGCGGCTGCTGACGTGGCCCTAGGGATGACGTGGCAGTTGACGTGGCGGTGCCACGCCAGCAAAAGGCTGACGTGGCGATTACGTGACAGCTACGTGTCGGCTGACGTGACACCTGACGTGGTGATGACATGGCAGGTGACGTGGCAGCTGATGTCAGCATGGGTGCTGACGTGGCTTGCCACATGGCATGCTGACGTGGCACATGGCCGACGTGGCGCGTGGCGGACGCGCCCACGCGCGGCGGCGCGTGAGGGCGCATGCGGCCTCCTCCCGCCGTCATTTTTCGTCCGGTTTTTTCCTAGGGACTCCAAATTAAATTTCCTATTTTGTGGATAATTTTTCATAATTTTTGGAGCGACGGAAAATTTTAGTAATTTCCAGATTAATTAATTAGTGTTTAGCACACTTC
The DNA here is from genome assembly GCA_023055425.1 of Linanthus parryae. Classification (NCBI taxonomy): domain Eukaryota; kingdom Viridiplantae; phylum Streptophyta; class Magnoliopsida; order Ericales; family Polemoniaceae; genus Linanthus; species Linanthus parryae. The sequence continues at coordinate 95,248 of JALGPY010000060.1, read as the reverse complement.
CCGAGGCAGTTTGACGACCTTAAACACACTGTTTTGAGCCCAAATTTTTTCTGGAGACTTAGGTCATTTTTCCCTATGTTTTGCCATAGGTGGTGAGACCCAAAGTGGTAGGGAGAAATTTTCGATTTTTTTTAGTTGATTAGATTATTGCTTATTAATTTCCAGTAATTATTGTTTAATTCTGGAAATTTCCAGAAAATTCCAGTATGTTTATTTTATTGTTACATGCTGTTGTGGGTTGAATGGATGTGTTTGGTGCATGGATGTGGCATAGATGTTTTATATTTTGGGTTTGGTTTTGGTTTTTGAATATGTAATCAAAATACGGCCTGCATGTCGTGCCTCTCTATACTCTAGTGTCTTCTCTTCTCATCCACTCGCCTCTATGAGGTTACTTCTTATTAGAAATAAGATAGTTAGTAGAGATTGAAGATTGAAGCTTCAAGAGAGGTGGCCAAACCAAAAGCTATGGCGCAAGGTGCATGGAGCAATTAGACGGTCTAAAGGAGCCTCAAGCTTGGAGTCCTCAAGTAGGCGAGATGGCATGAGATGGAGTTCAAGACTTGCTCAAGAAGTACTCTCAATAGTGGGAGTGCACCTTAGGGGCCACATCCATTGCATATTTATTTATGCTTATGCTTGTTTTATGTTATAATTGCGTGTGATTGGATATATATATTTAACCTCGCATGCGAAAGAACTAAAACAAAAGAGCTCACATGATGACATGATTAAAATTGATAGGAAATCACAAGTGATGAGATTTGATTCCTAGGATATACGCTAGGTTTTGGTGGAGTCCTTGTGAGGAACTATTAAGTTTAATCGATGTCACATGTTACTTTGGAGCTAAGTAAATGCTAGTGATTAATTTCCGCAATGTCTCTATCAATCGTGTCTAAATCGAAAATGTAAAGGCTAAATGGTGACAACAACGATATGATAAGCCGTCGTACTATGTAACCATCCGTTGGACATAGTTTGTCGAACCACCTACAAACATGGTCGAACCTGTGATGAATAAGTTGTCACAGCAGCACATGGACATTATCTTTAGGCTCACCAATAGTGGGAGGCAACAGTCAAGATAATGTCATAGAGCATGCTATGAAAAGGTGCGGAAATGATCTCATCAGCATGTTCAAGACCATTTTTTAATTGTAGGAAGCCAAAGAAGAATCTTGTATCAGTCTTAGCCATCTGCGTACATAAATTGTGAGTATTTGACTCATAATAGATCTTCCTTAGCTATGAGTTATGGCTCATGTCATAATATTGAGCACTCGACTCTAACGTCTGAGATTGATGCCATGTATGATAAAAAAAGTTATAGGCTGTGAGATACAGGCTATCCAATTTGCAAATTGCTGCAATCTCTGCCACGTTTCATGGAACGTTATATGACACACTTTGTAAGTGTCAATATGTTTGGATAAGGCCAAACATCACCCTGTTCTAGGATCTAAGCAAAAGGAGTTTGCTAAGAACAATAGTCCAGCATACTTCGGATGCCTAAGCAATATATGATTGCTAAAGGCTGTTAGTGAAGTATGATCATACTTAGTGAAGTATGATAGGCAGATATATCCCCTAGCCCGGTATTAGGACCAAGGCAACAGGTGGGGCAAGGATAAGGGAATTTAGGGGCAATATTGGTATAAGGCCAGTATTACCCAAGACTGACAAACGCAAAAGGGCAAAGGAGTTTTTCCTAAGACAAGAGAAAAGGCCAGATCTGGCACTAACTTCTCGTCTAAGGATCCAAAGGATTATCTTTGAGGGAGTAGCCACCAAAATTTGTTTTGGTCACAGTTTTTTAACTTTGGATAAGGTTATATCATGGTGTTTGCGTTCTTAAGATTCTAGCATGAATAACGCCTCAGAATTCTTGGATGTCAACTTAAGAGTATGACTTAAGATTCTGATATGTGGCGCGCTAGATTAAGACACACGATGACAGGAAAGGATGTTCAGGCTAGCTAGGGCAGGCCTGCATGGATTGTGCCCAAGATACCCTTAACTGTGTGTGATCCTTGCCAGACATGAAAGGCAAAACGCAAATCATCCAGTAGAGCGTTAAGGACTACTGAGTCTTTATATCTTATTCATTATGTTGTTGTATTCCATTAAATGTTAGAGCTAAGACATGGTGCTTACTGTTCCATCACATTCGTAGATGATTGTCCGCGTCTCAACTGTGTGTGCTTGGGCCACATAAGTCTGAGGCACAAGGGTGCTTCAGACAGGTCTCTACAAAAGGTAGAAAACCGTCTGGATAAAAGGATATGTCCTTGGCCAGAAAGAGACTGGGAGTATCTATCTTAGCAAGAGCTATGTGATGGAAAGAAATAGTAAGGCAGTTGGCTATCCCCACGCCCCAGCAATATGCTGTAGAGGATAAAGGGGAATAGGATACTGTAAGAGATGGTCTGATGTATGATAGAGCGTGCAAAGTACAAGTTCCCTATTCGGAGGAGACACTTTGCTAAACGACTATCAACATACGCAACCATAAGTCCACCAAGTCTGTAGCCACTACACCCTACGAGATGTGGACCAAAAGGCAACCTGAATGAGGTCACCTTAGGCCATGGGGATCGGCAACTTATGTACTAACTAATTTCAAGTCAGGAAGAGGTTCGTTGAGAGATAAGTCTCTACGAAAAAGAAGTTTCACTGGAAGACACCCCATCCCTGAATGATCAACAGGAAATAGTTCCTACGGATCTTCAGGACAGTGGGAGTAACATGCCTAGTGAACAGCCCATCATATATTATGACTATGTGGAGGAACCCTCTTTGCGTAGGAGCGCTCTTTGGAGCATATCCCGTCGATGAATTGACATTGAAAGGAAGACCATAAGGGTCATCACGCAAGACAATGATGAACCTAGGATGTTATCCCAGGATCTTTCATCACCTGACAAGAAGGAATTGGAAGTTAGACCCTAGATGGAAGAAACGTATCTTCATGGAGTAACGTATCTTATCATGCTCTTCGGAGCATCCTAGGGGTTGCATGTTTGAAACGCAATAGCCGATAAGTAGTGTAACATAAATGGATTCACGAGATATATGATTTCTCATAGGAGATGTCCATAAATAGGGGATATGTTCGTAGAGATGATGATCTCCACGAGCATGGAGGAACCGCTGGAAGATACCCTGTTCCTTAGTTGATTATGAGGAATTAGTTCCTCAAGGATCCTTCTGACAGTGGGAGTGACTTTCCAAGCAGGATGCTGCATCCATAAGGGATGAGAGCAAATGATGATCCTCCTATGCAAAGGAATTTCTCATAGGAGCATACCCCATCGACTACTTGAGATCGAAGGGATGATCTTGAGGATCACCTTGCATAAACGATAGGATAGAATCCTAGGCCTTATCGTTCCCTAATTATGAAGAATGTATAGTAAGCTTTACAGGATAAATTAGAGTCTATAAGGGGCCAACCGAGGTTAAGGCTAGGTTGACTTTCCGACTGGATGGAAGACTATTGGAGATTAATGGATTTCCAAGGTCAATCAGAGACCCAGACGGAAGCGTGGTAAGGCATACGACTTGCGTAGAAGCGAATAAGTCTACACTCATTCTGAGGATAGACATCGACGAGTTTGATTCGATCCGACGAATTTGCGTTGGTTCAACGAGGTATCCTTCCCAAGGCTTTGGGTAATAAGGATTGCGTTGATTCGCTTGGTAGTATCAATAGTTGTGGATCCATTCTCGATAGACGTGACGACTGAATTTCTCAATGGAGAAATCCTAGAGGTGACTAAGGTCAAATGCACAGAATGTGTGCAAGCTAACTAAGTCCATATGGGATCTTAGCTAGCCCTCTGGACAGCAGTATTTCATCAGGGATCGTTTACTATATGTTTACGATAACAAATGGAAACCGCTGTGTATCACTCTTACTAATAGAGAGATGATGATTAAGTCACTTAATATCGATGACATACTATTGGCTAGTGGAGCTTAAGGATTGTTCGAGTCCCCTAAGGAGTAATTGTACTCCTGTAGCTCAGCGCACGAGCCAAGGCATGTGCCCTAAAAGACACCATATAAGAATGACCAGACGACCAGAGTGCCCGATGCATTAGGAGTCTTTTATGCACTATGGTGTGTACTCAGACCTAGCGAACGCTATGCAATCGGAAGAATTGGATTTCAGGATATTCCAATTTAAGACACAAGATTGTAACCAGGATACTCTATATGATGGATCACGTGCTATATGTATCGAAGATGATGCTTCGACTAGTTAGCCACATATGCTAACTAGGTTGGGGACCTAGATGCACTTGGATCCGACTCAGGCTATCGTCCATGCTCGATGATAGACTCGCATGGAACAAATGCAATATAAGTGTTGCATGATTGTATTGGACCGCTCCATTGACCATGGAAGCGAAGCGCGATTGCCTGTTCTGCCATAGGGCAGAAATGTGTTCGACTGAAAAGGGTTTCTTGTAAGCTTATGAGCTATCAAAAAACCTATTACCATGAGTAGTGTTAGCATACGGCTATAACATTGCGGTAAAGACAAACACATAGTCGAGGGTACTATTTCACAAAAGGTGAAATCACTACCTAGAGAGTAATCCTGTAGTGGATCGACTATGGGCCAGGATGTTATCTCATCCCATTCCTAAACCACATGAGAGTCGTCCTTGTGGATCTCTTTAGAGAATTGGGACTTGGTTGTTGATAACTAGCAATATGATTGATGAGTACACGAGACATTGATTGACTAGATTTTAATTGGATTTGTTTTAAGCAGCATGTTGTTTTGATACATGTATGATATGTTACATTTCCTGTACTAGCATAGAGCATGTCACGCAGACACTAGGTCGGCTCACTCACACGAGCGACCGCCTTCGCAATATCCTGGATATGTCTGGGTGTGGCGGAAGATGAGACAGAATCCCGATAAGCGCTGAAAGCCTGCGATATGATATGAGATGCCTTCTTCATATGAGCATATGGCCTATGGTAAGAGCTTGATGTCTATCAGTAGAGCTACGAGCCTGTCAGACGGATTCAACTGTCGCATTGGAAATAAGTTCCAAGGTGAGACTGGTTATGGCCAATCGAACATGGTTATTACCCCGAACCATGAACAGTCTTTGTAGAGAAAGCCAGATGCGAGAGCTGATAATTGTTCACAATAGTGTGACATGGCAGCACTCGGGCTGGTGGCCATAAGGGCTACTGGATTGTCATCTGCATAGTGGTCCTTTGCAAGGATAAGACATGCGCTCTGATCAGAGTCTAAACACTATGGCGCATATTCCCCCTTGAATAACGCGCGCTTATGAGTGACCATGAGGTGATGAGTAGAATTAGTCCCTGGGATTCCTCATCGTGTGAGCCTCGTCGATCATGTAAAGGTGATTGACACTGTATACCCTTTGTACTTACATCTGTGTCATGAGGAGACGGGTCGGTGGTGCTACTTTGGCGTGACACCTTACGGCTATGGATGATTCGGCCTTCCGGACACTGCTGGGAAAGCAGCTGAGCCGAATCTGAGTGACACATGTATGTAAGGAAAGATTCTCGTTGCATCGCTCTTTATTATCTTCATTGGGCCCACCTGCAAGATCTTATGGGATCATGTAGGATATGAAAATATAAAGGAGATGTGGACTCATTGGAGCATGGCCTTTGGGACAAGGCAGGTGCTCATGATCCACGAGATGACAATCGGAGGAATCTGGGGAATACGAGAGTTACGGAGAGCATTATTACTGTTGTATGTTTTAAGGGTGCCTTCCTGCGCTGGCTATACGAGTTTGGTATGTGGATCTCCCGAGAGGGTGCCTTCCCATGCTGGCAATACGAGTTTGGTGTACGGATCTCCCAAAATGCAGGTACTCTCACCGGTCACACGCCACGGCCACACAATACTCTTTTGTAGATGATAGAAAGTTGGAGATTGATAGAGACTGGATGGATTGTGCAACCCCACTGTGCGAGTGGGAGATGTTAGCAATTGGTGCGCCCATGTGGGGTGCCCAATGTAATTATTGTAACCTTATGGGGTTAGTTGCACTAATGCACAAACTAGAGGGGTTAGTAGCTAAGGCTCAAACCCTAGGGGTTTATGTGCAAACCTAGGAGAATTTTTGCCTATATAAAGAGGTAGCCTCCTACACATTATGGTGTGCCATAATGCTAAGGCTAATGGCTATTCCAGAGAATAAAGTCACTCTGTCTAGATTCATACTAGTTGTAGAGAACCCTAGTCTCTCTCCAACTTCATCCAAGGAGGTGGAACGTGGTGTGAAACATAGTGTTCGTCCTCGAGATTCACACTAGATTGGTGGGAGCAAGATCAAGGAGGAGGCGCGTGAAAGCAAGCAACAACCGATCATCCGCTGCATTAAGGAGCTTAGGAAGACAAGGTAAACACATGAATCTTCCGCTATAATTCATGTTGTAGATCTGTATGTGATAGATCCTTCCTGCCCTTCACTTCGAAATTTTCTTTCAAGAGTTCATAGAGTTGATCTGTGTTTGTGATATGTTGGTAGTATGATTTAAAAAAAAAATAGAAAGAAACAGTAATCGGTATTAGACTAGTAGTGTAAACTGAGTTTCAAGTCGGTTTGAATCTGGTTGTTGGTTCAAAGTGCTTTTTCATAAGCTCCAGTACAATATTCAATTGTTGGTTTTTGGATTATTAAAGTTAGTTCTCTTTAAGGACAGTTAGTTTGTGTAGACAAAAGGACAAATCATTCTTTTGATTTTGGAACCCCTATACATGGTTTTGCACGACATGAGTTTTACCAACTGATTTGTGTATACGAATGTTCTAATTTGGTGCTCTGTATCAATTTTTATATAGTTGTTTTCATATACTGATGTGAAATTTGAGGTCGAGGAACCTTCAGACTAGGTTTTAACTCATACACTTGGCCACAATTTTTTTTTAGTTGAAACTATCGATACGCTGATTAGGAATATGTTTTCACACCCGAAGTTGTGAATTACATGAAAATATGATCGTAATTTGAAGTTGCGGTACAATATACTTTTTTTTGTTCAATTATCACCTGAAGTGATATCGAATTATCATAAAATATCCAAAAGAGATGCATATGATTCTTACAAGTATCCAAACCTCCAGAAGAGGTCTTAGTGAACAACTGCTCTATTGGGTTAAGTTTTATGCTTACAAAAGTATAAAAGTATATTTTCACACCCGAAGTTGTGAATTACAGATCGTAACTTGAAGTTGCGATATTTTTTTTATTACCTGAAGTCATAAAAGATGATTATTCAATCTCTAGAAGAGATCATATTAAACTCTTTCTAGACTTGCAAAAGTCATGATTCATCCCTGAAGTTATGGATTACATGGAGTATTAATCGTAACTTGAAGTTACCACTATATTTTTATGACCTGAAGTCATAGGTATTATCACTACATCCTCTCAATAGATGTCTAAAACGCCTAAAAAACGCTTATTATTACCAAGCTTCCTGAAGAGGTAGTGTTGTGCGTTCTTTAATTTATGTTACTATTATTCACTTTTATTTTCTGCATTCTATTTTTTTATACTTATTATGGATCAAAAACGAAACTCCAGAAGAGTTTTCGCAGTGGCTATTGACATACATGTCTAGCCATGTAATTTGTAGTAACAAATTACATGAAACCACTCATAACCCGCAGTTATGACTTTCATAACCTGAAGTTATGAAACATTATAAATCTCCTGCAGAGATCGCTACAATTCAAATAATGATCCACCCTCCTGAAGAGGTCGTGTTCCGTCATTTTTCTTTCACTTTACTTTTACGTACTTTTTTGGGTACACTCTTGATCTTTATGGATTATTTATCAAAGTAAAATATCCAGAAAAGATTTTTAGTCCATTGTTTACATTGGACATAAGGGACATAAGTTTGTATCGTATTTGGAGTTACGAATTACATGATGTATTGATCATAACCTGCAGTTATGACATTTGTCCTGAAGAGATATGTACAAATTTAATAATTGATCAGTCCCCCTAAGAGCATCCAGAATATGTTCTTAGTCCATGATTATTTATTGGACATACGCTATTTATATGCGTATATAATCGTTTTCATACCAGAAGTTATGAAAAACATGAAGAACTTATAACATGATGTTATAAAGTTATGTGAAAAGATCTCCTTGAAGAGAGAAACTACACTCATCGAACCAAAAGTTTCGATTGCCTATTTTTCCTGCTAATTTACATTTTTTTAGTTTTATTCTTATTCTCCTAATCTTGGTGTTATTTTAAAGGAAGAAAACAAAGATCTCCTGAAGAGACTTGTATACCATACAATGGCAAGTATAAAAAGCAATTGATATTGCTAGCGGCTATAAAAGAAATATTCACACCAGAAGTTGTGAAAGAAAGTTACAATTGTCAATAACTTGAAGTTATGACATATTAATCAAATATTAATATTTGATTTGAACTATTGTCATTGTTCATGACCGATTAATTTGACCCCATTCCCATAAGTGAATGGTGGTGCATTCGAAGAAGAGAATCACTTTATTATATACGGTCGAAATTCACGTGAGTATAGAGACGGTCATGGTTGTGCATGTGAAAATCTATAAAAGAGATTAAACTCACAAGAAGATATTTATTTTGTATAAAGAACATCCGGAAGAAGTTCTTAGTCCACATTATTATTTGTTGGACATATTTTTTGACTCGTATCATGTAGTCATGAGGTATTTTATGACCCGAAGTCATAAAATTTTGATAGATTTGAAAGGCTATTTTCTTAGATCTATTGAACCGAAAGTTCAATTCAGAAAATAAACACTGGTAGAAAAGGCCAGATTCGTGAAAAGTACCTGAAGTACAACTAATTCTGCTGCCGTAAGCCACACATAAGAAAGGCTCAAGCGATTATGAATTGATGAATATGAGCTTGTTATTTCGATCATCGCAAATGTGAATCATCATCTCTAAAGAGGATTTTCAATTATGGCCTTTCCATGATTTGAGTATACAGTCATTGAATGAGAGATGCTTAAAGCATTTGATATTGTTATATGCGGTATTTCATGCTAGAAGTTGTGAAATACATGTTATGCCCAAGAGTTATAGCATTTTATCAAATGAAAACTCATGTTGAGTAATAAGAGATTTAATGATCAACATTATGATAAGTTGGTCCCATGAGAAGTGCAATGTAGAGCATTTCCTTGAGCAAATGCCCGCTCTACAACATTTTTTTTAAAGAAAATAGTGACACATTCTCTGAAGTGAACCAACCAATGGGATCACAATAATCGGTGCAGTCATGGACTTAGTTGCAATGATATGCACGTCCATTGTCTTATATTGAAGTGCGTCTTTATGATTCCTCCCGAAGAGGAAAACTACATAAAAACAGGGGGAGAAAATAAATGCATCAATAATTGCAAAATAGCATCCCCTATGAATTTTGTTGCGTTCTGGAGCTTTATCTATTGTGTTATTTGAGAAGCTTCTAGTTACTTAGCAACTTTAGAGCTATGAATCCATGAATCAAATTTTAAACCATTTGGAGAAAAAAGGCATTCTCTACGAAGATATCATTATGAGGGAACGAATATGGCTTGATGTGTTACATCGCCAAACCAACGCCTAGTTGATGTGTTGTGTTTTGTATCAATTCGCAAGAAAATATTTAAATAACAATCAAGCCCTTGAAGTGGTTCTGATGTTATATCACTGTTATGATGAATTTTTTTAAGGGCCTATAGTCTCTCAAAATACCCAAACAAATTGACCCACATTCCCAGAAGTGAATGTCTTTATGTGGTCCAAGTAGTCTACACGATAGTGGACTAAATTGTGGTTATGGATAGAAATTGTCATTGAACATCACTAAAAGAGATTGTGCTATAACAATCAACCCCTGCAGTGGTTTCGATGTTATCATTCATACATTTAGAAATATCTAAATATTGTATGAATCCTCCCGAAGAGTATAATACTTGCTATCCTCCCTCCGCGGAGATTCTTTTGAGAACTTTAGCATGTTATTCTAAATATTCATAAAAGCATTTATGCTTGATGGAGGATATTATGATCCAATTTTGAGAGATTTCATTAATTGATACTAATCCCACAAGGATTATTTTTTGGGGATTATATCTACCTCTTGCGTTCCCCAGAGAGAACGACCAAATTATCTCATTAAACTTCCTTGAAGAAAGTCAGAATCACGACATATTTCTCAATGAATAATAACTCGTCGCATGGTAGTAGTGACTAGAGTTTATGAGAATATGAAAATTAGAACTGTGACATATCATATCTCATAGAGAGATAAATTGCATGGCATGGCTTTAATGTCTGCTTGGATTTCTTTATGCCAGAAGCATAAATCGAGAAGTTATTACGGTCATGAGTTTCACGTCATGATGGGGAGATAGACCATATTGCATGACGTGAACTTTATTTTTATCTCATTTAAATCCAGTTATACTGGTGTAAAGTTAGAAGTTCCATTACAGACTGAAGTCTAATTAACTAATGGGTATTTGGTTTGAAAGCATGCTAGTAGCATGTAAGGATTGCTTGTTCAAATATTATGATCTTCCAGAAGAAGATTTAGAAGCATCCAAATCTTATGCAATTTAAAGTCCCAAATTGAGAACACAAGATATGACAGATTCTCATAATTTATGAGAAAAGAAGTGATATCATCTACATTAGATCAAAGCCAACGTTGGAAAACAAATTGCCCTTGAAGAGGCATGGAGCTCTTGAAGAAGCTAAGGTACCTAATTTGAGATTAATCTCATGATCTTATGGTTGATGATACTTTAATTAGAAAAGGGCTTGAAATCATATGTGATTTCCATTTACCACCTAAGTGGATGAAGTTGACTTAAAATATTTGGCCATGAAAAAAGTCAACCAATAATGGACAAGGGGATACAAACTCTGCATATTAGCAATGCATGGAGTATAATTTTAAGTACCAAGAGTACTTGTGATGTTTGAAGCATCAATGTCCATATTGAATTAGTGTGTGTAAATATACACGAGCTCTGTTGTTAATGCATAGAGCATATCTGGGAAGTACTTTGAAGTACTTTAGATGCCCATAGCATCCATGTTCGTATAGAACAGTATATTTAAATGTCCGCACCCTAATGGTTGAATGCGTGAGAATATTAAAAGAGAAATATGTTGTAGTGCAAGTGATGCCTAAATGACATTAGTTTTTCTCGTGGTTATAATTATAGTTATAACACACAAATCCTCTCTTTGGTAAGAGTGATTGTGATATTTCGTATAGTCTGGAAGACTACGAATGTAAAAGTAACTAGTTACACCAAATGATCATACGAATCACTTTATGTGAAAATCATGGACGTTGATACCCATGAAAGATATCTAGTTACCTGAAGCAACCGAAAGTGTACACTCGCGAGTAGTCTAAGGCATATGCATTTTGTCATTTATTGATATCACATGACATACAATTCATGACATGCTAACTATTGATAAATAGTTTTGTTTACTATATCTATACATGGTCATGTAGTATTGCATATATTTGGATGTGTTTGTATGTCTATTCACTAATGGCTAGCTTTTGTTTTCTCCGTGAATTTATATTACATGTCCTAAGCCCCAATGACTTGTGATGGTATACTTCAAAGAAAGCATTGAAGAAAGTGTAATAGAGATAAATTAATATGATGCTACGAAGAGGGGGAGTTTTCAAGGTTCAATCCTGAAACTATGAGGCGCTCTACTCTTTTCCTTCGCTGAGGTTTTTATCCCACTGGGTTTTTCCTAGCAAGGTTTTTAATGAGGCACGCAGCCAAATGTGAATTCCTGAAGAATGTCATCTTCAATGAAAGTCAACAAAGAATCTAGAAGATTCATTATGACGAGGAGAATGTTTATTTAGGTCTGCACTCTTTTTCCTTAGCCAAGTTTTTGTCCCACTGGGTTTTACTTGGTAAGGTTTTAACGAGGCAGACGATACAAGTTTTCAAGCACCGATGTACTCTTTTTCCTTCGTCAGAGATTTTGTCCCGCTGGGTTTTTCTTGACAAGGTTTTAGCGAGGCATCCTTATGGTAAATATTCAAGGGGGAGTGTTATGTAATATTGGGCTAGTTTATTGGTGAATATCCAACACATGTTGTACGCCCGTTGTATATTGCTATTAGCCAATTAGCCCACCCTAATGCCTATATAAGGAGGCTTAGGGTTGGAGAATAATACACATCTCGTCACTATTCTCCTTACATCTTGTCTCTCTTTGTTTCTCATCTCTCGTCTTTTCTAGATTTACAACAAAAATCTTATATTTCCAAAGAACATCATTTTTTTATAGTAAGTTTGTTCTATACTTTATCTTAGGAAAAAGTAATAAAATAATGAAGGAAATATGATAAACGAATAAAGAAAAGAATATAGGATTGATATTGGAATAAATGATGATGAAAAATAATTTAGAGAATTTAGAGAAAGAATAAGAAATGAATATAGGAAGTCATAGGATAAAAATAAAGATGTAGGAATTCGTAAAAAGTTCCTCAGCTATTGAAAATTCACAATTTGGCACATTCTTGAGAACATAATTATCGAAAAACCGTGGGATAAATTTGGGGTATTTCAGTTCTGGTTGACTTTGACTATATCTGAGGGGTATTTTGATATGTTAAGCATGTTTGAACGTTTTACTCTGTTGTTTGACTATCTGAGACTATTTTGGGTTATTGGACTAGGCCAAGGGTATATTAATCATTTCACATGCATCAATCTATTGTGTTGTGCATATTTGCATATCACCCGTCAATGGTGGTTTAGTACTTGACTATTCTTCGCATAGTCTCTTTCGGTGTAACAGACGAGATTCCTACACTTGAGCTTTGTGTGCCGGATAGGCCTACAAACTGTTCATGTGAGCGTATATGCTTGACCAATCTTGTTTTGAAAAATCTCATGTTTTGAAAATCTCATGTTTATACGTTTGAATAGTTGACTTCATCAATAACAACTGAGTTAACTTTCTCGTTATAAACTTGATAGACTTTCCTGAAAAGGAAAATTTCTAATTCGGGAACCTGTTTTTATATAAATCGAGAAATTATGAGTTTATGAAACTAAGTTTCACAAGTATGGTTATGGACAATTGGACTTGGATCTAGGTTATGGACTATAGATTTATGGAGTCTGGGGGTGAAGGCCGAAGAGCATCTCCAGCACTAGTAGGCAAATACATTAGTCAAATTATTGATAAAATTGCTCATCTGAATATTAGTTAACGAAACCTTTTTGACGTCTTCTCCAGTAAATATTAGGCAAAAATAAGATTTACTTGATTTTATTGATTTACTTTAGGTTAGAAACATCGATATGTTGAGAGAAATCATGGAGAAATTTTTAGAAACAGGTTATAAGCCACATGAACGAGGGGAATTTGACTTTTGTCTAATAAAAGTTCCTTGCCGACTTTGGCGAACATGATGCCTATTTTGTGTTTTGCCTATCAAGATGTATATCGTATTGGAGTCTAACTTTCACCAACTTCTTTATAATTTGCCTAAAAAAATTGATTCGCATAACCTATTGGAGATGCTATAAGGCCTCATGTCCTTCAGGGCAATGCTTGTTCAATGTCTTACGGGGCACTGGATACTCTACCAACATCTGATCTTAGGCACTAGTTCAACGTCTCTTTAGCGGTTAGTCCCTTTTGAGGGGATGACTAGTTTTCCGGGTTTGCTCGTATTATCGAAACTGGAATCAGGTTCGGATAATGTCTTCCGACATTGGTTGATTTGGACGTCTGGATTATGCTTTGATTGGATTGTATAAGAATCAGGAACTGCATTTGGATACTGGTGAAAGAATTGTTTCCGGTACACTGGGGACAGGCGGCTCCATTTGAGAAACGTCAGGAATAGATGCTGATAAAGAGTTAAGACAAATCATTAAGTCAATTTAACTGACTTGATCTGATTATTCTTCCACTTTCTGGTCTTTTTCAAAGAGATTGTCCGGGCATGTTTGGTGAAGAGGTTTTAAAGATGAAAACATGGATATGTTTTTCCACCTCCACGGTTCCACCAACTGTATTATTATAAATAAGGCATAAAATTGGAAATTATTTAGTACTAAGGCAGGAAAGGAAAAATAATTATTTTAAAAGGAACTTTTAACAAAGTATTTGTTAACAAGGCAATAACTTATGATTTAGTACCATAATTGACAATTATACCAATTTGTTTTTTTTTTTGAAATACATTTATACCAATTGTTTAATAAATTATTCTGAATAATGTGTTTCCTTTTATCTTTAATTATAAACACAATTCATTCAAATCCCCATTCCCATCTTCATCAACACACACAATTGCTTATAATCTTCTTGCAATTCTTGCTCTGCCCTCTCTCCTCCACGTCATCAAATTTGCAAATTAATCTGTGATCAGTTATCTCCTTCCCAAGGAGATAACCTCCGTTAACTACTACCTTCATCATTTTCCCGAAATTTTATTCAGCAGTTACCGTCGGTTTCCGCGGTTATCGTCGGTTATCTTCATATATTTTGTGCGCACGACACTATTTGCTTAGCCATTCTGGGCTTTCACTCCTGAACCTACAATCGTTGTTACACAAAAAGATTTCGTATTACCATAACCATGTCTACAAAACAATCCAGAAATCCTTGTCTCTCTACGGACATCACTAAACTGCTAGCCACAATGAACCTCACCTCCAAGGAGAAATTGGGGGTTACTCTTCCACCGGAGGCCTTGAAGGACGGACAGGCTGAGTGTCGTAAGAGTATCTACGGTCAGATTATTACTACAAAAAATGTGAACTTGGGTAACTTTATGAATGTCATGTCAAAAGCATGGGATGATCCAATTGGCTTCCGAGTTATTCCACTGGAAAATCACATTTACCAGTTTGTCTTTGAAAGGGAGGATCAGGTTCAAGCCATTTTGGATACTCAACCATGGTTCTATAGGGGTTCCATGATTGCCATGGAAAAGTGGTTCCCGTGGAAAATTATGAGGGCAAGTCGCTACAATGAAGCCTTTCTCTGGGTCCAAATTTGGAATCTCTCTCCAGATTGTTACACTGACAAGGCTGGAAAAGTGATTGGGTCAATTCTTGGCCGCTTTCCCGAAGTGGTGATTCCATCACGAGGAATTCTGGTGGGAAAATGCATCCGCGTCAAAGTGCTGGTGAAAGTTGCAGAACCCTTGCTTAGGGCCTGTTCCGTGAACCTTCTTGAGGACCGCACGGAATGGGTTTTATTAAAATATGAAAAGTTGCCAAGTTTCTGCAATTTTTGCGGCAGAATGGGCCACGAAATACGTGATTGTGATAAATTGGCAACGGTGGATATCCCAATTGATGAAATTCCACATAATTATGGAACTTGGATGAACTCTACTGCTATGATGGACTATGTGTTGGGATATAATCCAGATCCTAAGTCCATTTTCGGCCCACTTGCTATCCCTTCGGACTGTAACATCCCACAGGCCGAACAACCAATCCCGAATATCAATTCAGAATACACTGGGGGAAGCGCTGAAGAAAGTGACGAGGAAATTGATCCGAATTCTGATGAGGGGCAGTTCGTGCTGAGGCAATGGGAAAAGGAATAAGATTTGGAACTTTTAAATCAGGCCAGGGTAGACTCCACGGTGAACGACGGTGATGACGAATGTGAGGATACTGATTTGGTCACTATGTCAAAAGGAAGTGGGACTGATCAACCTATGACTTCTATTGGTGTTTCTGGCAAGCGTAATCTGTCTGCAGATTCGGATGACAGTGCAAAAAAGCTCAAGGGAGATCGAGAGGGTTGGGGAGTACCTCTACGTTCCATAGCCTACACTCCCTAATTAGGGATAAGCGACCGGATTTGATTTTTCTTATGGAAACTAAGTTGCCTATCCATGGTGCAGATTCAGTATGTTTTAAAATGGGTTACAAAAAAGCTTGTCACATCCCCCGGATTGGTTTAGGGGGCGGTCTATCTCTTATGTGGAATAATGACTTTTGCGTTCAAGTTTTATCCAGTAATCGCTTTCACATTTATTGTTTTATACGGCCCCCCGAGGCTGGATCGGATGGTTTCTACTTCACGGGCTTCTTTGGTGATCCCGTTACAGCAAATTGTTGCCTAGCCTGGGACTTATTAAGGAGGCTAAAGCCGCAAGGGGATGCCCCTTGGCTGGTAGCCGGTGATTTTAATGAAATACTCTCCAACTCGGAGAAGAAAGGGTGGAATCATCGCAACTGGACACAAATCCAGCAGCTTGCTGATGCACTTTCAGATTGTGCTTTGTGGGACCTAGGGTATAAAGGGGAGCTGTTTACATGTTGGAATGGACGAACTTACCCTTTCTCTGTTCAGGAGCGTTTGGATAGGGCCGTAGCAAATCAGCATTGGGAACGAGCTTACCCTTCTCACACAGTAGAGGTTCTACAAATGATGGGCTCCGATCACCTTCCAATCTTGATTACAGCATTGCCACATCAACCGACGCATCCAATTCATAGTCGCTTTCATTTTGCCGCGGAATGGACACGCAATCCCGAATATGCAGATCTAATCAGTGAGGTATGGCCTAATTCTACATCTACCGCTAATTATATACATCAGTTTGCTGAAAGAATAGATTACACAACAAATTACATTCGTGATTGGGGGAAAAAAACTATCTTTCAGAAAATAAAGAAAAGAATATGCTGCTTCGTAAGTTCTCCAGACTCTCAACCTGTAGGCAGTCGTTTGATGTTATCTGCAAGAAAAAAGATATTGTTACTAAGTTGCAAAAAATTCTTTCTAACGAGGAGATTCATTGGAAACAACGTTCTCGAGTTAATTGGCTTAGAGAGGGGGATCGTAACACTCACTTTTTTCACAGAGTTACAAATGAACGGAAAAGGAAAAACACTATTACTGCTGTAACTGGTTTAAATGGTAATTGCTTTAAAGACATTGTTGACATAAAAAAATTTTTTAACAACTATTACAAAAATTTATTTAAAGCAAGCCCCATTGTTTCTTATCAAACTTTAGACTGTGTTCTTCCTAAAATTACTCCTGCCATGGCTAGTTTACTTTCGGAACCCTTTGTAGAAAGTGAAATTGTTACTGCTCTAGATTCAATTGGTGCTCTTAAGGCACCAGGACCAGACGGGATTCCATCCCTTTTTTATCACCACTACTGGCCTATTATTGGAAAAGATATTGTTGCTATGTGTCTCGATTTTTTAAATAATGGCGGTGATATTAGTAGGCTTAATGAGACCTGTATTGCTCTAATTCCTAAAGTTAAAAACCCTCTTTGTGTCTCTGATTTTAGACCGATAAGTCTCTGCAACGTTTCTTATAAAATTATTTCGAAAACTTTAGCCAACCGTCTAAAACAAATTTTACCTGACATTTTTGACCAATCCCAATCTGCTTTTATTGCGGGGCGCCAAATTTCTGACAACTCCATCATTGCTATTGAGACCCTGCATACAATAAACAAATAAAAAAGTAAGGTTGGGTCCTTTTCTTTAAAATTAGATATGGCTAAAGCTTACGATAGAATTGAGTGGTCTTACTTAGAACAAATTCTTCAGAAACTGGGTTTTCCTATCATTTTTATTAGCAGGATAATGGCTTGTGTGACCTCGATTTCTTTTTCTATTCTTATTAATGGTCAACAAACTAACAGATTTCAGCCCACTAGAGGCATTAGACAGGGTGATCCTCTTAGTCCTTACTTATTCGTTATTTGTTCTGAAGGTTTGTTGTCTTTAATTAATCATGCTGTCATTAACAACATTCTTCATGGGGTTAAGGCTGGTATGGGTTCACCTTGCATTACTCACCTTCTTTTCGCGGATGATAGTATTTTTTTCGCAAAAGCAACTTTTCAAAATGCAATTACCATTAGATCCATCCTTTTCCAATATTGTGCTGCTTCTGGACAGCTAGTTAACCATGACAAATCTAAGATTGTTTTCGGTCCTAGAGTACCACACAATGTTCAAAATACTATCACCCAAATTCTTCAAATTCCGAGTTCGACCAATCACGATAAGTATCTTGGACTACCTACTATGATTGGCCGTAATAAAAAAGAGGTTTTCAATCCCATAAAAACAAAAAATTGGAACAAACTTTCTGGCTACAAAGAAAAAATACTTTCCCCGGCGGGAAAGGAAATTCTTATAAAATCAGTTGTTCAGGCTATCCCCACCTATATTATGTCTGTTTATCTTCTACCAATCACTTTTCAAAAAGAGTTACAGCAGTTCTTTGCTCGATTTTGGTGGGGCAATGACTTGGAAAATAAGAAGATCCATTGGAAAAATTGGGACAGTCTTTGTAACTCTAAATCTTTGGGTAGTATGGGTTTTCGCCACATGTATGCGTTTAATCTTGCACTCTTAGGAAAACAGGTTTGGCGTATACTTCATAACCCGAATTCTCTACTTGCTAGAGTCTTGAAAGGTAAGTATTTCCGATACTCTGATATTATTTCTATTGAAGACACTGCTGGTTCATCCTTTTTTTAGAAAGGTTTAATTACAGCCAGAAATATTACCTTCAAAGGAGTTAGATAAGGTATTGGGAATGGTTAAAGAACTCTTATTTACCATCACAGATGGATTCCTATAGGGCTGGGTAGGAAACCCTTCAGTTATCCCAAATTGCCATATCATTCCTATGTTTCAGACCTTATTAAACCTGATTTCACTTGGGATACAAATCTTATTTTCAATTGTTTTTCTGAAGAAGAACCTTTGGCAATAACACAAATCCCTCTCAGCTCTTCTTTGAATCAAGACAATTTTGTCTGGTCACAAGCTAAGGATGGTATTAATACTGTCAAGTCTGCTTACTACGTGACTTTATCAATAATTTGCCCTGATTTGTTTCAGAATATGCAGTCCGCATCTCAAAACCACACTTACCCTATTTGGAACTCTATTTGGAAGATGAACTGCCAGGAAAAAATCAAGATTTTTTTATATGGAAACTTTACAACAACTGTCTTCCAACAAAATAAAATCTTTGTAAGAGTGGAATCAGCTTACCTTCTTCCTGCGGGTTTTGTGACTGTTTTATTGAAAATCAGAGTCACCTTTTCTTTAACTGCTTCTGGACAAAACAAATTCTTCAATTTGTCTCTTTAGATCCGCATATCCCAATCGACCACATCCCTTCCAAGACTTGTTTTCGCCATTTCTTTATGGGGCTTTCACCTGAAAACATATCTGCCATTAGCTATATATGGTGGAACATTTGGCTTGAAAGAAATAGGCGGATCTTTCAGAAAGAGACTCAAAACCCAATCAATATCTTAAACCTAGCACTAGCAAGCCAATCTGAATTCAAAAGTTCTACTTATCTTGATTTGGGATTGGTGCATGCAGGTTCCCCAGAAGCTTCAACAAGACGAACTGCTTGGACGGCACCGCCCTCTAGTGAACTGAAAATGAACGTAGATGCAGCCATCGATGTTGACAATCGCAAATCCGGAGGTGGTGCTGTGATACCAAACGCAAATGGTGACTTGGTTCTGGGAATGTCTTTCCCTATTCCCTTCACCGCAGATTCGACTGTAGCAGAAGCTATGGCCATGATCTTAGCGATGAAGATAGCAAAATCTAGAGGTTTCGTCTCTCTGTTGATTGAATCGGATTCTCAAATACTGGTTCGATGGCTCTCGAAGAAGGAGGCGCCGAATGGTTTCTCTGAGACGGAACGAACCCTAAATGAAGCTCACACCACTCTCCGTTCTTTTATAGCTGCTAGGGTTATGTGGTGTTGTAAATTGCAGAACAACCTAGCCCATTATCTAGCTAAGATGGGCCTGCAATGTATTTCTGTTTCTCTTTGGGCCATCATATGCCCGCGAAGCTTGTATGACCTTTGGGTCAAAGACTTAGCCCATATTATCTAAATAAATGCAGCTTCTTTCAAAAAAAATAAAATTATAAACACATAAATTCAGTGCAACTCAATTCCAGCGTTACGAAGATGTCTATGATTCTCAATTGTTCCCAAACGGGATGCCAGTTCCTTTCGCCAACGAGATGTTTTTTCTAACCACAGATGGTGTCGAATTCGAGATTGACAAGGTAGCCCGTGCTCCGGGCGGTCATGTTAAAAGTAGGGGAACCATCTACTTGTCAAACATACGGTGGGTCTTTGTTTCTAGTAAACCTGGTGGCAACTACAGCTCCTTTGGGCTGCCCCTGCTTTTATATCCACGGCGAGAAGTTTAACCAGTCAACATTCCACTGCAACAATATCCCCGGAACTGTAAACTTGTCCCTGATTATCAGCACAGGGCACTTTACCAATTCATTTAAGATATTGTTCAAAGAAGGTGGCTGTGGGACGTTCGTCCCTCTATTTTTCAACTTGTTATCCTCAGTGAGGCAGTACAATCAACACCATGGTGCAGCGGTTAGAGTCCCAAAAATCAACAAATTGCTGAAGGAGTTGATTAGGGTTTTTGCGAGTGCGAAAAGACATCGACTCCCGGCCCGCGTCAAGATTGATGGAGCAAATTAAGTAACATCAGCACTGCATTATTTCAATTAAAGGGTATAACTGTCATGCTCTAACAAAATTATAAATTATTGTCTTGTTAGTAAATATTTTATTAGAAGTTCTTTATAAAATAATTAGTTTTCCTTTCCTGCCTTAATACGAAATAATTTCTAATTTTATACCTTATTTATAATAATCTCTTTTTTAAATTTTCAAAAAACACCTTAATAATCCTAATGTTTTGTAGTTACTCTCTTTTGGATGTTAATTTTCAACTGTAATAATGCATTTAGTTTTAAAATTTTCATTTACTTCAAATTTTTTAATTATACTAGATTATATTTATTTATACACACAGCGTGTCGCCATCTCCCAATTTTATTAAATTTGGCACTTCGGAATATCCGTTTCCAGGCAACATAGCAATTGATTCCTCTCTCTTTGGACGCTCCCTTGGATATTCATAAACCTCTTGTGAGGAATTTTCACAGAGAGTTCACAGCCCTGGCTTTATAGTCATATACTCTTATACGAATGTTTCAGAGTTCACAACCCTGACTTTAGACAAACCATGGCTGTGCTTGATCAACTCACCAGGATTCTTAACCTACTAAATCTATTATTCATTGCTTTGTTATATATCACTTTCCAGTCTCTTGTTTACCATATTCCAAGCAGTTTTTGATAATGTTGTTGCTATATTTATTATATAAATCATTTTAATTATAGACTCCCCTCCTCCTTAGCTCTTTTACCATTCACTATTTCTATGTGACTATTCATATAAGGACCTAGATTGGAATATTTACAATAGATTGATAACTATTGTAAATAGGGTAAAAGACACTCACCACCCCTGAGTTTAGGACTAATTCCATCCCGCACCCCTGTGTTTTGGATAAAGACACTCCGCACATTTTTTTGGATGGGAAGCTAACAGTAGACTAACGGTACGGAGAAAAGACCATTTTACCCCTGAAATGTAATAAAATTACCTCCTATATATTACCCTCATCTCTCATTAACCCTAATCATTCTCTCTGCACCCTCTTTCTCTCTTCCCCATATCCGAAACCCACACCATCAAACCACCAACGCCACCATCACCGCAACCAAGCTCCTTCTTCTCCTCTCTCCCTTCTCAATCTGAAACACAATGGTAGGTGTCGATCCTCTCTTCTACTTCTCTCTCTCTCTGTCGATCCTCTCTCTCTCTCTATCGACCCAGCCACTGCCGCACAAGAGCACTTGAGCACCCAACGGTCACCTTTTTGGGTCGTCAGTGTCCTGGTCGGTGCTATTACGTGCTCCTTCTAGTTCGCCACGGGTCAGATTGGTCCAAGCCTCTAGATCGGAGAAGCTTGAACTGTACGGCTCCGCCATTGTTGACCAGATCCGAAGCTGCAATCGCCGCCAAGGACTCACCGGACTTCGCCGTCAACACTTTCAGGTATCCTAGTTCTCACTCAGATCTCCCAATTTACTTCAAATTTTGAACCAATCGGTGATCTAAATTGTTGCCGATGACTGCGAATTTCACTACACGGCTCTCGATGTTAAGAAAACCAGATGACTACAGAAACAAAACGAATCACTAGGTCTCATTGAATCAGAGTTTTATTTGTTCGAAATAATTGATGAGAAAATCTGTGTATATCTGTAAATCGCCTTTGAGTCTGCGATTTTGGTGATTTTGGTGCTACCCTTATGCTCTGTGACGGGTTTGGTACAGCTGTGTTATCTCGGCAGTGTGCTGAGAAGTTTCTGGGTTCTTCTCTTTGAGTCCCCATCTTCTGAGTTTGTTGATTTTGTTAAATCAGGGCTGGTTAGCTGTGTCGGTTTTACTACCCAAAGTTACAACTTTTCTTGCTGAATTCCCGTGAAAATCGTGGTTGTTTTGTGCAATCAGCCTTGCTTATTTCTCGTGATTAATTGGAATTGTACATAGGCCATGAAGAACTTCATTTGTGCTTTCATGAAGAAAAATAAGCAGAATAGTTCTTTATTATTCTGGGTTTTGTTTGATGTAGCTTTTGATTGATATTCTTTCTGGATTCTAGTAATTTGATATTTTCTGATGTGGGGTTTCTTTGTGTTTTGTTTGAAGGTTTTCAGGACAACCAGTTTGCAGAGCTTCAGAAGCTTCAAGATGAGATCAACCCTGACTTTGTTGTTGAAGTTGTGACCCTCTTCTTTGAAGCTTGCAATCTGCACAACTATTTCAAGACGCAAAATTGCGTGTTAAAATTTGTACTAGATGATGAAACTGTACCTGTTTAAAGAGCTCATGTGAAACATGCTTTCTTAGAACACTCTTATGTAGTGTGAATCTAAAGTTCTCATATGTGTACAAACAGAGTAATATTGAATCTTTAGTTCTTGATGTTCTTGATATTGGTAAACAAGTTTTGATACAATTTATCTAGTATTCTGATTTATTGATATGTTTTTGGAGTTCTTGATGTTCTTGAGTTTATGTTTTTAGAGTTCTAGATGATAAACATGGGAAAAATGTCCAAAAAAACAAACAAGGGAAGTATGGTCCTAAAAAAATCAATCACCCACTTTTTTAACGGAACTTGACAGAAGGGTGCAAACTGTCCACGGAATATTCCGCCATTTGGGTGCAGAGTGTCTTTATCCAAAACACAGGGGTGCAGGGTGGAATTAGTCCTAAACTCAGGGGTGGTCAGTGTCTTTTACCCTTGTAAATATTATCAATCTATTAAATATTAAATAATGATAATAGATTGATAACTATCTATTCTATAAAACAGCATGGTTTAACAAACTTTGAATTTTCATCCCACCATTAGATCTCACCTACTTATTACATCTCTAACTACCCACTCTCTTTGGACATCCTTAACTACCCACTCTCTTTGGACATCCATAACTAATAGGAGAGAGGTTTTTCTCAATTACACCCCTAACTTGGAAGTTGTTCTTTTTTTTTTTTTTTTTTTTTTTCTTTTTTCACCACATTTGTAAATATAATATTTTGAATAACACCTTAAATTCATTTAAAAAAAACACCTCTAAATATAAAAACTATTCAATTTAGGGATAGTGCCCTCGGGCACGGGTAATACACTAGTATCTACAATATATTAGCATAAATGATATGTTAGTGTCAATCATGGTTAGTTGTTAGTTACCTATGGTTCGTGTGAAGGAATACTTAGATATGTTGGTCAGGTTAGTGTTAATCATGGTTAGTTGTTAGTTAGCTATGGTTAGTCCGATCAAATAGCATTGTTTAATCTTAAGTTTTGTTTGTTATTGTAAAATATTCCCTTAACACCTTCACAGGATGGAGCCTCAATAAACTACTTGAAGGGCATTATCGTGACCATTGCATAAATTATCTATATAAAGTCCACCAAATGTACACCATCCAGCAACACCCCAATCACTTGAAATGCAGTCTCTTCCTTGGGTTGCTATTGGAATCTCAGCCTTCCTAGCTTCATTAGCAGTCATCCGCAAACTCGTCACCCGCCAAAAAAAGTACCCACCAGGACCCAAACCATGGCCAATCATTGGCAACTTAAACCTAATAGGGCCTTGCCCACATCAATCTTTTGCCGAGCTGTCCAAAAAATATGGAGAGTTAATGCTACTGAAATTTGGCAGCCTCCCTGTGGTGGTAGCATCCTCCCCTGCAATGGCGAGGGAGATTTTGAAGACTCATGACCAAACCTTCTGTTCTCGCCCTGCCAATGCTGCTGGCAAGTATACCGCCTACAACAGGCAGGACCTGGTGTGGGCCCCATATGGCCCCTACTTGCGCCAAGCTCGAAAGATCTACCTACAAGAGCTCCTAGGGGTAAAACAAATTGAGACATATGAGTACATCAGAGTGGAGGAAAGGCGGGCGTTTATGACCCGCCTTGCTGGCCTCTCAGGACAGAAGATTGAGATCCGGGGACATTTGGTCCAGTTTGCGCTGTCCAACGCAAGCAGAATGATTTTTGGAGATGACTACTTCTCCGAAACTGATTCTGATCTGTCCAAAAAGAGTATTTCTACTTCTGTGTTGAGTGTAGAAGAAAGTCGGGAAATGTTGGTAGAGTGGTTTCACCTGAATGGTGTTTTCAACATTGGGGATTGGATTCCCTGGCTAGCATTATTTGACTTGCAGGGGTATGTGAAGAGGATGAAGACTCTGAAAAAGAAGCTTGATATTTTCCACAATTTTGTGATTGCCAAGCACATGGAGAGGAGGGAAAAGGAGAAGGAGAACTTCGTAGCAAAGGATATTGTAGATGTCATATTGCAGCTTGCTGAGGATCCGAATCTTGAGGTCAAGCTCAGTAGTGACTCTGTCAAGGGGCTCATACAGATATACCTGCTCTTTTAATCGCGTCTATAGCACACAGAGTTGTTGGTACTTATTTGATAAATTTCTTTTAGCATAGTATTTTGACTGTCCTGCTCTTGGGGTCTAATGGAAAACAGAATCACAGAGTTTTTTTTTTTTGTCCTCTTCCATTATAGTTTGTGATTCCAGCTTCTCCACTCGTCCATAAAGGCTGTATTGATATAGTTTTTGAAAACATTACATAGCAGTATCGTATGAATTACGAAGATGGCATTTTTCTAAAACTTTTTTCATAAAATGATTTGCGACCTAAGCCACCGAGCTGAGTTCCTTGCCAATGGAGCTCATTATTCTATTCTAGGAAGCTGACAATCGTAAAATTGATTTGGGATAGTCAAATAATTCTTTCGCGTCCATGTAGTTTTTTGTGGTTGTTGACATACTGATAATTTCTGCAAAGAACAACTGTTTTAATTATTACACTATACTCAGAAGAGCTTCTTTTGTTTTCTATATTGGTGACAGGATTTATTATTTGGTACAGTGGATACGACCATAACAACTATAGAATGGGCACTATCTGAACTATTAAAGAACCCGAGAATTATGAGCAAGGCTACAGAAGAGCTGGATAGGGTGATCGGTAAAGAAAGATGGATAGAAGAGAAAGACATCTCACAACTACCATACATAGAGGCAATCGTAAATGAGACACTAAGGCTACATCCAGCAGCTACACTGCTTGTTCCACACTTCTCAATGGAGGATCGTGAAGTATCTGGTTACCACATTCCTAAAGGTACAACGGTTTTTGTGAATGTGTGGGGTATAGGGAGAGACTCCAAGTATTGGCAAGAAGCTGAAACATTCTGGCCCGAGAGGTTCATAGGAAGTGAAATTGATGCAAAGGGTCAACATTTTGAGCTGTTGCCCTTTGGTGCTGGCCGTAGAATGTGCCCAGGCTATCTCCTAGGCTTAAGGCAGATCCAGTCAACTTTGGCTAACATGTTGCAGGGGTTCGAGTGGGAATTGCCGGAAAAGTTGAAGCCAGAAGGTGTTGTAATGGGAGAAGAATATGGACTTACTACAACGAGATCTAACCCTCTTGAAGCTGTTGTTGAGCCTAGACTTCATGCTCATTCGTACTGATCTTTCATGTTTTTGTTTGTATTTGTTTCGTGGTAATAATGGGTGGTTGTTGATGCCCATGCGCGACCATAAAACCTATATGCCATGCATGTAAGGGACATATGGTGGACGCTTCAAGTTGTTATTTTCCAGACTTCCTTATTGCAACGTGGTATTTCGAAGCTTGATTTTTTTAGGGGTGGTAATGAAGCATCAGCTTGCTGCTCTACATTTCATGAAGCTCCGGGATTAGGTTTTTTGTTATATATGCCGTTGTCGAAAACAAGAACAAATAAACATTAAGAGATCATGATCGAGACGAGAATTAAACGTGGTTCACTAGCGCATCCGTTAGGTACCTCCACGGCGAAGAAAACTACTTATGAGACAATATATCCACACTGATATAAGAGACCTCCAGGCTCTTATATAGTGCTATAGAAGGAATTAACTCACTAGTCGCCCCCACATACTCTCTGATCGCTTGATTAGAACCATGATCATGTGGAAGCAAATGCCATTTTTTTGCTCCTACGATCAGAGAAATTAAAGAATTCCCTAGATATGAACTTCATGGTTAAGGCACGGTTCAACCTTGACTTTGAATCATCTCTTCAGGAACAGATCATTCTCACCTAAAAAAAAGCCACGTCTTCTCCACACCTGCTGTCCCTAACCAAAGAGACCGATATGGATGATCTTCCCACACACGGATGATCTTCCCATAACCAGATGTTCTGCAGCAGTATGCAGAACCAGATGCGTCAGATGTTGCTCCAACTCCCACAAGTTCTTGGATCGAATGCGCCAGATGCTCGCCAGTCGAGCCAAATGCATTCCAGATGTGCGCCAGATGCATGCTAGATGCATTCCTGATGCGCGCCGGATGCCCTTCGTCAGGGGCCAGATTGCTCCTCATCAGGAGGACAGATATCGCTCATCCTCAGGAGATCAGATTGCTTCAAAGGGCATTGAGAACTAGGTCATCCTCCGAAGACCCGACACAACTAAACGCAGAACCGAAGTTCTTCTTTTGGACATTCTTTCCACCAATGACATTTTTCCTTACAATAAACACATACGTTCTTTGGTAGCTATGTGAACTATTTGGGGGGAGCCGCAGCAGAATCAACGTCAATGGGCAACACTATCAACCTAACAATAGAAAAAATCATAGTTTTATTTGGAGAAACCCAAACAATGGACTTATGTGCCTAGACAGTATTCAAAAAGAGTTCAACCACAAGCACAAAAACCAGCGCATAATCCTGACATGATGAATCTATTGTTGAAGATTAACAAAAAGCTGGACAAGCTTGAAAGTGATGGTAGCAACTAAACTATCCGTGAAGAAACATGAGTCACAAATTAGGAAAAGCTAATCAAGCTACCCTTAGAGCACCCGGTGCGCTGCCAAGCACTACTACCATTCTACATAAAAGCGCGAAAGCCATTACAATGGTATTTGAAGAGGCTTTCCAAAATTCTACTATTGATTCGCGAGCTCCCATGGTGAAAGTTCAAGTGGTTGAAGAAAACAAGATTTCAAGGAAGAAGGAGGACATTAACACATCTATTCGAAGCAAGGAAGCAATGATCCCCAATCAAAGGGCATGTCACATCAAGACAATGACCGTCAAGGTATGATCTCTAAAATTACTAGTGAGGAGATTAAAAATTCTCCTTACCCTTTATGTATTACGAGAGAGATGGGGATGAAAATCTTTATGGGAGATTTTTTGACATTTTAAAAAACTACGTACTAGCATTCTGCTAGCGAAATTCTTCACTCATATGCCAAAACCTAAGAAATTTTTGAAA
Source organism: Linanthus parryae (assembly GCA_023055425.1). Classification (NCBI taxonomy): domain Eukaryota; kingdom Viridiplantae; phylum Streptophyta; class Magnoliopsida; order Ericales; family Polemoniaceae; genus Linanthus; species Linanthus parryae. The sequence continues at coordinate 67,417 of JALGPY010000060.1, read as the reverse complement.
GAAGTGATTTGGGGCAAACAAAAATTAGTGTACACTTAGAGCACAATCGAGAGGTGCCTCTTATCTTTGGGAGGCCATTATTTGAAACTATGAGAGTTAGTGTACACTTAAATACCGAATAGTTTACAATTAAAGCCTTAGATGACCAAGCAAAAATAACGTCATTTGACGGTTCTAGTGTGAAAGACAAATTAGCCATGATAAAGTTATGGAAAACAATAAACCAAAATTTGAAGCAGAGGTAGAACCTAAACTCAGACTTGCATCAATTTTTGAGTCTGAAACACGGTCATTGAAAAAATCGTGGAGAGAAAAAAGAGATACATGAGGTGTGTCGCAAGATTAAAACTAAAAAGTATGAGCAGTCTAGCCGCACTAGATTATCCTATAATCTCCACGAAGTAACTAGGTCGGACTGTCGACTTTAAACTACAAGCTCTTGTTGGGACACAATGTTTATTTAATCGTTTATTTGTTTTAGTTTTTATTTAGTTAGTTTAGATTTAAATTTTATGTCATTTTAGTGTCTTAATTTAGTTTGTTTTACAGTTGGAACTTTGCTATGTCTATATTGATGCTACTAACAATACCGAGAATGTAGTGTTGTGTTATGATTGTAGGAAAATGAGCTCATAGTTGATGATCGACCCCGCATGTGCAAGTTGCGCATTTGACCGCAATGGAGCCCGACAAGGCTTGTGGATTTTCAAGAGAAAGTAAATTTTCAATAAATGGGTAGTGTGACCGACCCCATGCATTATATGCATTTGATTCATTTGGAAAACTTATTTCACGAGTTTTGGGATCACGCTGACCATTTAAACGATTTAGAGAAGCAAAAGTTTTAGAGAATTCGCATAAAAAAGGGCACAAGACCACTGGGCTAGAGTATGAGAACTTAAAAAATCGTCATCACCATGGTAGGAGATCATGCCAGCACGACCCGAGCAAGCCAAAGACTTATAAAATTTTGAGAACAAGCTCCCACCAAGGCAAGGATTTTCCCAAAGCGGTGGAAAAACTCACTATTGTGGAAAAATATTGCTCCCTCGCGGCAAGAAACCCCCACCGCAGAAAGAAGATTTTTGGATTTTCAGAAAAGCCTCCCCCCCCCCCCCCCCGCGGCGAGGAGAGTAAAACTTATACTTCAATTTTGGAAATTGGAACAAATAGACATCACCCCGTCACGATGGCGCAAAGCATTCAATTCCACCACTGGCCATCACCCCACCGCGGCAGAGAAGTGGACGTGGACCCGCTACCGCGGTTAGCTCCACACCCACTACATCGGCCCAAGCCTAGGACGCACAAGAGGAACGAAGGAGGGTTATTGTTGACACACTTTTCACAATGTTGAAGAGCTCAAGAAAAATTTACGAACACCGTATTGATTCACCAAATCAAGCAAATCACTAACCAAGACGCTCCTTTCGGCACAAGCATCTCAATCTAACCATCAATCACCACAAAAAATCATCAACCACTGAGAAATTGTGACGAACACCTTTTATTAAGAGGTAAATTATTGAGGTAAAACGTGTAGGGTTTTGATCATGGATACACAGCGGAATAAAAATAAATTTATCCGATCAAGACCCTCCAAGGATCACAGGAAGAGAAAATATGACGATGGTAAATGATTCGTGTTATGTACCTTGTGGGTCTTCTTTGATGACTTCTAACGCGAAAAGTATCACCTCTCTATGGTTGATCCATGCCTAGGATTGAGATCTAGATAATCCAAACGCCTTGTGTTAGCTAGAAAGAATGGAAGAGATGAAGAAATCACGCAACGGAGCCCCAACGAGAGGGGCGGCCCTCTCTTCTTGGCCGACGGGTTGGGCGGACGGCAAGGGGGGCTCGGCCTCCTTGTTGTCTTGCTCTCTCCTTCCTGCTCTCCTGCTCAATGTATGTTATTAGCATTAGTTTTATGGAATGAAGCTAGGGGCATCCTTTATATATTCCAACAACTCCTTGTTACTACATAAAGGCTCTCTCCTAATCTTACTCAAGTTCGGATTAGTCCAACTTGCATATTAGTCCTACTAAGTTAGCAAGTTGTTGCGATTTGATCATTCTAATTACTAAATCATATTAATTAATTAATTACAAAGTCTAGTTAAATCATGTATGGCTCGTGACCCTATAGGTTTCTATTTAGTTGGTAGTAACTATTTACTAATATTGAGCGGCCTCTGGCAAGACATCCATTCTAGCAAACCAATAGAAATAGTCATAATGACAAAACTTGTGAAAGTATTTTCTCATACCTTTGTCTCAATATCCGGATTAGACACGAGAAAATCAAGTCACACTCGTATATCCAATCCATGGTTCCTCGATCTGAGAGTAGCCTTATCGTGCAAATAACATCAATATCCTATATTGATTTATTTGAGTCTGGCCAGACATTCTATAAGCACTATACCTCGAGTGGCCTAGGATATTTGCTCCTGTTATGTGGTAGGGACAAATTCTATCTACATCACCACGATATCTAAGCTTGCTTACAATTTTATCCGATAGGCGCCTTTATGGCTACCCAGTCACAATGCAGCGTTTGACGCTACCAAAACACAATATTTCACAACTAGAAGATCTAGTGACTTCAAGTCTAAGGATGACAATACCGTTGTCACCACGAGAAGAACTTGTGACTTTACATAAATTGTATGTAGCCTTCTCGGAGATTGGTTAATCCAGTATGCCATTACTCCTAATGCATACCCATGTGTTAGATCGCAATATCTCCATATCAATCCAACCCCATACTAGTCTATAGATGATTGTCCAATTAATCATTATATTGGACTAGGGATATTTAAGATAAACAACAAAATTGTAAATCTAAGGACTTCATTAGTGTTCCCTTCATGCTTGTGCTGAACAAGCAGCTTTGTAAGTGGATCTGACAAATTCTCATCTGTAGGAATCTTGCATATCCGAACGTCTCCTCTTTCGATAATATCTCGAATAAGATGGAACTTCTTGAGTACGTGCTTGGATTTTTGGTGCGACTTGCGTTCCTTTGATTGCAATTGCCCCAGTGTTGTCACAATACAACTCTATTGGATTCGCAATTATAGGAACCACACCAAGCTCAGTAAAGAACTTCCTAATCCAAACAGCCTCCTTTGATGCGCCATTCGAAGCAATTTACTCAGCCTCTGTTAGAATCAGCCAACATCTCTTTCTTGGAACTCTTTCAGCTCACCGCTGCTCGATTCAGGCAAAACACAAACCCCGACTGTGATTTGAAATCATCTCTGTCTGTATAAAGCTTGCATCTGCGTAACCCTTTACACGCATTTCCTGTTCACCTCCAAATATGAAGAACGCATCCTTAGTTCTTCTCAAGTACTTTAGGATGTTCTTGACTGCAATCCAGTGACTCTCACCTGGATCGGACTGATATCTGCTTGTCATACTCAATGCATATGACATATCTGGTCTAGTACATAACATGGCGTACATGATGGATCCTATGGTCGAGGCATAGGGAACCCTACTCATGCGTTCCTTCTCAATCTCATTAGAAGGACAACCACTCTTCGAAAGAGTGATTCCATGCAACATGGGCAATAATCCCTTCTTGGAATCTTGCATGCTGAACCGTTTCAGAACCTTGTCTATATATGTACTTTGACTTAGGCCGAGCACCCTTTTAGATCTATCTCTATAGATCTTTATACCGAGTATATAGGCTGATTCACCTAAGTCTTTCATTGAGAAACACTTCCCTATCCAATTTTTAACAGATTGCAGCATGAGAATGTCGTTTCCAGTGAGTAGTATGTCATCCACATACAAGACCAGAAAAGAAAAAGAGCTCCCACTAACCTTCTTGTAGACACAAGACTCATATTCGTTTATGATGAAGTCAAACTCTTTGACTACTTCATCAAAACATCGATTCAAACTCCTAGAAGCTTGCTTTAATCCATGAATGGATTGTTGCAGTTTACAGACTTTGTTGGCTTGCTTTGGATCTTCAAAACCCTCAGGTTGTGTCATGTACACATCCTCAAGGAGATTCCCATATATGAATGCTGTTTTGACATCCATCTGCCAAATTTCATTGTCGTAGTACGCTGCAATAGCAAGTAAGATTCGAATGGACTTGGTCATTGCAACTGGTGAAAATGTTTCATCATAGTCCAATTTCATAGGGGTGCCCCTTCGGGTGGTTCCATCAAAGTCCATACTTTGTTGGTATACATGGATTCCATCTCGGATCTCATAGCCTCAAGCCACTTCTGAGAGTCCGACCCTTCTATGGCCTCTTCATAGGTACTAGGCTCATCATCTATGAGCATCGTGTCACCAGGCTCAGTCAAGAGAAGTCCATACCTCTCTCGCTCCAGGCGCACTCTACTAGATCTACGAAGCTCTTGTGTTACTTATACAAGCTTCTCCATAACCTCTTGTGTTTCTTGCTCATGTTCCATAGTAGGATCAATGTTTTGTGGTTCTTGAACTTCTTCAAGTTCTACAGTCCTCCCACTTTCTTCTTTAGAGACAAACTCTCTTTCTAGAAACACGCCGGCCCGAGCAAAAAACACTTTGTTCTCAGCTGGATTGTAAAACTAATATCCCATAGTTTCCTTAGGGTAACCCACAAACTTGCAATTGTCCGAATTAGGCCCTAGCTTATCTGATTGTTAACATTTTACATAGACATCACATCCCCAAATTGTGACAACCCAATACTTAAAAAAAAATGTATAATTATATTTACATCAAACGTGATTTGTGAAGATGTGATTAGAATTTTTGAGAATATGATTATTTATTTATTTTTACTTTCTTTTTTAGCCATGCTGATATGTGTGTTGCTTTTATGTAACTCGTTGGGAGTGTACAAAGCAAGTGACCCATAGTTGGACTTTTCTAAACTCATTTGTACTTCAATGGTGGAGTAAATTCATGTTATGTTACCATGCACTATTGGCCACATAAGGCCCACGTGTCAAATTTTGAAGTATGCTATTATGTGATTCTACATTACTTTGTGAGTAAGTTAAAGCCAGTGAGCTTATCAAGTATTGACTAGCATGTTGAACCTATATCTACAACTTTCAAAAATATTTTGTCTCAAATATTTTGTCTCACCATTACAGAGTAGTGTTTAGGATGTAAAGAGATCAGTTAGAATTTCGAGAGAGAGACGGAGCCATCGAGGAGTTCCTCTCTGTTTCGTGATTGAGTTATTATCCCTATTTAAAACCAATAGCAGATATATGTTCTTGAGAAACGTCATATGTTTTGTTCGTCTATCCGATTTCAAGTGGTGGTAGGGGAAATCTAACTTCTAAGTTTCCGCAGTTACAGTCTATACCTGTATATACTGCTTGTGTGAATTTTATAGCTTTTTAGTTATTTTTTGTATGTCTGGTGATTGTTAAAACACGCTGTTTGTGTATTTGGTGCCGCATGCTGATGTGTAATAACTGGCTGTTGTTAAGTAGATTTTAGATTTCTACGCAAGTGGTTAGGCGGTACCTGCTGGGCTATTTTGGCTCACCCCTCTGTTTTAAAGGTTGACCTGGAGCGCGACAGGATAGCGGAGTAGTTGCTAAAATTTGTGCTTTTAGTTAACTATGTTATTTTTAGCTATTTTTAGCTGTTTGTTGTAAATCACTATTTTGGGTCATATGTTTATAAAAATTGTCATTTTGACGAGTCGGTGTAACTTTTTAGTAATATCAGTCACGTACCGGCATTTCAGAAATGTGATTAAAAATGTGGTTTCGGAGGACTGTGTGTCCTGCTTGTGGAGTTTTGGACGTCTGAAAGTGTCAGACGGGTGGACGGTAAACTGTGATTTTTATCGTAAATCGATACTTTATTATGAAAATTATGATCGGGTCGTCACAGTGGTATCAGAGCCTTACCCAACCGGAGGTACGGATAGTGTATCTGGGACTGGGCGGATGTTTTGGCGGGTTTCTGTGACGGGTGTTGTACAAGTGGTACACACATGTGAGTCACCACACTTGTGAGCCACCGCACTGTCGAGCTAGGGGTACACAGTCCAGTACTGCTTGGGTGGTAAAGGTGATGAGACTTGGTGGTACGTGACATTTTTTTAAGTCGAAATAAAACTTTTATAAATTTCGGGACGAAATTTTTTGTAAGTTGGGGAGATTGTGACAACCCAATACTTAAAAAAAAATGTATAATTATATTTACATCAAAAGTGATTTGTGAAGATGTGATTAGAATTTTTGAGAATATGATTATTTATTTATTTTTACTTTCTTTGTTTAGCCATGCTGATATGTGTGTTGCTTTTATGTAACTCGTTGGGAGTGTACAAAGCAAGTGACCCATAATTGGACTTTTCTAAACTCATTTGTACTTCAATGGTGGAGTAAATTCTTGTTATGTTACCATGCACTATTGGCCACATAAGGCCCACGTGTCAAATTTTGAAGTATGCTATTATGTGATTCTACATTACTTTGTGAGTAAGTTAAAGCCAGTGAGCTTATCAAGTATTGACTAGCATGTTGAACCTATATCTACAACTTTAAAAAATATTTTGTCTCAAATATTTTGTCTCACCATTACAGAGTAGTTTTTAGGATGTAAAGAGATCAGTTAGAATTTCGAGAGAGAGACGGAGCCATCGAGGAGTTCCTCTCTGTTTCGTGATTGAGTTATTATCCCTATTTAAAACCAATAGCAGATATATGTTCTTGAGAAACGTCATATGTTTTGTTCGTCTATCCGATTTCAAGTGGAGGTAGGGGAAATCTAACTTCTAAGTTTCCGCAGTTACAGTCTATACCTGTATATACTGCTTGTGTGAATTTTATAGCTTTTTAGTTATTTGTTGTATGTCTGGTGATTGTTAAAACACGCTGTTTGTGTATTTTAGTGGCGCATGCTGATGTGTAATAACTGGCTGTTGTTAAGTAGATTTTAGATTTCTACGCAAGTGGTTAGGCGGTACCTGCTGGGCTATTTTGGCTCACCCCTCTGTTTTAAAGGTTGACCTGGAGCGCGACAGGATAGCGGAGTAGTTGCTAAAATTTGTGCTTTTAGTTAACTATGTTATTTTTAGCTATTTTTAGCTGTTTGTTGTAAATCACTATTTTGGGTCATATGTTTATAAAAATTGTCATTTTGACGAGTCGGTGTAACTTTTTAGTAATATCAGTCACGTACCGGCATTTCAGAAATGTGATTAAAATGTGGTTTCGGAGGACTGTGTGTCCTGCTGGTGGAGTTTTGGACGTCTGAAAGTGTCAGACGGGTGGACGGTAAACTGTGATTTTTATCGTAAATCGATAATTTATTATTAAAATTATGATCGGGTCGTCACAGTGGTATCAGAGCCTTACCCAACCGGAGGTACGGATAGTGTATCTGGGACTGGGCGGGTGTTTTGGCGGGTGTCTGTGACAGGTGTTGTACAAGTGGTACACACGTGTGAGTCACCACACTTGTGAGCCACCGCACTGTCGAGCTAGGGGTACACAGTCCAGTACTGCTTGGGTGGTAAAGGTGATGAGACTTGGTGGTACGTGACATTTTTTTAAGCCGAAATAAAAATTTTATAAATTTCGGGACGAAATTTTTTGTAAGTTGGGTAGATTGTGACAACCCAATACTTAAAAAAAAAATGTATAATTATATTTACATCAAACGTGATTTGTGAAGATGTGATTATAATTTTTGAGAATATGATTATTTATTTATTTTTACTTTCTTTGTTTAGCCATGCTGATATGTGTGTTGCTTTTATGTAACTCGTTGGGAGTGTACAAAGCAAGTGACCCATAGTTGGACTTTTCTAAACTCATTTGTACTTCAATGGTGGAGTAAATTCTTGTTATGTTACCATGCACTATTGGCCACATAAGGCCCACGTGTCAAATTTTGAAGTATGCTATTATGTGATTCTACATTACTTTGTGAGTAAGTTAAAGCCAGTGAGCTTATCAAGTATTGACTAGCATGTTGAACCTATATCTACAACTTTCAAAAATATTTTGTCTCAAATATTTTGTCTCACCATTACAGAGTAGTGTTTAGGATGTAAAGAGATCAGTTAGAATTTCGAGAGAGAGACGGAGCCATCGAGGAGTTCCTCTCTGTTTCGTGATTGAGTTATTATCCCTATTTAAAACCAATAGCAGATATATGTTCTTGAGAAACGTCATATGTTTTGTTCGTCTATCCGATTTCAAGTGGTGGTAGGGGAAATCTAACTTCTAAGTTTCCGCAGTTACAGTCTATACCTGTATATACTGCTTGTGTGAATTTTATAGCTTTTTAGTTATTTTTTGTATGTCTGGTGATTGTTAAAACACGCTGTTTGTGTATTTGGTGCCGCATGCTGATGTGTAATAACTGGCTGTTGTTAAGTAGATTTTAGATTTCTACGCAAGTGGTTAGGCGGTACCTGCTAGGCTATTTTGGCTCACCCCTCTGTTTTAAAGGTTGACCTGGAGCGCGACAGGATAGCGGAGTAGTTGCTAAAATTTGTGCTTTTAGTTAACTATGTTATTTTTAGCTATTTTTAGCTGTTTGTTGTAAATCACTATTTTGGGTCATATGTTTATAAAAATTGTCATTTTGACGAGTCGGTGTAACTTTTTAGTAATATCAGTCACGTACCGGCATTTCAGAAATGTGATTAAAAATGTGGTTTCGGAGGACTGTGTGTCCTGCTTGTGGAGTTTTGGACGTCTGAAAGTGTCAGACGGGTGGACGGTAAACTGTGATTTTTATCGTAAATCGATAATTTATTATTAAAATTATGATCGGGTCGTCACAGTGGTATCAGAGCCTTACCCAACCGGAGGTACGGATAGTGTATCTGGGACTGGGCGGGTGTTTTGGCGGGTGTCTGTGACGGGTGTTGTACAAGTGGTACACACGTGTGAGTCACCACACTTGTGAGCCACCGCACTGTCGAGCTAGGGGTACACAGTCCAGTACTGCTTGGGTGGTAAAGGTGATGAGACTTGGTGGTACGTGACATTTTTTTAAGCCGAAATAAAAATTTTATAAATTTCGGGACGAAATTTTTTGTAAGTTGGGTAGATTGTGACAACCCAATACTTAAAAAAAAATGTATAATTATATTTACATCAAACGTGATTTGTGAAGATGTGATTAGAATTTTTGAGAATATGATTATTTATTTATTTTTACTTTCTTTGTTTAGCCATGCTGATATGTGTGTTGCTTTTATGTAACTCGTTGGGAGTGTACAAAGCAAGTGACCCATAGTGTGACTTTTCTAAACTCATTTGTACTTCAATGGTGGAGTAAATTCTTGTTATGTTACCATGCACTATTGGCCACATAAAGCCCACGTGTCAAATTTTGAAGTATGCTATTATGTGATTCTACATTACTTTGTGAGTAAGTTAAAGCCAGTGAGCTTATCAAGTATTGACTAGCATGTTGAACCTATATCTACAACTTTCAAAAATATTTTGTCTCAAATATTTTGTCTCACCATTACAGAGTAGTGTTTAGGATGTAAAGAGATCAGTTAGAATTTCGAGAGAGAGACGGAGCCATCGAGGAGTTCCTCTCTGTTTCGTGATTGAGTTATTATCCCTATTTAAAACCAATAGCAGATATATGTTCTTGAGAAACGTCATATGTTTTGTTCGTCTATCCGATTTCAAGTGGTGGTAGGGGAAATCTAACTTCTAAGTTTCCGCAGTTACAGTCTATACCTGTATATACTGCTTGTGTGAATTTTATAGCTTTTTAGTTATTTTTTGTATGTCTGGTGATTGTTAAAACACGCTGTTTGTGTATTTGGTGCCGCATGCTGATGTGTAATAACTGGCTGTTGTTAAGTAGATTTTAGATTTCTACGCAAGTGGTTAGGCGGTACCTGCTGGGCTATTTTGGCTCACCCCTCTGTTTTAAAGGTTGACCTGGAGCGCGACAGGATAGCGAAGTAGTTGCTAAAATTTGTTCTTTTAGTTAACTATGTTATTTTTAGCTATTTTTAGCTGTTTGTTGTAAATCACTATTTTGGGTCATATGTTTATAAAAATTGTCATTTTGACGAGTCGGTGTAACTTTTTAGTAATATCAGTCACGTACCGGCATTTCAGAAATGTGATTAAAAATGTGGTTTCGGAGGACTGTGTGTCCTGCTGGTGGAGTTTTGGACGTCTGAAAGTGTCAGACGGGTGGACGGTAAACTGTGATTTTTATCGTAAATCGATAATTTATTATTAAAATTATGATCGGGTCGTCACGGTGGTATCAAAGCCTTACCCAGCCGGAGGTACGGATAGTGTATCTGGGACTGGGCGGGTGTTTTGGCGGGTGTCTGTGACGGGTGTTGTACAAGTGGTACACACGTGTGAGTCACCACACTTGTGAGCCACCGCACTGTCGAGCTAGGGGTACACAGTCCAGTACTGCTTGGGTGGTAAAGGTGATGAGACTTGGTTGTACGTGACATTTTTTTAAGCCGAAATAAAAATTTTATAAATTTCGGGACGAATTTTTTTGTAAGTTGGGTAGATTGTGACAACCCAATACTTAAAAAAAAATGTATAATTATATTTACATCAAACGTGATTTGTGAAGATGTGATTAGAATTTTTGAGAATATGATTATTTATTTATTTTTACTTTCTTTGTTTAGCCATGCTGATATGTGTGTTGCTTTTATGTAACTCGTTGGGAGTGTACAAAGCAAGTGACCCATAGTTGGACTTTTCTAAACTCATTTGTACTTCAATGGTGGAGTAAATTCTTGTTATGTTACCATGCACTATTGGCCACATAAGGCCCACGTGTCAAATTTTGAAGTATGCTATTATGTGATTCTACATTACTTTGTGAGTAAGTTAAAGCCAGTGAGCTTATCAAGTATTGACTAGCATGTTGAACCTATATCTACAACTTTAAAAAATATTTTGTCTCAAATATTTTGTCTCACCATTACAGAGTAGTTTTTAGGATGTAAAGAGATCAGTTAGAATTTCGAGAGAGAGACGGAGCCATCGAGGAGTTCCTCTCTGTTTCGTGATTGAGTTATTATCCCTATTTAAAACCAATAGCAGATATATGTTCTTGAGAAACGTCATATGTTTTGTTCGTCTATCCGATTTCAAGTGGAGGTAGGGGAAATCTAACTTCTAAGTTTCCGCAGTTACAGTCTATACCTGTATATACTGCTTGTGTGAATTTAATAGCTTTTTAGTTATTTGTTGTATGTCTGGTGATTGTTAAAACACGCTGTTTGTGTATTTGGTGGCTCATGCTGATGTGTAATAACTGGCTGTTGTTAAGTAGATTTTAGATTTCTACGCAAGTGGTTAGGCGGTACCTGCTGGGCTATTTTGGCTCACCCCTCTGTTTTAAAGGTTGACCTGGAGCGCGACAGGATAGCGGAGTAGTTGCTAAAATTTGTGTTTTTAGTTAACTATGTTATTTTTAGCTATTTTTAGCTGTTTGTTGTAAATTACTATTTTGGGTCATATGTTTATAAAAATTGTCATTTTGACGAGTCGGTGTAACTTTTTAGTAATATCAGTCACGTACCGGCATTTCAGAAATGTGATTAAAAATGTGGTTTCGGAGGACTGTGTGTCCTGCTGGTGGAGTTTTGGACGTCTGAAAGTGTCAGACGGGTGGACGGTAAACTGTGATTTTTATCGTAAATCGATAATTTATTATTAAAATTATGATCGGGTCTTCACAATGGTATCAGAGCCTTACCCAACCGGAGGTACGGATAGTGTATCTGGGACTGGGCGGGTGTTTTGGCGGGTGTCTGTGACGGGTGTTGTACAAGTGGTACACACGTGTGATTCACCACACTTGTGAGCCACCGCACTGTCGAGCTAGGGGTACATAGTCCAGTACTGCTTGGGTGGTAAAGGTGATGAGACTTGGTGGTACGTGACATTTTTTTAAGCCGAAATAAAAATTTTATAAATTTCGGGACGAAATTTTTTGTAAGTTGGGTAGATTGTGACAACCCAATACTTAAAAAAAAATGTATAATTATATTTACATCAAACGTGATTTGTGAAGATGTAATTAGAATTTTTGAGAATATGATTATTTATTTATTTTTACTTTCTTTGTTTAGCCATGCTGATATGTGTGTTGCTTTTATGTAACTCGTTGGGAGTGTACAAAGCAAGTGACCCATAGTTGGACTTTTCTAAACTCATTTGTACTTCAATGGTGGAGTAAATTCTTGTTATGTTACCATGCACTATTGGCCACATAAGGCCCACGTGTCAAATTTTGAAGTATGCTATTATGTGATTCTACATTACTTTGTGAGTAAGTTAAAGCCAGTGAGCTTATCAAGTATTGACTAGCATGTTGAACCTATATCTACAACTTTAAAAAATATTTTGTCTCAAATATTTTGTCTCACCATTACAGAGTAGTTTTTAGGATGTAAAGAGATCAGTTAGAATTTCGAGAGAGAGACGGAGCCATCGAGGAGTTCCTCTCTGTTTCGTGATTGAGTTATTATCCCTATTTAAAACCAATAGCAGATATATGTTCTTGAGAAACGTCATATGTTTTGTTCGTCTATCCGATTTCAAGTGGAGGTAGGGGAAATCTAACTTCTAAGTTTCCGCAGTTACAGTCTATACCTGTATATACTGCTTGTGTGAATTTAATAGCTTTTTAGTTATTTGTTGTATGTCTGGTGATTGTTAAAACACGCTGTTTGTGTATTTGGTGGCTCATGCTGATGTGTAATAACTGGCTGTTGTTAAGTAGATTTTAGATTTCTACGCAAGTGGTTAGGCGGTACCTGCTGGGCTATTTTGGCTCACCCCTCTGTTTTAAAGGTTGACCTGGAGCGCGACAGGATAGCAGAGTAGTTGCTAAAATTTGTGTTTTTAGTTAACTATGTTATTTTTAGCTATTTTTAGCTGTTTGTTGTAAATTACTATTTTGGGTCATATGTTTATAAAAATTGTCATTTTGACGAGTCGGTGTAACTTTTTAGTAATATCAGTCACGTACCGGCATTTCAGAAATGTGATTAAAAATGTGGTTTCGGAGGACTGTGTGTCCTGCTGGTGGAGTTTTGGACGTCTGAAAGTGTCAGACGGGTGGACGGTAAACTGTGATTTTTATCGTAAATCGATAATTTATTATTAAAATTATGATCGGGTCTTCACAATGGTATCAGAGCCTTACCCAACCGGAGGTACGGATAGTGTATCTGGGACTGGGCGGGTGTTTTGGCGGGTGTCTGTGACGGGTGTTGTACTAGTGGTACACACGTGTGATTCACCACACTTGTGAGCCACCGCACTGTCGAGCTAGGGGTACACAGTCCAGTACTGCTTGGGTGGTAAAGGTGATGAGACTTGGTGGTACGTGACATTTTTTTAAGCCGAAATAAAAATTTTATAAATTTCGGGACGAAATTTTTTGTAAGTTGGGTAGATTGTGACAACCCAATACTTAAAAAAAAATGTATAATTATATTTACATCAAACGTGATTTGTGAAGATGTGATTAAAATTTTTGAGAATATGATTATTTATTTATTTTTACTTTCTTTGTTTAGCCATGTTGATATGTGTGTTGCTTTTATGTAACTCGTTGGGAGTGTACAAAGCAAGTGACCCATAGTTGGACTTTTCTAAACTCATTTGTACTTCAATGGTGGAGTAAATTCTTGTTATGTTACCATGCACTATTGGCCACATAAGGCCCACGTGTCAAATTTTGAAGTATGCTATTATGTGATTCTACATTACTTTGTGAGTAAGTTAAAGCCAGTGAGCTTATCAAGTATTGACTAGCATGTTGAACCTATATCTACAACTTTAAAAAATATTTTGTCTCAAATATTTTGTCTCACCATTACAGAGTAGTTTTTAGGATGTAAAGAGATCAGTTAGAATTTCGAGAGAGAGACGGAGCCTTCGAGGAGTTCCTCTCTGTTTCGTGATTGAGTTATTATCCCTATTTAAAACCAATAGCAGATATATGTTCTTGAGAAACGTCATATGTTTTGTTCGTCTATCCGATTTCAAGTGGTGGTAGGGGAAATCTAACTTCTAAGTTTCCGCAGTTACAGTCTATACCTGTATATACTGCTTGTGTGAACTTTATAGCTTTTTAGTTATTTGTTGTATGTCTGGTGATTGTTAAAATACGCTGTTTGTGTATTTGGTGCCGCATGCTGATGTGTAATAACTGGCTGTTGTTAAGTAGATTTTAGATTTCTACGCAAGTGGTTAGGCGGTACCTGCTGGGCTATTTTGGCTCACCCCTCTGTTTTAAAGGTTGACCTGGAGCGCGACAGGATAGCGGAGTAGTTGCTAAAATTTGTGCTTTTAGTTAACTATGTTATTTTTAGCTATTTTTAGCTGTTTGTTGTAAATCACTATTTTGGGTCATATGTTTATAAAAATTGTCATTTTGACGAGTCGGTGTAACTTTTTAGTAATATCAGTCACGTACCGGCATTTTATAAATGTGATTAAAAATGTGGTTTCGGAGGACTGTGTGTCCTGCTGGTGGAGTTTTGGACGTCTGAAAGTGTCAGACGGGTGGACGGTAAACTGTGATTTTTATCGTAAATCGATTATTTATTATTAAAATTATGATCGGGTCGTCACAGTGGTATCACAGCCTTACCCAACCGGAGGTACGGATAGCGTATCTGGGATTGGGCGGGTGTTTTGGCGGGTGTCTGTGACGGGTGTTGTACAAGTGGTACACACTTGTGAGTCACCACACTTGTGAGCCACCGCACTGTCAAGCTAGGGGTAAACAGTCCAGTACTGCTTGGGTGGTAAAGGTGATGAGACTTGGTGGTACGTGACATTTTTTTAAGCCGAAATAAAAATTTTATAAATTTCGGGACGAATTTTTTTCTAAGTTGGGTAGATTGTGACAACCCAATACTTAAAAAAAAATGTATAATTATATTTACATCAAACGTGATTTGTGAAGATGTGATTAGAATTTTTGAGAATATGATTATTTATTTATTTTTTACTTTCTTTGTTTAGCCATGCTGATATGTGTGTTGCTTTTATGTAACTCGTTGGGAGTGTACAAAGCAAGTGACCCATAGTTGGACTTTTCTATACTCATTTGTACTTCAATGGTGGAGTAAATTCTTGTTATGTTACCATGCACTATTGGCCACATAAGGCCCACGTGTCAAATTTTGAAGTATTCTATTATGTGATTCTACATTACTTTGTGAGTAAGTTAAAGCCAGTGAGCTTATCAAGTATTGACTAGCATGTTGAACCTATATCTACAACTTTAAAAAATATTTTGTCTCAAATATTTTGTCTCACCATTACAGAGTAGTTTTTAGGATGTAAAGAGATCAGTTAGAATTTCGAGAGATAGACGGAGCCATCGAGGAGTTCCTCTCTGTTTCGTGATTGAGTTATTATCCCTATTTAAAACCAATAGCAGATATATGTTCTTGAGAAACGTCATATGTTTTGTTCGTCTATCCGATTTCAAGTGGAGGTAGGGGAAATCTAACTTCTAAGTTTCCGCAGTTACAGTCTATACCTGTATATACTGCTTGTGTGAATTTTATAGCTTTTTAGTTATTTGTTGTATGTCTGGTGATTGTTAAAACACGCTGTTTGTGTATTTCGTGCCGCATGCTGATGTGTAATAACTGGCTGTTGTTAAGTAGATTTTAGATTTCTACGCAAGTGGTTAGGCGGTACCTGCTGGGCTATTTTGGCTCACCCCTCTGTTTTAAAGGTTGACCTGGAGCGCGACAGGATAGCGGAGTAGTTGCTAAAATTTGTGCTTTTAGTTAACTATGTTATTTTTAGCTATTTTTAGCTGTTTATTGTAAATCACTATTTTGGGTCATGTTTATACAAATTGTCATTTTGACGAGTCGGTGTAACTTTTTTAGTAATATCAGTCACGTACCGGCATTTCAGAAATGTGATTAAAAATGTGGTTTCGGAGGACTGTGTGTCCTGCTCGTGGAGTTTTGGACGTCTGAAAGTGTCAGACGAGTGGACGGTAAACTGTGATTTTTATCGTAAATCGATAATTTAGGGTCGTCACAGTGGTATCAGAGCCTTACCCAACCGGAGGTACGGATAGTGTATCTGGGACTGGGCGGGTGTTTTGTCGGGTGTCTGTGACGGGTGTTGTACAAGTGGTACACACGTGTGAGTCACCACACTTGTGAGCCACCGCACTGTCGAGCTAGGGGTACACAGTCCAGTACTGCTTGGGTGGTAAAGGTGATGAGACTTGGTGGTACGTGACATTTTTTTAAGCCGAAATAAAAATTTTATAAATTTCGGGACGAATTTTTTTGTAAGTTGGGTAGATTGTGACAACCCAATACTTAAAAAAAAATGTATAATTATATTTACATCAAACGTGATTTGTGAAGATGTGATTAGAATTTTTGAGAATATGATTATTTATTTATTTATTTTTACTTTCTTTGTTTAGCCATGCTGATATGTGTGTTGCTTTTATGTAACTCGTTGGGAGTGTACAAAGCAAGTGACCCATAGTTGGACTTTTCTAAACTCATTTGTACTTCAATGGTGGAGTAAATTCTTGTTATGTTACCATGCACTATTGTCCACATAAGGCCCACGTGTCAAATTTTGAAGTATGCTATTATGTGATTCTACATTACTTTGTGAGTAAGTTAAAGCCAGTGAGCTTATCAAGTATTGACTAGCATGTTGAACCTATATCTACAACTTTCAAAAAATATTTTGTCTCAAATATTTTGTCTCACCATTACAGAGTAGTTTTTAGGATGTAAAGAGATCAGTTAGAATTTCGAGAGAGAGACGGAGCCATCGAGGAGTTCCTCTCTGTTTCGTGATTGAGTTATTATCCCTATTTAAAACCAATAGCAGATATATGTTCTTGAGAAACGTCATATGTTTTGTTCGTCTATCTGATTTCAAGTGGAGGTAGGGGAAATCTAACTTCTAAGTTTCCGCAGTTACAGTCTATACCTGTATATACTGCTTGTGTGAATTTTATAGCTTTTTAGTTATTTGTTGTATGTCTGGTGATTGTTAAAACACGCTGTTTGTGTATTTGGTGCCGCATGCTGATGTGTAATAACTTGCTGTTGTTAAGTAGATTTTAGATTTCTACGCAAGTGGTTAGGCGGTACCTGCTGGGCTATTTTGGCTCACCCCTCTGTTTTAAAGGTTGACCTGGAGCGCGACAGGATAGCGGAGTAGTTGCTAAAATTTGTGTTTTTAGTTAACTATGTTATTTTTAGCTATTTTTAGCTGTTTGTTGTAAATTACTATTTTGGGTCATATGTTTATAAAAATTGTCATTTTGACGAGTCGGTGTAACTTTTTAGTAATATCAGTCACGTACCGGCATTTCAGAAATGTGATTAAAAATGTGGTTTCGGAGGACTGTGTGTCCTGCTCGTGGAGTTTTGGACGTCTGAAAGTGTCAGACGAGTGGACGGTAAACTGTGATTTTTATCGTAAATCGATAATTTATTATTAAAATTATGATCGGGTCGTCACAGTGGTATCAGAGCCTTACCCAACCGGAGGTACGGATAGTGTATCTGGGACTGGGCGGGTGTTTTGTCGGGTGTCTGTGACGGGTGTTGTACAAGTGGTACACACGTGTGAGTCACCACACTTGTGAGCCACCGCACTGTCCAGCTAGGGGTACACAGTCCAGTACTGCTTGGGTGGTAAAGGTGATGAGACTTGGTGGTACGTGACATTTTTTTAAGCCGAAATAAAAAATTTATAAATTTCGGGACGAATTTTTTTGTAAGTTGGGTAGATTGTGACAACCCAATACTTAAAAAAAAATGTATAATTATATTTACATCAAACGTGATTTGTGAAGATGTAATTAGAATTTTTGAGAATATGATTATTTATTTATTTTTACTTTCTTTGTTTAGCCATGCTGATATGTGTGTTGCTTTTATGTAACTCGTTGGGAGTGTACAAAGCAAGTGACCCATAGTTGGACTTTTCTAAACTCATTTGTACTTCAATGGTGGAGTAAATTCTTGTTATGTTACCATGCACTATTGGCCACATAAGGCCCACGTGTCAAATTTGGAAGTATGCTATTATGTGATTCTACATTACTTTGTGAGTAAGTTAAAGCCAGTGAGCTTATCAAGTATTGACTAGCATGTTGAACCTATATCTACAACTTTCAAAAAAATATTTTGTCTCAAATATTTTGTCTCACCATTACAGAGTAGTTTTTAGGATGTAAAGAGATCAGTTAGAATTTCGAGAGAGAGACAGAGCCATCGAGGAGTTCCTCTCTGTTTCGTGATTGAGTTATTATCCCTATTTAAAACCAATAGCAGATATATGTTCTTGAGAAACGTCATATGTTTTGTTCGTCTATCCGATTTCAAGTGGAGGTAGGGGAAATCTAACTTCTAAGTTTTCGCAGTTACAGTCTATACCTGTATATACTGCTTGTGTGAATTTTATAGCTTTTTAGTTATTTGTTGTATGTCTGGTGATTGTTAAAACACGCTGTTTGTGTATTTGGTGCCGCATGCTGATGTGTAATAACTTGCTGTTGTTAAGTAGATTTTAGATTTCTACGCAAGTGGTTAGGCGGTACCTGCTGGGCTATTTTGGCTCACCCCTCTGTTTTAAAGGTTGACCTGGAGCGCGACAGGATAGCGGAGTAGTTGCTAAAATTTGTGTTTTTAGTTAACTATGTTATTTTTTAGCTATTTTTAGCTGTTTGTTGTAAATTACTATTTTGGGTCATATGTTTATAAAAATTGTCATTTTGACGAGTCGGTGTAACTTTTTAGTAATATCAGTCACGTACCGGCATTTCAGAAATGTGATTAAAAATGTGGTTTCGGAGGACTGTGTGTCCTGCACGTGGAGTTTTGGACGTCTGAAAGTGTCAGACGAGTGGACGGTAAACTGTGATTTTTATCGTAAATCGATAATTTATTATTAAAATTATGATCGGGTCGTCACAGTGGTATCAGAGCCTTACCCAACCGGAGGTACGGATAGTGTATCTGGGACTGGGCGGGTGTTTTGTCGGGTGTCTGTGACGGGTGTTGTACAAGTGGTACACACGTGTGAGTCACCACACTTGTGAGCCACCGCAATGTCGAGCTAGGGGTACACAGTCCAGTACTGCTTGGGTGGTAAAGGTGATGAGACTTGGTGGTACGTGACATTTTTTTAAGCCGAAATAAAAATTTTATAAATTTCGGGACGAATTTTTTTGTAAGTTGGGTAGATTGTGACAACCCAATACTTAAAAAAATGTATAATTATATTTACATCAAACGTGATTTGTGAAGATGTGATTAGAATTTTTGAGAATATGATTATTTATTTATTTTTACTTTCTTTGTTTAGCCATGCTGATATGTGTGTTGCTTTTATGTAACTCGTTGGGAGTGTACAAAGCAAGTGACCCATAGTTGGACTTTTCTAAACTCATTTTTACTTTAATGGTGGAGTAAATTCTTGTTATGTTACCATGCACTATTGGCCACATAAGGCCCACGTGTCAAATTTGGAAGTATGCTATTATGTGATTCTACATTACTTTGTGAGTAAGTTAAAGCCAGTGAGCTTATCAAGTATTGACTAGCATGTTGAACCTATATCTACAACTTTCAAAAAAATATTTTGTCTCAAATATTTTGTCTCACCATTACAGAGTAGTTTTTAGGATGTAAAGAGATCAGTTAGAATTTCGAGAGAGAGACGGAGCCATCGAGGAGTTCCTCTCTGTTTCGTGATTGAGTTATTATCCCTATTTAAAACCAATAGCAGATATATGTTCTTGAGAAACGTCATATGTTTTGTTCGTCTATCCGATTTCAAGTGGAGGTAGGGGAAATCTAACTTCTAAGTTTCCGCAGTTACAGTATATACCTGTATATACTGCTTGTGTGAATTTTATAGCTTTTTAGTTATTTGTTGTATGTCTGGTGATTGTTAAAACACGCTGTTTGTGTATTTGGTGCCGCATGCTGATGTGTAATAACTGGCTTTTGTTAAGTAGATTTTAGATTTCTACGCAAGTGGTTAGGCGGTACCTGCTGGGCTATTTTGGCTCACCCCTCTGTTTTAAAGGTTGACCTGGAGCGCGACAGGATAGCGGAGTAGTTGCTAAAATTTGTGTTTTTAGTTAACTATGTTATTTTTAGCTATTTTTAGCTGTTTGTTGTAAATTACTATTTTGGGTCATTTGTTTTTTAAAATTGTCATTTTGACGAGTCGGTGTAACTTTTTAGTAATATCAGTCACGTACCGGCATTTCAGAAATGTGATTAAAAATGTGGTTTCGGAAGACTGTGTGTCCTGCTGGTGGAGTTTTGGACGTCTGAAAGTGTCAGACGGGTGGACGGTAAACTGTGATTTTCATCGTAAATCGATAATTTATTATTAAAATTATGATCGGGTCGTCACACAAATCTTCATGAACGACAATGTGGGACACCTCCCACTCCACATCTCATGTGGTGTCTTCATGACTGACTTGGATGGAACACGGTTAATGGTGAAAGCTACACTCAATAGAGCATAGCCCCAAAACGATAATGAAAGATCAGTTTGACACATCATAGATCGAACCATATCTAATAGAGTTCGATTCCTCCTCTTGGACACGCCATTCCATTGTGGCGTTCTGGGTGGAGTGAGTTGGGATATTATCCGACACTCTCCAAGATAGTCGTCAAACTCTTGGCTCAGGTATTCTCCTCCACGGTCCGACCGCAGAGCTTTAATAATTTTGCCAAGATACTTATCTACTTCATTCTTGAATTCTTTGAACTTTTCAAAGGCCTCTGATTTTGCCTTCATAAGGTATACAAATCCATATCTACTGAAATCATCAGTAAATGTGATGAAGTAGACATAACCACCCCTTGCAGGCGTGACAAATGACCCACATACATCAGGATGTACTAGCGCCAATTGCTCACTAGTCCGCCAAAAAATAGCAATTATTTAATTCTAAAACTAATCCTGAAGGCAGAGACAACTCGTACAAGCCTACAGCTAATGCATCAACCTTTGCTCTATTCCCAACGCGCAAATCTATCTCTCTTTTAACAAATCTTCTACTTCTCTTTAGAACCTGAACATTTGGACAAATGTGAGATCCACATCAAGTATCCAATACCCAAGATGAAGAGCAAGTAAATGTGAGACCCCTGCTTTACGAAAATTAATTAAATACCTAATTTTCATTATTTTTAGTGAAAAGGTGGTCTGGTGGTTATTGGTATCTTCCTTAATTTTGAGCTGCTTTAGTTACTATCATGTGAAACATTTGCTGATAGGAATAATATGGTAATTTGGAAACTTAGATTTTGTGTAATATGTGATTTAGCTTGTAAAATGTGTAGGAATCATTCAAGTGAGATGCATGTAACCGTATTGTTAATAGAAACTAATGCTAGTGGGTGATGTAGTAAAGTCATGAAACCTATTTAGTGAGGAACATGTGTTATATTTAGGAAAATATCTCTATTCTTTATAGAATTAAAAAAAATCAAACATTTTGTCTTTCTAACAAGTTGCCACATATGGCTTCAATACTTGTACTGGTGACTAATTTACATTGACAATTGACAAACCACATCTTGCCATATAGAAAAATGAATGATGATCATATTAGGTAAAAAAGGGGAAGAGATAGAGAGGACGAGGGTTCCAGGGGAACAAAAGATGCAAAAATGATTTGGAAGGTCTGATGAAGCGGCATGTGAAGGTAGTGAAAGGAATGAAGAATTTTGTTAGATGTTCGTATTGGGGTGAGTTGATACTCTCTTGTATCATCAACAAAATTTGATATTTGTTATTTATTTTATCTTGTGATTTATGAAGCCATTCAAGAACCATGTTAATGAGTTAAATTTGAAGGTTCAGCAGTGAGCCGGTTGTTCTCTTACATAGAACAGAGGAATAAAAAGTTATTGATCATTTTGTAGTGAGCCGATTGTTCTCTTACATAGAACAGATGGACAAGAAGTTATTGATCATTTTGTGTAAGCTCTAGCGATAGAAAATTCACATTAACTAAGAAAGATAGGTTACTCTAGGTTCACCAAACTTGTCAAACCTGACAGTTTATATCTGGAAGAGCTATATGAGGCAAGACTCATCGAGGGAGTGGTTATGGTTCCGTTTATTTTGTTATTGGACTGTTAGAAAGAAAACCAAGTGCTATTTAAGAAAATGTTAGGCTATAAGATTAGTGATATACTTCTTCCAAGCAAGAGCATAACAAATCTACCTTCTCTGTTGCGATAAATAAAAGAAGTGAAAATTAGAAGGATGAAGTTTCATTGTCACTAAGACATTGAGATTGGACTCTCGGTAAGACCATGAGAATCAGAGGGATCGATTAGAGATTTGAAGATTTTTTTAAGTGATTAATGCTGCTCAAAGGTAAAATATAGCATAAGTAAGAGGTAGAGGTTTACGTATAAAACTTAATTTATGAAAGTATCATTGTGGTATAGAAACTACTACTTTGAGTTATGACATTTTTAAGATTATAATTAAAATTTGGTTTAATATCAGGATGGAAACGCATTTAAGCGACATGTGATTTTGCCTAAATAGACTGTTGTCGTGGAATTTGTGTGTCCTCGTTTTGTTCATCCACAAGTTGTAGGCATTCGAGAAATTTTATATTGTTAAAACGTGATATTTTATCAGTATGTCATCTTTGCTCATTTTTAGTGAACTCAATCATGTACCAGTTCTTTAGAAATATGTTTAAAATGTTGTTCAGCGAACTGTGTGTCGTGCTGGTGGAGTTTTGGACGTCTGGAAGTGCCAGACGGGTTGACAGTAAATTCTGATTTTTATCATATAATCTCTATTTTATTAATAAGTTTGTGACCGGATCGTCACAATGGTATCAGAGCCAGACCCAAACGGAAGTACTGATCGTGTGTCTAGGACTGGGAGGGTCTTCTAGCGGGTTTGTGTAGGACGTTTTTTTTACGCGTACTTCAATCTTGGCGAGCCAACTGTGTGAACCACAGTATTGTTGAGGTGTGAATAGCGATTTTGTACAGCTTGGGTAGTGGGTATGATGAACTGTGTACTACCATATATTTCTTTTTAAAAAGAGAAGTGAAATTATGGTGATGCATATATATATATATATATATATATATATATATATATATATATATAGGTGCTTGCTAGCAGGTTGTAGCAAGCAGTTTGGCCAACCTTGGCCAAAGTCGTGGGGCTTGCTTGGGGATGTCATAGGACGCCAATGGCTTCTCGTGGCACTCACAAGCACCTCCAAGGCGGGCTATATTGTGCCCGATGTGGTGACCTCCTCCAAGGCGGGCTTAGAATGTTCGAGAAACTTTGGATTCGGTCGTTTGTGTTTTTTCGCGTCTAGCGGTGCTCGTATTGATTTCTCTTGGCGTTCTTGCATGGTTGTGAAGCCAATAGGCTTCATAGTTGTGTGATTCAATGGGATTTCTCGAAGCCATACCTAGCATTCATCTTCAATCATGCTCAATGCAATCATATACTTTGGGCACGAGTTGGGTTCTTGTGTTGCCTACCTAAATTGATGGAATTTAATGTGGATTTCAATGCTGACCTTATAATTTCCATGAATGTGTGTAATGGAATTGTAAATAGCATGCCCATGTTTTTAATTTGGACGTAAAAATATGCATGTGCATGAATGAAAATAAGTGATCTTTAGTTTCTAAAAGAAAATGTGGAAGTGAAACATTTCTTTAAATGAGATGCGTATGATTGTAATGAAATCACATTTTGGACTGAAATTTAAATAATTTGTGAAAATTGTGATTTTCCAAATTCAAAATATTTGACTATGGTTCTTCTAAATTGGTGTTCAGGTGTCTTTGCGATATTGTGATGGTGTAATTTCTGCTAGTCGATATTTAATAAACTTTTATTGTTTTTCTTGAAAACTAGACTTTTATTGTTTTTCTTGAAAACTAGGTTATTGAAAATTCAAGTGCTGAAGTAAAATTTTGTAGTAAAAAAAAATCTTGCTATGTGGACGTACGTGGGAATTTTACATGCACAATTATATTTAATATAAGTCTTCAATAGGTAATTTGTTATTTTATTAAAAAAAATTGGCATCCGAAGTATTATTTTCTTACGTCAATCGTTTATTTCAGTACTCTTCCTTTGAGAGTGTAGTTTGTTTTGATGAATTGTTCATTGGTCGATCAAACAAATATGACATAGCTTAGTTTCCAAGACAAAGAGATTCAGAGAATGAATTTTCTTTGGTGATTTTGTGTTCGAATAGTAGCAATAGAAAAATAAGATTGAGACGTGGATTCTAACTTCTTAGCATAGTTTTGAGGTAAGGGAGGAATGAGGTAGATGGTGCATTAATTTACGGATAAGGTTTGATTCTGGTGTGTGATCGTCTTAATTCAAGGGATATTTTAATTTTCATGTATGCATTACATTTCTTATAAATATGTTGAGTACATATTTGTTTGTTATGTTATAACTTATAATTAATTTGGTGACAAAATTATGATCTTATGTATATAGTATTATATGATGGTGTATGTAGTCACAGCAGTATAACTGAATTTTAGATGGTTGTATAAGCGAGGTGTGTTCCGCTTAAGTGAGGGGTTGATAATGCATTATTGTGCCTAATTCGAGTGTCTGCAAGTGACAGACCGGTTGATAATACACTTTCGTTCTGATTATGAACAGTTGATCATGTATGTCTGTATGTGACAGACCGGTTGACAACACTATTTCGTTCAAATTATGAACGGTTGACTCTTATTTGTCTGTAAGTGACAAACCGATTGACAGCACACTTGTGTTATTATTATGAACAATCGACTTTGATTTGGAACAAACTAGCGTGTCCTTCTGATGTCGTTTTGGGGTGTCCAAAAATTTCAAGTTGGTTGAAATAATACACTTTGATTTATTGTGAGTTAATAAATTTCTATTATATGTGTGATCGAATAGTCACACGTGGGATATTTCTTAGTAAGTTTGTTTGACATGCTCTTATTGTCAAGTCCTATAAACCTGATCAGGAGCTATTACTAGCCCATTGCAGTTGTTGATAGTCTTGACTGAAACATGCAATTTTCAAATCATTCGAATTGACAATTTCGATTGGAGCTATTCTATAGGATTGAAAGTGCCAACGTGAGTCAACTTAAAAGAGATGAGATCCACAGAGATGTTGCTGGACTTGTGTGTCGTCTTTGTCTATACGGGCTGGCTAACAGTATTAATGTGAAATCGTTTTAAACAACGATTCTTTCTGCGGAAGTTAGGTTCCAGTGGAGGTTTAGAGTGTCTATGTTCATCTTAGAGTGGCAGATTGTTGAAAAAGCCAGATTCTGAATATTGACGGATACATTAACTAGTTTGGTACCATTTAATAGCCATTCGTATTGAATAGTGGAAAGGGGTAGAATAATTTATCTATCAAGTGTATCTTTGTGCATCAGAAAGAGGCCCATGATTGTGGGTGGTCACAAAGGATGGTTACTACTAGTTTGGCGAACATATAACTGTTATCAGCTCTACTCGAAGTAATTTGAACAAATAAAATTTCGGGACGAAATTACTGTAAGTGGGATAAATTGTGAGACCCCTGCTTTACGAAAATAAATTAAATACCTAATTTTCATTATTTTAGTGAAAAGGTGATCTGGTGGTTATTGGTATCTTCCTTAATTTTGAGCTGCTTTTAGTAACTATAATGTGAAACATTTGCTGATAGGAATAATGTGGTAATTTGGAAACTTAGATTTTGTGTAATATTTTATTTATCTTGTAATATGTGTAGGAATCATTCAAGTGAGATGCATGTAACCATATTTTTAATAGAAACCAATACCAGTGGGTGATGTAGTAAAGTCATGAAACCTATTTAGTGAGGAACATGTGTTATATTTAGGAAAATATATACATTCTTTATAGAATTAATAAAAATAAAACATGTAAGTCCTTCTAACAAGTTGCCACATATGGCTTCAATACTTGTACTGGTGACAAATCTACATCGACAATTGACAAACCACGACTTGCCATAACAGAAAAGGGGTGGCATAGAAATAATAGAAAAATATAATGAATGATGATCATATTAAGAAGAAAAAAAGGGGAGGAGATAGAGAGGACGAAGGTTCCAGGGGAACAAAAGACGCAAAAATGATCTGAAAGATCTGATGAAGCGGCATATGAAGGTAATGAAAGGAATGAAGAATTTTGTTAGATGTCGCATTGGGGTGAGTTGATACTCTCTTGTATCATCAACAAAATTTGATATTTATTATTTATTTTATCTTGTGATTTATGAAGCCATTCAAGAACCATGTTAATGAGTTAAATTTGAAGGTTCAGCAGTGAGCCGGTTGTTCTCTTACATGGAACAGAGGAACAAGAAGTTATTGATCATTTTGTAGTGAGCCGGTTGTTCTGTTACATAGAACAGATGGACAAGAAGGTATTGATAATTTTGTGTAAGCTCTAGCGATATAAAATTCACATTAACTAAGAAAGATAGGTTACTCTCGGTTCACCAAACTTGTCAAACTGACAGTTTATATCTGGAAGAGCTATATGATGCAAGACTCATCGAGGGAGTGGTTATGGTTCCGTTTATTATGTTATTGGACAAGTGAGAAGCAAAACCAAGTGCTATTTAAGAAAATGTTGGCTATAAGATTAGTGATATACTTCTTCCAAACAAGAGCATAACAAATCTACCTTCTCTGTTGCGATAAATAAAAGAACTGAAAATTAGCAGGATGAAGTTTCATCACCACTAAGTCATTGAGATTGGACTCTCGGTAAGACCATGGAATCAGAGGGATTAGAGATTTAAAGCTTTTTTTTAAGTGATTAATGCTGCTCAAAGGTAAAATAGAGCATAAGAAAGAGGTAGAGGTTTACGTATAAACATTAATTTATGAAAGTATCATTGTGGTATCGAAACTACTACTTTGAATTATGACATTCTTAAGATTATAATTAAAATTTGGTTTAATATCAGGATGGAAACGCATTTAAGCGACATGTGATTTTGCCTAAATAGACTGTTGTCGTGGAATTTGTGTGTCCTCGTTTTGTTCATCCACAAGTGGTAGGCATTCGAGAAATTTTCTATTGTTAAAACGTGATATTTTATCAGTATGTCATCTTTGCTCATTTTTAGTGAACTCAATCACGTACCAGTTCTTTAGAAATATGTTTAAAATGTTGTTCCGCGAACTGTGTGTCGTGCTCGTGGAGTTTTGGACTTCTAGAAGTGCCAGACCGGTTGACAGTGAATTCTGATTTTTATCATATAATCGCTATTTTATTAATAAAATTGTGACCGGATCGTCACATTAATATTGGCATCTATAACAAACATACATGGTTGTGGTGGAATCACTATTACAAGACTTTTATCCTCTAGATATTTTGGGCAGTTCTTTCTCCAGTGTTCAGGCTGATTGCAGTAGTGACATTCACCTTTAGTCACACCTTTGGCTATGCCACCAACAAGCTTAAGGGAAGATTCCTTGGTTTTGGGAACTGCCTTGCCTTTTCCCTTGGAGGTAGAGGCAAACCTTTTGCCCTTTTATTTCAGCACCATCATTATGGATTTTCCCTTCACCTTGTTGATGCTTTGATTAGTTCTCCTCAATATATTGAGTAAATCAGACAGGTTTCACGATCTCATTCATGTTATAGTTCATGATGAACTGTCCATAACTTTCAGGAAACGATTGCAAGATGAGATCGCTGGCCAACTCTTGACCAACCGAAAACCCTAGGCGGCCAAGGCTCTCTAGATAGCCGATCATGCGCAACCCGTGCGTGTTGGAATAGATGCCCCAGAGGTAATCAAGTTTAGTATGAACTTATTTTGGGTAGAACATTCATTGATTTATTTATTGGATATTTGAAGTCATTAGATTTACAATTGTGTTGTTTATCTTAAATATACCTAGTCCATTATAATGATTAAATGGGACAATCATCTATAGACTAGTATGGGGTTGGATTGATATGGAGATATCATGATCCAACACATGGGTATGCGTTACGGGTAATGGCATAGTGGATTGACCCATCTCCGAGAAAGCTACATACATGTTATGTTGAGTCACAAGCACTTCTCGTGGTGACAACGGTATTGTCATCCTTAGACTTGAAGTCACTAGATTGTCTAGTTGTGGATTCTTGTGATTTTGGTAGCGTCAAACGCTACACCGTGACTGGGTTGCCATAAATGCGTGTACCGGATACAATAATAAGCAAGCTTAGAAATTGTAGTAGACGTAGATAGAATTTGTCCCTCCCACATAACGGGAGCAAATATCGTATGCCACTCGAGGGATAGTGCTTACAGAATGTCTGGCCAGACTCAAATAAATCAATTTGGGATATTGATGTTATTTGTACGGATAAGCTATTCCCAGGATCGAGAAACAATGGATTGGATATACGAGTGTGACTTGTATGTCTCGTGTCCAATCCGTATATGGAGACAAAGGGATGAGACAATACTTGCACAAGGTTTGTCGGATGACTATTCTATTAGTTGGCTAGAATGGATGTCTTGCTAGAGACCGCCCGATATTATCTAATTGTTGCTACCAACTAGATAGAACCTATGGGGTCACACGCCCAATAGGGTTGAACTAGATTTGGGAATTAAATAATATGATTATAAATTTGGAAGGATCATTTTGAAATACCTTGCAAACTTAGTAGGAGTAATATGCAAGGAAGGGACTAATCCTAACTCATGTCGTATTAGGAAGGGCCTTTAGGTAGTTGACAAGGAGTTTTTGGACTATATAATGGATGCTCATAGCTTCCTTCCCACACTAATGCTCATAACAGAAGTTGAGTGGGAGAGAAACAAAGGAGAGGAGCAAGACAACTAGAGACCGACCGCCCCTAGCCGTCCGCCCCCTTACCCGTCAGCCACAAAGAGAGGCCGAAGCCCTCTCTTTGATCCTCGTTGCGTGGTTTCTTCTTCCTCTTCCTCCGGTCCAAGCTAGCACAAACGAGTAGGAAGATATTGACATCAACCCTAGGCGTGTATCAACCGTTGAGACGTGACACAATTCATGTTACAAGTCATCACAGGAGATCTCTAAGGTGTGTTACTTGTTTCTTCCTTTACCATGGTTATGATTCTCTTCCTGTGATCCTTGGAAGGTCTTGAATGGATAATTTCTTTCTTCCGCTGTGTATCCATGATCAAAACCCTACAATGGTATCAGAGCCACATGTCGTATAACAGAGACGTGGTTTATGTGTTACGTTTTGATAGTTTTACACTTTAAAATTGACGTTTATCACGTAAAATAGACAAATCAAGCATAAGATGCAATTTGTCAAATAATCAAATAAACAAGACCTAGTTTGTGCATTGGATGCATGAACTAGTGAGTTTTAGAACTTATAGGATCTTGGATCTAGGGTTTGGGCACAAATTTGGAAACTAATTTCAACTTTCGAAATGTTTTGGCCTTGGGGAACAAGGAAGGAGTTGTTTTGGAAACAACTCTAGAGGTTCGGCCCTAGGACCGCCCCTCTCTACTTCCTTGCCTCCCAAGCCACCTAGTCCAAAGATCTAGATGGTCGGCGAACCCCACGGGTTGGGCCGGCCAGCCTAGGCTCGGCCCGGGGCGGCTCCAAGGAGGCGCTGCCATGCATTGGTGGGCCCCTTGGACCGTTTTGACCCAAGAAATCCTAAAATCAATTCAAATTGACCAAGCCCGTTAAAATTGGATTTTAATTGTTTATCTGCAAATCGAATGATGATTGGATATGGCCTTAGGATGTGGTTTGATGTGATTGTTTAATTTTGTTGTTTGGTTTTTTTCCTGCGAGGCAATCAATTTGTTGTAAAAATTATTTAGAGTTTCAGCCTGCGAGCCAATTTTTTTTCTCAACTTGTGAGATTTATATTTATAGTATAGTTATTGGCTAGTGCTAGATAGAATAGATTGTTAGACAAGATTGGAGAAAAGAAGCCCAAAGCCAAAGAAGCCACAAATATGGAGCATTCCACAAGACTATAAAAGGATGGACCAAAAGATGGAGGCGCATGGAGATGTGTTTGCTATTTAAGGTTCATAGATATTCCCATTGGCTTGGGAATATCTTAGTCAAGAAAGGCCATATTCACATCACGTTTTTTTTGTGGTTGTTTATTTTTCTTGTCTTATTATTTTGTGATTGGTGTATGGATGATGCATGCAATTAGGATAATAAGATAATTAACAATCCGGATCTATTATTTGGAGTTTTGCCCAAACTCAAAATAGATAGATCAGTTGATATTGACCAACAAAACAATTAAAAACTGAATTTAAACATACCTCAAAATTCAGATATTGTGTTTTGCCTTCTCGTTATTTAAACACTCATCATCATCATGTTTTATCAAGCTCGTGCGTGCCAAAGCAAGGCGACTTGGTTCATAATGACGTGGTGCGATGACACAAGCAAGTAATGTGTAATTGTTTAAATAAGAGATTGGACACAACATGGTTTTTAATATTATTAAGACCTAGAGGCAACCAATTGGGATTATCCATGCAGATGGATAAATAAGAAGTTATTTTCCCAATTGAACCAAGAGTTGCATGGGATGCAATTGGAATCGTTCCTACTGAAAGTATTCAAATTTTGGGTGACTTGCCAAAGCAAGCTCGAGAGAAGATGAAACATGGATCTTGGGCCACTATAAAATATAAAGATATTTTCCCCATTAATATCTCGAGGGTTATTAATCCGTAGAAAAATAGTGGGAGCTATGTTTAATAACCTAGCCATTATTAAATATAGGCAAAAGTTCACAAATACTAAAACTTGTGTATTTTCCTTTTGTAGAATTCCAAATCGCAAACAACTCATCCAGTTCACAACATTCCCTACGATCTGTCCTTGAGAAGGACAAGCTTTCTGGAACCAATTTCCTCGACTGGTACAGAAACTTGGAATCGTTCTCAACAAGAGAAGAAACTGTACACAATAGAGGAGCAAGTTCCAGCAGGTCCAGAAAACAATCCTCCTGCAGCCCTAAAGGCGTATCAGAAGCGTATTGATGACGCTAATGATGCGTCCTGCCTCATGCTTTGCACCTTGAACTCTGAGCTTCAGAAGCACATGAGGACATGGATGCAATCGATATGATCAAACACTTGAAGCAGCTCTTCCAAGAGCAGGCAAGGGTTGAGAGGTATGAAGTTTCTAAGGCATTGTTCAAATGTCATCTGGCTAAGGGAAACCCTGTGGGACCTTATTTACTCTGTATGATCGGATACTTGGATAATCTCGCGCGACTAGGGTTCCCGGTCGGCAAGAGTTGGGCACCGATCTCGTGTTGCAATCGTTGCCTGATAGTTATGGACAGTTCATCATGAACTATAACATGAACGAGATCGTTAAATCACTGCCAGATTTACTCAATATGTTCAGGACAGCTGAACAAAGCATCAACAAAGGTAAGGGCAAGGCCATTATGATGGTGCAGAGAGGAAAGGGAAAAAGATTTTCCTCATCCTCCAAGGGCAAAGGCAAGTCTGTTGCCAAACCCAAGGAACCTTCCCTTAAGGCTGTTGGTGGCATTTCTAAAGGTGTGACTAAAGGTGAATGTCACTACTGTAGTCAGCCTGGACACTGGAAGAGGAACTGCCCAAAATATCTGGAGGACAAGAGGCTTGGAACAGTGATTCCACCACCACCAGGTATTTTTGTTGTAGATGTAAATTTAACTACCTCTACATCATGGGTATTGGATACTGGATGTAGATCTCACATTTTTCGAAATGTGCATGATCTAAAGAGAAGTACAATATTGGCTAAAGGGAAGAAAGACCTGCGCGTTGGGAATTGTGCAAAGGTTGCTGCATTGGTCGTAGGGGTGTACGAGCTGTCTCTACCTTCAGGATTAGTTTTAGAATTAAATAATTGCTATTTTGTGCCTGCTATGAGCAGAAATATTATTTCTATTTCTTGTTTGGACAAGGAAAGTTTTATTATTTCAATAAAAGACAATTCTTGTTCCATTTATTTTAATAATATTCACTATTGTAGTGCGCAATTATTTAATGGACTGTGTGTCCTTGATCTAAGCAATCCTGTCTACAACATTAATACTAAGAGGACTAAAATGAATGATTTAAATCCCGCTTACTTATGGCACTGTCGTTTAGGCCACATAAACGAGAAACGTGTATCTAGACTCCATAAGGATGGATTTCTAGACTCATTTGATTTTGAGTCATATGAGACATGTGAGGCTTGTTTATTGGGAAAATGACAAAGTCCCATTTCAATAAGAAAAGTGAAAGGACTAGTGAGCAATTGGCGCTCGTACATACCTGGGACATTTTCCTCGCATGCCAGGGGTGGTTACGTCTACTCATCACATTTACTGATAATTTCAGTAGATATGGATTTGTATACCTTATGAAGGCCAAATCCGAATCCTTTTGAAAGGTTCAAAGAATTCAAGAGTGAAGTAGATAAGCAACTTGGCAAAAGTATCAAGGCTCTACGATCAAATCGTGGAGGAGAATACTTGAGCCAAGAGTTTGACGACTATCTTAGAGAGTTTGGGATCGTGTCCCAACTCACTCCACCCGGAACGCCACAGTGGAATGGCGTGTCTGAGAGGAGGAATCGAACACTTTTAGATATGGTTCGATCTATGATGTGTTAAACCGATCTTCCATTATCGTTTTGGGGCTATGCTCAATTAAGTGCAGCTTTTACCATTAACCGTGTTCCATCTAAATCAGTCATGAAGACACCACGTGAGATGTGGAGTGGGAAGCGTCCTACACTGTCGTTCATGAAGATTTGGGGCTGCGATGTCTATGTAAAACGTTTACAAACAGACAAGCTAGGACCCAATTCGGATAAGTGTAAGTTTGTGGGGTACCCTAAGGAAACTAAGGGTTACTATTTCTACAATCCAACCGAGAACAAAATGTTTGTTGCTGGGTCTGGCGTGTTTCTAGAAAGAGAGTTTGTCTCTAAAGAAGCAAGTGGGAGGACTGTGGAACTTGAATAAGTTCAAGAACCACAAAACACTGATTCTACTATGCAACATGAGCAGGAACCACAAGTGGTTGTGGAGGAACCTGTTCAAGTAGCACAAGAGCTTCGTAGATCTTGTAGAGTGCGCCAGGAGCCTGAGAGATATGGATTTCTCGTGACTGAGTCTGGTGACAAAATGCTCATAGATGATAAGCCTACTAGCTATGAAGAGGCCATGAAAGGGCCGAAATCTCAGAAGTGGCTTGAAGCCCTGAGATCTGAGATGGAATCCATGTATATCAAAAAAGTATGGACTTTGGTGGAATTACCCGAAGGGGCGCTACCCATAGGGTGCAAGTGGGTCTTCAAGAAGAAGATCGACATGGATGGTAATGTGATTACCTATAAGGGACGATGGGCGGCTAAAGGATTCAGACAAATTCATAGTATTGACTATGATGAAAACTTTTCACCTGTCGCCATGACCAAATCCATCCGAATCCTACTTGCTATTACAGCAAACTACGACTATGAGATTTGGCAGATGGACGTCAAAACAACATTCATGTATGGGAATCTCCTCGAGGACGTGTATATGATACAACCTGAGGGTTTTGAAGATCCAAAGCAAGCCGATAAAGTTTGGAAGCTGCAACGATCCATTTATGGGTTGAAGCAAGCTTCTAGGAGTTGGAATCGACGTTTTGATGAAGTATTCAAAGAGTTTGGCTTCATCAGAAACGAAGATGAGTCTTTTGTCTACAAGAAGGTTAGTGGGAGCTCTGCATCTTTTCTGGTATTGTATGTGGATGACATACTACTCACTGGAAATGAAATTCCCATGCTGCAATCTGTTAAAGATTGGCTGGGAAAGTGTTTCTCAATGAAAGACTTAGGGGAAGCAGCCTATATACTTGGTATAAAGATCTATAGAGATAGATCTAGGAGACTGTTAGGCCTAAGTCAAAGAAAATATAGGTATAAGGTGTTGAAGCGGTTCAACATGCAAGATTCCAAGAAGGGATTCTTGCCCATGTCACATGGATTCACTCTTTCAAAGAGTGATTGTCCTTCCAATGAGATTGAGAAGGAACACATGAGTAGGATTCCCTATGCCTCGAACATAGGATCCATCATGTACGCCATGATATGTACTAGACCAGATGTGTCATATGCCTTGAGTATGACAAGCAGATACCAGTCCAATCCAGGTGAGAGTCACTGGATTGCAGTCAAGAACATCCTAAAGTACTTGAGAAGAACTAAGGATGCTTTCTTGATATTTGGTGGTGAGGAAGAGCTTTGTGTAAGGGGTTACACAGATGCAAGCTTCCAAACCTACAGAGATGATTTTAGATCACAATCGAGATATGTGTTTTGCCTTAATGGAGCAGCGGTGAGCTGGAAGAGTTCCAAGCAAGAGACGATGGCTGATTCTACAACAGAGGCTGAGTACATTGCTGCAATTGGTGCAGCAAAGAAGTTGTTTGGATTAGGATATTTGTTTATGAACTTGGTGTGGTTCCTAGCATTGCGGATCCAGGTGAGTTGTACTGTGACAACACTGGGGCGATTGCGCAATCAAAGGAGCCCCCGTCACACCTGAAATCGAAACACGTGCTCAGGAAATTCAATATGATTCGAGATATTATCGATAGAGGAGACGTTTAGATCTGGAAGATTCCTACAGATGAGAATCTGTCAGATCCACTTACAAAGCCGCTTTTTCAGCGCAAGCATGAAGGGCACATTAGGAGCATTGTCATACGGGATGCATGAGATTTGCTCTAGTGCAAGTGGGAGAATGTTGGAATAGATGCCCTAGTGGCAATCTAGTTTAGTATGAACTTATTTTGGCTAGAAAATTCATTGTATTATTTATTAGATTTTTAAAATAATGAAGTCCTTAGAGTTAAAATTGTGTTGTTTATCTTAAATATCCCTAGTCCATTATAAAAATGGGACAATCATCGAAAGACCAGTATGGGGTTGGATTGATATGGAGATATCATGATCCAACACATGGGTATGCATTAGGGGTAGTGGCATACAGATTGACCCATCTCCGAGAAGGCAACATACATGTTATGTTGTGTCCCAAGCGCTTCTCGTGGTCAGAAAGGTATTGTCATATTTAGAATTGAAGTCACTAGATTGTCTAGTTGTGGATTATTGTGATTTTGGAAGCGTCAAACGCTACACCGTGAATGGGTAGCCATAAAGGCGTGTACCGGATACAATAAGAAGCAAGCTTAGAAATCTTAGTAGACGTAGATATAATTTGTCCATCCCACATAACGGGAGAAAATATCCTAGGCCACTTGAGGGATAGTGCTTATAGAATGTCTGGCCAGACTCAAATAGATCCATATGGGATATTGATGTTATCTGTACGAATTAGGCTATTGCCTGGATCGAGAAATTATGGATTGGATGCACGAGTGTGATTTGTATGTCTCGTGACCAATCCAGATATGGAGACAAAGGTATGAGACAATACTTGCACAAGGTTTGTCGGATGACTATTCTATTAGTTGGCTAGAATTGATGTCTTGCTAGAGACCGCTCCACATTAGCAAATTGTTGCTACCAACTAGATAGAACCTATGGGGTCACACGCCCAATAGGGTTGAACTACATTAGAGAATTAATTAATATGATTAATTAATTGGAAGGATCATTTTGCAACACCTAGCAAACTTATTAGGACTAATATGCAAGGAAGGGACTAATCCAAACTCATGTAGGATTAGGAAGGGCCTTTAGGTAGTTGACAAGGAGTTGTTGGACTATATAAAGTGTAAAATCAGGTTGTGCAAGGCTTGGAATAGTTTAGCTATTTCAAGGCCTTGAACCAGCTTTCAAAGCCTTGAATCTGTTCTTGGGGGCTATTTTTAAGGCCTTAAAACTAGATTCAAACACTCTGAGTTATTTCCTTCTCTATCTTTCATATGTTTGATTTACTGTTATTAGATGATGAAAGAAAAATTATTCTAACACGTTTGAACATAGAATATCATCTGTTTGACATTGATATTGCAGGAAATTTTATTTCCAAGTTTTGCAGAATTGGTTCCTAAACTGAACTTATGCAGATTTGGAAACAGTTGGACACTTTGATCCTGTGATCAATCAGACTTGGATGATAGCTTCTCAAGATGAATAAACGAAAGATCACAACAAAATCTCTGAAGATTGTGATCATACAACCGTTGGAGAAGATGTCAATGAAGTCAAAAATCTGTTGCCTACAAAATAGGAAGTTTGTTGCTAAAAATCTGGGAAGATTTGCAGAGCTGTTTGAAGTTTAAATTGAGCTCAATTCTGAAGCAACAAGATACAATACTCAACGGGAAAAAAAGAGAGAAAGAGTTCTGTATTGACAAGCATCAAAGAATATCATCATTCTTCCAATCCATTCACAAATGTTCACTGCATACTTCACTGCAATTTCTACACTCTAAGTGTTCTTCTTTATTGTACTCCATTGGTAGATCATTTCTGTATTATTTCTAATCCATACTCAAGGATTGTTCAAAGTTAACAATAGAGAATTCTTAGTTAATCAGTTAGCTAGAGAAGGTTAGGGAAAACCACAAGCTGTAACAGAGTAAGGGAATTCTCTGTTCTTGAGTTCTAGGGCTTAGATTTTGATTAATAAGAATTGTGTTGAAAATCCTGCAGGGATCTAATCCTTGAGGTAGAGACGTAGGTCCAAGTAGGCTGAACTCTATAATTCACTTGTCTCTTGCATTTACAGTTCATTTTTTTCATAGTTTTTGCAGCACACAAAACTGTCTGTTTTTCAAGAGTTTGAACTTGTTTTCAAGGCCTTGAAAAGGCTTACTTGCTTTATACAAACTACATTTCTTCCAAGGTCTTGAAATTGTTTCCAAGGCCTTGAACTTCACTAGGTTTCACAAGATCTTATCTTCCTAGCAAGTTTTGTAAAAAGTTGGCATACTTTATTAAACCCCCTTCTAGAGTATCTTAGCTGCATTAACACCTGCACACTCACACTTTCAATTGGTATCAGAGCTTGTATCACTATATAGATTTAACCATCTGGTGATCATGAGTATTGCATGTGATGGTGGTTTCTCACATGGAAGAGCTGCTAACAGACCTCCTCTATTTTGTGAAGAAAATTTTGCTCACAGGAAAGCTTTGATGAAAATGTTCATCATTGATCAAGACATGGAGCTTTGGACCATTATACAGAATGGACCTCACACTTTCTACACAGAGAAAGATGGGATTAGAACTCCCAAATCTGAAGACTTACTCTCCTCTTCTGAATTAGAGCAATTCTAAAATAATTACAAAGCTATTAACATCTTATATTGTGCTTTGAGTACATATGAGTTCAACAGGATTTCAGGCTGCACTACTGCCAAAGAAATCTGGGATAAAATTGTGGTTACCTTTGAAGGAACTAGTCAAGTGAAGCAAACCAAGATCAACATCTATCTCAGGCAATATGACCTGTTTAAGATGAATGCAGACGAGTCCATGAGAGACATGTTCAAGAGATTCACAGACATTCTTAACAACCTTGATTCACTGGGAAAAAAATTTTCCAATGAAGAAAAGGTAAGGAAGATTCTAAGAAGTCTTCCAAAGGCAAAGTGGGAACCAAAGGCGACATCAATTGAAGAAGCTCAGAATCTCTCAACTCTACAACTCGATGACCTACAAGGGAAGCTTCTAACACATGAAATATCTATGAATGAAGCTGATGGAGAGCTACCAGGAAGTGTCAAGAACTTAGCTCTCAAAGCCGAGGAAAATGAGAGAACTCAAAACCTTGAAACTGAGGATGGTGTTGATGAACATCCAATTGCCCTGATTTCCAAAGCATTGACAAGAATTCTCAAAATGAAGAAAAACTTTGGAAACAGAGACTTCAAAAGAGAAAGGCATAGACCATCTAGTAGCAAGGAATACAAAGGTAAGTCCTCTACACAAAATAAATCAAAAGTTATGAACTGGTTTGAGTGTGGTGATGCAGGACATTTGATAAGAGAGTGTCCACACAAGAAAAGCAAGAGCTTTCAAAAGAAAGACCATGAAAGAAGAAAGAAAGCTATGATAGATTCATGGAGTGATTCATATAGCTCTAGTGAATCTGAATCTGAAGAAGAACATGCCAACCTATGCTTCATGGCCAAGCATGATGAAAGTTCAGAGAAGAACATTGAGGTAATGGTAAACTGTCTGATTTCAAAACCAAAAGAAGCTCTTTCAAAATATCTCAGAACAATGCTTTTAAAGGAGGAAGATTATCTGAAAGAGATCAGAATTTTGAAAGAAAAAGTTCATGAGCAAGCAAAAGAGAACTTACAATTTGTTTGTCTAAATCAGAATCTTGAAATCTCTTAGAAGAAAAATGACAGTGATTTCAAGGCCTTGAAAACCAGTTTCAAAGCCTTGAAAACACAAGTTAAGGAAGTGGTCACTGAAAACTCTGTAATGAGTAACAGCCTTGTCAATCTAAGACATCAGGTTGATGAATTAGATAAACAAAAGACTACTCTTACTGAGAAACTTTAAGAATCTGAATTGGTCAAAGTCAAGCTTGCTGGATCAGAACACAAGTTGAACTTGATTCTTGGAGGAAGTTCACATTAAGTTCACAAAGCTGGTATTGGATTCAATCCAAATTTCCCAAGAAAGAATAATACCACATTTGTGAAGGCTGGAAACAAAACTTCTCCTAAATGTAATTACTGCTGTAAAACTGGTCATGTTAAGATGACTTGTCCTTTCATAAGAAGAGACCCTCACATAATGAGGAACACTTTTCATTTTCAACTTAAAGGACAAGTTAAGCAGATTTGGGTTCCTAAAGGGGTTAGACCACCCAACATTGTTGATCCCGAATATGAATCCAAATTCCACACTTGGTCTAACAGCTGGGTAAGTCAGTGATTGGAATTTGCAGGTTGTCACCAACATCAAAGAACAGAAGTGGTTTATGGACAGTGGTTGCTCAAGACACATGAGTGGAAAGAGATCTCTATTCTCAGAATTAAAATAGCCATCTTAAGGTTCAATCACACTTGGTGACAAAGGAAAATGCAATATTTTTGGTATTGGTAAAGTTGGTACAAATTCTGAAAACTCTATTTCTGATGTATATCTAATTGAAGGTTTGAAATTTAACTTTCTTAGTGTATCTCAACTTTGTGACAATGGAAACAAAGTTATCTTTGATAAATCAGGAGATTTCATTCTCACAGCCTCTAGATCAAACAATGTTTATACTTTTCAGACTAACAAAGTTGCAGGTGAAAGTTTGAAGTGTCTCAAGGCCTTGAAAGAGGATTCAACGCTTTGGCACAGGAAGCTTGGTCATATCAGTTTGCATACTTTGAACAAGTTGATTTCCAAAGACTTGCTAAGAGGATTTCCACCCATTAAGTTCAAAGAAGATGAAATGTGCAAAGCTTGTGCTCAAGGCAAACAGACCGGAAGTTCCTTCAAGCCAAAGAAATTTGTAAGTACAACTAGACCTATTGAACTGCTTCATATGGATCTGTGTAGTCCTATGAGAACTCCTACTCCAAAAGGTAAAAGGTATATGCTAGTTGTTGTAGATGGTTTTTCAGATATACTTGGGTTATGTTTCTCAAAGAAAAATCTGAAGCCCTCTCTGAATTTTCAGAGCTTTGCAGAGAACTTCAAACTATGAAAAACCTACCTATAGCTTCAATTTGAAGTGATCATGGTAGAGAATTTGATCAATTAGAATTTGATTTGTTCTGTGATAAGCATGGTATTACTCAAAAATTTTATGCTCCAAGAACACCTCAACAGATGGTGTTGTTGAAAGAAAGAACAGGACTCTTGAAGATATGTCATGGACAAAGCTTCTTGAGAACAAGCTGCCAAAAAATTGTTGGGCAGAAGCTGAGAATACAACAAACTATATTCTAAACCGGTGCTTGATCAGACCTATTCTGAAGAAGACCCCTATGAACTATTCAAAGGGAGGAAGCCTAACATTTCATACTTCAGACCCTTTGGATGTACTTGTTTTATCCGCAAAAATGGAAAAGACAATCTTGGTAAGTTTGATGCAGAAGTGATAAAGGTATATTCTTGGTTACTCTCTGAATAGCAAAGCTTATAGAGTTTACAATAAAAGAACCAAACTGATTGAAGAGAGCATTCATGTTATTTTTGATGAAAGCTATGATGGTTCTTTGAGTGAAAGTTTTGCAGACTTTTGAACAAGCATGAATCAGAGGAAGAGTCTGAGAATCCACGGGGATTGGCTCAGAAGAAAACAGAAGACATTTTCAAGACCTTGAAAATGTTGCTCAAGGCCTTGAAAATAAGCCTCAAAGCCTTGAAAAAGATGATCACAAGGATACAAGTGACAAAGCCACTACTTCAAGAACAGAGAAGATCTATGGAGAACCTGAACCTTGGTCTCCAAGAAAGAGATTTAAATATCTCTCATCTCATCCAGTTGACAATATCATTTCAGATCCAACCACTGGTACACAAACTAGATAACAGTTGAAGAACTTATGTGCTTTTAATGCTTCCATCTCTCTTGTAGAAACATAAAATGTCAAAGAAGCATTACAAAAAGCAGAATCGATCATTGCTATGCAAATTGAACTCAATGAGTTTGAAAGAAATAAGGTTTGGAACCTGGTTCCTCCACCTACAAACCAGTCTGTCATTGGTACCAGATGGGTGTTCAGAAATAATTTGGACGAAAGTGGCAAAGTGATCAGAAACAAATCAAGGTTAGTTTCTCAAGGTTACAACCAAGAAGAAGGTATTGATTATGAAGAAACTTTTGCCACAGTTTCCAGGTTAGAATCAATTAGAAATCTGCTTGCATTTGCATCTCACAAGAACATGAAACTTTTTCAAATGGATGTGAAGTGTGCTTTCTTGAATGGCTTTTAACAAGAAGAAGTTTATGTAGCACAAACACCTGGTTTTGAAAATGACAATTTTACAGATCATGTTTACAAACTTGACAAAGCTCTGTATGGTTTAAAACAAGCTCCAAGAAATTGGTATGAAAGATTGTCAAAGTTTTTTCTTGAAAATGTTTTCAAAAGAGGTTTAGTAGACAAGACTCTTTTTATGAAGACTCAGGAGAAAGATTTGCTTGTTGTTCAGATCCATG
The DNA here is from genome assembly GCA_023055425.1 of Linanthus parryae. NCBI lineage: Eukaryota > Viridiplantae > Streptophyta > Magnoliopsida > Ericales > Polemoniaceae > Linanthus > Linanthus parryae. The sequence goes on along the minus strand of JALGPY010000060.1, from coordinate 26,245 downwards.
TTGATGATATCTTGTTTGGAGCTACTAATGATCAATTGTGCAGATAATTCTCAAGTCTTATGAGCAGGGAATTTGAAATGAGCATGATGGGAGAGCTGAACTTCTTCCTAGGACTTCAAATACATCAATTGAAGAAGGGCATCTTTCTGCATCAAAGCAAGTACATAAGAGACTTGCTAAACAAATATAGCATCTCTCAATGTAAGGAAGCCAAGACTCCTATGAGTTCGACACTGTCCTTAGACAAGGATTAATCTGGTACGAGTGTCTATGTAAGAGAGTATAGAGGTATGATTGGATAATTACTCTATCTCACAGCAAGCACACCAGATATTATGTTTAGTGTATGTATGTGTGCTAGATTTCAAGCTGATCCAAAAGAATCACACTTGACTGCTGTGAAGAGAATATTCAAATATCTCAATGGTACCAAAGACTTAGGGCTTTGGTATCCAAGACATTCTAACTTCTCATTGCTTGGATTTTCAGATGCTGACTTTGCAGGTTACAAAATTGATAGGTAAAGTACTTCAGGAACTTGCCAATTTATTGGATCATCCTTGATCAGTTGGCATTCCAAGAAACAGAATTCAGTTGCTCTATCAACCACTGAAGCTGATTATATAGCTGCAGGAGCGTGTTGCTCACAAGTACTATGGATTGCTCAACATCTAAGAGACATTGGATTTGATTTCAGGAGCATACCTATCAAGTGTGATAACACTAGTGCAATTTCAATTAGAAAGAATCCAGTGCAACATTCAAGAACCAAGCACATTGATGTCAGACACCATTTCATCAGAGATCATGCTAAGAGAAAGGTGATATTGTTCTTGAATTTGTTGCTACTAACATGCAAATTTCAGATATCTTCACTAAACCATTAGCTGATGAAAGATTCTCAGCTCTAAGTTTGGAATTGAGAATGCTAAATAAAGATGAATTGGTTTAGGGGGAGCATCAGGTAAGAGAGGTAAGTTTTATGTGTTTTCAAAGGTTTGAAATGATTTTCAAAGCCTTGAAAATCACTTCAAAGCTTTGATTTTTACTTGTGGAAATGTTACAGCTTTTCAAGACCTTGAAAACCTTTTCAAAGTCATGAAAATAAGTCTGCTATACTAGTAGTCAATAAACATGGATGTTTCTATATTGAGTGATATCTCTGTAGACATTTGCTTAATTTAGTCCCTACCTTTTTCAAAAATTTGTTTTAGCCAAAAATAGTATTAGAATATAGTATTTTCCAATGGATAAAAGATTTGAGTTCTCTCTAATTATTGCAAATATTTTTAGATCAGAGAGATATTCCAGTTTCCTTTTGAAACTCAAACTCTCTCAGTATTTATCTTCTTCTCTTCTCCTCTCTCCGTATCATTCCTATCTCTCTCTATTCTTCTCCCAAACCCTAATGAGCACAAGGAGAGCCTCAGACCGAATTAAGATGGCTGGAGGATCAAAACCTGCTTCAGAGAAGAAAAGAAAAGCATCATTGGATGAAGTTCAAGAGATTAGTGAAGATTCAGCTTCAAAGAGCTCTACAGATGAAGAAAAAGAATCTTCACCACCGAAGAAGATGGGGATAAAATATCAGGCACCATAAAAGAAGAAACAGAATACAACATCTACACAAGAAAAGAAGAATGGAATCCATATTGAAAGCCCTAAGAGAGACAAGAAAAAGACAGTCACAGAGGTCAAAGGAAAAGGAAAAGAAACTCATTCAAGACTCAGACTCAGACACTAATTCAGGATCCTATTGAGTGTACTCAATATCCAACAGAGGGAAACATGAGAAGGATCCATCCCAGTCTTTAGAAGCTTCAAAAACAGGAAAGAAGGATCACAAAACTGTTTCTGCTCAAAAGAAAAGGTTGGCTGTAAAGAAGAAGCTGAAGCGTGGGAAGAAAGCCTTGCAAGGAATCACATTCTTATTCAATAGTGTTATTGAGAAGATCTGCTCCTTCATTGAGGAACTAGATGTGGTTTCACAAGAAGTTCAAGCCAACAATGAAGACAGTGAGGAAGAAGAAGGGGATAAAGTTGAAGATAAATACCCTTAATCTTGCCTACTCTTTCTTCCGCATTCTCTCCTCTTAAAATTTATCTCTTTAAGTTTTCAAAATTTTCCAGAAACTTGATCCAACATATTCTATATTTTTGATGAAAGTCGAAGAGGGGGAGAATATTCTAGGATTCAGTTTTTATTCTTAGGTGTTATTTGCTTCTTGCTGAAATGTTTACTTTCTTTTGGTAATATGAATAAGTTGGATGTTTTGGAATTAATGTGTTATTATAAATTGTTAACTAACCAGTATTTTTTGCAGAGACTAAGGATCAAACAGAATTTGGTTTTGTCTTTCATCAAGGTGGAGATTGTACGATAAGGTTGTGCAACGCTTGGAATAGTTTAGCTATTTCAAGGCCTTGTACCAACTTTCAAAGCCTTGAATCAATTCTCAGAGGCTTGAAAATAGTTTAGCTATTTTCAAGGCCTTGAAACTAGATTCAAAGCCTTGAAACTGCTTAACCTGTGTGAACATTCTCATGGGGAGTTTTATGCAAACTCTCTGAGTTGATTCCCTCTCTATCTTTCATATGTTTGATTTACTGTTATTAGATGATGAATGAAAAATTATAATAACACGTTTGAACATAGAATATCATCTGTTTGACTTTGATATTGCAGGAAATTTTATTTCCATGTTTTGAAGGATTGTTTCCTAAACCGAACATATGCAGATTTGGAAACAGTTGGACACTTTGATCCTGTGATCAATCAGACTTGGATGACAGCTTCTCAAGATGTTTAAACGAAATATCAGAACAAAATATCTGAATGTTGTGATCATCCAACCGTTGGAGAAGATGTCAAAGAAGTTAAAAATCTGTTGCCTACGAAATAGGAAGTTTGTTGTTGAAAATCTGGGAAGATTTGCAGAGTTGTTTGAAGTTTAAATAGAGCTAAATTCTGAAGCAACAAGATAAAATACTCAACAGGAAAAAAGAGAGAAAGATTTTTGGATTTACAAGCATCAAAGAAGTTCATCATTCTTCCAATACTTCACTACAATTTCTACACTCTAAGTGTTCTTCTGTATTGTACTTCATCGGTAGATCATTTATGAATTATTTCTATATCCATTCTCAAGGACTGTTCAAAGTGAACAATATAGAATTCTTAGTTAATCACTTAGCTAGAGCAAGTACTAGACAGGTTAGGGAAAACCACAAGCTATAACAGAGTAAGGGAATTCTCTGTGCTTGAGTTATAGGGCTTAGCTTTTGATTAATAACAATTGTGTCGAAAATCCTACAGGGATCTAATCCCGGAGGTAGAGACGTAGGTCCAAGTGGAATGAACTCTATAAATCACTTGTCTCTTTCATTTACAGTTCATTCTTTTTCATAGTTTTTGCAGCACACAAAACTGTCTGTTTTTCAAGGGTTTGAACTTGTTTTCAAGGCATTGAAAAAGCTTACTTGCTTTATACAAACTGCGTTTCTTCCAAGGGCTTGAAATTGTTTCCAAGGCCTTGAACTTCACTAGTTTTCAAAAGATCTCATCTTCCTAGAAAGTTTTGTAAAAAGTTGGCATACTCTATTCAACCCCCCTTCTAGAGTATCTTAGCTTCATTAACACCTGAACACTCACACTTTCATAAAGGATGCTCCTAGCTTCCTTCCCACACTAATGCTCATCACATAAGTTGAGTGGGAGAGAAACAAAGGAGAGAGATCAAGACAACTAGAGGCCTACCGCTTCTAGCCGTCAGCCCCCTTACCCGTCGGCCACAAAGAGAGGCCGAAGCCCTCTCATTGATCCTCTTGGCGTGATTTATTCTTCCTCTTCCTCCAGTCCAAGCTAGCACAAAGGATTAGGTAGACTAGACATCAACCTTAGGTGTGGATCAACCGTAGCGACGTGAAACAATTCACGTTACAAGTAATCGCAGGAGATCTCTAAGGTGTGTTACTTGTTTCTTCCTTTACCATCGTTATGATTCTCTTCCTATGATCCTTGTAAGGTCTTGAATGGATAATTTCTTTCTTCCGCTGCGTATCCATGATCAAAAACCTACAGTGCAGCCCCACAGGGTTTCCCTCTAACATATGACATTTGAACAAGGAATTGGAAACTTCATACTTCCCAACCCTAGTCTGCTCTTGGAAGAGCTGCTTCAAGTGTGCGATCATATCGACTGCATTCATGTTCTCATGTTGCTTCTGAAGCTCAGTGGACATGGTTCAAAGCATTAGGCAGGACGCATCATTAGCGTCATCAACACGCTTCTGATACGCTTTTAAGGCTGCGGGAGTGTTGTTTTCCGGACCATCAGGAACTTGCTCCTCTAGAGCATACAACTTCTTTTCTTGCTTGAGAGCGATTCTTAAGTTTCTGTACCATTTTAGAAAATTAGTCCCGGAGAGCTTGTCCTTCTCAAGGACAGAGCGTAGGAAGTGCGATGAGTTCGATGAGTTGGTTTCCAATGGAATTCTACAAAAAGGAAAATACGCAAGTTTTAGTATTTGTGAACAATTTAACTATATTTAATAATGACTAGACCATTAAATACAGCTCCCACTGTTTTTCTACGGATTAATAACCCTAAAATATTAATCCGGAAAATATCATTATATTTTCTAGTGGTTGCCAAGATCCCTATTTCACTTCTTTTGAGCTTGCTTTGGCAAGTCACCCAAAATTGGTTATTTAGGTAGGAACAATTCCAATTGCATCCTTATGCAACTCTTGGTTCAATTGGGAAAATAACTCCTTATTTATTCATCCCATGGATAATCTCAATTGTTTGCCTCTAGGCTTTTAATCTTATTAAAATCACCTAGTTGCGTCCAACCTCTTACTTAGATAGCTGCACATTACTTGCTTGTGCCATAGTAACAAAATCATGAAAAATCAAGTCGCCCTGCTTTGGAACGAATGAGCTTGATAATCATGATCATGAAGAGTGTCTAAATAACGAGAAGGCAAAAACACAATATTTTAAATTGAGGGATCTTATTTTCAATTTGAAGTTGTTTTGTTGATCCATATCAACTGATCTACTTATATGAGTTTAGGAAAGAACTCCAAATAAAAGATCCGGGTTCTTAATTATCTTATTATCAAATTGCATGCATCATCCACACACTAATAACAATAATAAGACAATATAGTAAACATCCACAAAATGAAATTAACGTGATATGGATATGGCCTCCTAGACTAAGATATTCCCAAGCCAATGAGAATATCTATGAACCCTAAAATGGAAAACGTATCTCCATGTGCCTCCATCTCCTGGTCCATCCTTCATAGCCTTGTGGAATGCTCCATACTCCATGTTGTGGCTCCTTAAATTCTTTGGGCTTCTTTTCTTCACCCTGGCTATCTATCTATTTGATCTAGTACTAGCTAACATCTATACTAAATAAAATAAATCTAACAAGTTGAGAAAAATACCGGATCGCAGGCTCTAAACCCTAATTAAATATTACATCAAATTGATCAGCTCGCAGGCCGTAAACAAACCACAAAAATTAAATATTCACAACAAACCACATCTAAGGCCATATCCAATCACCATGCAAATTGCACATAAATAATTAAAACCAATTTTAACGCGCTTAGTCAACTTTAATTGATTTTGGATGTGCTAGGGTCGAAACGGTCCAAAGGGTCCGCTATCAGTATATCCAAACCGCCCAGAAAGGACCAAGGCGTGGCCTTGGGCCGGTCGGCCGAGCCTAACGCGCTGCGGACAACACACAAGGCTGGCCCGAGCCCTTGGGCGACAAGGCAAGGGGGCAGTCCCTAGGGGGGCCTAACGTCCTTAGGGATTTGTTTCCAAAACAACTCATTGCCTTGTTGCCCAAGTTTAGTTGTTTCCATGTTTGAAGAACCCTTTTTCAAAGCATGTTCCCAAACCTTAGCTTCTAGATCCAAAATTATTCACATCCAATGTGATTAAACTCACTAATCTTCACATCAAATGTTTAGTTAGGTCTTTTTTGTCTTGAATCAAATTCAAGTTGCATCTAATATGCTTAGTTTGTCGTTTTAACGCAATAATCAACAATTATAGGTGAAAAACAACAAAACGTAACACATAAACCACATTATGCTCTACGAACTGTGGCTATGATACCACTATAAGGTTTTGATCATGTATATGCAGCGGAATAACAATAAATTTGTCCGATTAAGACCATCCAAGGATCACAGGAAGAGAAAACATGACGATGGTAAAGGATTCGTGTTACGTACCTTGTGGGTCTCCTTTGATGACTTCTAACACGAAAAGTATCACGTCTTTACGGTTGATTCACGCCTAGGATTGAGATGTAGATCTTCCAAACACCTTGTGCTAGATAGGAAGAATGGAAGAGGATGAAGAAATCACGCAACAGAGCACCAAAGAAAGGGGCGACCGTCTCTTCTCATCCATTTGTCTCAATATTCGGATTGGACACGAGATACAAGTCACACTCGTATATCTAATCCATAGTTCCTCGATCCTAGGAGTAGCCTTATTCGTGAAAATAACATTAATATCCTATATTGATTGATTTGAGTCTGGCGAGACATTCTATAAGCACTATCCCTCGAGTGGCCTAGGATATTTGCTCCCGTTATGTGGGAGGGACAAATTCTATCTTTATCACTACGATATTTAAGCTTGCTTCCTATTATATCCGATACGTGCCTTTATGACCACCCAGTCACGGTTTAGGGTTTGACGCTACCAAAACACAATATTCCACAACTAGAAGATCTAGTGACTTCAAGTCTAAGGATGACAATATTGTGTCACCACGAGAAGCACTTCTGACTTTACATAACATGTATGTAGCCTTCTTGGATATGGGTCAATCAAGTATGACATCAATTCTTATGCATACCCATGTGTTGGATCGTGATATCTCCATATCAATCCAACCCCATACAAGTCTATAGATGATTGTCCCATTAATCATTATAATGGACTTGGGATACTTAAGATAAACAAAACGATTGTAAATCTAAGGACTTCATTATATTAAATATCCAATAAATGATACAATGAATGTTCTAGCTAATTTATTGTTTATAAGAAACTAGATTGCCTCTAGCGCACCTATTCCAACACAACGAGTCTCATTTGGTAGACACGAGAAGAACTTAAGATAACAAGCAAAACTTTTCCAACAAACCCATAAACTTTGGTAGAAATTTTTGGTAAGCACTTGTAAGAACACTCCAAGTGCAAGGTACTCTCTTTCTTTCACATCTTTATTTCCTTTAAGTTGATTTCAACGTAGCTCTTTTGAGAAGAAACCATGACTTCTAGGAAGAGGACTAACTGCATAGGTTCTTCATCCTCCCGAATTTAGATTGGCCTCGATGGATCGTCCGGATAATCAAAATAACAATACGACCTAGGAGAGTTTAACGGGACAAAGTACCCGAATGAAAAAATTTACCTAACCGAATTCAAACAACTAGGGCATGCTAGTGTGCACCAAGAGAGAGGAGTGGAGATTCATCAACGTATGTCCATAAAGCTTTTGGACAAGATGAGCTTACTTTGTCTTGGAAATATGTTTGAGGAAGCCCCTAACTGTGAATCCCCACAGGCAGTACGAGAGTTTATGGCTTATGGGACTTACCAAAAAGATAGGATAGACGAGATAGTTTAAAGATGTAGACATTAGCGGCACCACTTTTTTCAACTTATTTGGTAATTATTTCCCATCCAGTATTATTTTGCGAGTTTATCGATCATTTTGATGGTCTAGATGAGGAAAACTTGGGGTTACATCTTCATTGTCTTACCATTGGGTTTCCTGGCGCTGTCTGGGAACCCATAAATAGTGATGACCCCAAGAATCAAAAGCTAAGAAATTGTAACCTTAATGCCGAGGCAAGATGGTGGCTAAACTTTGAAAGCACAACAATTTGCCGAGTAAATTCGACACAACCCATAACAGCCAGGAGTTCAATACATCTATTGTCTCCTGAAAAATTAGAAAATGGATATCCCTACCATTCAGGGCGAAGCTCTGATCAGTTAGTTGCAGTCTAATCGCAAGCTCTTGATGTTTCCCCATTTCATATCTCATCTGCTCATTTACCACGGTGTCATAGATGAGAGTTAGATGAAAGTAAACCCTCCCCTCAGAACAAAATGGCCTAGGATTGTGGTTGAGACAGACAAGAGAATGAGAGTGGAACCCGCTCCACCACCAGTCATTCCACGTGATGGTGCGCATGATGATCGTGAGGCTTATGACCCCATGGATAACGTGCCCCTTGTTTCATACCAGTTTCCGGCCCACCCAAACCCGCCGATTCATTTTCCAGGTTTTGACCAGTTGACAGTGATAACTCCGTTTTCGGAGTTATTTTATGCCTTTTATTTCTACGTTTTGCGTGCTTATAATGGAGAATGTGTCGTCTTTTGAGTAAATTGAGCGTAAATGTGAAAATATGAGTTCATACGCATTACTTGTTAAATCCGGGCGTTTCTTTAGATTTTTGAGCTTTTATTGTGATATGATCGCGGGTTGTGTTTTCGTGTTGTGATTCGCAGGAAAACAGGGCTTGGAGGATCGTGCGGGATTTGGAAGCGAACTTCGGAAACAAGGAACTCAAAGGCAAGTCAAAAGGAAGGAGAAAGTCAATGGAAAGTCTAAGGAAAGTCAAACAGAAGAGGAAAGTCAAAGAAAGTCAAAGGAAGGTCAAGGGAAGAAAGAATGGAAGAAGAAAGTCAAAGAATGGAAGAGAAAAGTCAAAGGAGGCAAAAAGAGGGCTGGACACAGAAGTCTTCGTGCGAAGACATTTGTCTTCGTGTGAAGACATTATACTTAGCCAAAATTCAGCCTTGCAAAATTCTCTTCTCAAACACACTTGCAGTATCTAAATGAGAAGGCCTTCGCACGAAGAAGCAGAAGTCTTCGTACGAAGACTCTTCGTGCGAAGACAACTGTCTTCGTGCGAAGAGATCGTGGGACAGAGCAGTTTTTTTGGGGCTTTTTCGTATTATATCCAAACTTTGTAATATTATTATGGGAACATATTTAAGGCTTTTAGGTCGACTTTTTCAGTAGTTTTTGGAGATTAGAGACATCTTTGGAGATCAAGAAGCCTTGGAGAGAGCTTAGGAGCTTTTGGATCATTCGTTTGGATTCTAAACTCTCGTTTTTCTTGATTTTTATGTTTAAACTCATTATAATCGTCGTTTTGATTATGAATATGAGTAGCTAAACACTTTTTGCTGGGAATTCTCGTTTGGTGTAGCTAGGGTTTGATCTAAAGTTGAAGTTTTGATGATTGTAATGCATGATTTAGCTTAATCTCTCGTGTTCATTCACTATTATGGATTATTTGCGTTCTTAATCTTATTATCTTTGCGAGTAGCTAACGTAGAGATAGAATCAATTAGTTTCCACGCGGTAACTCCGTGATAACTAGTCGGTAAATTGAATAATCCACCTAGTCGTATCAATGTTTGGTAACTCGGCATCGTTAACTAGGATCGTTAAAGTAGAATTATGTTATTAATGCGTGCTTAAAGCTAAATTAGGCTTGGTAACTCGGTCTAGTTTAACCTAAGTATAGTGGACTTGCTTGGTAACTCGGTAAGTTCAACCTTGCTTGATTAATAGTGAATAATACGTGGTTGTTTTACAAATCAAAACATAAATTTAGATCAACCTAGTGAACCTAGAGAATTCCCGGTACTTTTCCCTTATTGATAAAAAAAAAAAAAACTCCAATTAATCATTCTTCATTAATCGTGAATTACTTCACTTGGTTAATTGAGAATATTGCATTTATTTTCTTAGAATTAGATAAAAACACAACTTGCGACTTGCCCACATAAGGTTTAGAATAGTAATTAATTTAAACAATGTCCCTTGGGTTCGACAACCCGGATTTCCGGTTTATTACTACACACGACGGCTGTGCACTTGCAGTTGGAACGTGTCAAGTTTTTGGCGCCGTTGCCGGGGACTTCGGCTAAATTAGTTATAATTCCTAGCCTTAGGGATTTTAATTTATTGTTTATATCCGTTACTCACCTACGTTTTGCGTGTTTTGTGATTTCAGGTTGATTTACTCGGTGCATGACCCGTTCTCGAGACGAGCCTTTGTATCCAACGTTTGAAGACCCGGAATCCTTTTTAAAAGCACAGCGTAGAGACAAGAGGAATTCAAGCTCAGTAGTTATGGATGAAGAAACGAGAGCTGAGTTTGAGAGGATCCGCAAAGGTATGCAGGATGCGGAAGCAGCTAGGGCTGCAGCTGTAGAGGAGGCTGCACAAAGAGCCGCAGAAGCTGAGGAGGTGAGAGCTCAAATGGATGAGATGCAGGCAAGGATGGATCGCATGGTCCCCCCAAATCCACAACCACGTCATGGTGTGGGGGCACAAGTGGCGAACATCGGTGGGAACAACAATGGTAATAATGGGGAAAACAACAGGCAGAACAATGCTGAGAATGAAGAACGCCCGATGGTGGATTATTTCAGGACTACTCCAGCATGTTATCAGCCTACCATTGTCAGGCCACAGATCAATGCCCAACACTTCGAGTTGCGCCAACATATGATCAACATGGTTCGTGATGAGTGCGCATTCAACGGAGCTCCAGGAGATGACCCCAATCACCATCTGCTGGTATTTGAGCAAATCACATCAACCCTGCACGATCAGCGAGTTCCAGATGAAACAGTTAAGCTTTTACTATTTCCATTCTCCTTATCTGGAAAAGCCAAGAAGTGGCTTATGGAGCTGCCAGCTGGTAGCATAGTGACATGGGCGGATTGTTGTCATGAGTTTCTGAGGAAGTATTTGCCACCATCCAGAGTCGCGCAGCAGATGGCAGAGATTGCAAAATTCACTCAGGATGAAGACAGCTCGTTGGGAGATGCGTGGAGGAAGTTCAGCCAAATTCTCCGTAGATGTCCGAATCATGGAGAGCCATGGCACAAGCTCTTCCATTATTTCTACACTGCATTAGACAAAGAGACGGCTGACCAGTTAGATATGCTAGCTGGAGGTAATTTTATGGGACTTGGAGCACAGCGAGCTCAAGATTTGCTAAACAACGCGTCAAAGAGAGAGACTACACGATCGGAAACGCGTAGGTACTCCAAACCGGGGGATACATCCTTAGTCAACAAGATTGAATCGATGGAACAAAAGCTGGAATCCATGACTTCAGCATTTCACGGTATGCACCCTCCGACACAGAAGCCCATGGGTGAATTACTAGCAGATGAAAACCAGGGATATGATAACAGTGTTGAAGATGTGAATTTTTTGCGACAGCAGCAATGGCCTAACACCTATCATCCCAACAATCGTAATCACCCCAACTTCAGCTATGCCAATCCGAACAGTGGATTATATGCACCCGGTCAGAGACCTAATGTTCCATATCAAGCGCAAATGCAAGCTCCACAGCAGCAGGCTCCACAAAAAGAAGAGCAAGAGACAAATGCTCTATTGAGAAAGCTCCTAGCCAATCACGACAGGATGGAGAGCGCGATTGTCTCAATACAAGCAACAATAAAAAGCCATGAGACTCAGATTGGGCAGATCGCCAATCAAAATATCAAGCTTCCACCAGGCATGCTTCCAGCAAATACCATCACTCCTAACGAGCAGGTAAATGCCATCACAACTCGCAGTGGCATCACTACTGAGGACCCCCCATATCCTAGCCACGCGCGAGCTGAGGCGACTAAGGCCACTGAGAAAGCTTTGGATGAAGAGATTCCCGTGCCTACCGTGAGTCCCCAATCAAAGGACACGGTGAGGAAGTCGGATGAGAAACAGAAGCCTAGGGAGGAATACAGTGTGCGAGTGCCATACCCGCAAAGATTGAAGAGCCAAGAGGATGCCAAGCATTTCAAGAAGTTTGTGGATATCTTCAGGAAACTGCACATTAATATACCTTTTGCAGAGGCCATCTCACAAATGCCGAAATATGCCAAATTTCTCAAGGACCTCCTTTCTAATAGGAGGCGCATGGATGACTTTGAAACCGTGACTCTAAATGAGGAGTGTAGCGCCGTTGTGCAAAAAGCGCTACCAAAGAAGATGAAAGATCCGGGCCGTTTCATCATTCCTGTCACATTGGGAGACGCATTTCATGGGAGGGCATTATGTGACCTTGGTGCAAGTATTAATTTGATGCCTACATCGGTTTTTAAGCAACTTGGTGTGGGAGATCCTAAGCCTACAAGGATGTGCTTGCAGATGGCTGATCGCACAATAAAACGCCCCAGGGGTGTTTTAGAGGATGTATTAGTGAGAGTTGAAGGACTCATCTTCCCAGCGGATTTTGTGATCTTAGACATGGAGGCCGACGATGATGTTCCTCTTATTTTAGGCCGTCCATTCCTGGCCACTGGGAGAACTATCATTGATGTGGCCAATGGGGAGCTGACTATGCAGATCAACGATGAGAAGGTGGCCTTCAATGTATTTGAGGCTATGAAGTTTCCCGCATACGCGGTGAGCGAGCAGTGCTTTGGGGTGGAGGCATACACGCTGGACGAGGAGGACGATATTTTGTTGGAGCAACTATATGAGGAGCTTGCTCTATTTGATTCCAGCGAGAAAGAGCAAGCCTTAGATGTTCATTGGCGCCCACCATTACCCCTCTTTAATGAGGGAAGCAGGAATATTCTTACTCCTTCTCTTATTACTGCTCCTGTTTTAGAGTTAAAGCCTTTACCTGTTCATTTGAAATATTTATACTTGGGATCTAATGATACTTTACCTGTGATTGTATCTGCATGTTTAGACAGGGAACAGGAGGAGCAGCTTCTCGAGGTACTACAGAAGAGGAAAGCAGCTATGGGATGGACAATAGCAGATATTAAGGGGATCAGCCCCACAGTTTGCCAGCATAAGATCAGGCTCATGGAAGACAAGAAGCCGGTAGTTCAATTTCAGCGCCGCCTCAACCCTCACATGCAGGAGGTGGTGAAGAAAGAGGTGCTTAAATGGTTGGAAGCAGGTATCATCTATCCGATTTCCGACAGCACGTGGACTAGCCCGGTACAATGTGTTCCCAAGAAGGGAGGTATAACTGTGGTGGAAGGGGAAAAAGGTGATCAAATTGCCACACGTACCGTTACTGGGTGGAGAGTTTGCATGGACTACCGCAAACTCAATGATGCCACTTTGAAGGATCATTTTCCCCTCCCATTCGTGGACCAGATGCTTGATAGGCTAGCTCACCATTCACACTACTGCTTTTTGGATGGATATTCTGGGTATAATCAGATAGCGATTGAGCCAGCTGACCAGGAGAAGACGACATTTACTTGTCCATATGGGACGTTTGCATTCAGACGCATGCCCTTTGGACTATGCAATGCCCCAGCTACGTTTCAGAGGTGTATGATGTCTATCTTCTCAGACATGATGGAGCAAAATTTTGAAGTCTTCATGGATGATTTTTCGCTTTATGGTGATGGGTTCGAAGACTGTCTCCAGCAGCTAGCTCGGGTACTGGACAGATGTATTGACACCAACCTAGTGCTTAACTGGGACAAGTGCCATTTCATGGTGACCGAGGGAATAGTGTTGGGGCACAAGATCTCCAGTAAAGGTTTAGAGGTAGACCGGGCGAAGATTGAGGTGATTGAGAAGCTTCCGTACCCTACGTCTGTCAAAGGGGTACGGAGTTTCTTGGGACATGCAGGTTTCTATCGGCGCTTCATTAAGGACTTTTCGAAAATCACAAAGCCTTTATCTGGTTTGCTTGAGAAAGATGCCGTGTTTGATTTCAATGAAGACTGCAAGACAGCTTTTGATTTGCTCAAGAAAAAGCTGATTAGTTCTCCCATTATAGCCACTCCAGACTGGACTCTACCGTTCGAACTTATGTGTGATGCCAGCGATTACGCGGTGGGAGCAGTGCTGGGACAGCGGAAAGACAAGGTAGCTCATGTTATTTACTATGCTAGTCGTACTCTTAACACTGCACAGGTTAATTATGCCACCACGGAGAAAGAGATGTTGGCTATTATCTTCGCATTGGACAAGTTTCGTCCATATCTTGTGGGTTCTCAGGTGACTATTTTCACGGACCATGCAGCCCTCAAATATCTTCTTGCTAAGAAGGATGCAAAGCCTAGATTGATCCGATGGGTATTGTTAATGCAAGAGTTTGACATAGTGATAAAGGACAAAAAGGGTGTAGAGAACGTTGTTGCAGACCATTTGTCACGACTGGATAACGAAAAACAAGAAGATGTGCCGATTAGAGAAGACTTTCCAGACGAACAACTTATGGTAGTGGTAGCAGCTGTGCCTTGGTTTGCGGATTTGGCAAATTTCAAGGCGCTCAAAATTGTCCCGAAAGACATGACGTTCCATCAGAAAAAGAAATTTTTCGCAGATGCACGACACTATTTCTGGGATGACCCTTATTTGTTTAGGTTGGGAGCTGACAATGTGTTGAGAAGATGCGTAGCTGAGCCAGACACTTTGGACATTCTTAGACACTGCCACGAATTGAATTGCGGAGGACATTTTGGCAAAGCGCGTACTGTGGCAAAGGTATTGCAAAGTGGATTTTACTGGCCTACTTACATAAAGATGCTCATCTATTTGTGCAGCAATGTGATCGATGTCAGAGAACCGGCAATATCTCCAGCCGAAACGAGATGCCTCAAAATTTCGTGTTGGAAGTAGAGCCCTTTGATGTCTGGGGCATCGATTTCATGGGACCATTCCCGTCTTCACTTGGCAATATTTATATACTGTTAGCTGTGGATTATGTGACCAAGTGGGTGGAGGCAATGGCTTGCCCCAAAAACGATGGAGCTACTGTAGAGAGATTCGTGCGGAAGAGCATTTTTACACGGTTTGGAACTCCCAGAGCCATAATCAGTGATGAAGGATCGCATTTTGTGAATAAAGTCTTTGCCAATGTCTTGAGCAAATATGGGGTAAAGACGCATAAGATATCACTGGCCTATCATCCGCAGTCGAATGGGCAAGCAGAAGTTTCTAACCGAGAGATAAAAGGGATTCTGGAGAAGACAGTCAACCCGGGACGCAAGGATTGGTCTCTGCATTTAGACGATAGCTTATGGGCGTATAGGACTGCTTACAAGACTCCTTTGGGCATGTCTCCCTACCAGTTAGTGTTTGGGAAGTCGTGTCATCTTCCGGTGGAACTTGAGCACAAGGCATTCTGGGCTTTGAAGAAGATCAATTTGGACGCTAAGCTCTCAGGTGAGCTACGAAAGCAAGCACTACTTGAACTTGAAGAATTTCGATTGATGGCGTATGAAAGTGCGAAAATCTATAAGGAGAGGACGAAACTGTGGCACGACAGGCACATCATCCCGAGAGACTTCAAGGTAGGACAGAAAGTATTGATCTTCAATGCAAGACTAAAGCTGTTTCCAGGGAAACTGAAATCTAGGTGGAGTGGTCCCTACACGATTACTGCAGTTTATCCATGGGGATCTCTTGAGGTAGAGGATGCAAATGGGAACAGGTTTAAGGTGAATGGTCAGAGAGCGAAACCGTATGTGGACGGGAATTTCATTGGAGTCATTGAATGGCTTCATGCAACTCCCGCAACTTGAAACATCTCTGAGGTAACTGGGTCGGGCCGTCGACCTTAAATTACAAAGCGCTTGTTGGGAGGCAACCCAACCTATTTATTGCTTTAGGATAGATTTTAATACTGTTTTGTAATTTTTATTCGGTTTGATGTTATTGAGAGGTGCGAGAGAGTGGATTTAATATTTCCAATGAGTATGTGCAGGAATACGAGGTGAAAGGCCTATTTCGGATCCCCCTTCTTGATGTGCGCGTGCGAAACATAGTAAAAAGTCCAGATTTGCAGCTAAATACGCGTATCGGGATCCGAAGTGAAGGAATTGAAGGTAGAAGCCATTTCTGCATCTATTCAACACACGCACCTGGGGAAGATCATGTTCCCGGACTCCCCGTCTTGATTTGCGCAAGAATTTGATTAGTGAACGGAGAAAGCTATCACGCCGGCACGGATTACGAGGTGAAATTTTGGAGGACAGACTGAAGTGAGAATTGAACAATGCCAACGTGTGGGGGTGGTCGAGAGCTTTCTGTAGACAGGTGGATCGCGCAAATCGGAGTCCGGATGAGGAAGTTACGCCAAAAAGGATGTTTTAGCAAGTAAAACGAGGCCAAAAGCATCCGGAAATGCAAAACGTGCCTTGGAACGCGTGAAATTGACAAAAAAAATATTCCCCGGATTTTGGGAGTGTTTTAAGGTAAAAAGGGAGTCTCGAGGACGAGGAGATCCTTCGGAAAGCAAAGGCACGATCGAAGACGCGAAAAATTGACAAAAAGGATGTTTTTGGCACGATTCAGCATTGTCTTCGTATGAAGACAATTGTCTTCGTAGGAAGACTCTATACTTAGAAAAAATTTCAAGTCTGAAAATTGTCTTCTCAAAACAAGGTGCAGTATCTATGTGAGAAGACCTTCGTGCGAAGACAATTTGTCTTCGTACGAAGACTCTTCGCACGAAGAGAAATGTCTTCGCACGAAGACATCGCGCAAAAAGACAGACTTGGCCACGCACGGGCAAAGGATTGAAGCCACTTCTTAAGGGCAAAGAGGACATTTTGCACAATATGAAGCTTCATCACCAGCAGCCATCGAGCTTCTTACTCATTCTCCATCTTCAACAGCTCACTCCTCCATAGCCGCGACCTCACACGCAAATCACCACACACTTGATTCTTCACCAAATTCAACAACCCACCTAGGGTTTTGCTCGCAATTCAGAGGAGAACAAGATTCCAGAGGTGGTTTTGAGTGAGAGTGAGAGACAAGAGAGGAATCAGAGGAAGAAGAAGCTAGGGTTTTGAAGAAGAATTGAGAAATTGGACGAGTTGGGGCTTGATTCAGTTTACGGACGAGAAGGAAACACTAACGGGGACTACGCAAGGAGTACGGAGCATCAAACAATTCGAGGTTTCGACAAATTTTCCGGCGACATCAAAATCAGCCCGGGGTTGTCAAATTGTGGAATTTTTGCGTCCGTAAGACTTGCTCTGGACGCGTAGGTACTATCTAAACTTCGTATTTCATATTCGAGTCCTAGGCACATTGAGTAAAAGCCCGATTATATTTTGTTGCGCTTAGAAGCGTATTTGGGGGCGATTGCGTAAAGTCCTAGGAATTATTTGCTTACGTGCCTACGTGTTTCGTTTAGTATACACTTCTTGTTCACGTGCACAATAGTTGAATTGTTCCTTTTACTTGAAATTGAATTCTAAATGGCGGGTGGAAAGAAACGGAAGACGGGAGAGGGTTCGTCGCAAGAAGCATCGGGGTCGGGCGATCCTCAATTAGAGATTCCGCCTACTCCCCAATATGCCATCTTGACTGCCCCTTTCCCGGCTAAACCGGGTATTGTTGGCCGACGAACGGCTAAAGCTAATTTGAAAGAGCGTAGTATTGCGCCAGGATATTATGATAGCTACCGTTTTGTCACTTACGAGGCCCACATTGACTCTCGTAAAGATACCTATTTGACCAAGAACGGGCAGCCCGAAAAGGCATTTCCATTGCACGAGGACATGCCTCAAGCAATTAAGGAAATTTTTGAGCGCGAGAAGCTTGCCAATTGGTTTAAGCTAGTAGGGCCGTCTAGTTCGCATATTACGAGAGAGTTTTTGTTCAATTTGCGTTATGCAAAGGATGGTGAGAGTCAAGATCCTCGTCTTGTGTACTGTCGGAACAATTGGATAGTCTTCACGCCAGAGACTATCGCATTGGCCATGGGTTTCCCCGCTTTGAAAGAGGGTTGTGGGTTAGAGACGGTTCTTCGTAGTGAGAACCTTTGGTCTCGTTTAAATGCTTTTTGCTTTGCGAAGGGGGTTGATCCATGGGACAGGAAAGGGGAGGTGATTCATTGGAAGGCCGAGAAGAAGTTTTATAGGCCGGAGGCTAGGTGGTGCTGTGAATTGTTAGAAAACTGGGTTTTGGGAATCACACGAAACCCTAGTTACACTTTCCGCCTCTCTGTCTGGGCTCTTTGTCTTTACACCGGGGTTAGAATTAATATCCCCAAACTGATTTGGGAGAACTGTCTTGAGAGGGTGTCAAGGACGAACAAATTGGGCCCCGGTCATACTTGCTTGATCACTCACCTAGCCAAAACTACCGAAGTAGTCATAGGGAGAGATATGGATTTGAAAGCGTTTACTGCTAGGAAGTGGCATAGGTTTGATGAGACGGCGAGGAAGAAGGGAAAGGGTAGGAGGATGAACACCTCTAGGTTTGACAACCAGGTTGCCTACGACCACCTGCGAGAGGAGATGGCCCGGGATAGACTAGAGAGAAGACGCCAGTTTGCCCACACTCGGGACAATCAGGTGAAGCTGGGAGGTTTAATCCAGATGGTGGGCCAGTGGGTTATACAGTCTAGTGGTCAGGCGGCGGGGGAGTTTGTTCCACCGGTCCCGACGGCGGATCCGTGGTTCCAGGAGGATGAATTTGAGTATCCGGTTCCGCCGAGTGAGGATGAAGAAGAAGAAGAAGATGAGGAGGAAGAAGATGATGAGGATGAGGAAGATGACGAGTAGTGGAGTGTGCCCTCGTGCTAGAATTGTTGAGTCCTCGTGTTATCGTTGAGGACAACGATGCATTCTAGTGTGGGGGTGGTTGAATCCTTTTTACTAGTCAGTGTCGTGTCTTTGCATCGCCAGTGTCTGCATGTAGTTAGAGATTTTTGGTTATGTCCTTATTTTTCTTTTTATTATTCATTTTTTTGCACGTTTTGGTATTTTTGAGTCAACCCACCAGTGTTGAGTCGTCAGTCGAGTTAGCCGTGCATATAGTGTAGGTATAAAAAAAAAAAACTAAAAATGTGAAAACACCAAAAAAAAATTAAAAATTTGAGAAAGGGCAATTGAAAAAAGCTGAAAATTCGGTAAAATCGAGAAGTGTGAGACTTTTAGGCATAGGGCGTGAATTGCGATCGAGAGTGACGATGTGAGTTTCCCTTAGTAAGTATAGAGAAACTTTCTTTACGGGAATGCGTGCCTATTTTACACACGAACTTAATTCTTTCAAATTTAAAGTGTGTGCCTAATTTTCTTACAAGAGTTGAGCTAATTGTGAGCTAAACAAGCCGAATGTTCTTGTGTACGTCTTAGGTAGTCGCCAACCCGCCTCGTAGTGGCACACAGAACAGCTGTGCGAGGTGTGTATTAGAGCACTCACTGCTTATAGAACTTACCTTGTAGGACCACTAGTAAACCCGTATTTGAACCATGGATTCTTTGACAACCTTTGGACTTAGGGTGACGATTCTTGGCCTTCAGCATTGATTGGTTAGAATCACCGCTTTAGTGCGTCACGAGGGTGTTGTAGTTGAGGGGGTTTGATGAGGGAGTACTTCATGCTATATTTGTGTGAGTCTTACATATCGCATGCACTTCATTTGTGATCTTCGAGGGGAATGCGAGGGTGAGTGAGAGTAGGCTTGCGCACTTCGGTGTGGCGGTGTTCCATGGCATTACAACATGGACACAAGTGAGGAGAGCCGTGAGTGTGTACCATCTAATACACACAAAACTTGGGTTGGGGGAATTTAATAGGTGGATCGTGCTAGGTACCGGATCTTACTCATCGTGGTGTGGGAGGTTTGGTTGGATTAGGCACGAGACAGATATTTGATCGACTACTTGAGAGGGGACAGGATTACATTCGAGTGTGGGGGTGTCGACATTTGACTTCGGACATCGAGATTGCGCTTGCGACGACTCCATCCCCACACATGCTCTATTATGTTAGCGGCTTTGTTGGTTACACCGATGATTTTATTGAGATAGGGAGAGACATTGATTTGTGATTTATACGTGTTGATTTGGATATTGTCTCTCCTTACGATTATATGTTAGCTTGGCACTTGGAAGACCACTCGTGAAAGATATTGAAGGAATTGTGCAGGATTTTGAGAGATATATATAAAAAAATCAGAAAAAAAAAAAAAAAAAAATCAGAACAAAAAAAGAAAAGAGAGAAAAAAAAGGAGAGATGAATAAAGGAAGAATGAAAAGTTTGTGGAAGAACGAGTGGAGAAGCGACTAGTTCACGAACGGGAGATTTTTGGCTTATGCATCATTCATGACAATAGCCGCGGAGATCGTAATTGTACCGGGGTGTGAGGGGATCGAGGGCCGGAGATGGTGAGTTTCGGGCTTGGTTTCTATCATTGTTGTGAGGGTGTGTGAGTTATGGTATTTGTGAGAATGTGACGCTTTAGGACTTGTATTTGATTCTTATCCTATTTGTCCCTAAAGCCTCATCATTCTAAACCCGTTAGCGGATTAGGAGCTCGGACCTTGAACGTGGCTTAGCCTAGCGTAGCCTTTTATTTTGTGGCACACATGAAAAGGTATTGCATTCTTGTACTTAGTAAAGTTAGGTTCTCTATACTAGCTAGGGGGAATTCATGTTGACGAATTTGATTTCGAATCATTCCTTGTGTCTAGATTTCTCATCGCTTCGTGTGAATCGGTTTAAGCTAATGGAGATTGCCCAATCTCACAAAAGAAAAAGAAAAAAAATTGTATTTCAATACTTGCATTGTGAATATTGCATTTGCATATAGGTGCATTGTGTATAATCGAGTCGTGTCGACTAGTAGGAAGGATGGTTGGTGAATGGTTCTACTCGGATTAGTATGCAAGAGTTCTTGGTTTTGTATGCAATGTAAGGTGATAGTATGCAATTGGCGTAGGGAAGTTATGCAATGAGTAAGTAGGGTAGTATGCAAAGATGGATGAATTGCGGGAAAGTGAGAGAAGTTTTGACTTGAGAGAGATGGAATTGACTTGGGAGATTTGCTCGGGACGAGCAAAAGGTAGTGTGGGGGTAGTTGATAACTCCGTTTTCGGAGTTATTTTATGCCTTTTATTTCTACGTTTTGCGTGCTTATAATGGAGAATTTGTCGTCTTTTGAGTAAATTGAGCGTAAATGTGAAAATATGAGTTCATACGCATTACTTGTTAAATCCGGGCGTTTCTTTAGATTTTTGAGCTTTTATTGTGATATGATCGCGGGTTGTGTTTTCGTGTTGTGATTCGCAGGAAAACAGGGCTTGGAGGATCGTGCGGGATTTGGAAGCGAACTTCGGAAACAAGGAACTCAAAGGCAAGTCAAAAGGAAGGAGAAAGTCAATGGAAAGTCAAAGGAAAGTCAAACAGAAGAGGAAAGTCAAAGAAAGTCAAAGGAAGGTCAAGGGAAGAAAGAATGGAAGAAGAAAGTCAAAGAATGGAAGAGAAAAGTCAAAGGAGGCAAAAAGAGGGCTGGACACAGAAGTCTTCGTGCGAAGACATTTGTCTTCGTGTGAAGACATTATACTTAGCCAAAATTCAGCCTTGCAAAATTCTCTTCTCAAACACACTTGCAGTATCTAAATGAGAAGGCCTTCGCACGAAGAAGCAGAAGTCTTCGTACGAAGACTCTTCGTGCGAAGACAACTGTCTTCGTGCGAAGAGATCGTGGGACAGAGCAGTTTTTTTGGGGCTTTTTCGTATTATATCCAAACTTTGTAATATTATTATGGGAACATATTTAAGGCTTTTAGGTCGACTTTTTCAGTAGTTTTTGGAGATTAGAGACATCTTTGGAGATCAAGAAGCCTTGGAGAGAGCTTAGGAGCTTTTGGATCATTCGTTTGGATTCTAAACTCTCGTTTTTCTTGATTTTTATGTTTAAAATCATTATAATCGTCGTTTTGATTATGAATATGAGTAGCTAAACACTTTTTGCTGGGAATTCTCGTTTGGTGTAGCTAGGGTTTGATCTAAAGTTGAAGTTTTGATGATTGTAATGCATGCTTTAGCTTAATCTCTCGTGTTCATTCACTATTATGGATTATTTGCGTTCTTAATCTTATTATCTTTGCGAGTAGCTAACGTAGAGATAGAATCAATTAGTTTCCACGCGGTAACTCCGTGATAACTAGTCGGTAAATTGAATAATCCACCTAGTCGTATCAATGTTTGGTAACTCGGCATCGTTAACTAGGATCGTTAAAGTAGAATTATGTTATTAATGCGTGCTTAAAGCTAAATTAGGCTTGGTAACTCGGTCTAGTTTAACCTAAGTATAGTGGACTTGCTTGGTAACTCGGTAAGTTCAACCTTGCTTGATTAATAGTGAATAATACGTGGTTGTTTTACAAATCAAAACATAAATTTAGATCAACCTAGTGAACCTAGAGAATTCCCGGTACTTTTCCCTTATTGATAAAAAAAAAACCTCCAATTAATCATTCTTCATTAATCGTGAATTACTTCACTTGGTTAATTGAGAATATTGCATTTATTTTCTTAGAATTAGATAAAAACACAACTTGCGACTTGCCCACATAAGGTTTAGAATAGTAATTAATTTAAACAAAGTCCCTTGGGTTCGACAACCCGGATTTCCGGTTTATTACTACACACGACGGCTGTGCACTTGCAGTTGGAACGTGTCAGACAGCCCATTTAGGAGCCTTGTTGGGGAAGTGCAAGCTACACATTCCGATATTACTCGAGAAGCCCGTGAAAATCCCAAATTCAGAGAGCACTCCCATGATGTCACACAAATACCCTACATGCCCTAATGACGTTGTGTGACATGTCCTTTCCGTTTCTTGAGTTTCTTCCTAGTTGACCCCGAGACTATAGGTACCGCAATGATGACACATGTACCTTTGGCTAGTTAGTTTCATGCCATGAGGGCATGACATCCATTAATGTGGGGAAAACATTCACGCATCATCACTCCAACATATATATCAGATTAAATTTTTCGTTTATTTCCTTAATTTTTTAGCCATTTTCATTTTCTTTTTCTTCTTTTTGAGGGAGCATATTTTATTTATTATTAGTCAATCCACCTTTTAGTGTTAGTAAACCAGCATTTTTGGTAGCTTAGAGAAGTTGTTAAATTGAACTTTAAAATTAAAAAAAAAAAAAAAAAAAAAATTGTTTAGAGAAAGGGCAATTACTTAAAAGCTAAATGTTGGTGATAGTTCTATGAATGTACCAACTTAGTGAAACCTACGGTGAGGCTAATTCTCGAAGGACATGTATATGGAAGCGTTTTAGGGTTGACTAATTCTAAAATGGTGCTTGAGACAGTACTGATTCTTGTATTCGACCTTGCATGACCTCTAACTTTAGGTAGCGAAGTATTTTTCACCTGTCTCCATGTAAGAAACAGAACAGCTACATGGATGGCTATATGTGCCCCTCACGACGCTGACTCTATCGTAGGACTTCCATCTAGAAAAACCATAAGCCTTTCATCCCCATTACACCCAGGAATTCATTATGAATCTCCATCATTATTGTAGGCTTACTCATATCTTCCCGTCGTAGTCTAGGAAGTAGTTTTGGAGGATTTCATTGAGTGAATCATTCTATAGACATAGATTCTACATGAATTTGAACCTCATTCAGATTAGTGGGATGACAAAGGGTATGTGTGTGTGTGTGTGTGTGTGTGTGTGAGAGAGAGAGAGAGAGAGAGAGAGAGCATTAAATTGCGGAGGTGAATCAAGACACTCCAACTTGATCACATGATCGATAGCACATGGGCCCTGGGGGTGAAAAGAGTTATTTGGTGGGTGTGTCGTATTTTTCTATCTTTCGTAGCTTGGAGATTCAGAAGGTTAGACACATGCTTATCTATCATTCTATCTCCAGTACGAGAGGAGTGTGGGGGTGTGGACATGGACACTTAATCGAGATGTGCATATTTTACTCCATCCTCAACTACTTTCAGTGATGCCACCACTCGAGTCTTAGAATTTATGTTCAGTTTCAATAGTAGAATGCTTATCATTTTTATTTTTTCCGTAGAATTTTCGTGATTATATAGATTGTAGCCCCTCATGTGGGCCAAAGAAAAGAAACGAAGAAGAACAAAAATTGAGAAAATAGCGACGCAGGGAAATTTATTTATTTTGAGCAATTTAATCCAATTCTTCAGTTAGTATATATTAGTTTCAGTTTATTTATATAGTTTGTTTCTCCTGAGATCGAGGAGGCGCATTACATGATTATTTCAGACGACCCATCACATGATTGATGAAAGAGCAGTGGTTGTCGGAGTTTGGTGAAATATGGAGGATTCTAAGGAGACGATCATTATTTAGCCATACTTCAGTGAGAGGTTGCGAGAATGGGATACTGTGAGATATTTTGACCGCGACTTTTAGGACAACACCACTAACAAAAAATTTATCCCACTGTCCCTAAGCTGTCAACAATTTTATCATTTGAAATATCTCGGATGTTGCATTGGGATACTTCGGGTTTCTCTTAAGGTTATTGATCTTGGTTGAGAGCCGTCAACGCGAGCTTAGAGGCCAGAAAAGCGAGTCTTGAATCGTTGTAGGCCAAATATGTAAGAAGGGATGTGAGGAAGTGTGAGTATGGAGAGCCTAAACGACCAAACGGATGATTGCGATAAACGAAAGCATAAGCGTGAACGACCACTCTCCTAGGAGGTAACGTAGGAAATAAAGGGGGAAATCAATTGAAGCTGTAAAAGCAGTCTTGGTTATTGGTATGAGTCCAATAACTTGAAGTTCTCCTGCCCAGAAATGACACGTGTCAGAGGTGATTTAGGCGCGACGCATTGGGAAACACTCCCTTCAATCAGATGAGTTCAAATTTGAAAAGTCGTCTACTGTAGCATATGTGAGATGAAGTCTATCCGTTCGACAGAGGTGTAAATTTCATTTGAGATAGCTCTTGGGGGCTAGGGTTTCTGCACTCGAAGATCACGCGGCGATCTCCATGCGCAAAAAGGGGGCTAATGTAGATACCCTAAATCGTGATACCATCGACCAGCCACGTGGCACTCTGGATAATGGACACGTGTGCAGCCGTTGTGTTCCATATAGCACCAAAATGCATCCTTTGGCTACACGTATGCGAAGGATTGCGAGGAAGGGTCCATCGCATATTCGCCTTTTGCTAACACGACTCGGGGGTGCGAGTGGCTTGGAGGCAAGAGTAAGGTCTCTCGCGCGCAAGATGCCGATCTTGCATGCGACCCCCATATGTTATCCAGAGACCTGCAAATGGAGTGTCACGTGCCCGAAGTCATGGACCACGATCCTTACATATACCGGCCGCGAGCCGCTCAGTTAGGCGGACGTTAAGGCCACGAGAGGTTCCATTACCATCATGCGTACTCACCCACGTCCGTCTAATGACCTGTATATAATGGATCTATCCCCTTCACAAACACAACACACGACGGATGGCAAACATATATAACAGCTACCACAATCACATGAGCCATAATTTTCTCACCTCTAGTTAAAATACGTTGCCTTGATCTTACTCCAAACTGGCTCTCATCTCCGGTCCCAAAACAGGTTAACCATATGTCGTTTTTTTGTTCTCCTAATTCAATTAAACTCCAACCTCCAGTCCCGCGGGTTCGATTTAAATCTGTTACTTATCAGCAAAACTACTGAAGACGCCATGCACTCGCGGTTTAAAAATATGTATAAACACGCTCAGCTATTACGGACCATATTAATTTGTAGCCTTGGGTTAAAAGGCCCAAATGCATTCACCCTGTTCTTCCTTCTCAGGTAGCGGGCTTAGAGCATGCTTTAGACGTTGATCCTGCACATGCAGAAGATAAGATTCTTTTGGATTATGATGTTGATTCTGGACACATCACCAGCCCCGCTTCCAACCCTAGATTTGCTATTCTTTCCTTTGACATTGATGCCATAAGTACTTCATATACCAATCCTGACCCAAACCCTCATGTTGCAAGAATACATAGGCGTATACGGGCGTACCAACAAACCAACGCAAGCCTTGTTAACATGGGCTCACCCTCTTCTACTTCATCCTAGAGTCGTCCTCATCAAATTCATGTGCCGACATTCCACAACTGTTGCTTCTTCGTCGTCTAATTCCCATATGGCGACCCGAGCCAATAGTTCTTTCCTTTCCCCCAGTACTCTAGCTTTGCCTAATGAAGAACCACCTTACCACAATGAGGCTCCTCTAGAATCTCAACCTTTTGGTTTTTACACCTCTAGTGTTACGAACAAGTCTCTACCATACACAACCGCAAAACTCAGTGGTGACCCCTTCGAGGAGGAATACCTCTCCTTACCTTGCAGGTATGCATGATGTTTTTCATCATTTTTTTGTGCTTATTCAAGCTATATCTGGCCTGACGCTGAAATAA